>OX352256.1:4385516-5585516 GCA_947086465.1 Eupithecia exiguata
ATCGCCATTTACTATGGTCAAAGCGCCCTGTACTGATTTTTTCTTGTTTTCTTTACCAGCAACAATCACACCCTCTCGTTCAACCTTTTTCCTGATTTCGGACCTGTTCTTTTTATCACCACTGACATCGTCTTTTCTGGGCCTGTCCTTGTTTTGAATTAGCTTAGCTCTTTCAGGATCATTGTTATCGATATTTCCACGCGCTTTCTTGTCTTGTTTTGAATCATTCGTGTTTTTGCCACTTTTAGCATCAGATTTCCTTTCTGATTTATCATTCCTATTAAATTTAGTACTTACTGTGTTTTTTTCTCCACGACTTTTACAAGCAAGACCTACAAAAGAAGCACGAATTTTATAAACCTTGTCACTGGAACACTAGCAGACGATTACTCATTATGCGAACATCAATTATATAAAAAACATACTCCTAATGCTAATGCTGCATCACGGTCGTGCAAACATGCTCAAGTATACTAAGCAATAGATACTTATGTATTTGCCATGCTTAGTCGTTGTCGATGGTCGTTTGTCTTTATTTCATAAAGTGGGGCAATCTTTAGGTATGTTATTGCAGCCAAGCAATAGAAACCGCTCCAAGGCAGTCGCAAGTTGTTTGCCGTTATTGTACCCTAGTGCTTAACAATTCTAGAAATTCATATGTACAGAATTTATCCGAGTGTACTCGTATAATGGTCTTACTTATCTCCATGAAAAGATCAAAACCACGTGCAACGCAAAAAAATATATGGTTTTAATAAAACGGTTAAGAAAGGTTAGATTAACTACCTTAAAATGAAACAACTAATTTCGTTATAAGTATAATCATTATAAGTACATCTTTTACATGATAAATTAAATGACATCCAAATTGATTAGTCATTTACATAATACTTAGCTAAAAAACAACCAAAAAACCGACACATTGCATTAATCTGATGAGGTTACCTCAATACTACACACGAAGGTCGAACTACTAACACTAACTCTCTGGACGAATCAATCATCTTTGCAAATGTAATCTTACTATTATGTTGGGTATACCTAAGATAGTGTAGTCTTTTTTATTCTGTGAACGTCTGTTTCCATTTCCCTTTTCTGAGCTTTACGCAAAAACTATGCGTGGTTTCAAATTGTTGTAGATCCATGGCGAATGGGGATGTCTTTTATCTTTTAAAGAATCACTCTATTATTATTTCTTTAAGCCGTTATTGTCCCACTATAGGGCATAGACCTCTTTCTCTTTTCACTCCTCGCCATTCAGGCGATGGCTATGCTCTTAGAAGGCGAGGGAAGACTACGCGTCTTTCGTCACCTGGTTTTGGATCACTCTGTGCAGTATTATTTACTCGGCACTATACCATGATTCTTCTTCATATGCTTCCTCTTACTACACTGCGTTGCATAAGCCTTCCCGCACACATCACATTTGAAATTCCTCTCATTGGTATGCGTTGCCATATAATGGTACAGCATCTGTCGTTTTATAAAGAATCCCATGCTGCAAACAGAGCATTCGTACGGGCGTTCTTTCAGGTGCACGTTCCTCATGTGAGAGATGAGGTTCGATTTGAGATTGAACGTCTTTTCGCAGACCTCGCATTTAACTCCTTCAGCGTTATGCACTTGGACCATGTGTCTAGTTTTCTGATAGTAGTTTTTGAAGCGAGCCTTGCAGATCCTGCAAACGCTATCTCCAGCTATGCCTTTGTGATCTTCGTTGATATGAGCCTTGCGCTTAGAATCTGCTGAGAACACAGCACCGCATTGTTTGCAAGGGAAGCTAGATTTCTTTTTTTCATGCGTCGTCTCATGCCTTAGAAGCCTGAAACTGTTGACAAAACCAGCCCCGCAAATCGTGCAGATAAAGTTTCTGTAGTGTACATTCATATGCTGCATTAGCAGCTTCATGTTAAAGTAGGGCTCGTCGCACAAGCAGCAGTTGATCTGTATTTCTTCTGTGAGTTTGAAGGGGACGAAGTAATCAGTTTCCCCGAGGTAATACTCTTTCTGATGGACCGCGACCAAATGCTCGATCAAGGATTTGAGATCCGGTTTGGGTGAGTCACACAAAGTGCATTTCAAGTCGACGATGTCTAGATAGGCGATGAAGTTGTTGAGAGCTGATCCGGCCTTGTAAGTCCTCTTTTCGTCCTGATGTTCGGAGTGTGTGTGGGCTCGAAGGACCACCGGATCGGGGTAAGATTCGTAGCAGTACGCGCAAATGTATCCAGCATCGTTCCTGTCTTTGAATGGCGTCGCGTTCGAACAACTGAGTATCGTCGTCAGATTGTGACAATGCTTCTTCATCTCTGGCAGACACTTTTCTTTTTTCAGACTCTTTTCCTCCCGCAGTTTAAAGGTCTGTTTATATGCTGCTTTATGCAATTTTCCCTCTCGCTCTTTCTTTAAGGATATTGCCAGCTTTTTACTCGCTCTGCGATCGCCTATAAAAGAAAAACAGTACTTTCACACGCGGTTTTTTAAATCACTTGCTTTCTTCTTAGTTCTTATCGTATAGGTAACCGAATATTTCTACGAAGCATCAAAGATTACGCGATTTTTATAATTCGTAAATAATTATAGTTAATCGATGAAATGAGATTAGGCGAATATGACATGTAAATATAATTTGGACATTGAATTTTATAAGTCAGACCCATACATTTTTACTGATAATAATAATTTATTATGCTAAGGTTATTTTCGCGAGAACTCTTGCTTCCGAAACGTCAGGTTATAAACAAAATATACGCGATCAATCCGGTTAAAACAGTGTTTTATTATTATGCTAGTTTGATATTTTTTGCAAAATCAATTAAAATGACAATAATCTTTAATTTATTGGTAGATTTTAGGACTATCCTATGTTGATTGAAATGATAAAGGCATTGCGAGCCCGTCGCTTTTATATGTTTGACTTTAACCGAACAATAAATAAAACTAAATATTACTTTTTCAATAAGATAATTTATTCCAGACACACAAATTAAACAGACTATTGTAAATCCAGGAAGTGTCTTATAAATCAAGTTTATATTAAAACTACAAGTCCATCTCATAGGAAGTGATCCAGAAAAACCTATATCATTATTCCACGCGATATATGAATTTTTATATCACGCATATATAACTGAATTAGATATATCATAGGGCAGCAGCTTACTTCTGTGTATATTTAATAGCTCTACTGCGATCCCCAACCCGCATGCTCAGGGTGGGTGTTATTACATTGACCTTTAATGATAAGATTATCTATTAATGATTATCTATAAATTAGTGACAATACGTGAACTGCAGGTCCTGCCCATCATCACAAACACGTTCGTGAAGGCGTCAACTCTAAATTCTAAAAAAAAATATAAGTCACCTCTGATACTAAATGAAAAAAACATCTTTGTCTGGAACCCAACGAGTTACTTAAGACCGATCTTTCACTCTCATATCTTCTGTTAATTCAGGGCAGAGTTGTTTTTTCAAATAAAATCTCTCTAACGAACGATTATTGAATTGCGGGGGGTACCCATTACCAATACCAAAATTATGAATTGAGACCTGGCGTCTTAACAAACGTGTTTGTGATGATGGGCTGAACCTGCAGTTCATGTATTGTCACTAATTTACCAATAACCCTGTCTATATAAAAATAAACCCCTATTTCTCCTCGTCACGCTATAACTTGAGAACGGCTCTACCGATTACAATCATCTTTTTTAGGGTTCCGTACCCAAAGGGTAATAAAACCGGCCAAGTGCGAGTCGGACTGTCGGCGAGTGTGAATGTCTGTCGGGTCAGCTAGTTAGTACAAGGTTGGCTGGATTGGCGGAATGACACTAGCGTGAAATAATAATATCGATTTTCTTGATCATTTACTATTCCAGCATTGGACAATTCACATGTACAATGGACATTATGTCTCCTCGGATGTTGTTTATGTAAATTGACTGAGGACTATAATTATTTTAGTAAAAAATATTCATATAAATTTCTTGTAATTTAAATTTGTTTGAAGCCAATTCATAATGCGTGAAATAAACAAAATCGATTTTTATGGGAGCGTTTCTAGAAAAATCGATTATGTTTTTTCAAGTGACATGGACTATAACATTACGATGGCGCCATGATTGTTTTAAAATAAAAGCAGACATCTTAAAATAGTTCAATAAACTATGGTTAACATTTTCATGGGCCACGACGCACAATGTGCGGACATTTGTGCGTCCGGCGAGGCTGAGCAGTGAATGCATAATCACGATTTTTTTTAAATTGATTCATACCAAAGGAGAAAATCATAGTTCATTTGACTAAGTTAAAAACAAAATTGATTTTTTAAAAGTTAAAAACTACAACCCGACTACGTAAAAGTTATAAAACATTTACATTGACAAAATAGAATGACGTATCCGTCATATTTGATAGGCATAGAGTTGAAAATGAAAATAGGTCGTAAGTATTGTAATTTTTCTCTATGGGGCCTGCAGCCTGCGGCTACCTAAACTTTAATACGCGTTTTGTTGGCTTATTCGGGGGCGGAGCCCTAAATCCTATAGCCTATAACCATCGGGGTATTGAGACGAATCAATCGATACATAATTTGTTGAAATCGAACTAGTAGTTTCAGCGCTACGTGGGAACAAAGAAATCGGCCACATACATACAAACATAATATGTTTGTATGTATGTGGCCGATTTCTTTGTTCTTTTGTTTTATATTATAAACATACAAACATACCCTATGTTTGTATGTTTATAATATAAAACACTAACCTCATAACCCTCCCCGGGGTCCCCGTAGTCGGGTAAAAAATACAACTTAAATCATACATTACCTAATAATTATGGCCATCACATTAATAAAACGTTGTTCTATTTTTTTATGGCTGAAATTTCATTTGAAAATTTACTACAATGAAATTTCATTTTCAATATTTAAAATACTATCATCATCATCATCCTGACTCTACAGCCGCGGGTGGGCCTTGGTCTGGTCGAGTAAATTTCGCCATCCGATCCTATTCTTTGCTTTTTCCTGCCAGCCGGTCACTCCAATTGCCTTTAAGTTTAAAATACTATCAGGATTCCAAAATAAAATTTAAAATAGGTAGGTACAGTAAAAGCTAAAAATTCTGGAAACTTGTTTTGCAAAAAACGTGTATGCTTTTGGAAAATGAACTTTCTTCGGCGATTTGGTCAGAACGGATAAGTATGAGGTTAGTGAAAAACTAGGAAATCTTTTCATAGTTTATGATGGTTAAATGGTTTTCTATAACGAACTTAGTAGTGCAAAATCTATGTATCTGTACAATGTACAATTTACTTACAAATCTAGAATTACAGTGTATCTAAAAAAATATTTTTATGTTAGAATTCAGGTCAGTGTTTAAACAAGTTTCTATCAAATATTTTTCTTAAAATTACTATTCTTACTATTCCAACCTCTTTCCAGTTCGTTCTATCTTTGTCAAAACTTAAAACTTATTTATATAGTCATTAAAAAATACTACAATCGTTAAATATACCAGCCCCCCTAGCACGGGGATTGTTGTCTAGGGTAGAATAGAGAAAAATTACGTCACTTCGTCATCCAACGCGTAAATGATTTGAAATGCATTCCATCAACTTCAATAATGTACGCAATGTATGTCGATGCAATGTCATTATTGTCTATTCTACCGTAGACAACAATCCCCGTGCTATGGGGGCTGTTAATATTTTAAGAGATCCTGCACCCCATTAAGGAAGACATCAATGACAATAGGATAAATAAACGGAAAGGCCTCACGAACAAGCCGAAACGAAAGGATGAACGAAAAGTAACTTATAAGTCTCTCACTCGTTATTTAGTCTTGTGAGTGGTGTCAATTCACATATCGCCTAAAAGGCTATTTGACTACATTAAAAATCAGTTCCAAATTTTTTCATCCTAGTCAGTGACCGTAACAAAACGTAATCAGGTGATTTTTATTAAAAATATGCCTTTTTTAGGTAAAAAAACGGGATTAAAATTACATTTTTTGATACATGACCACGTGACCGAAAACGCTATTGTGTTTGGTTGGATCGCAAGTGACATCACACATCCTCAGATTACAGTGTCAATGAGTTCTTCTTGTTATGTGTGGTGTGGCGGGGTGACGTCATAGCTTAGAACACGGTAGCCATGACAGAGATTATCGTTTTGGCGCGGCATTATTGTATTCAAACTTTAAAATTAGTTTTCATAACTAATACGACTGGCCTTGAATAAATATTAATTACAATTTGCATTATTTTTATCAGACAATTAAGTTAGAATTATTTCCCAGTAGTAGTCAAGTAGCCTATTTGCACACCACTAAAATTGTTGCCGTCCCTCCTTAATGATCGAAATAAAAAAAGGTGGCATCATTTTTAGTACTGTCAAAATTAGTTATGCTTTGGCGACATCTGAATTGACACCAGTCATAAATTGTGTTAAACCAGACGCAGAGCCATATAAAAGAAGTTGAAGCTGACACCAGTTACACAGTAATTCATTTGGTGAATCAGGTAATATCACATCAGTCAGTTCATAAGGCTTATTTTAGATCGTTGGATTCTGCCACTTGGAGCGTACAAAAATTTCAATATATATTTAAAAACACCAGTATGAAATCAGCTCTTGTTTGACCAAGATAGCAGAGAATGAAAACCTCGATTAAGATTCATAAATTCACAAAATGGGGAAGCTGCTTCTCAGCCAAAGCCTTCTTTTTACTCTCCGCCGCGATTTCTTTGAGCGTCATCTCCCTATTATCAATCAAATGCTTCACATCATCAAACTCCTTGAATATATCTAAGTCGTCCTGATGCAGCCTTAAATGGCTCTTCAAACTGGTCTTCTGCACAAAAGTCTTCTTGCAAACCTCACACTGATAACGCGTATCGTTCTCATGAATTTTCATGTGTTCTCTTAGAGTTCTCGTGCGAGAGAAAGTTTTTCCACACACATCGCAACTAGCAACCTCTCCCCCCGTGTGTCTTAGGATATGATCAGCAAGACCACGTTTAGAGAAGAACTCAGTATTGCAAAGATCGCAAAGGAAGCTCCGCTGTTGTAAATGATGGTGTCTGATATGCCTGTTGAGTTCGTATCTCTTCTTGTAGATCTTATTGCAAGCATTGCAAGGATGTATGATAGGTTCCGCGTTATGGGCTTGAACTAGATGCTCGTTCCTTTCGTAGTAACTAGCGAATACCAGAGGACAGTGGGGGCATTTATTTCTTAACCATCCGCTGTTTGTGTGTACTCCTTTCTCGTGGTTTCTCTTCTTGATTCCTGTTGTGAATGTTTTCGTACAAAATTTGCAAGGGAAAGTCCCTTGGGCGTGTGTTTTACCGTGCTTTCTCAATGCTGCTATAGTTATATATCCTATCCCGCATTTATTGCAGCAGTAGTTGCTATAATGAATGCTCATATGGTGGTAAAGGTTCTTGAAAGATATGTGTTCTAGTGAGCATATAACGCAGCGGAAACTCTGACCGTTTTCCAAGCGAAAGGGTAAGATTATGTCTTTTATATCTTTATGTATGGTCTTCTTGTGGAATTTGATCAGGTGGTGTTTGAGATCGTTCAGATCTGCCATTGGTACCCTGCAGACATTGCATTGCAGGTTGGTTATATCGAGTTTTATAGGGTTGTAACTAAGTTTGTAATCGAGGATGGTGTTAAGCTTGTCTTTTTCTGATTGTTGGGCTGCGTGTTCTCTAAGATCGTGGATGGATGTGAAGTATTTAGAGCAGTAGAGGCATGAAAAGCCGCGAGCTGTTTTGTCTCTAAAAGGTACTGCGTTGGAGAACTGTAGGATAGCGGTTAAGTTCACTCTGTGTTCGACCCGCTCCGGTGTGGCGCTAATGTCGGTTTTCTTTTTCTTTCTCTTGGTTTTAGGCGGGTCCAGCGTTCCTACAACAGAAACGGTCTATTATTCTTCGCTTCTTCTTTTAGATAGCCTTAGCGTGCGGTTTGTTTCCTTGTTAGTCCCGTCCGGTAGTGCTTGAGTGCATTAGTAGACTTTATTAGTGCTTTTCAGGTTGTTAGGGAATCTTCCTAAATGAATATCAGTCGTTGAACAATAGCGCCCACACCAACATTTCTATGAACGTAAAATTTTGAGGGTTTCTTATTTTAATCTTATGTATGTGGTGAGTTCTTATTGCTTGTGACGCGGCCTAAAATAACTCGAAGGTTTGTTATGGAACGTCTTCAATAGATCAATAATACGCTATGATCCTTTAATAGCGACATAATCACGGCACGGTTCAACTTTCCGGTAAAGAGAGGTTCCTAAATTTCCGCTACAACTTTCTTTGTAATTGATAAGACAAGAAGAGGCTTACGGACAAACCGAATTACGGTTTAGGTTAGCGTTAAGAGAATTTTAGTACTTAATGTGAAACATAAATAAAAAAAAAAAACTTTATTTGTGATGAAAACCATTTCGATAAGTTGGTCATAAATCTTTGTATTCTAATTCTGGCCAACAACTCGGTGATTAAAACCTTATCTTGGTTAAGTCATAGACAAAATATTTTATGTTGAACCTAGCTGAAACCTATAAAATAATATTACCTGACCCAAAGAAAGCTGATTGCCTTTCGTAAGACGGACTTCTTGTCTTTAAATTCTATCCTTCTGGAGAATAATTTGAATAGAATTTATAATTTAGGAGTTTAATTAAAATTGAACATTTTTAAATTCAATGAGAAATAGTACTTTTGGGTAGAATTCAATTGAAACGTGATTGTATTTAGATAAAGATAATTTTAAGTAGAATAAAATTCAAAAGAATTCAATTATGATTTGATTCAGTTAAAAATATTCCGATAGAATTGATTCAACAGAAGTCGAAATTGACTGAAACCAGTTACAATGGCAACATAACGACATAATTCATTTGATATTTATATATATATATATATATTAAGGTAAATATAGTTACAAAATGATAGTCAGTCAGTTTTTTTGAGAAGAGTTCAAACAAGTAACTTTTATTTAATATATTATGGTAGTAAAGTATTCAAAAATGGTATTTAGTATATTATAGTAGTATAGTATTCAAAAATGGTCAGATTCAGCTTCAAATAGTAACGTTGACGTAGAATAATTCATTCAATAGAGTTCAAGATAAACAGTTACAAAATAGTAACTTCAAGATAGAAATCGCGCGATAGTTCAAAGTTTCATATACATAAGATATTCATAATATGGATCAAAATGCACATGCACTACATACAACAAATTTGCATAGATATAAGTTGGAGCTTTTCCCCTTAGGGAGTCATGGCCCCTTTTGGGGTAACTCCTGATTTTGGGTTAGAAAATGGCTTTTGTAGACTGGATGCTCCTGAAAGCTGCTGGAACCTACAGAGTATAAGCGTTTCCCCCAATCTATAATAATATCTTACCAGGGGCCTACTCGTAAAGGAACATCTGTTTGAGAATCATCTAGTCCTAAAGTAGAGCTTGTGTTATGGTTACCAGATGACATAATGTTTCACGTAAATGAAATAAATGTATACGCTTCTACAACAAAACTCCAAGTGAGTTGCAAAAATTGTCAATAAATAAATTCAAACAAATTGTCAAACACATCCTTTGTAAAAAGGCCTACTATAAAATATCAGATTATCTAGAGGATAAAAAAGCTTGGGACGAGTTTTGCTCCAACTCGAAAACTAACACTCTAACAAGGTAAAGGTTTCTTGTTCGCTTCTTTACTTTACCTTAAAAAGATTGAAGTGGACAAAAAATCAAAGTGATCACTTTATTTCCTAGTTTTACTTATGTAATCTAAGTTTTGTGACGTGTCCAAGAGTCCTGTAAGATCTAAAGGAAATAAAGCACTTTGAATTTTGAATTTTCCCTCCTAATCCATACAAATATTATAAATACAAAGAAGCTCTGCCTGTCTGTCTGTTACCTTTTCAAGCCTAAACGGCTCAACGGATCTTAATGAAATTTTGCAGAGAGGTAGACTGTATCCCAGGAATGGACATAGGCTACTTTTTAATCCGGTAAAGTGCGTGTGAAGCAGCAGGCAGAAGCTAGTGTAAATTATATGTATTCACTTATGTTTTTGATTTATAGTATGAGCAGTGGTTATATAATGCCGCGTACAGACTTACGCAATTTAACATGAACACCATGACACTGTAATGTATTACATTACACTGTTATTACACTTGTGCGGACGGCAAATTCTTTCATGATACACCTATATAGTGCCTTGCGTGATACATCACGTAAGGTGTTATGCAGTAAGCAACTCTATAGTGTGGACGCCTTGCGAGCACGAACAGAGCATTTCACGAGCACGCTACGAGCATTTCAAGTCGCAAGCATGCCGGAAACAGAACTGTGTAGGTACAAATTTGGTTCGTGCTTGCGGTGCGTCCACAGATGGAATGCTCCGTTCACATTACATTGCGTGTGTACAAGTCTGTACGCAGCATAAGATGCCTACTTTTATCCAGGTAAAAAGCAAGCGAAGGCGCGGGTAAAAACAAGTTTAAATTCATAAGTCACGCCATGTTGAATTGGAGAAGGCTTCCTTCCGAACTTGATTTTCATTATTAGGTATTTCTGACTGGATGGATCTCGCTAGTGTGAGTTAGGGTACCGCCTTAAAATAAGCCTTTACGAAACCTAAGCAACATTTTATCACTTACCTTGCAAAGCCATTTTTTTCTAACCCGATATTAAACCAATAAATACCAGCAAATAATTTATTACGAATATCTATGCAAATATGTTCACTTATTGGACTAAACAAGATAATACAATATAGCATTGGAAGGTTATCAAAAAAGCTGCCTGATTTTCCATAAAATTTGTTGATTAACGGTTTTAATTTTAATTGAACAAGCAAAACCTAACAGAACTGATAGCTATGCCTCGTAGCATATCTCTACCGAGAAATCATAGCAGCGGGACCGCAGTAGTTTCGCCATGACTTGTCCGTTGTACGACAAACGGAACAGAGGCGAAACTGCCTGTTCTAACGCATTTGACCAAGATTTGACTATGATTCCACCTCTTTCCCGCGCGTTTCCGCTCTGCTGCTCGAACGCCAGATACATCTCCGCGCTCGGTCTGCCATTTCGCTGCAATACCGCTTTTGTTTCGCATGTATCTTGTGGTAGTCGATAATTTATATTCCGCTACTCGAACGCAGATTAATTATTGTAGTATCTATGCTGCGCAGCAGAACTGGATTTGCGGTTTCGCTGCTAGGATTTTGCGGCGGAGATGTGCTACGGGCCTATATGAGGAAATTAATTTACTTCGTCAAAATATCAGTTTTGTGACATTTAAAACATTGAAAATAATCATTAAATTTAGTTTTAATTGAGACTTTCTTCGAAGAAATGTGCTACTTTAAGAACATTTGTAAAGATCTACATACCAATGTCGTGGGTTTTACCCGGCGGGTTAGGCCGCTGAGCTTGTTTTGCGACAAATTTATCTGGGCAAAACCCGCCGGGTAAAGACGCCTGGCAGGCGGCTTAGATGTGTAATCTTTGCAAATGTTCTTCAAGAAGCACATTTCACAAAGCTTAACAGAAAACACAGAAACTCCGACACACAGTACAATACAGTACTCCGAATTTATGTTCTTATTCATAATTTTTTATTTACCAATCAGTAACGTGTATAAACTGTCCACTTGTGGATATCGGACCCACAGCTTTCTGTCTGAAATGGCGACTCCATAGACCTTACACAAAGTTTCCCCGAAAGCATTAATATGTAATAAAATAAAATAATCTATCATTTGGCAGCTTTTCTCATAACCTTCCTAATGGCATATTAGTGTGCACAGGCGAGCTAACAGTACAGAATCATCAACTTAATTACTATAAAAAATATAAAGTGTTGACAAAACTGTACAAAAAAAAGTATCGTTTATTTTGCTCGTTAATACTTGTAGTGAATTATACTGTTTATGGTATTGGATGATATTGGAACAACAGGTTTGCCATGATTTTTTATTGTTTTTTTTTTTTTACGTAAGACACCAGGGGCCCTATTGTGCTTAACTAATCGTTTCACTATGACAATGATTTCGATCGTCACATACCGATAAGATATGGTACTTATTCTCAAATACATCTCACACGACACGTGTCAAATTTGAAACAGTTCTATCAATCTCTGTGCCAATAGCACACACACCACACGTACCATTCGGAATATCTTTAAAGCATTCTACGTGAAGACGTCAGTGACGAAACCATTGTCATAGTGAAGCGATTGGTTAGCAGAATTGGGCCCTAGGACATGATCGAGATTCATCGTAAACTAGTTGTTCCAAAAGGTAAACCTGAAATTTTATTGCATTTTTTAGAATTTGGTTGCGTTTTAGTCACATTTTCTTCGCTTTGTGCCTTTGCTATCTTAGCTTCTTAAACTTGACAAATGATGGGATAAACCGATATTTGTCATCGAAATCTTGGAATGTCTGTGACAGAAAACCAGGGTTGGTCGTTACTCTGCTGCGGCAGTGTTCATTTTGTGATGCCCGGGCTTTCATTAAACCTTTTTCTACTAAGGTTTTGTTGCTCTGGTTGCTATGTGTGTCATGCGTTTCATAATTCTTGTCTTTTTATTAACCCATTCACTGCTCAGTTTTAGGCAGTAGGAGACGAAAACAAGCATGTGCGACATGGGCATTGAAGTTTTAAATGCCTTTCACGTAGACTCATTCAATCATCAGTAGAATTATTATTTTCTTTCCCTTTTATCTTTTTCTTTTTTCCTTGTTTTTAGCGTTTTGCTGTGAGTTCTACATTTTTATTATTTCTGCCGTTTTAGTTCAATTTTAGCAACATTCCTTTGTCTGCAGATTATCTGTTTTTTTTTTTTAAGTATAATTTTGTGTATTTTGTTCTATGGTCGTTGTCGGAATGTTTACGTTGTTACCCGCTTTTTTTTTATCGCGAATAGACTTTTGTTTCATCACAATATCACCTGGTAGGTGACGAGATGGCCAAAGATGTATCAAGAAGGTCTAGAATCCACCGATCGAAGAAATTGGCATTTCCTAAAAATTATTTCAGTTGAAAAAGTCCCTAATTGCGATAAGCAAAAGGATGCTTATCGCAAAGCCGCGTGCACACACCGCTATGCCACTTATAAGAAAACTATTGACTTACTTTTATCATCAGCGTCACTCTTCGATTTCTTAGCCCGAGATGTGGTGGCTTTCACGGCCCGTTTACGGGATTTTGACTCTTCGTTCGTTTCCGTTTTGATTGGTATTTCAAAATCTGGAAA
This sequence comes from Eupithecia exiguata, assembly GCA_947086465.1. Lineage (NCBI taxonomy): Eukaryota > Metazoa > Arthropoda > Insecta > Lepidoptera > Geometridae > Eupithecia > Eupithecia exiguata. Next base: position 4,398,808 of record OX352256.1, read on the forward strand.
ATTTTAAAATGGTATGGTCACAGATGATATATTTTTGCATTTAAGCATAGATGAATGAAACTTAGTACAGGTGGACGCGCGTCAATAGTGTCAGGCATTTTACCGTAGATGAAATAAACTACACATGGACGCGCGTCGCAAGTGTCATACATTATACCGAAGATGAATGAAACTACAGATGGACGCGTGTCGAAAGTGTCATACATTTTACCGTAGATTAATGAAACTACAGATGGACGCCCGTCGAAAGTGTCATACATTTTACCGTAGATTAATGAAACTACAGATGGACGCGCGTCGAAAGTGTCAGGCTTTTACCGAAGATGAATGAAACTACAGATGGACGCGCTTCGAAAGTAATAGGCTTTTACCGTATATGAAAGAAACTACAGATGGACGCGCGTCGAAAGTGTCATACATTTTACCGTAGATTAAAGAAACTACAGATGGACGCGCGTTAATAGTATCAGGCATTTTACCTTAGATGAAAGAAACTACAGATGGACGCGCGTCAATAGTGTTAGGCATTTTACCTTATATGAATGAAACTACAGATGGACGCGCGTCAATAGTGTCAGGCATTTTACCTTATATGAATGAAACTACAGATGGATGGACACGCATGCGTCAAAAGTATCAAGGTTGAAATTGAAACCATTCGATCAATCTCTCCGCACACACTATCTAGAGTTTATTTTATCTCAGGAAGATTCTGTAACCAAATCATTCGCAGAAGCCGTACATACCAGGGACATAATCCTCATCCTCTTCTGAATCGTCTCCTCGATCGATGTCGTCTGAAGAGTTGCCATCTTCCTCTTTTACCTCGGTAGCTGGACAAAAGGACAGGTAAATTATTGAAGTAGAAGCATAGATCTAAGTAAAAAATGAGAGATTAAGTAGTAGCTTCTCATAGATGGAAGGTTCAAATTAGGTGCAATTAGGTTCACCCACCTCAGTCATAGCCGGACCGGCAGCGGTGCCGCGGCGAGCGTCGTTTGTTTTTCGCTTGCTTGCTATGACTTTTGTGAGTTTTATTGACAAAGACTCCATACCGTCGTGTTCCTTCAATATGTGTACCTACGTACTAATAGCTCCAAAACAAAAGACAACACCCAAGGCATCACTTTTCACTCGTAAATACATCAAAACTATAATTATTATACTGCTTTAATTCGCCATTTACAGACAAGGATAAAGATATACGATACAATAATGCGTAAAAAAGATGGGTACTCTTGTTGCGAGCCGCCGTGTATGAGGAACTGCCGAATTTATTTATAATTATAGTGGGGCCGTACTAGCGACTAACATTTATGTCTCGGTCGCACTTCGGTAGACGTACCTAAGTCTTTCCATCTTGGTTGTTGCTTTCCATTTCGCACAAGATTGAAAATGTAACTGTGAGCGTATGTGTTTGCGTGTAGTTGTAACATAGCCAGTTGTTGAGTAAGCTCTGGGAGAAAGTACCATATCTCCCCCTTTTTACTTAGATCTATGAGTACAACCGACGAATCTCACTAATATTATAAACGTGAAAGTTTAGATGGATGGATAGATGGATGGATGGATGTTTGTTCCTTTATCACGCCAGAATGGCTGAACGGATCTGGATGAAATTTGGCACAGAGATAGATTATAGTCTGGAATAGAACATAGGCTACTTTTTATCCCGGAATTCCCACGGGAACGGGAACTACGCGGGTGAAACCGCAAGGCGCTGCTAGTTTCAAATAAAAAGCTATTGTAGTGTGAAGAATTTATGATTCGACGACTGCTGTGCTGTGGGGCCTATCTACATGATGTCGCAGGTTCAATTCCCGTCTGTCCCGGACAAATGAAGTAGATAATAAATGTTTAGCTAGGTAAGATATATCACAAGAAAGAGAGCAACATTCACCCATTGTACTTATCTTATGTGATGTCTCTTTGTTATGTTATTTTCTCGTGTACAATAAAGAATTTTTGTATTGTATTGTAACATTCTCTACTAGACGACGGTGAATACCGCAACTCTCTGCGACGCCACCGCAACTCCCCACGTGAGATTAGGTGAGATTTGGCTCAATCCCTCCCCCCCTCCCTAAACGCCTCTCGTAATCAATGGATGCCCCCTTTCTGCCCGCGGAAAAAGTAGTTTCGCACGCGTTGTTAAAGGTTATTTCTATCCCATGGGTTGATTTATGGGATAAAAAGTATACGTTTTATTCCAGGTTTAGAACTACCTGTATGCAAAATTTCAACCCGATCGGTTCAGTAGTTTTGAGGGTGACAAACATCCATCCAAACATTCACACTTTCGCATTCATAATATCAGTGTGAACTTGTTCTCCAATGTTCTTTGTGGAACGAGGAGCAAGTTTATCCATTTTTTTTTTGTGTTCTTTATTTCATTTCAAATCAAATCAAAAATTCTTTATTTCCATAAATACAAAAATGTCCACTTAGAAAAGGTCAAATTCTTAAAATAAAAGAGTGACACGGAGACAGTGATATTTTTGATTTCTGTCGCTTCAGTATGTAGACTAAAGTAAAGAAGCGACGAAGAAACCTTTAGACTGTCAGTTGTTATTTTTCGAGTTGGAGCAAAACCCGTCCAAGCTTTTTTATCTTTTAAATAATCTGATATTTTTTAGTAAGCCTTTTTGAACAAAAATGTTATAACAACTGACAGATTTTGCAACTCACTGGGAGTTTTATTTAGAATTTTGAATAACTTGTACCTATGCAATTTAGATATCTTTAACAATTTCGTTGAACTATACTCTCTGCTGTATACAATTTAACTAAGATCTAACAAAACTTCTAATAGAGTCCACAGGTGATCGGAATGCTGGCTTTTATTTCGGTCAACGAATTAGCATTGCCATTCAACGTGGCAATGCTGCCAGCATTCTGGGCACTTTGCCTTCTGGTGACGGCTTAGATTTTTAGAAAATAGATTTAAGTGTAAATATTAGTTGTAATTATTATTGTATTGTACCTATATTGTAAGTTTCTGTAAAAAAAAAAGGTTTATAATAATAATTAGCTTACGTTTAAAACGCCGAGTCTCCAAATGCCGCTTGAATTTCTTCTCCGTATGAAGAACTTGCTTCTTGAAGTTGGCTGCGTTCCGGAGCTGAGTGATGCAAACTTCGCAGATACCGCCTTCTTCCACTGTTGCAAGCTGTATACAAAAATGTATAATAAGTACAATTCGACGACCTCTGTGGCGCGGTGGGCGAAGGTCTGCCTGCGATGTAGGAGGTTGCGGGTTCAAATTGCAAATATTTGTTCCTGGTGTTTCGGGTATTAACGAGTACTATGTACAGTCAGCTGCGAAAATATGTACACACTGTCATATTTTCAATTTGACTGAATATTATGTGCATGGTAATTTTGATAATTTATTATATCGCATTTTGACAAGTGCGATGACTACTTTGTACGTAAAATGTGTGCATCGACTTTTATTTGAAAAGTTCTGAGTAAAATAAAAGTGAAAACTTGAGATTGTATACATATCTGAGCAGCTGACTGTACCTGTAATAAGAAATATGTATGTAGTACGTAAACCTCGTATTATATTAAGTATATCAGTCATCTAGTATCCATAACACAAGCTCTGCTTAGCTTGGGGCTAGATGATGCTGTGTGAATTGTCCAGCATTATTTATTTATTTTAAGTGTGTTGTGTACATTATTAAATTGTCTGATACTTATTTAAAAATAAGAAACCTTTATCTTCATCAGTGTGAATTATCTAGCATTATTTATTATTATTATTTTATTTGCATTTGCTCCCCTTGGACTCGAGACCCTAGGTCCGTGGGGTACCGAGGCTCTCCGGGTTTTCATAAAATTATCTGAGCGTCTGGTCGAAGCGACGCGTGACCCGAGAGCTGGTGAGTATCTGGCGCAGCGCATCAGCATTGCTATACAGCGGGGCAATGCAGCTAGCGTCTTGGGCACGCTTCCCACTGGTATTGATATGGATCAGTTGAGCTACTTGTAGACTGTTTGCAACAGTCTGCAGTTAGCTCAATTGTTTCAATTGTAAATACTAGTCGTTTTAATTTAATTATTTTATTTGTTTGTAATTTTCTTTGTTAATATCGTATTTTTTACTACTATCAGCCAACACAAGTCTACGGCTGGACATAGACATCCATACGACGACGCCACAAATAGTGGGCCTGAGCCGCCTCCATGTATCGAGTGTCCGCCGCGGTGCAATGCCTTCTGCCTACAATACCTCTGGGTTCCGAGCGGAAGTACCAACTAACCAGCTATACAGGGTTATTGGTAAATTAGTGACAATAAGTGAACTGCAGGTCCTAGTCAATCTGGCTCCTTTACCTGTGTCTATTATTCTACTAAGTAGTCCTCTATACTTCTGAACCGTTAAAATATAATTATCGCGGGTCATATACTATTCATGTCGAAGGACCGTCGGCGGGCCGGAGCTGGCCCGCGGGCCGTACTTTGCCCATGACTAGGCTAGATAATAATAATAATAATAATCATTTCTTTCAGACTATAGAACAGTTACAGATCTTATTTTAACTTATTCTACGGTCCATAGTAATATATACCTTAAAACTAACATACATACAATATTAAAAACTAAAATTAAAGACGCGTTATTTGACGCCGAGACGTGACGCAATAATGCTGTGTGAATTGTCCAGCAGTAAAATAAAAATCATTTATTTGACACAGGCAAACATACATTAATGTTTATGAATCCATAGACTCCCGAACTAGTATAAACTGTATTTCAGGAATCAGTGGCTTCTCCCCTTATTATTATCTTAGTCCACTGCTGGTCATAGGTCTCCCCTAATTAGTGCCATAAGCGCCCTGTCTGCAGTCTTTTGCAGGTCGCCATCTTACCGGACGACGTCACGACACTGCGTTTGCCAACTCGCGGTATCCACTCACGAACATGTTGACCTCGGCGGTTGTAGTTTCTTCGCGAGAAAAAAATGATGATAATGGCCGATTCACACAGCATTTATTATTATATTATTATTATTATTACTTCAGCTTGATAATTCTTTGAGATATGTCAATAACTTTAATTCTCTTTAAACTTTGATAGATAGATAGATAATTCTTTAATGTACCACACAAACACAGAAAACAGTACAGAAATAAAAGCTACGAGAAGAAGTACAAAGGCGGCCTTATCGCTATGAGCGATCTCTTCCAGGCGACCTTGGGATGGACTGGACATGTACGAACAAAAAAGACGGTGGCACTTGAAAAGAGAAATTATAAAATAATTATATAATACTAACTCTACTAAATATTTTCATTTTTTTTTGTTGTAATCCATCCTATCCTACAGGGATATAATATCCAAACTTTGTCAGAATTTTTGACAAAGTTTGGATCAGGATGTAGGTCAACCCCACCGATACCGTAGCACGAAGTCCCACCAACCCCTGCAGTCCCTAGACTGCAGAGGTTGGTTGGCGCGGGTGGCATAGATCGAGCCGCCTCCTTTAGATTTCTACCTGTCTATGGTTCAAAGTTGATCGATGCAAATGAATTTGGTGATGAAAATCATATATTTTTTTCTTGCAATAAATACGACCATAGCTCCTTCTATAGTGATCTCATCTCCCTCCATATTCCACTCCCTATAAATATTGCCTCCCTGATTTCCTCCTTAGACCCTTATATATATCTTTGCTTAGCATCCTTTATTTGTACAAATAATATAAATATATAGTGTGTAATGTATGTATAGTAATTCTCCATATCATGATTTTCCCATCCTAACTCTCCTGATCCTTATCCTGTTCCGTCTCGTAGTAGGTTTCTTTAAAAGTTGTAAATGTTTCCCAATTTTTTTCTTCTAATACGTATAAAATATAAAAAAACAAAAATGGCAAATGCTAACATTAGCGAGTCCAAAAAAAAAAAAAAAAAGTAAGATATCTGTTACTACCTAATCTGCGTGTCAGCTCCGTAGTTCACGATGGGTAGGATGCACTGATTGAAAACGGAAGTTTTCAATCAGATCATTGCAGGATAGAATCTGCAAGTTTTCTGACTCTAATTCACGAAAGGATAAACCTATTCTGATTTAATCTTTTGAAATCAAAAGGGATTCGTCTTATAATAATATACTTAAATTGTTTTGAAAAAACAAAAAAAACAGACTTCTAATTTTACTATAAAAGATTTAAGATATAAGATTTTAAGTTGTGCCTGTTTTCTATTTTGTGACGGAGATTGGTCAACGACCTGTATTGCCAAGCTAATCTGACACCTAAGGTTCGTAGTTAGCCCGCTTACATCCGTAATGAAGACTTCTAATTTTTTAACATTGTTTATTAGGTTTCGCAAAAAAAATACTAATCCCTAGGGATTAAACTGAGTAACTATTATTATTATTCAATAAAAGAGGAGCAGCTGACAGCTGATATGTTTATGTCACAGTGCTTCTAGTATTTCACTACACTTGTTTGTCTCGTGTGGTGGTCAGTATGCAGTTTTTTTCTCATAATTTGAGCACATGACTCTTTTTTGACAACTTTTCTCTCGAAATCTTACGGATTCAGATTTAGCTATCCACTCCCATCTCAAATGGCTATATTCCAATCACAAACCGTATAATAAAACCGGCCAAGTGCGAGTCGGACTCGCGCACGAAGGGTTTCGTACCATTATCCACAAAAACGGTAAAAAAATCACATTTGTTGTATGGGAGCCCCCTAAATATTTATTTTATTCTGTTTTTTAGTATTTGTTGTTATAGCGGCAACAGAAATTATTTATTTATTTACTATATTGGCATTCAAAACAGAAAACAATCGAAACATGACACTGTAGTAAAGATTATAACTAAGTTTCTTTGATACATCATCTGTAAAAATTTTGAAAAAATTCTGTAAAAATTCTGTCGCCTGGTGACACACGGACAGCAAAGTCTTAGTAATAGGGTCCCGTTTTTACCCTTTGGGTACGGAACCCAAAAAACTGAAAACATTGAATTGAATTTTCTGACTGCTTTTTGCCTAAGCTAAATTGTGAATACTAAGCCTTTGTCTACATTAGTCTGTTTTGAACACGGGGACTAAATTATTATACCTACTGGGTTCAAGGATACTAGAACAAAATTTATGTTTACAAAAATATTTATGACTGAAAACTAAGCCATTACTACAATATCGGGAAACAACACCACTACTTTTAACTTTTGTCCCGGTCCATGTGCAATTTTGCTAATTGCACATGGACCGGGACAAAAGTTAAAATTCGAGTTTTAAAACAGAAGGAGAGATACTATGTGCCAAATAAGGTGGCAATAAAGGCTGTTCACCCTCTCTCGCATAATACAGGAAAAATTAGCGCTATTCTGTCGATTTCCATACAAAACTGAAGCGATACCAGTGTCACTTGAGTATCCGAGGTACGGGGGTACTAGCAAGCAAAAGTGAAATTGCACAACCCAAAAAAATACGAAATCGGGAATAATAATTGACTTTTTACGTTTTCAATAAATTTGCGTATTTTAATGTTCTAAAATACCAGAGTAATTTAAAACCAGTAATATTTAATAAATTATATTTATTAATATTATGATTATGAGTACGACATGACTGAAAAAATATATGAATTGTGTGGAATATAGGTATATGAAATTAAGTGGGTATAGAAAACATTTATAAATTCAAATAACACTTCTTTTAAAATGCAATATTTTGTAATTAATAATATTATTTTATTTTGTTATTAATTTCTTAATAATACTAGGGCCCACCTGTGGCCTAGCTGCGGAAAGCAGTACAAGAACAAGTAATGCAAGATTTTAAGTTGTGCCTGTTTTCTATTTTGTGACGGAGATAGGTCAACGACCTGTATTGCCAAGCTATCTGACACCTAAGTAGTATAGTTAATATATTAATAATGGACCAGAATTTGTTTCAAACTTCTGCAATTGGTCTGATGATCCCAGTGTAATATTTTCCACCAATAAATTAAAATTGGTAATTTATAAAAAATATCTCATAGAATCCATAAAATTCAATACCTAATGAAGTAATTAATTATTAATTCTGTTTCTTGTTTTTTACCACCCAATAGACCACCTCTGCTTTCTTTTCGGCGACATGATGCTGTGTATGTCCAGCGTTACGGCTTGCCTACATGGGTCATACAATAAAACACATTCTTTTCCCAAACAATGCGCTGGCTCCAACTTACAGTCCTTAACATATGAAATTCACACCTAAACTTGCGACGAAGTTGAGAATTGAATTGTGTTATGCATTTTCTAGAGGTCGTCGTGTGATGAGGCATCCGCAATTATCGATCGACGTAAATAGCGTCTCTATTTTCTTAGGCAGGCTCTTAGAAGTTCCCACAACTTGATCAAGGTAGTTGTTTTCTGCGAATTATCTACTGTTGTTATTTATTATCTTTACCAGGTATTGGACGGCTTACCTTTACATCGAAGCATTCTCTCAACATGTCTCCATAGACCTCTTCCTCGCCCATCCAATGGTACGACGTTTTTATATCTTTGAAGATCCCCTCAGCCGCACAACACCGACACATACTGTCTATCGTTGAACCTTCCATGTTTACAGATCACGTTCACAACATTTGCACGAAAATGTATCTCGTTTTTCTATTTTGACGAGAAAAGCCGCAACGCGAAGACGCTAGCTCGGTCAGCCATTTTCTTTCTTTGAGTGTTTCTGTCTCTGTTTTTTTTAGCAAGCTACCAATTTCCCGTCCGGACCACATTCGGCAGTAGCCAGTGTTGCCAGATGGAATCTAAAAAAAAGCAGTAGAAATTTTGTTAAAAAAGCAGTAGATTGGGAAAAAAAGCAGGTAGATTTTAATATGTTATAAATTTGTACCTATGTATTGTGTTTTGCGAGTATTTTCATGCAAAAAAAAAACATACAAACAAAGCTACTAACCCGTTTTTTTGAAATTTAGGAAGCGTTTTCTTTGCCCACATTCCTAAACTGTGTAGTTTTGTGGAAAGCGAGGCCAGGCGGCCTGTCGGCTGTGCTTTGCTCAGTTCTTTTCAGTCTGATTGAACTTTGATTTGTGGTTTTGGACATATCGCACCTTCGGTAGAACAAGGGCATAACTACCCAATTTTCGAAAAATGACTTGAGTATGCCAAAGTGCTTTAAAAACGTGTTTATACCCGGAGGAACAAAGACACTCGTTCAATTCCATCTAATTTCACCAGAGAGCGACAGTGCCTTTGTCACATTAAAGCGTTTTTTCAAACGTCTTGGAACGACAAAATCCTATTGGTCAGTTGCGGCGCAGCCGGCGCGCGGATTGGTTGTCGTTTGGAGCGAATAAGTCGTTAATGTAAATATGCCCTATTAATTTTGTCATTTTTGGAGGAACAAAGTCTCACTTTCGTTACATATGCCCATTTCTTAGAAAATAATTTGGAGGTACAAAATCGTTCGAACAGTTGTGCCTTTGTATGTCCAAAATGCACTAAAAGTTTAGAGACATACCCATACAGATATAGCAATCAATCAGATACCTGGACAGAAGCTAATGTGAAAATAAGCCGGTAATAAGCACCGGTAACAAAAAACAAATTAAAGATATAAGGCTAAGTAATACTAAATAATAATAATAATTTCATTTGTTTTACCTAAAACAAAAAAAGCAAGAACAAAAGAAAAACAAGTAGGTACTTAGACTATAAAAAAGTGAACACAATAACAATAGGCTAAAACTAACTTGAATAATATATTATACTAGCAGCGCCTCGTGGTTTCACCCGCGTAGTTCCCGTTCCCGTAGGAATTTCGGGATAAAAAGTAGCCTATGTCCTATTCTAGACTATAATCTATCTCTGTGCCAAATTTCATCCAGATCCGTTTTGCCGTTCTGGCGTGATAAAGGAACAAACATCCATCCATCTATCTATCCATCCATCCATCTAAACTTTCACGTTTATAATATTAGTGACATTAGGCACTTAAAACTAACAACTTTTAAGAATAGGGTAAAATGGGTCCCTAACTCAGCATTTCGCAGTATTAGGCAAGTGTTCTGTACATCGAAAAGCTACCAATCCCCGATCGGAAGAGAGATGACATTCGGCAGTTAATTGCCTCGAACATTGTTCCGAAATTTTATGAACAGTATAATTATAATGGATTATTTTAATTGTGATTTGATGACAAACGTTAGTTGCTCAACTAGTTTAATAAATAAAGAACGATTTCACTATTTCAATGATTAAGTACAGTAAAGTAGGTACCACAATATAATATTTTTATTTTTAATTGATTATTCAAAGAACGATCTCAATTTTCTAATAAATAGGTACATTATTTAACATCCGCACTTAGAGATGTTAATGATGTTTAAACTATACTACTACTAAGTAAAGATTTTAAAAAAATTAGCTTAGTGGTAGCTTTAGTAAACATTAACGTCTCCGAGTGTGGCTGTAGTATCTTTGTTTTGATTTTATAAACTTTTGTTTTTTAGAATTTTCCACTCAGATACGTTCAATTGCCATTAAATCTGAATGAAAAAATAATATAGTCCTCTTTTCGTCTCTATATTTTATATAATTTTAAAAGTATTGATTATCTTAAAATATTTAAGATTGCAAAGACCGTAACATCTGTGTTAAGAACAAAGACTTTAAAGTTTGATGTTGTTTGTCATACTTCATTGTTAAAATTTAAGATTTTTTGAAGTCGTACTACTAAGTGTTATTGTGTCTGTGGGTTTCTATTAAAACTTTAATAGATAAATATATTTTTTAAGGAATTACTGTTATTTTTGTTGAAAAACATCCAATAAAAATAAAAGTAAATATGGTCAAAATTAATTTTTTTTAACAATTTTGGCGGAACAAAGGCTTAAGTGTAGGTAAGTTTTTATATTTATATGAAAATAATTTAAAACATTAATATTTAGGCTTTCTAAAGAGCATGCCATTATTCACAAAACTATAAGGTATATTTCACACAAAGGAAATTACCTCAAGGTCAATAAAAGAAGCAGATAAAATGACTCTCAGCACAAAAAATATTTAAAATGGCTCTCCTGTAAAATCACAAACATGGCCATTATGCCCTTGTTCTACCGGGGGTGCGATATATTATTTAGTGCACAGTAGAGTAATAACTGGATAAACAGTCTCACTCAGTTTGCATTTTGCAAAAGTTTATCGAACGAACGGACCGACCAATCAATCGAAAACAATGAACAGACATACCAAGACCGACAGAAAGAAAGTGAAAGCTGGAAGGAAGAAACGAAGGAACATGGAACTCTTCAGTTTCATTCATCTGTTTCAGTTTTGTGAAGTTTGTGTCATTGGTAACTTGTCACGTGAGCTAAAATAAAGACATGGAGTCACTTGCTATTGATGCTCGGAAAAAGCAGGTAGATTTCACAAAATTTGAGCAAAAAATCAGTAGATCAGTAGACGGTTTAAAAAGCAGGTAGATCTACTGCTAAATCAGTAGATCTGGCAACACTGGCAGTAGCCAAACCTGTGTAATCTGTGCTCTAGCAACAGAAAAAAGTAACATGACATCTAGCGTCGAGTAGCAGAAGTGAGAGAAGTTACAAAAGTAACTCGCGCCATCAGCGCCATATTTTCCGGTGGCAATGTTGGAAAGCTTTTTTGACAGATTTGTGTTGACGTTTCCTTGAACATTTTCGTTTCAGTTTTCATTTCAATAATTTGGTATTTTTTGTGTTTAAGAGGATATTCCAATTGGAATAAGTTATAAGTTGTAGTTTATATATAAGGTGATATGTCCTTGCATCTCCAATGCCAGTGTTGCTTGACACGACCCCCGGATAAGCAATTGAAATCAAAATATACTGTGCTGGGAAAAACTGAAATATATGCCGATATGCTGAAGGAATGCTTCGAAATTCATGTAAAATACCTTCCGTTTTATTCCCTCTATAGTTCTAGAGCATCACAGCTTCTTTTACCTGGTGCTTAACTCTGTACCTCACTATCATAATTATATTCCTTTCTGATCAGAGCCTTATATTTTTTTCGGTAAAATTATTTTTATTTTATAAATTTTTAGCTAAAAAACAATGAAAATGATAGCGGTATCTGTGAGGTGTGCATCACGCGCCTCCGAGATGCGACAGACTTCAAAAATCAGGTTCAGCAATGTCAGAAAGATTTGAAGAAAATTATGGAATCCGTTAAAGGTGGGTACATTTCTTGTTGTAATGTTGAATAAATAAATAAATAATGCTGGACAATTCACACAGCATTATCTAGCCCCAAGCTAAGCAGAGCTTGTGTTATGGCTACTAGATAACCGATATACATAATACAATACATTACATAGATGGATATTTTTAATTATACATAGAAAACGACCAGAACACCCGGAACAAATACTTGCAAATTGTACAAATATTTGTCCCAAGGTGGGAATAGAACCCGCAATCTCTTGCATCCCAGGCGGGCCTTCGCCCACTGCGCCAACAATGTATTTAATAGGACTTTTGTTCAGACAGTTTAAAATATGCGATAAAATAGGTACTTACTCTACATAAACAATTTTTGGCTTATCAAATTTACCTTTCAATACCCATACAAAGCTCTCACTGACTCACAACTTAATGTTGCAGATGAGTCCAAACCGGCAATAAAGGAAGAAATTGATTATGATTTGGACAATGGAGTCTACTTTTTAGGTAAGATTATTATTATTATTATTTGAATACACAGGCAGCTCTTAAGCTGATGCGTGCATATCATAGTCCTTGTCAGTGCACTTTAAATGTTTGTCCAGTCTATTTTTAAAAGAGTTCACTGAGGGGGCACTGATCACTGATTCCAGTAACCGGTTCCAAGTCTTCACAACGCGATTTGACAATATGTGCTCTCTTGGTTTGCTGGTACTTGGCCCGCGTTGCAGCTTCAGCGAGTGTCCTCTCAGCCTTGTGTTATTGTTCATAGTGTAGGGTCTGTGACAAGTCTGAAGTGACAAGTTATTACAACAACAAAGTTCAGAAAATACTATTTTATTTACTACTAGCAGCGCCTTGTGGTTTCACCCGCGTAGTTCCCGTTCCGGGAACTATAAATTTTAACGATGTTCTATTCCAGACTATAATCTATCTCTGTGCCAAATTTCATCCAGATCCGTTCAGCCGTTCTGGCGTGATAAAGGAACAAACATCCATCCATCTATCCATCCATCTAAACTTTCACGTTTAAAATATTAGTGATATAGTAAAACACCTGTGTAAACATAGATGTTGCATGTTCTATAGAACCTACTTATTTACTTTCCACGATGCATGCTTAGCCTATCGCGAACCCTAGGCGAGTGATAGGGTGTGAACAAGAAAGCTGATGCAATTTGGCAGCCCTATTAGCCAGGCCACATGCTCCGTCTTGCTAGCTCAGTTATCATCTGCCAGCAGTCTTTCGCAAATCGTCATCCCACCTGGTCGAAGGGCGTCCTACACTACGTTTGCCAAGTCGCGGTCTCCACTCAAGAACACGCTTACCCCACATTTTGTTTTTTGTTTTTGCTATGCTCGGAGTTTCTCTGAAGGATAGAATTTGCAACGAATACATCCGACAGAGAACCAAGGTTGTATTCTAAGGTTATTTTCGCGAGAACTCATAATAAAACACTTACTGCGTACATACGGAACGTTATAATTAAAGTTGTATAATTGACGGTAGATATGCAAAATTCAAATTACTTGTAAAGACAAATGTCACCTCAGTCTGCCTGTGACCATGGAAGCTGAAAAGCCTCCGAAACGTCAGGTTATAAACAAAATATGAAATATACGCGATCAATCCGGTTAAAACAGTGTTTTATTGTCGACATAGCTCAAAGGATTAGCAAGCTGAAGTGGCAGTGGGCCGGCCATATCTCGAGAAGAACCGATACTGGGCATGGCTTCATATTAATATTAATTATCATCATTTCTAGATTCACATCTCAAAGAGGAGCTATCTGACTTCGAAGGCCGGCCTAGTGAAGATGACAACAAAAAACTGGCGGAGCTTCTAGCTTTCAACTCGCTTGGCGTTAAACGTAAGAAGAAAAAGAAACTGGATATTGATAAGAAAAGTGGTAAGATTTATTATACAACTAGCAGCGCCTTGCGGTTTCACCCGCGTAGTTCCCGTTCCCGTGAGAATTCCGGGATAAAAAGTAGCCTATGTACTATTCCAGACTATAGTCTATCTCTGTGCCAAATTTAATCCAGACCCGTTTTGCCGTTCTGGCGTGATTGAGTAACAAACATCCATCCATCTATCTATCCATCCATCCATCCAAACTTTGACATTTATAATATTAGTGGGATTAGTGGGATAGTGGGATTAGTGGGATATACAATACAATACAAAATTCTTTATTGTACACCACAAAATAAAGCAAAAAGAGACAACACAGAAACAGATAGGTATAAACATTAAACATAATAGTACAATGGGCGGCCTTATCGCTTAGCAGCGATTTCTTCCAGGCAACCTTTGGATGGAAAGAAATTAGAAAATTTAAGAAAGGCAGGGGTGTATACAACATAATAATAATTATTAAATATTCATAAGCAAGTAGAAACATAAATTAACATAAAAATCTCACTAATCTCACTAATATCTCACTATCTCACTAATATTATAAACGTGAAAGTTTAGATGGATGGATGGATAGATGGATGTTTGTTCCTTTATCACGCCAGAACGGCAAAACGGATCTGGATGAAATTTGGCACAGAGATAGATTATAGTCTGGAATAGGACATAGGCTACTTTTTATCCCGAAATTCCTACGGGAACGGGAACTACGCTGGTGAAACCGCGAGGCGCTGCTAGTATGTTATAAAATAGATAATATACACGGAATAAATAAATACCAAGAACAAAGAAAAAACATAGTTTAGTACCAATATTCACTTTTGTGACAGATAAAAGTCTTTGAAAACAGGTAGAGATCCAGCTTTCCTGATGGACTCGGGCAGTGCGTTCCACAGCTTTTTATAATGACTTATACTTAAATGACTAGCTTCTACTCGCGACTTCGCACGCGTATTTTCGGTATAATAGCGTAACTTATCTAAGTTAGGCTATTTTATAAATGTACGCCAAATTTATCTTCCTTAATTTTATTATATAAAATTAAGGTGAAAATTGGTGACCTTACAATTACGAAAAAAATTGCAATTAAATTAAAACTAGTATTTACAATTGAGCGAACTGCAGACTGTTGCAAACAATCTACAAGTAGATCAATTAATCCATATCAATACCGACTGGTATTGATATGGATTAATGAATCTGGTGGTATCCGACTGGATATAATATTGGTAGTATCTATATTTATTTATAAATTCAAAAGTAACTCTTGTCTGTCCGTCTGTTGCGTTTCACCGCCTAAACGGCTGAACGGATTTTAATAATAATTTGGCAGGGAGGTAAATGATATCCCGGGGATGGACATGAGCGAAGCCGCGGGCAACAGCTAGTAGGCATAATTATTATTACGCACGCGGGCACTTCATTGATGAAGACGAACATTAAACAATAAAGCTTTGTGTTACAAAAACGTGATTTTTTTGCTGTTTTTATAGATAATGGTACGGAACTCTTCGTGCGCGAGTCTGACTCGCACTTGGCCGGTTTTATTTTAAGAATTTAGACCTGGCGTCCTCACGAATGTGTTTGTGATGATGGGCAGGACCTGCAGTTCACGTAGAGTTACTAATTTACCAATAACCCTGTATATCACTTATCTTTCCAGAAAAGAAGCACAAGAAGACGAAGCCAATCAAAATTTCTCTCCGAACATTCGCAAAACTTGACGATATCATTCAACCAAAAGAACTCAGCGTTCTCCGAGTCACAGAGAATCTCAAACACAAGACCAACATTGAAAACATCATCAAATACTCCAACTGCACTCCATTCTCCAACAAGACACTGTCTGGAATAGTCTGCGCTTACTGCAAAGACACCTACACCAACCCGCAAGACCTCCGAAGTCATATAGAATCACTACACAAAGATACAGAAATAACAGACCACAAGAAAATGGATAGAAACAATTTATCATACAAAATAGACATAACAGATCTGAAATGCAACATCTGCCAAGCTAATTTCGATCTTATAACAACACTGAAACAGCATTTGATCAAGGAGCACGATATCAAGTTCTATCCAGATGTCAATGATTATATTTTGGAGTTCAAATTGAGTTCGAATGAAATTTTAAATTGTGCGCTCTGTCATTCTACATTTGAGACATTTAAAATGTTACTGCAGCATATGAACGGTCACTATAGGAACTGTGTTTGTGAAATATGTGATTTAGGATTTATTAATAAGCATAGATTGAGGAACCATCAACGGACACATGAAGTTGGCACGTTCAAGTGTGCGTTTTGTGAGAAAATTTTCACTACAAGAGTCAGAAAGATGTGCCATGAGAAATACACACACAATACCAACGCGAGGTACACAACGAACTGTCCACATTGTAAGCAATCTTTTAACAGTTACTATCAACGCAATCGGCACATGTTTACAGAACATAATACCGTTGCAGCATCCTACCGTTGCAATATATGTGATAAATCCTTTATTTTAAAGTCTAAATTGACTTCTCATATAAAAAAAGTACATCTAATGGAGAGAAACCATATCTGTCCTGTATGCGGTCAAGGGTTTTTTATAAAACAAAGCTTAGACGAGCATATGATAAAACATAATGGTGAACGAGTGTACAAGTGTACAGTGTGTCTTAAGGCTTATGCTAGGAAGAAGACTTTAAGAGAGCATATGAGGATACATAATAATGACAGGCGATTTAAATGCGCGATTTGCTCGTTGGCTTTCGTTCAGAAATGTAGTATGAAAAGTCATATGTTATCGAACCATGGTATTACACTAGCCGAATTTGAACTGAAGGCGGATATTGTAAAAACCGATGATGTTTTGGCGCGGTAAATTCGCGTTTTTTATAAATAATTTTGACGACCGATGTGGCGCGGTGGGCGAAGGTCTGCCTGCGACGCAGGAGGTTGCAGGTTCGATTCCCGCCTCGGGACAAATGTGTGTACGATCTGCAGACATTTGTTCAGGGTGTTCTGGTCGTTTTCTATGTATAATAAAAAATATCTATCTATGTATTATATTATGTATATCTATCAGTTATCTAGTACCCATAACACAAGCTCTGCTTAACTTGGGGCTAGATAATGCTGTGTGAATTGTTTAGCATTATTTATTTATTTAGTCAAGGCATTAAATTTTGCGATTTGTTAACATATTTAAAGCTATCTATCGCGGACTTTAATTGTGATTATACCGTGGCCCGGTGCTGTAGCGCGGTTGAAACATCGCAACAGAAGAACATTAGGTTCGCCATAAATAAATTTATGGTGTACCTATTAGGGTACCTATACAGGGTTATTGGTAAATTAGTGACAATACGTGAACTGCAGGTTCAGCCCATCATCTCAAACACGTTTGTGAAGACGCCAGGTCTTAATTCTTAATTTTGGTATTGGTAATGGGTACCCCCGCAATTCAATAATCGTTTGTTAGAGTTTAGGTTAGGTTTTATTTGAAACTCAACTTAAAAACAGCTCTGCCCTGAATTAACAGAAGATATGAGAGTGAAAGATCGGTCTTAAGTAACTCGTTGGGTTCCAGACAAAGATGTTTTTTCATATAGTATCAGAGGTGACTTATATTTTATTTTAGAATTTCGACTTGGCGCCTTCACGAACGTGTTTGTGATGATGGGCAGGACCTGCAGTTCACGTATTGTCACTGATTTACCAATAACCCTGTATACGCCATAAGGACCCTTCATAAGAGCACCATGGCGGCGCGCCGCCGCCACCGGTCACGCGACAAACTAGCTAGAGCTATGTCGATAACTCTCGTTCTCTGTCGGATGTATTCGTTGCGAATTCTATCCTTCAGAGAAACTCCGAGCATAGCTCTCTCCATAGCTCACTGGGCGACTTTAAACTGTGACTTTTAATTCTCGTGTATGTTTTTGTCAAATAAATGAATTTAATTTAATAATAAAATACACGTGCAAAGCCACGAGCATAAGCTAGTAATAAATAAAATATTGTACTTATTCTGTTGATGTACCCACTATGCTTATACCCTTACAGATGAAATATATTATAGATGAAAATATTGTTGTAATTTTTAAAAGAGGTTTCTAAGTACATTTTCGTTGACACACCTTGTTTGCAATAGTTTTATAGTAAAAATATCTAAAAGTTGAGAATCGAAATCATTTAGAACGGGATATTTACCATGATTTTTGAGTTTACCAATAATTCGGCACAGTTTCATAACTACATCACGAATTATTGGAAAACTCGAAAATCTAATGTATAATAATAATGCTGGACAATTCACACAGCATTATCTAGCCCCAAGCTAAGCAGAGCTTGTGTTATGGGTACTAGATATTAACTGATATACATAATACAATACATTACATCAAAAGTCAAAAGTCAATAACTTTATTTCTTTAGGCTTACAAAAAAGCACTTAGACAAGTCAAGTCATAGATAATTTTTTTTTTATTATACGTAGAAAACGACCAGAACACCCGGAACAAATACCTGCAGATCGTACAAATATTTGTCCCAAGGCGGGAATCGAACCCGCAACCTCCTGCCTCGCAGGCGGACCTTCGCCCACCGCGCCACAGAGGTCGTCAATCTAATCATGGTAAATATATCCCGTTCTAAATGATTTCTATGTTAATAACCATGGTAGTTTCAAAAGTAGAAAAATAATGTTATGTTGTAATATAAATGTTATGTTTGTAAGTTATACTTTATGATTTATTTATGTAAATTATTTAAACGTTAGACGTTAATAAAATAGTGAACTATATTTCTGACTTTTTACTCTACCTATACAGGGTGTAACAAAAATATTAAAACAAACTAAACAGAATTAGTTTTAGAAAAAAAAAAACCGGCCAAGTGCAAGTCGGACTCGCGCACAAAGGGTTCTACAAAAACGGCAAAAAAATCACGTTTGTTGTATGGGAGCCCCCTTAAATATTTATTTTATTTTATTTTTTAGTATTTGTTGCTATAGCGGCAACAGAAATACAACATCTGTGAAAATTTCAACTTTCTAACTGTCACGGTTCATGAGTACAGCCTGGTGACTGACGGACAGCGAAGTCTTAGTAATAGGGTCCCGTTTTTACCCTTTGGGTACGGAACCCTAAAAAACAATGATCACTCTAGTCAATAACTGATGCATGTGCTTTATTGTCATAGAATCGAGGAAAATTCATTTGTGGTACCACCTACCGCATCTAAGGCGCGTCGCCCGCTCCGATGATGTCGCGGACGTTGACCCCGACGTCTACGTAACTGTTTACTCTTGGGCGTGGGGTAATAAACGTCTCGAAGTCAAAATGTCAATGGGTAACATCATAACATGGTATCAGTGTCAAAATGTACAAATTGATGGTGCCAAAATGTACTTATGCTCAAAGGACGTGGGGTAATAACGTCTCGATCGAAGTCAAGATGTTAATGGGTGACATGGTATCAGTGTCAAATATAGGTACTCTTTGCTGTTTACTTTGAACTGAAACATCGGGACGTTCAAAGGGGTTTCGTGTTCTAAAGGCTTAGACAATTTAACCCGCTGTCAATTGGATGTAAACGGTTACGTACCTAGACCTTTTTAGGGTTCCGTACCCAAAGGGTAAAAACGGCACCCTCTTACTAAGACTTCGCTCTTCGTCTGTCCGTCTTTCACCAGGCTGTATCTCATGAACCGTAATAGTAAGACGGTTAAAATTTTCACAGATGATGTATTTCTGTTGCCGATATAACAACAAATACCTACTAAAAAATTGAATAAAATAGATATTTAAGGGGGCTCCCATACAACAAACGTTATTTTTTTGCCGGTTTTATACATAATATTACGGAACCCTTCGTGCGCGAGTCTGACTCGCACTTGGCCGGGTTTTTTAACGACGTTATGCAGTTGCATCAGTCTAGTAATAATTTAGTTTATAAATTTTTCGAAAACTAGGATATAGGATTTTTTTACATTTTCCCGTGTTCTGTGATCGAAGTTGAACCCTACCATAAAGGTCCGTCATATTTGTTACACCTCGTTTAATATTCATAAAGGATAAAAGTTAAGTGCTCGCGAGGTCTAGGTGCTGTTCATAGCACTACCTACCTATAATGTACTAGCAGCGCCTCGCGGTTTTACCCGCGTAGTTCCCGTTCCCGTAGGAATTTCGGGATAAAAAGTAGCCTATGTCCTATTCCAGACTATAATCTATCTCTGTGCCAAATTTCACCCAGATCCGTTTTGCCGTTCTGGCGTGATAAAGGAACAAACATCCATCCATCTATCTATCCATCCATCCATCTAAACTATCACGTTTATTATATAAATAAGTGAGAAGTGAGATTAGTGAGATTTGTACTGTGCTTACACCACATGACATATGACAGCCTAGGTACCTACTTAAGTAAGTAATATTTTATTGCATATATGTATTTGATGTGAGTGAGGTACATGGTGTTGTAAGTATGTTAATATAGGTAGGAAACTGTATTTCTACCGGTGCGGTGCGGCGTGCAAAATTTTTGTACTATGTTAAGTTAAATCAGTAAAGAATATAAATTTAAATAAAATCATAGTGAAACATAAAATAATAAAAAAAATTAAAATGAGTTGAAATAGATAGATAATAGATAGATATGTATTTCATAAAAATTTAAAATAACAAATATATTCTTAGCCTATTTTCTGCCTTCCTTTGTATTCTCGATAAAAAAACTGAATAGTTAACCTACCTAGTCTTCGTTTTGAACTCTTGGTTTATGTTTCTGAATGATTAGGTTCTACAGCGTATTCTTTGTCGCAAACCTGTTTTGGATCTGCATAACAAGTTATAAAACACATAGGCAATCAATTACAAATATTATTCTGTCGGCTGCCAGCCTCCGGTCATGTTGTTTTTTATATTTTTAATGTTCAGTTGTGCTCATGGATACCTTGATAAACCAGAAGGTGAGATGATTTATGATTCCATTCTTTTTCGGCCACAAAAAGCGTCACGTCGCGCGTCGTCGTTCAGTTCGTTACGGGACAGTGGTCTAACTGCTCTGTCCAATTAGTTGGACTACGGGCCTTTACTAGGGGTCGTAGTTCAACTATCTTTGCAGTTGGACCACGTCACCATAGTAGAGTTCCCAAGTCCAATTAAAACAATTTCAAATAATACAACTGCAATTATTGTAACCACAGCACCTTTTTACTCGACCTTCGGTCACGGCCTTTGATTCAACTTGTCCATCTAGGGCTGCAATGCTGACCGCGCTCTGAGTTCTTGACCTGCGATAAGCTATGCTTTTGGCCAGCATCATCGCCGGTAGTATGGATAATGTAGGTATAGGTACCTACTTACTATATTATCTTCCAAAATATCGCTTTCATTTGCGTGTGCACCACGATACAGACAGCAACCACGATAATTTCAAAATATTTAGCACGAATGGACGGTTTTCAGGAACCCCTTGCACATGGGAGCGCGCAGAAGGCATGTGCGTGAAGGCGCGGCAATGCCTCTCGTTCGTGGTGGAAAATACCCGGGGAAAATTGTTCCATGGGAAAAAGCCTCCGGTGAGACAAGAGTAGGGTGAGTCTGTTGAATGGAAAACAGCCTCCGGTGAGCCAAGAGTATGGTGAGTCTCTTGCATGGAAAACAGCCTCCGCTGAGCCTAGTGTAGGGCGAGTCTGTTGTATGAAAAACAGCCTCCGGTGTGCCAAGTGTATGGTGAGTCTCTTGCATGGAAAGCAGCCTCCGCTGAGCCCAGTTTAGGGTGAGTCGGAGAGACGTCATCATGACTACAGAGACGCCATACTACTGCGTCCAGCGTTTTCGTCAAGTTACGCGCGCAACTTAAAAATGTAAATTGAAATGCATTGTTAGGTATGTTATATTAGTGCTTTGTATAGGAGTGTATTTTGCGTAAAGCTTTGCGTAAAGCTTGGTTTCTCCACACACACACTAGAGGTTAACAAAAAGTTTAATTGCTTTTAAGGGGTTTAAATCATATATACCTACTACAATATCACATTCATCAAAAAAAGCCAACTATACACAGTAAATACACTAGACAAAGAGGTGATCATCTTGTTTTGCCTACTATTAGAACCCAACAGGGTAAAAAGACTATTAGGTACTTTTGAAGGGGCCCAGTTCTATAACAGGCTACCTGAAGACATTAAAGGTGCTGGAACGTTTGGCGTGTTTAAAACCTAATTGCAAAAATATATATCTGAGGATGTAACACTATTAAACAAAATTTAGAAAGACGAAAAATAACATAATTATAGACTTAGTTTAAGTTTCTCATGTAAGTAGCATAGGTATTTGTTGTAAATGAGAAAATAAAGATCTTTGAACTGATATACCTAGTACATGATAGAAAACAGATTGTGCATCTAGAGCACTACAACAATAATACATTGACATAACGTATTAAAAAAAACTTTTCATGTATTCGAACAATGGCTCAGAGAACAAAATAAACCATAATAAAACAAAAATAGTTCAATTCAGAACATACAAAAAAGACCCTTAGATAGCCCAAAAATACTTACAAAGACCATAAATATTGACTAGCAAAGAGATTTCATCCTTTTAGTGATAATTCTGGACACAAATTTAAATTTGAAAAACAAATTGAATCTACTATTGCGATTTGTATACGCTCTAAGGCCCGTATTATGAAAGCTTGCTCAGTTATCAAACGATGCTTGAGTAACGCTTTTGTATGACATAAACGTCACTCAAGTATTATTCGATGACTGAGCAAGCTTTCATAATACGGGCCTTAGTGTTTTAAAATCGAACATCAACTATCAAACTGCCCTAACTGCTTACTATGCCCATGCTTATTCAGCATTCAACTACGGTGCTATACTATGGAGTGACAGCACGGACTTTGAACAACTTTTTATAACGAAAAAAAATTAATACTTATCCTTGTAAATATTCCTCCGCGAGAAAGCTGCAAGCCACATTTTATCCAAAAGAAGATACTTAGCTTACCCTGACCCCTATTCAAACTTGAAATGTACAATAACACATAATGAGTAAATAATAAACAGCAGCACAAACGAAAATTAAAAGTAAGGTATGAATTGTATGGCGTGATCGGACAGCACTAATTCGTTATCCTGACCGATAACGATATCGGATAGCACCTTTTGCCGTGATCCGTCAGGATATGATCGGTTTTTGCGTGATCCGTCAGGACATACCCCCCTGCATCTATGTACAGTGTGAGTCTTTATAAAGTGCACATACTAAAATGGGTGAAAATGTACTCAATTTTATCGACAGAAAAAAGTTTAAATTTTTTTTTTTTTATGGTTTACTTTTGAACTAATTGTCGTATCTCTATGAATCAAAATTAATTATGATCTCTAATGATAGGCTGTGCTTATAAACCAAAACTGTTTCAAAAAATACACACCATAAGTTAATAAATAAATGATTATGGAAGAAAAACTTACTATTTTTTCATCATTTTTATAAGAAATAACAAATTTCTAAATAAAACGTGCTACAAACCCTATGTTATTGTTATTTCACGTTATTCTACATCATATTAGCTTTATAATAGTGAAATAAAACCGACCAAGTGCGAGTCGAACTCGCGCACGAAGGGTTCCGTACCATTAACTATAAAAACGGCAAAAAATAACGTTTGTTGTATGGGAGCTCCCTTAAATATTTATTTTATTCTGTTTTTTAGTATTTGTTGTTATAGCAGCAACAGATATACATCATCTGTGAAAATTTCAACTGTCTAACTATCACGGTTCATGAGATACAGCCTGGTGACAGACGGAGAGACGGACAGACGGACAGCGGAGCCTTAGTAATAGGATCCCGTTTTTACCCTTTGGGTAGGTACGGAACCCTAAAAACCAAGCCGATAACTTAAACACAACATTTTCAATTGGTGGGTAAACAATGACATTCATTCAACTGAACAAGTTTTTTCTAGCCGGTAGAGCCCCGTTTTTGTGTGTTATTGTTGTAGATAAGATCGGTGTGAGGTGCGGGGTGCGAGGATACGGACCCCAAAGGAAGTTAGACCAGCATGAGTCAGTCGCTCCGAAGTAGGGATGCGCATTTTATATCACTTTACTGAAAAGAGTGATATGTATCTTTTTCACCTGTGGATATATATCATTCATTTAGCTCAGTGGATCAATGATGTAGTTCGTGAGCGAAAGATAAGAGATATGTATCCATTCAACTGAACTAGCGCTAGAATGAGAGATGAAAAAAGGCAACCTAATATTTTTGCATAATCTACAGGCCTGAACCGAGTTTTGCTATCTCTCTCTCTTTTTCACGTTGTATTTGAAAATCGTGTATTTCGCTCTATCAATCATTCGGAATGAATCGCTCAATGCACTCGCCTCGCTCATTCGTCTTCGATCTCACTCATTCGCTCAGCACTGAAATGATTCGAAAATGAATCTTAATCTCAGTGAGCTAAAGGAGCTAAAAATATAGTTGAAACCAAGGTGAGCTAGAGATACGTTCGCTCAGTTGAACGGATACATATCTTTTTTATCACTCGCTCATGAGCTACCCAACTCTACTCCGAACTGTTCGCCGTATATATAATGTACTCTGTGTGTTCGCCGCTGCTACTTATACTTTCGTTAGCCAAGTAGTTTCTGTTGCGAAGTACCTACTACACCTTTGTTGAATGCTTACGTGATGCCGCGTATAAGTGATTTCACTCCGGCCTAAATTGCCGACATCCATTATTATTATAGAATGGCACGGGGAAGTGCTCGAGTTGCACTCGTAGCTTACATAGCTGCGTTCCCGAATAGGCAGCCCGTACCATCTGCCTGCAACTTCCAAGAAGTTCACCGAATAATATGCACTTCCGGAATCGGAGCGTGAGATCATCGCGAACCGGTTATTATAATTGACGTTGCTATCGAGGAAGCTGTGTTAAATGATTTGTACGCTGATCCAAGTATCAGCACTGGTCTGGCTTTGCGTTATGGAATTTCTCAAAAATCTGTGTTGCGGATTTTAAGAGAGGAAGGGCTGTTTTCCTATCATTATCAAAGAGTGCAGCATCTGCGAAGATGTAGACTGGTGCCCAAGATGCGTAATGTCGACATGGATACTAAGAAAGATAAGAGAAAATACCGAATTTTCAAAAACCATACTATGGATGGACGAAGCATCCTTCACAAGAGATGGCATTACTAACTGCCGAAATTTGCATCAGTGGAGCCCTAAAGAACCCTGAAGAGCCCTGAAAACCTGAAATTAAAACGTCCATCAACATTTCAAGTCAAATTTACTATTAACGTTTGGGCGGGTCTTATTGATGACCTATTAATTGGACCGCTGATATTGCCGCAAAGTCTAAACGGTCAATATCAAATATCAAAGTGCTTTATTTCCTTTAGACCTTACAGGACTCTTGGACACGTCACAAAATACAAATTACATACGTAAAACTAGGAAATAAAGTGATCACTTTGATTTTTTGTTCACTTCAATCTTTTTAAGGTAAATAAAGAAGCGAACAAGAAACCTTTACCTTGTTAGAATGTTAGTTTTCGAGTTAGAGCAAAAGTCGTCCCAAGATTTTTTATCGTCTAGATAATCTGATATTTTGTAGTAGTAAGCCTTTTTACAAAGGACATGTTTGACAATTTGTTTGAATTTATTCATTGATAGTTTTTCCAACTCACTTGGAGTTTTGTTGTAGAAGCGTATACACTGCCCTTTGAAAGATGATGATGATGAATACACACAACTTTAAATTTTCTGATAATCCGATACCTTATCATTATTTCATCTGTGACAAGGTACAGGCGCTGGTAGAACGTACCGTATCTTCCTTTTTTTACTTTAATCGAAGCTATGGGCAAAAACAAGATTGCTAACTAGCTCTCTATTATTTTTATTACCTATAGTTTTTCTTGTTTTTTGTATAGTAATAACTTTAATAATATACCTTGTTTGTAAGTCTGTCTGTATTTTTGGGTAAAATATATATTTTTCTTCTTCTTGGTTTTTGTGGAAATATAATTAGGTAGGTACCTGTCCCTACTTACCTATACCTACCCAATTCAAAAAGGTATGTTCATTGATTTATTTATTTGTTCACAGATTTGCTCATTCCAAGGCACGGAACCGATAGTTTGCTGTGTTTCTTGTGATAACCTAGAGTGAGTTGTATTTACTGGCTAATCTGCTCTGAGGTACTAAATTATGTAACTTACCTGTAAGTAGAGTTAGTATTTATAATCTAGGGACCACCCCACCCCCCTCCCCCCTTGGTGAGATATCGTGGGATTTGGCACGGACCCCCCAATTATCTCGCGTGAGATTTTTTGAAAACGCATATATAGGTATTTGTGTCAATGACTTAATTTTTGCTTGATTAGGTACATAATAGAATTATATTAAAACTAGTACCTATTTACAATTGAAACAATTGAGCAAACTGCAGACTGTTGCAAACAACCTACAAGTAGCTCAACTGATCCATATCAATCAATACCAGTCGGAAGCGTGCCCAATTAGGTAAGTACATTGTATTTAGAGAGGTTAAGATTTCTAAGTACGTAGGTAGGTAATCTATAGTCAAAGTGACAAAATCGAACAATGAAATACATACTGAACAACAAGGGAAGGGAATCTCGCGCCAACACGAAACGAACTACTTAGGTAGGTACTGCTAAAATACGCGGGAAAAGTTTCGCGCCAACCAAAATTTAGACATCTGCACAGCAGGTATTTGTATTGTATTTCTTTATTAATCAAAAACTTATACTATTCTACATCGACATCGATATCATCACGATGTCAAGATGTCATCGATTGGTACATCCTTCGATAAAAGTAAAAAAGGCTTTTTTACTCGATATAGTATTAATAACAATATTATAAAGAGAAAGAGAGAAAGATTATTAATAATTTAATATATAAATTAAATTTTTAAATTAATTAAAATTTATAATTAAATTAAATAATCGAAGGGTACATCGGTGTAACTTATAAACGTGGTCAAGTATCAGTCAAGGTGAGTAAGTAGGCCTTACTAGGTACTTCTTACTTTTCCGGCCAAAAAAACCACTTAGTAGGTACGTAACGTACCTAGCTCCAAACTCGACACCAAAAAGAAAGTTTAACGCTTGAGTAGAGAGAGAGTACCTAAATACTTAATTTTTTATTGTTACAGAACCAATGTAAAAGATTTACATCAAAATAAACATTTTAACAGTGGCCGGAAATATGAGGAACGTAAGTTTTTTTGTATTTTTAGTGTATTTAAGTAGTTTCATGTTATTATTCAGAGCGGTAACTAAATAACTACCTAGTACTACTACCTAAGATCTCAAGAGGCGCAAATATGCAGGTCTCGATAGAGCATACGCATTTGCTCCCCTTGGAGTCGAGACCCTAGGTCCGTGGGGTACCGAGGCTCTCCGGGTTGTGTCCCTTGTGAAAACTCCCTTGTCCCTTGTAAAAACTATACATCAGGTGATTCCGACCGCAAAAGATTCATTTTAATTATTTCTTTGCCCTTCTATTCCATTCTTATCTCAATTAATATAAGGCTTATTTAAATTAACATTCATCTTCAATTCAATTTGTAGATAACGTAAGAGATTCCGCGCGAATACCATTTTTTTAAATGTCTGTTACGCGCAACGCACAGTACGCCTTCTACCATAGAATCTCCCTCCATGGTATAATTTATTTTTTAATGCGTTATTGCACACAATTAAACAAATAGTATATAAATGGTGGGCATAATGCCGATGGCATTTTCTGCCTGCCAACCACATCGGGTCAACATCAACAAAAGGCTTCAAACATGGTACCTGGGTATGATTAAAATTAAGTCTAAATTAACAGAAGAAAAAATAAATATATAAAAAAATAACACTAAACAATAGCAATAGGTATACCTACCTATAATAATAGTACAATATACCTTCATGAAATCAATGTATATAAAACATATTTCAGAAGCTTACATTGTTTTAGTGAACTACTGTTATAATATATAATTAAATATCATGAATCTTACAGACATTTAAATTTCATTTATTTTTGCTTGCATGTAGGTACATTCCATCTTGGTTATCACTGGTTACATACATGCACCCTGGAAGGGCACTGCAAAACAGTTAACTTTATTTTTAAATTGTCAAATGGAATTTTACAATAACATAAATTTAATGCAATACATAATAAATATAATCAATTGAATTGAATTTTTAATTAAAAAAGAATATACGGTTGCCAAACTAGAAGACGTTTAAAGATTTTTTATAAATGCTCCCGAATCAACTTTTTAAAACAATCCTTTGAATCAACTTTCCTGATCTCATAAGAGTTATAAGGTAGGGAGTTCCAGAGTCTAACAGTCTCAATCGAAAAAGATTTCTCACAAATATAATCTCTCCAATAAACATCTAACAAAATGATGAAACTACTGCGTACTGCGTACATACGGAACGTTATAATTAAAGTTGTATAATTGACGGTAGATATGCAAAATTCAAATTACTTGTAAAGACAAATGTCACCTCAGTCTGCCTGTGACCATGGAAGCTGAAAAGCCTCCGAAACGTCAGGTTATAAACAAAATATAAAATATACGCGATCAATCCGGTTAAAACCATAGACTAGTAAAATATTCTATGTCTATGGTTAAAACAGTGTTTTAAATTGATGAAACTCCAAAAAGTCGAGTCTCTACGCAAGAGGACGAATGTCTTGTAACTGGCAATTTATTTTAGCCAAAAATTATAGAGAAAAAATTGTCTTAGTTTTGCCCAAGCCTAGATTCAACGAATTTAAGTCCCGCCAAGTTACGCTATAATGATGACTTGATGACACACTCTTTGTGTGAAGGAGAAGTGGAAACGTATATACCGTACCTACCGATAAAGTTAAAATTTAAAACAAATTGTTATATAAAATTTTTTTTGCTCCAGAATGTCTCCTCTACGAGCACCTCTTACCCTACGAATGCAGTGAATTCATTATAAAGTATTTCGACAAATACAACACCAACGGTATTCGAGATAACACACCCCAACTGGTTCTAGACGGCAAATATAATGAAACTCGCAAGTGTTACGAATACGAAGATATTAAGGGGGGGTCAGGCGGCGGCGGGGTGGGGGGCGAAGACTCGAAAAGAGGAGACTTCCCTCATATGGTTGGTATAATTTTCATTTTCACAACAGATATACTCACAATTTTTGCTTATTGCCACGTGTATTTATATAGTATTTAGCTTAAAAAATTATATCGTCGTCGATATAATTTTTTTTTAGAGTACTCATGTACTCTATTGTAACTATTAAGCAGGATGTTTTTAGGGTTCCGTACCCAAAGGGTAAAAACGGGACCCTATTACTAAGACTTCGCTGTCCGTCTGTCCGTCTGTCCGTCTGTCCGTCTGTCCGTCTGTCCGTCTGTCCGTCTGTCCGTCTGTCCGTCTGTCCGTCTGTCCGTCTGTCCGTCTGTCCGTCTGTCCGTCTGTCCGTCTGTCCGTCTGTCCGTCTGTCCGTCTGTCCGTCTGTCCGTCTGTCCGTCTGTCCGTCTGTCCGTCTGTCCGTCTGTCCGTCTGTCCGTCTGTCCGTCTGTCCGTCTGTCCGTCTGTCCGTCTGTCCGTCTGTCCGTCTGTCCGTCTGTCCGTCTGTCCGTCTGTCCGTCTGTCCGTCTGTCCGTCTGTCACCAGGCTGTATCTCATGAACCGTGATAGTTAGACAGTTGAAATTTTCACAGATGATATATTTCTGTTGCCGCTATAACAACAAATACTAAAAAACAGAATAAAATAAATATTTAAGGGGGCTCCCATACAATAAACGTATTTTTTTTCCGTTTTTATAGATAATGGTACGCCAGTCTGACTCGCACTTGGCTGGTTTTATTTAAAATCAGTCATCATGTTCATGCCTATTGCGGTTTCCACACACAACGGTAAAACTAGCGTGTTTTCCAGGCTCTTCTCGGGTTCGGCGAGGAGCTAGACTCAGTACAGTGGCTGTGTGGTGGTTCGCTGATCAGCGAACGACACATCCTGACCGCGGCTCACTGCGCTTCCCACCCGCAACTGTGAGTACTATTAATACCTGAATAATACAATATTATTAATGCTGGACTAAAATTCACATAAATTGATTGAAAACTAATAAATATATAAAAACTAATTGCCAGAGTTTTACGACTCCTACTCTCTTGACCTCGCGGCACCATCCCGTATTGAGGGAGGCTTACGGATTCAAGCCCCGTCAAAGTCGATTTTTTTTGTGACATTATTAAATTTCTTAGAAAATTCCCCAGATCGAAGCTTACGCACTATAATAGCAAAAAAACACAGAAGAATTCGTTTGGGCGCGCAGGGAACGCACGTCTACAGGCTTTGAATCGTTAATAGTTATTTGTTATAAAAGAGTGCAAAGTTGCTTTTTAACCGCGTGCTCAATTTTCATGACCGAGCAAGCGAAGGATTCTAAAATTGATTCACGAGCGTAGCGAGTGATCCAAAAATTAGAATCCTCAGCGTTAGCGAGGGAATCAAAAGAGCACGAGGTAAAAAATCTTTGCACTCGAGTGCAACACGTAACTTTTCATCTCACCTTAACTGAGTGTAAAAGCCGTTTTTATCCTCTAGCGGATAATAATTGCTGCAAAAATATTTTTCATCCCCCCAGGGAAAGAGTATTTTATATCGAAGAGCAAAAATACTCTTTCCCTGGGGGGATGAAAAAAGTTTTTTTCCCCAGTGGTCCAGCAACTTACGTAGCCCTCGGCATGCTGAAGCGATCAGACCCCCCGCACTACTGGAAGCGGTATAAGGTGCGCACTTTCTACAACCACGAGGGTTACACTCCACCGCACAAGTACCATGATATCGCTATTGTGGAAACTGAGTTACCGTGAGTGAACATAATTTATTTAAAACTATTTGGCTTAAAACGCTGTTTTCAAGTAACCTATGTCCGTCCCCGGAACTCCATTAAAGAAGCACTAAATGACGCCATTTCGTGAAAAGAATAGGCATAGGATTTCGCGGTCAAGGAAGAGCGGGACAGAGCAGAGCAACGTCAGTGCAAAAATCTAAAAAAAATTACAACTCAATAATATTATTAAATTAATACTAGTATTTACAATTGAAACAATTGAGCTAACTGCAGACTGTTGCAAACAATCTACAAGTAGCTCAACTGATTCATATCAATACCAGCCGGAAGCGAGCCCAAGACGCTAGCTGCATTGCCCCGCTGTATAGCATACTGATGCGCTGCGCCAGTTCTCAAGCTCTCGGGTCACGCGTCGCTTCGACCAGACGCTCAGATAATTTTTTGAAAACCCGGAGAGCCTCGGTACCCCACGGACCTAGGGTTTCGACTCCAAGGGGAGCAAATGCGTATGCTATAATAATAAAATAAATCCCACTAATATTATAAATGTCAAAGTTTGGATGGATGGATGGATAGATAGATGGATGGATGTTTGTTACTCAATCACGCCAGAACGGCTGAACGGATCGGGATGAAATTTGGCACAGAGATAGATTATAGTCTGGAATAGAACATAGGCTATTATACTATTATACTATTCTTTATCTTTGTTTTGATTATTCTGTTGTTTTGTTCAATTTAATTATTACTTATTATGCTTAGTACTATTGTGTGATTATTGTGTAGATTCTAATTTTTATGTAACCCTGGACCCATGAAGTCTGAAATAAAGAATTTAATTTAATTTAATTATAGGCTACTTTTTATCCCGGGATTCCCACGGGAACGGGAACTACGCGGGTGAAACTGCGAGGCGCTGCTAGTTTATCATAATTTCATTTAATCGTAGGGTGAACCTAACAAGCGGCGTGTACCCAGCCTGCCTGACTCACAAGTTCTCGTTCCGGGACGACGATGTGGCATACGCGACGGGGTGGGGGTCTCTCGGACCCGGGAAGGCGGACGCTGCTGATGTTATGCAGAAGGTAAAGATAAAGATATATTTATTTGACTCAACAAGAACTGCACAGACAAACACAAACAAGATAGGTAAAATACAAAATTGAGGAGATGTTACATACGTAGATAGATGAGAGATGTATCAGCGAGAAGTGAATTAGTATGTAGGTACAGCAAAGAAAGAAAGAACAAAAAGCTTAGGTATACAGAACAAAAAATAATTATAGGTAAAAAGAAACAGAATCCAATACAGTAATAAAACTACAGAAAAATAATAATATTATTAAAGCTGTACGGTTCACACAAAAATTAAATCTCTTATTCAGGTAGGTATTCTTTGTTATCATGATGATGATGATGATGATTCTTTCTTATCATACTGGCATGCCCGCTACTGTTCCGTTTTACTGGCATGTGCACCTACCTATTTCAGGCTTATTATAATATGTGGGCATCCATAAATTACGTGAGGTGATTTTGGCGATTTTTCGACCCACCCCTCTTGGTGAGATGCCTCACGTGAGATTTTTCAAAACACCTAATATAATGTAAAATTAATGAAAGAAAATAGATATAAAAGATATATTTTATAGATTTAAGTGTAAATATAAGTTGTAATTAATATTGTATTGTATGTTGTAATTTTCTGTAAATAAATAACATAATGATACCCAGAGTGCGGGTTAGCACTATAACAAAAAACCTTAAAATAAATAACATGTTTTATTGTCAAATTAAATTAAATTTAACCCTATCAATGTATTAAATAACTACATGAAAGAAAGGTTCAAAATTTGTCTGTGGTTTGCGGAACTAACCGCATCACCCTCCACCGTTGTTAGTCAGGTAAAAATCTAACAATAAAATAGGTAAGTACTAAGATAGTTTGTTTCGTGTTGAAGCGAGATTGAAATTTATATGTGGTTTTAATTTTTCGGCTTTCGGTATAAATCTAGCAGAAATGTAATTCACCGCAAATGGTTAACGGTTTTCTTTTCTAAAATTGAATCCCGCGCCAACACGAAACCAACAACCTTTAGTAGGAACTGCTAAAATTCGTGGGAAAAATTACGTGAGATTTGCCGAGACCCCTCTCCCCCACGTGAGATTTGGTTCGACCGGGGGGTCGGACCAAATCTCACGTGGTACATTAATCTGTCTGTCAGGTGACTGTCAGCAAGTTCACAGAAGATGAGTGTAGTAATCTGTACCCGCCGCACCGGCACCTGAGGCACGGGTACAATCACACCACCCAGATGTGTTACGGAGGCCGCGACGAGGTGCGGGACACTTGCAAGGTACCTACGCTAAATTTTTAACTAAATGTCTGAACATGTCTGTCAGACGACTCATAAATTCAAAATTCAATAACTTTATTTCTATATGCTTACAAAATAAGTACTTAGACGAGTCAAATTTTATACATAAACAGCTGAATTAATGGTAATTATTATCAAATAAGAAACAAAATGTTTTTGATTTTGTTCGCATAAATTTTTTGTCCACAAATGGAAGAAGCGAAAAATAAACCACTAAGTAAAGTTTATAAATGTAACACAATATTATTTGCCTATCTAAGTCTAAATATAATGTGATGATTTACTTACAAAGAAAATTACAATCAAATAGGTAATAGAATTAAATTAAAACTAGTATTTACAATCGAAACAATTGAGCTAACTGCAGACTGTTGCAAACAATCTACAATCTAATGTGATTTAGTTACAGGTCAATATTTATATAAAACTAAGCTTAAGATTCTTCTCCATAAACCTATCCTTATACCTAGGTACTATTGTCGGTGCGGAACTGGGCGACATCTGGCCAAGTAGCATTAACATCATTGATATAATTAATCTATGGAGTAGTACCTACTGACGGCAAGTTCACAGAATGCAGTAGGTAGTCGGCACCTGTACCACGGTAATGTTATCTATACAGTATTGTAACTCGGCCCTGTCCTTGAAATAAGTACCTACCAAAACAAAACAAAACAAAAGCACGCACTGCCCACCTGCAGTATTTTAATTTCATCTAGGTACCTACCTACTTGAATTTCTTTCTAGTTTTGTGATTATATATTTTTATAAATATAAAATAAATGATAATATAACCGGCCAAGTGCGAGTCCGACTCGCGCACGAAGGGTTTCGTACCATTACCTATAAATCCAGCAAAAAAACACTTTTGTTGTATCGAAACACCCCTTTAATATTTGTTTTATTTTAATTTTATTATAATATTACGTTAGTACTAAAGTACCTTATTTAAATAAAAAATTCTCAAATTGCACGCTTACTGCTTACCTACCACATTTTTTACCTATTGAAAAGAAAAATCAATAACTTATCAGTCGTAATGACAATTCTGTCAAACAAAAAAAAAACATTCAAATTAGATAAAAAAAAAGGTTCATACAAAAAAGTTCGTTCGTCACTGCGCTGCGGCGCGCGGCGCATCCCCGACTGGTTGTACCTACCACGATCCCGCCCTCACATGAGGTGACAGTTATGACTCGTGTTCCGGCCGTTTGTATGAAGACAGAATAGTGTATAGATAACATTACCGTGCCTGTACCATTTTTGTTCCAGGGCGACAGCGGCGGGCCGCTGCAGAAGCGGGATAAAGACGCGAGCTACTGTCAGTACGCTATAATAGGAGTAACTTCGTCAGGCCTCGCCTGTGGTACAGCCGGGCAGGCGGGCTTGTACACGCGAGTTTCATACTACTTGCCCTGGATTGAGAGTATAGTTTGGCCTTAAAGTAGTTTTATAAAAGTGAATAAAGAATACATAATAACACTTATAAATCGTATTTTAATTTCTAGCTCCGAAATCAACATCTATCTGGTAGTGTAGTGTAGTGACATCTAGCTATAAGATTTAGAATCCAGATCATTATGAAGTTATTAAAAACTAGCCTCCTTCCATCCACCGAATACTCACTGTTTGCTCACAACTGCAATACCTCTTCGTTCCCAAATAACGTTTGCACATGCCCCTCTTTACAACGGGTCGGTAATGCTAAATATCTGGGTGTCTATATGGATCATACACTGTCATTTAAACACCACATAGACTCCCTTACCTGCGAAAGCTTATTTACATTTTCAAAGCATTAAGGCATGTTGCCGACCAAAACATAGTTAAAATAGTTTACCTAGCCTTATGCCAGCCACTTATTGGATACTGCATTTCCTCTTGGGGAGGTGCAGCCAAAACCCACTTACTAAAGCTAGAGAGGGCGCAAAGGACCATTTTGAAGGTAGAATAGAATAGAATATTATTTATTTGTAACTCCATCAACATATAGGTACAGTACAGACATAATTTAGAGACAAGAGACAAAACTACTGTCGATAAGAGACACAAAACGGTCCCTGTCTCAGCATGGGTTAGTTGTAAACACTTTACAACCAACGCTGGTCTTCCGACAGAGCCGTTTGGTGACGTCACGGAAGATAACACATATATTATACACAAAACAATCAAAAGGTGGGCGCGGGTCTTCCATATCGGTTCCCAACAATACTTCCTGTTAGGCAATACTTCCTGTTGCAGATAGTGATTAGCAAACACACTCAACTCACATATAATAAAGAACAAATTATTGATAAAAGAAGAAAGGGTAAAGTCTGCAAAGCTCCAAAACTTCACATAAAACATGCCAATCACTTCTCAATCTTTCTTGGCCCGTATATCTATAACATGATCAATAAAAACTTGTCAATTTTCTCATTACCTAGAGCGAAATGTAAAAGCACTGTCTCCAACTGGCTCAAAGCCCTAACTTACGATGAGACCGAAAACCTTTTAACCTACCATCTCCTTAAACCTCAGAAATCTTTCCCCCTAGAATTCTCTCTCCCTACCTCCTATTTTATTTCATTCAATAACTCACCCAGTTAATAATATACCTACCAGTGGGCGAACGACCTGGATTGCCCTGACTCTTATGAGACAGGTGCCTTTCGGTGTCGTCGCCCCACAGTCTAGTTTTTTTTCACTGGGCACAAGTATTGTAAACTTTTAATAAATCATTCAAACATACTTGCTCTATTTAACATAAGGATCGGTTATTTTAGTATTCTTATTTTAGTTCTTTAGTTCAGTTATTATTAATATTAGTTTTCATGATGCTAATTACTTGTACAAACCATCCAAATTGGTCACTGAATGTTTGTTTGTAGGTAATACAAATTAAGAGTGCGCCTCGCTTATAACTTGTGTCATATCATCTTATTACACCCGCGGAGTGGGGGCACTGGTGTCTTGTAATACAGGCTTTTATAAGCCTATCTCAAGCTCCAGCTCCTCACAAAACAGGTTAATAGCTTAAGTCCTTAATTTAATTTTACTCAAATATCTTAAGAAAACCTTTTTGTGAGTGGAAAATAAATATATTATTATTATTATTTACTCAATGGAAGTCAACATAAGAGAGAAAAACGAGGATTAATCGATGCAGGCGGATCTGTAAGTACCTACTTAAAACTATTTTTGGTACCTTAGACAACGTTGACGCCATCAAGTACTCGGAGGCAATCGACCAGGTACAGTCAGACGAAAAGAAGTTAGCTCACATAATGAGAGATAATATTCATGTCATAAAGTTTACTATTTCAACATTCAACAGTTCTATTTCGAAGCTCAACGAAAATGAAAAACGTCTCAATCAAAACTTAGAAATTATTAACAAAGCATTTGACCAAATGGCAAATAGCAATGACAAGTTAGAAATTTAATCTCATTTGAATCTATTACTTAATTCTTTAGAAAGTATTATAATTTCTCTGTCATTTGATGTAGAAGATATTTTATAAACAACGCTGTTCTATTTAGTAAATTAAATGTTTTGCATCCGACTGTACTAAGCCTTCAACAGCTGTACAATGAGCTTGATCAGCATAAACATAATATGCCAAGGCACTGCGAGCTCCCAACGACCTTGTCGCTCCAAAGCGTTCATGAGTTGATTGACATTTCAAAGTTTATTATTATTATTGTTATTATTATAAAGATAACATTGTTATTATTGTTCGAATCCCGCTCGTCCTGCCCCAAACGTACAATCTATTCCATGTCGTTCCACTTCCAATACCTTATGATATCACGAAGCGAAGCCCGATACTTATGCACTTATTGTACCTACCTACTAGATCTTTTGTGACAATAACAGCTGATCGGACGTTCTACTCGCTACTGGACTCCGTTAACAATTGCAAACTCATAAAGCATAAGTGTTACGTGTGTGAGTTTAGTGGCGTAAACATAGTTACTTTCAGTCGTAACTAACTCTGTGTGCAAAATTACTCTACTGACTGAAGCAGTTACAATTTAAAGCTACCAAAGTTTTGTGATATCAAACTATTTAAAGGTGATGTTGATGTGATCTATAAAATTAGTGGAAACCGTTGGGTGTATGTGCAATCTGCACCCGCTCAGTGTCATGTCACGTGTGATAACGATCCAGTGAGTTATAGTGAAGTACTATTCGGCACAGGTTTTCTGTCTCTACCAAGGAAGTGCGAAGCGTTTTATAAGACTATGCAATTAACGCCTTCCGAAACTGTGACAACTTATTCCTCTTTGACCATTTCTAGTTATAATATTACTGAATAGTCAAACTGTAGGTATAGTCTCCGTTTTGAACTCTTGGTTTATGTTTCTGAATGATTTATTAGGTTCTAAAGCTTATTCTTTGTCGCAAACCTGTTTTGGATCTGCATAACAAGTTATAAAACACATAGGCAATCAACTACAAATATTATTCTGTCGGCTGCCAGCCTCTGGTCATGTTGTTTTTTATATTTTTAATGTTCAGTTGTGCTCATGGATACCTTGATAAACCAGAAGGTGAGATGATTTATGATTCCATTCTTTTTCGGCCACAAATAGCGTCACGTCGCGCGTCGTCGTTCAGTTCGTTACGGGACAGTGGTCTAACTGCTCTGTCCAATTAGTTGGACTACGGGCCTTTACTAGGGGTCGTGGTTCAACTATCTTTGCAGTTGTACCACGTCACCATAGTAGAGTTCCCAAGTCCAGTTAAAAAAAATTCAAATAATACAACTGCAATTATTGTAACCACAGCATCTTTTTACTCGACCTTCGGTCACGGCCTTTAATTCAACTTGTCCATCAAGGGCTGCAATGCTGACCGCGCTCTGAGTTCTTGACCTGCGATAAGCTATGCTTTTGGCCAGCATTATCGCCGGTATGGATAATGTAGGTATAGGTACCTACTTACTATATTATCTTCCAAAATATCGCTTTCATTTGCGTGTGCACCACGATACAGATAGCAATCGAACGAGCAAACGAAAATTTCAAAATATTTTGCACGAATGGACGGTTTTCAGGAACCCCTTGCACATGGGAGCGCGCAGAAGGCATGTGCGTGAAGGCGCGGCAATGCCTCTCGTTCGTGGTGGAAAATAACCTGGGGAATTGGTCGTTGTTCCATGGGAAAAAGCCTCCGGTGAGACAAGAGTAGGGTGAGTCTGTTGAATGGAAAACAGCCTCCGGTGAGCCAAGAGTATGGTGAGTCTCTTGCATGGAAAACAGCCTCCGCTGAGCCTAGTGTAGGGCGAGTTTGTTGTATGAAAAACAGCCTCCGGTGAGCCAAGAGTATGGTGAGTCTCTTGCATGGAAAGCAGCCTCCGCTGAGCCCAGTTTAGGGTTTTTGGAGCTATTGCAGGACCAACTTCCACAACAGCTGGAGGATGTGCCGTTAAGGACACGGCAAAGAATGTTTCTCCAAATGGACGGGTGTCCTGCCCACTACGCGAGAATTGTACGAGAATTCTTGAATGAAAATTCCCCTAACCGATGGATTGGCCGAGCAGGACCTGCAGGGTGGCCTGCACGTTCACCCGACTTGACGCCCCTCGACTACTGTTTATGGGGAGCAATGAAGCAACGGGTGTATAACACTCATATTTCAAGTGAAACCAATTTATATGACCGGATCGAGAGCTGCGCAAATAATATTCGCAACAATCCGGAAATGATAAGTAGAGCCACTCAACACATTTCCCTACATCCATAAAAATTACTTCAAAACAAAACAAGAACTAGACCTAAACTTTAACAGACGAAATAAAAATAAAATAATACTCCCCGGTACAACTGTTGGTAAAATCCCCAAATTTAGATTTACTAAAATATTTAATAAACTACCAGAAAACCTTAAATGCGGACCAGATGATAATATTTTTATGAATCACTAGAAAACTATGTTAATACAAAAATGCTATTCAATCCAAGATTTTTTCTCCGAAAGTGTACTAGCTGACATACCTACAGACTAAGTTAGCTCCTACCTTAGCATAATGGACATTTTTTATTTTTTTTGCCGTTTAAGGATGACGATAAAGCATACTAACCTACTGCTATAAGGCAAAGCTTTAACATTATGTATGTATAACCTACCTAGTGACTATTCCTGATCTGACATTAAATTTCGATTCGCTTTATTAGAGTGATCTTATTAAATTTTATTATTGTTTGACTGATACTTAACTACAATCATTTTTATATCAAACATGACATTGCTAATTAAAGGTAGGTACTATCTAAAAATATGAAGTATCCCAGTAAAATTAATTATTAAGCTAACAAAAAGCGAACCCAAACTTTGTAATTGTTGCGCCCGGACAGGGTTTTTATTCATTGTGTACAATGTGTACCCACTAACACTACCTGTCCCTACTTACCTATACCTACCCAATTCAAAAAGTTATGTTCATTGATTTATTTATTTGTTCACAGATTTGCTCATTCCAAGGCACGGAACCGATAGTTTGCTGTGTTTCTTGTGATAACCTAGGGTGAGTTGTATTTACTGGCTAATCTGCTCTGAGGTACTAAATTATGTAGCTTACCTGTAAGTAGAGTTAGTATTTATAATCTAGGGACCACCCCACCCCCCTCCCCCCTTGGTGAGATATCGTGGGATTTGGCACGGACCCCCCCCCCCCTAATTATCTCGCGTGAGATTTTTTGAAAACGCATATATAGGTACCTATTTGTGTCAATGACTTAATTTTTGCTTGATTAGGTACATAAAAGAATTAAATTAAAACTAGTACCTATTTACAATTGAAACAATTGAGCAAACTGCAGACTGTTGCAAACAACCTCCAAGTAGCTCAACGATCCATATCAATACCAGTCGGAAGCGTGCCCAATTAGATAAGTACATTGTATTTAAGATTTCTAAGTACGTAGGTAGGTAATCTATAGTCAAAATGACAAAATCGAACAATGAAATACTTACTGAACAACAAGGGAAGGGAATCTCGCGCCAACACGAAACGAACTACTTAGGTACTGCTAAAATACGCGGGAAAAGTTTTGCGCCTACCAAAATTTAGACTATTTGTATTGTATTTGTATTTCTTTATTAATCAAAAACTTATACTATTCTACATCGACATCGACATCATCAAGATGTCATCGATTGGTACATCCTTCGATAAAAGTAAAAAAGCCTTTTTTACTTTTATCGAAGGGTACATCGGTGTAACTTATAAACGTGGTCAAGTATCAGTCAAGGTGAGTAAGTAGGCCTTACTAGGTACTTCTTACTTTTCCGGCCAAAAAAACCACTTAGTAGGTACGTAAGTACGTAACGTACCTAGCTCCAAACTCGACACCAAAAAGAAAGTTTAACGCTTGAGTAGAGAGAGAGTACCTAAATACTTAATTTTTTATTGTTACAGAACCAATGTAAAAGATTTACATCAAAATAAACATTTTAACAGTGGCCGGAAATATGAGGAACGTAAGTTTTTTTGTATTTTTAGTGTATTTAAGTAGTTTCATGTTATTATTCAGAGCGGTAACTAAATAACTACCTAGTACTACTACCTAAGAACTCAAGAGGCGCAAATATGCAGGTCTCGATAGAGCATACGCATTTGCTCCCCTTGGAGTCGAGACCCTAGGTCCGTGGGGTACCGAGGCTCTCCGGGTTGTGTCCCTTGTAAAAACTCCCTTGTCCCTTGTAAAAACTATACATCAGGTGATTCCGACCGCAAAAGATTCATTTTAATTATTTCTTTGCCCTTCTATTCCATTCTTATCTCAATTAATATAAGGCTTATTTAAATTAACATTCATCTTCAATTCAATTTGTAGATAACGTAAGAGATTCCG
Source organism: Eupithecia exiguata (assembly GCA_947086465.1). Taxonomy (NCBI): domain Eukaryota; kingdom Metazoa; phylum Arthropoda; class Insecta; order Lepidoptera; family Geometridae; genus Eupithecia; species Eupithecia exiguata. The sequence continues at coordinate 4,440,025 of OX352256.1, forward strand.
CGCGAATACCATTTTTTTAAATGTCTGTTACGCGCAACGCACAGTACGCCTTCTACCATAGAATCTCCCTCCATGGTATAATTTACTTTTTTAATGCTTTATTGCACACAATTAAACAAAAAGTATATAAATGGTGGGCATAATGCCGATGGCATTTTCTGCCTGCCAACCACATAGGGTCAACATCAACAAAAGGCTTCAAACATGGTACCTGGGTATGATTAAAATTAAGTCTAAATTAACAGAAGAAAAAATATATATATAAAAAAATAACACTAAACAATAGCAATAGGTATACCTACCTATAATAATAGTACAATATACCTTCATGAAATCAATGTATATAAAACATATTTCAGAAGCTTACATTGTTTTAGTGAACTACTGTTCTAATATATAATTAAATATCATGAATCTTACAGCAATTAAATTTCATTTATTTTTGCTTGCATGTAGGTACATTCCATCTTGGTTATCACTGGTTACATACATGCACCCTGGAAGGGCACTGCAAAACAGTTAACTTTATTTTTACATTGTCAAATGGAATTTTACAATAACATAAATTTCATGCAATACATAATAAACATAATTAATTAAATTGATTTTTTAATTCAAAAAGAATATACGGTTGTCAAACTAGAAGACGTTTAAAGATTTTTTATAAATGCTCCCGAGTCAACTTTTTAAAACAATCCTTTGAATCAACTTTCCTGATCTCATAAGAGTTATAAGGTAGGGAGTTCCAGAGTCTAACAGTCTCAATCGAAAAAGATTTCTCACAAATATAATCTCTCCAATAAACATCTAACAAAATGATGAAACTACTGCGTACTGCGTACATACGGAACGTTATAATTAAAGTTGTATAATTGACGGTAGATATGCAAAATTCAAATTACTTATAAAGACTGTGACCATGGAAGCTGAAAAGCCTCCGAAACGTCAGGTCATAAACAAAATATAAAATATACGCGATCAATCCGGTTAAAACCATAGGCTAGTAAAAAATTCTATGTCTATGGTTAAAACAGTGTTTTAAATTGATGAAACTCCAAAAAGTCGAGTCTCTACGCAAGAGGACGAATGTCTTGTAACTGGCAATTTATTTTAGCCAAAAATTATATAGAAAAAATTGTCTTAGTTTTGCCCAAGCCTAGCTTCAACGAATTTAAGTCCCGCCAAGTTACGCTATAATGATGACTTGATGACACACTCTTTGTGTGAAGGAGAAGTGGAAACGTATCTACCGTACCTACCGATTAAGTTAAAATTTAAAACAAATTGTTATATACCATTTTTTTTGCTCCAGAATGTCTCCTCTACGAGCACCTCTTACCCTACGAATGCAGTAAATTCATTATAAAGTATTTCGACAAATACAACACCAACGGTATTCGAGATAACACACCCCAACTGATTCTAGACGGCAAATATAATGAAACTCGCAAGTGTTACGAATACGTAGATATTAAGGGGGGGTATGGCTTCGGCGGGGCGGGGGGCGAAGACTCGAAAAGAGGGGACTTTCCTCATATGGTTGGTATAATTTTCATTTTCACAACAGATGTACTCACAATTTTTGCTTATTGCCACGTGTATTTATATAGTATTTAGCTTAAAAAATTATATCGATACCCAAAGGGTAAAAACGGGACCCTATTACTAAGACTTCGCTGTCCGTCTGTCCGTCTGTCCGTCTGTCACCAGGCTGTATCTCATGAACCGTGATAGTTAGTCCGTTGAAATTTTCACAGATGATGTATTTCTGTTGCCGCTATAACAACAAATACTCAAAAACAGAATAAAATAAATATTTAAGGGGGCTCCCATACAATAAACGTATTCTTTTTTCCGTTTTTATAGATAATGGTACGGAACTCTTCATGCGCGAGTCTGACTCGCACTTGGCTGGTTTTATTTAAAATCAGTCATCATGTTCATGCTTATTGCGCTTTCCACACACAACGGTAAAACTAGCGTGTTTTCCAGGCTCTTCTCGGGTTCGGCGAGGAGCTAGACTCAGTACAGTGGCTGTGTGGTGGTTCGCTGATCAGCGAACGACACATCCTGACCGCGGCTCACTGCGCTTCCCACCCGCAACTGTGAGTACTATTAATACCTGAATAATACAACATTATTAATGCTGGACCAAAATTCACATAAATTGATTGAAAACGAATAAAAATATAAAAACTAATACAAGAAACTGTTGTCATCATTAGAAAATATGGCTTAATTCGGCTCTAATTAGTGTCATACGGACACGATTTATTTATTTAATTTGTCAGAAACTCAACGCCAAACAAGTGAATTTTTTTTGGTAAAAAATCTTTGCACTCGAGTGCGACACGTAACTATTCATCTCACCATATCTGAGTGTAAAAGCCGTTTTTATCCTCTAGCGGATAATAATTGCTCTACGATATCTGAGTGACTTTTACACTCAGATATCGAAGAGCAAAAATACTCTTTCCCTGGGGGGATGAAAAAGATTTTTTTCCCCAGTGGTCCAGCAACTTACGTAGCCCTCGGCATGCTGAAGCGATCAGACCCCCCGCACTACTGGAAGCGGTACAAGGTGCGCACTTTCTACAACCACGAGGGTTACACTCCACCGCACAAGTACCATGATATCGCTATTATGGAAACTGAGTTACCGTGAGTGAACATAATTTATTTAAAACTATTTGGCTTAAAACGCTGTTTTCAAGTAACCTATGTCCGTCCCCGGAACACCATTAAAGAAGCACTAAATGACGCCATTTCGTGAAAAGAATAGGTATAGGATTTCGCGGTCAAGGAAGAGCGGGACAGAGCAGAGCAACGTCAGTGCAAAAATCTAGTTTTTGCTTCTATTATTTATTCAAAATATAAGCATTAATATTTTATTTGATTTTATCTTTATTAACAAAGAAAATTACAATCAAATAATATTATTAAATTAATACTAGTATTTACAATTGAAACAATTGAGCTAACTGCAGACTGTTGCAAACAATCTACAAGTAGCTCAACTGATCCATATCAATACCAGTCGCGCGCGTGCCCAAGACGCTGGCTGCATTGCCCCGCTGTATAGCAATGCTGATGCGCTGCGCCAGATACTCACCAGCTCTCGGGTCACGCGTCGCTTCGACCAGACGCTCTGATAATTTTTTGAAAACCCGGAGAGCCTCGGTACCCCACGGACCTAGGGTTTCGACTCCAAGGGGAGCAAATGCGTATGCTATAATAATAAATAATAAAATAAATCCCACTAATATTATAAATGTCAAAGTTTGGATGGATGGATAGATAGATAGATAGATGGATGTTTGTTACTCAATCACGCCAGAACGGCTGAACGGATCGAGATGAAATTTGGCACAGAGATAGACTATAGTCTGGAATAGAACATAGGCTATTTATACTATTTATTTTATTATACTATTCTTTTTCTTTGTTTTGATTATTCTGTTGTTTTGTTCAATTTAATTATTACTTATTATGCTTAGTACTATTGTGTGATTATTGTGTAGATTCTAATTTTTATGTAACCCTGGACCCATGAAGTCTGAAATAAAGAATTTAATTTAATTTAATTATAGGCTACTTTTTATCTCGGGATTCCCACGGGAACGGGAACTACGCGGGTGAAACTGCGAGGCGCTGCTAGTTAATCATAATTTCATTTTATCGTAGGGTGAACCTAACAAGCGGCGTGTACCCAGCCTGCCTGACTCACAAGTTCTCGTTCCGGGACGACGATGTGGCATACGCGACGGGGTGGGGGTCTCTCGGACCCGGGAAGGCGGACGCTGCTGATGTTATGCAGAAGGTAAAGATAAAGATATATTTATTTGACTCAACAAGTACTGCACAGACAAACACAAACAAGATAGGTAAAATACAAAATTGAGGAGATGTTACATACGTAGATAGATGAGAGATGTATCAGCGAGAAGTGAATTAGTATGTAGGTACAGCAAAGAAAGAAAGAACAAAAAGCTTAGGTATACAGAACAAAAAATAATTATAGGTAAAAAGAAACAGAATCCAATACAGAAATAAAACTACAAAAAAATAATAATATTATTAAAGCTGTACAGTAAAAATTAAATCTCTTATTCAGGTAGGTATTCTTTGTTATCATGATGATGATTCTTTCTTATCATACTGGCATGCCCGCTACTGTTCTGTTTTACTGGCATGTGCACCTACCTATTTCAGGCTTATATGGGGGCATCTTCGATCAAAAATAAGTAGTTCGCGGGGGGGCCGGCAAAGCCGGACATTTTTGATCGATGGGGGGCATCCATAAATTACGTGAGGTGATTGTGGCGATTTTTCGACCCATCCCTCTTGGTGAGATGCCTCACGTGAGATTTTTCAAAACACCTAATATAATGTAAAATTAATGAAAGAAAATAGATATAAAAGATATATTTTATAGATTTAAGTGTAAATATAAGTTGTAATTAATATTGTATTGTATGTGGTAATTCTCTGTAAATAAATAACATAATGATACCCAGAGTGCGGATTAGCACTATAACAAAAAACCTTTGAATAAATAACATGTTTTATTGTCAAATTAAATTAAATTTAACCCTATCAATGTAATAAATAACTACATGAAAGAAAGGTTCAAAATTTGTCTGTGGTTTGCGGTTTTGTCATTTTAGGAAATTGACGAGCTTAGAATAGACGTTCTCTGGAATTGTCGTTTTCGGAAGTTGTCATTTTAGGAAGTTGTCGTTGTCACCCTGAGGGGTACCAACCGCATCACCCTCCACCGTTGTTAGTCAGGTAAAAATCTAACAATAAAATAGGTAAGTACTAAGATAGCTTGTTTCGTGTTGAAGCGAGATTGAAATTTATATGTGGTTTAAATTTTTCGGCTTTCGGTATAAATCTAATAGAAAAGTAATTCACCGCAAATGGTTAACGGTTTTCTTTTCTAAAATTGAATCCCGCGCCAACACGAAACCAACAACCTTTAGTAGGAACTGCTAAAATTCGTGGGAAAAATTACGTGAGATTTGCCGAGACCCCTCTCCCCCACGTGAGATTTGGTTCGACCGGGGGGTCGAACCAAATCTCACGTGGTACATTAACAAGGTACATTAATCTGTCTGTCAGGTGACTGTCAGCAAGTTCACAGAAGATGAGTGTAGTAATCTGTACCCGCCGCACCGGCACCTGAGGCACGGGTACAATCACACCACCCAGATGTGTTACGGAGGCCGCGACGAGGTGCGGGACACTTGCAAGGTACCTACGCTAAATTTTTAACTAACTGTCTGAACATGTCTGTCAGACGACTCATAAATTCAAAATTCAATAACATTATTTCTATATGCTTACAAAATAAGTACTTAGACGAGTAAAATTTTATACATAAACAGCTGAATTAATGGTAATTATTATCAAATAAGAAACAAAATGTTTTTGATTTTGTTCGCATAAATTTTTTGTCCACAAATGGAAGAAGCGAAAAATAAACCACTAAGTAAAGTTTATAAATGTAATACAATATTATTTGCCTATCTAAGTCTAATTATAATGTGATGATTTACTTACAAAGAAAATTACAATCAAATAATAGAATTAAATTAAAACTATTAGTATTTACAATCGAAACAATTGAGCTAACTGCAGACTGTTGCAAACAATCTACAATCTAATGTGATTTAGTTACAGGTCAATATTTATATAAAACTAAGCTTAAGATTCTTCTTCTTATACCTATCCTTATACCTAGGTACTATTGTCGGTGCGGAACTGGGCGACATCTGGCCAAGTAGCATTAACATCATTGATATAATTAATCTATGGAGTAGTACCTACTGACGGCAAGTTCACAGAATGCAGTAGGTAGTCGGCACCTGTACCACGGTAATGTTATCTATACAGTATTGTAACTCAGCCCTGTCCTTGAAATAAGTACCAACCAAAACAAAACAAAACAAAAGCACGCACTGCCCACCTGCAGTATTTTAATTTCATCTAGGTACCTACCTACTTGAATTTCTTTCTAGTTTTGTGATTATATATTTTTATAAATATAAAATAAATGATAATATAACCGGCCAAGTGCGAGTCCGACTCGCGCACGAAGGGTTTCGTACCATTACCTATAAATCCAGCAAAAAAACACGTTTGTTGTATCGAAGCACCCCTTTAAAATTTGTTTTATTTTAATTTTATTATAATATTACGTTAGTACTAAAGTACCTTATTTAAATAAAAAATTCTCAAATTGCACGCTTACTGCTTACCTACCACATTTTTTACCTATTGAAAAGAAAAATCAATAACTTATCAGTCGTAATGACAATTCTGTCAAACAAAAAAAAAACATTCAAATTAGATAAAAAAAAAGGTTCATACAAAAAAGTTCGTTCGTCACTGCGCTGCGGCGCGCGGCGCATCCCCGACTGGTTGTACCTACCACGATCCCGCCCTCACATGAGGTGACAGTTATGACTCGTGTTCCGGCCGTTTGTATGAAGACAGAATAGTGTATAGATAACATTACCGTGCCTGTACCATTTTTGTTCCAGGGCGACAGCGGCGGGCCGCTGCAGAAGCGGGATAAAGACGCGAGCTACTGCCAGTACGCTATAATAGGAGTAACTTCGTCAGGCCTCGCCTGTGGTACAGCCGGGCAGGCGGGCTTGTACACGCGAGTTTCATACTACTTGCCCTGGATTGAGAGTATAGTTTGGCCTTAAAGTAGTTTTATAAAAGTGAATAAAGAATACATAATAACACTTATAAATCGTATTTTAATTTCTAGCTCCGAAATCAACATCTATCTGGTAGTGTAGTGTAGTGACATCTAGCTATAAGATTTAGAATCCAGATCATTATGAAGTTATTAAAAACTAGCCTCCTTCCATCCACCGAATACTCACTGTTTGCTCACAACTGCAATACCTCTTCGTTCCCAAATAACGTTTGCACATGCCCCTCTTTACAACGGGTCGGTAATGCTAAATATCTGGGTGTCTATATGGATCATACACTGTCATTTAAACACCACATAGACTCCCTTACCTGCGAAAGCTTATTTACATTTTCAAAGCATTAAGGCATGTTGCCGACCAAAACATAGTTAAAATAGTTTACCTAGCCTTATGCCAGCCACTTATTGGATACTGCATTTCCTCTTGGGGAGGTGCAGCCAAAACCCACTTACTAAAGCTAGAGAGGGCGCAAAGGACCATTTTGAAGGTAGAATAGAATAGAATATTATTTATTTGTAACTCCATCAACATATAGGTACAGTACAGACATAATTTAGAGACAAGAGACAAAACTACTGTCGATAAGAGACACAAAACGGTCCCTGTCTCAGCATGGGTTAGTTGTAAACACTTTACAACCAACGCTGGTCTTCCGACAGAGCCGTTTGGTGACGTCACGGAAGATAACACATATATTATACACAAAACAATCAAAAGGTGGGCGCGGGTCTTCCATATCGGTTCCCAACAATACTTCCTGTTAGGCAATACTTCCTGTTGCAGATAGTGATTAGCAAACACACTCAACTCACATATCGACGGTGAAGTGCGAATATCTTCTATCCAACATAAACCAAATTTTACAGGAGACGAAAAAAACGTTTAATTTTTTTTATAAAAAAAATAAATTTATGTAAACTATTGTAATTCGTATAAAATAATATGACAAATTCAATTTAGTTAATTACATTGGCCTATGGTAAGCTATTTTCGAAATAATGTCAGTTAGGAGTTATTGGCATCAATATTAATGATATTACAGTTAGAATTTCGTATTTAGAAGGTCTTTATTTAAAAAAAACATACATATAAGTGAAGAAAAACATGTTTATTAATGTATCAGTGTAGTAATTCTTTGCTATAATTATTTAACGTCATTGACTGTTTTATTTTTGATGATTCTCATCAATAAAAAATTTTAATTTAACAATTTTAAGTATTTAAATTAGCAGTATTACGTACCCACTCTTATGTTCTTAATCTAAAGTAATACAAGGTTAAACAATTAGAATTAATGAATACACAATGACTCAAAATTAACAACAACATTAAATAAGCTACTAAAAAAACTTATCAAATGTAGCAACAAAATATTAAACATTTAGAAAATAAAGAATATAAAAAGGACTCGACAATCAACAACAATCTACCAGATGTAGTTGTTTCTTACTCTTATTAAAAATATAAAGACAACATTAGACATTTAGAAAATAACGAAAAATGACACAAAAATATAAGGAACTATCAATTGAGCAATCACTTACTCTAAAAAACTCAGAGTATTTATGTATTTTTGGTATATTATCGTAATATAAGTGACAGTCTTTAGGTATGACTGCTTTTAGTTGTTGTAAATGATCGTATTTGGTAGATGCTATTGGTAACCTATCAGAATGAAGCTGTTGGTAAGGTTCATCACATTGAGTCACTTTAGGCCTCTGAGGCAAGTCAAGCCAGTCATCATCAAAGTCTAATCTTAACTTGTATGGGACCATCTGATGTGTATTTTATTGCTCGAATGTCAACAACATGCGGTTCACCCGCTTTACGCCCAGGCCTGATGCTCTTGTAAGCCCAGTGTTTGGGATCAGCATAGTTTTTGACAAAGTCGTAATCAATTTCCAATACCTCGTATGGATTTTTTTACATGCCTCTTTTGTGACACTACAATATTCACTTGGTAAATGTATTTCTCTGTTTTTCAGTTTTCTTTCAACAGCACTATGTACGGAATCACATTCCATCTGTGTATGACCGGGCACTAAAAACTTTTGGATTATAGTAATTCCATGCAATTTGCTCAATCTACGGAGGGCATTTGCCAATGTCACATTTCGGTTTTGGTATGTGCAACCATCTGAGAATATTATAATGGGCAGTTTCAGGGGTAAACAATGTCGCTCTATGTAGTCAATCAAAAACGACGTAAATGTACTGGAGGTCATGTCAGCCGCTGTTTCGTTGAACCAATAGCAAGTGCAGTGGTGAGTAGTGACATTATAGACAGTGAAATTGTGACACGTCAGTTTTGTCTTAAAGTAGAGTGAGCTTGGAGTCAGATAGGGGCATACCGGTCTCATTCAAACAAGTTCTTTCGTCTAGTTAAAACGTGTTTCAAAGTAGATAGGAGGTATTCGCGCAAAAAAAAAACAAAATGATAAATTATTTAACTTAGAAGATATTTGAAGTAGTAGTTAGAGTTAGTTAGCAGCAATTTTTTGTGATGAAAAATTTAGGAGGTATTACCAAAATCATTTTGACACGTTGTTTTTATTCCGATCACCTAGGAGTTTTGCCAGTACATGCAAAATTGAACTTTGAATCCAATAGCATATATAACTCATTTTCCCAAAAAATGGTAGTTAGGAGATATTCGCACTTCATCGTCGATATAATAAAGAACAAATTATTGATAAAAGAAGAAAGGGTAAAGTCTGCAAAGCTCCAAAACTTCACATAAAACATGCCAATCACTTCTCAATCTTTCTTGGCCCGTATATCTATAACATGATCAATAAAAACTTGTCAATTTTCTCATTACCTAGAGCGAAATGTAAAAGCACTGTCTCCAACTGGCTCAAAGCCCTAACTTACGATGAGACCGAAAACCTTTTAACCACGCTTTCATAATTTCCATCTATTTCAGAACATACAGTATAGACCACCGACAGTAACTACTCTACCATCTCCTTAAACCTCAGAAATCTTTCCCCCTAGAATTCTCTCTCCCTACCTCCTATTTTATTTTATTCAATACCACCCACTCACCCAGTTAATAATATACCTACCAGTGGGCGAACGACCTGGATTGCCCTGACTCTTATGAGACAGGTGCCTTTCGGTGTCGTCGCCCCACAGTCTAGTTTTTTTTCACTGGGCACAAGTATTGTAAACTTTTAATAAATCATTCAAACATACTTGCTCTATTTAACATAAGGATCGGTTATTTTAGTATTCTTATTTTAGTTATTTAGTTCAGATATTATTAATATTAGTTTTCATGATGCTAATTACTTGTACAAACCATCCAAATTGGTCACTGAATGTTTGTTTGTAGGTAATACAAATTAAGAGTGCGCCTCGCTTATAACTTGTGTCATATCATCTTATTACACCCGCGGAGTGGGGGCACTGGTGTCTTGTAATACAGGCTTTTATAAGCCTATCTCAAGCTCCAGCTCCTCACAAAACAGGTTAATAGCTTAAGTCCTTAATTTAATTTTACTCAAATATCTTAAGAAAACCTTTTTGTGAGTGGAAAATAAATATATTATTATTATTATTTACTCAATGGAAGTCAACATAAGAGAGAAAAACGAGGATTAATCGATGCAGGCGGATCTGTAAGTACCTACTTAAAACTATTTTTGGTACCTTAGACAACGTTGACGCCATCAAGTACTCGGAGGCAATCGACCAGGTACAGTCAGACGAAAAGAAGTTAGCTCACATAATGAGAGATAATATTCATGTCATAAAGTTTACTATTTCAACATTCAACAGTTCTATTTCGAAGCTCAACGAAAATGAAAAACGTCTCAATCAAAACTTAGAAATTATTAACAAAGCATTTGACCAAATGGCAAATAGCAATGACAAGTTAGAAATTAAATCTCATTTGAATCTATTACTTAATTCTTTAGAAAGTATTATAATTTCTCTGTCATTTGATATAGAAGATATTTTATAAACAACGCAGTTCTATTTAGTAAATTAAATGTTTTGCATCCGACTGTACTAAGCCTTCAACAACTGTACAATGAGCTTGATCAACATAAACATAATATGCCAAGGCACTGCGAGCTCCCAACGACCTTGTCGCTCCAAAGCGTTCATGAGTTGATTGACATTTCAAAGCTTATTATTATTATTGTTATTATTATAAAGATAACATTGTTATTATTGTTCGAATCCCGCTCGTCCTGCCCCAAACGTACAATCTATTCCATGTCGTTCCACTTCCAATACCTTATGATATCACGAAGCGAAGCCCGATACTTATGCACTTATTGTACCTACCTACTAGATCTTTTGTGACAATAACAGCTGATCGGACGTTCTACTCGCTACTCGACTCCGTTAACAATTGCAAACTCATAAAGCATAAGTGTTACGTGTGTGAGTTTGGTGGCGTAAACATAGTTACTTTCAGTCGTAACTAACTCTGTGTGCAAAATTACTCTACTGACTGAAGCAGTTACAATTTAAAGCTACCAAAGTTTTGTGATATCAAACTATTCAAAGGTGATGTTGATGTGATCTATAAAATTAGTGGAAACCGTTGGGTGTATGTGCAATCTGCACCCGCTCAGTGTCATGTCACGTGTGATAACGATCCAGTGAGTTATAGTGAAGTACTATTCGGCACAGGTTTTCTGTCTCTACCAAGGAAGTGCAAAGCGTTTTATAAGACTATGCAATTGACGCCTTCCGAAACTGTGACAACTTATTCCTCTTTGACCATTTCTAGTTATAATATTATTCAGGATGATTGTTGTGAAATAACTGTTAAAAATAAGACTTTCTTATTTACGTCTCTCTAAGCTTGGCAATGTACATAACCTAGATTCTCTGGTCCATGCTAGTGTTTACCTAGATTCGTTTGAAAAGGAGTTAAATGATATTGAAAACCCCACGCACTTCCAAAAGTATGGAGTGCATTATTTGTCAGGGGCTATGTATTAATAGGATTAGTGTTAATATTCATAGTTTTTAAAAGTCAAAAGTTTGTGTAAATATAAAGAAAACCCTTCAGGTTGTTGCATTCAAATTAATAATCAATGTAATAAAAAAAGGAAAGTCGAATCCCGACGTCACACTCGCAACACTGCTTACGTTCGGGATTCTCATAACGATGAAGTCGATGATCTTAAAAATATTATAGTCTCTAGTTCCTATATCAATAAAATAAATACCATGTAAACAATAAAAGTCCTTCATAGAAATATATATTATATAAGAAGGATTCATGTTTTAAAAAGTAAATGAGTCGTAAGTTTTAACTTTCTAAAATGTTCTTTTTGTTTGTAATAGTTTCTTGTTCTCTCTGTTTCTTTATAATGTCTCTGTTTCAGACCCTAAAACTACCCTGACCCACCCCGTAACAGTTCCGTACCCAAAGGGTAAAAACGGGACCCTCTTACTAAGACTTCGCTCTCCGTCTGTCACCAGGCTGTATCTCATGAACCGTGATAGCAAGACGGTTAAAATTTTCACAGATGATGTAGGTATTTCTGTTGCCGCTATAACAACAAGTACTAAAAAATAGAATAAAATAAATATTTAAGGGGCTCCCATACAACAAACGTTATTTTTTAATTTTAATTTATTTTTCTGTCTTCCTTTGTATTCTCGATAAAAACTGAATAGTCAAACTGTAGGTATAGTCTCCGTTTTAAACTCTTGGTTTATGTTTCTGAATGATTGATTAGGTTCTAAAGCTTATTCTTTGTCGCAAACGTGTTTTGGATCTGCATAACAAGTTATAAAACACATAGGCAATCAATTACAAATATTATTCTGTCGTCTGCCAGCCTCCAGTCATGTTGTTTTTTATATTTTTAATGTTCAGTTGTGCTCATGGATACCTTGATAAACCAGAAGGTGAGATGATTTATGATTCCATTCTTTTTTCGTCGTTCAGTTCGTTACGGGACAGTGGTCTAACTGCTCTGTCCAATTAGTTGGACTACGGGCCTTTACTAGGGGTCGAGGTTCAACTATCTTTGCAGTTGTACCACGTCACCATAGTAGAGTTCCCAAGTCCAGTTAAAACAATTTCAAATAATACAACTGCAATTATTGTAACCACAGCACCTTTTTACTCGACCTTGGGTCTCGGCCTTTGATTCAACTTGTCCATCTAGGGCTGCAATGCTGACCGCGCTCTGAGTTCTTGACCTGCGATAAGCTATGCTTTTTGCCAGCATCATCGCCGGTATGGATAATGTAGGTATAGGTACCTACTTACTATATTATCTTCCAAAATATCGCTTTCATTTGCGTGTGCACCACGATACAGACAGCAATCACGAAAATTTCAAAATATTTTGCACGAATGGACGGTTTTCAGGAACCCCTTGCACGTGGGAGCGCGCAGAAGGCATGTGCGTGAAGGCGCGGCAATGCCTCTCGTTCGTGGTGGAAAATAACCTGGGGAATTGGTCGTTGTTCCATGGGAAAAAGCCACCGGTGAGACAAGAGTAGGGTGAGTCTGTTGAATGGAAAACAGCCTCCGGTGAGCCAAGAGTATGGTGAGTCTCTTGCATGGAAAACAGCCTCCGCTGAGCCCAGTTTAGGGTGAGTCGGAGCTATTGCAGGACCAACTTCCACAACAGCTGGAGGATGTGCCGTTAAGGACACGGCAAAGAATGTTTCTCCAAATGGACGGGTGTCCTGCCCACTACGCGAGAATTGTACGAGAATTCTTGAATGAAAATTCCCCTAACCGATGGATTGGCCGAGCAGGACCTGCAGGGTGGCCTGCACGTTCACCCGACTTGACGCCCCTCGACTACTTTTTATGGGGAGCAATGAAGCAACGGGTGTATAACACTCATATTTCAAGTGAAACCGATTTATATGACCGGATCGAGAGCTGCGCAAATAATATTCGCAACAATCCGGAAATGATAAGTAGAGCCACTCAACAAATTTCCCTACATCCATAAAAATTACTTCAAAACAAAACAAGAACTAGACCTAAACTTTAACAGACGAAATAAAAATAAAATAATACTCCCCGGTACAACTGTTGGTAAAATCCCCAAATTTAGATTTACTAAAATATTTAATAAACTACCAGAAAACCTTAAATGCGAACCAGACGATAATATTTTTATGAATCACTAGAAAACTATGTTAATACAAAAATGCTATTCAATCCACGATTTTTTCTCCGAAAGTGTACTAGCTGACATACCTACAGACTAAGTTAGTTCCTACCTTAGCATAATGGACATTTTTTTTTTTTGCCGCTTAAAGATGACGATAAAGCATACTAACCTACTGCTATAAGGCAAAGCTTTAACATTATGTATGTATAACCTACCTAGTGACTATTCCTGATCTGACATTAAATTTCGATTCGCTTTATTAGAGTGATCTTATTAAATTTTATTATTGTTTGACTGATACTTAACTACAATCATTTTTATATCAAACATGACATTGCTAATTAAAGGTAGGTACTATCTAAAAATATGAAGTATCCCAGTAAAATTAATTATTAAGCTAACAAAAAGCGAACCCAAACTTTGTAATTGTTGCGCCCGGACAGGGTTTTTATTCATTGTGTACAATGTGTACCCACTAACACTACCTGTCCCTACTTACCTATACCTACCCAATTCAAAAAGTTATGTTCATTGATTTATTTATTTGTTCACAGATTTGCTCATTCCAAGGCACGGAACCGATAGTTTGCTGTGTTTCTTGTGATAACCTAGGGTGAGTTGTATTTACTGGCTAATCTGCTCTGAGGTACTAAATTATGTAGCTTACCTGTAAGTAGAGTTAGTATTTATAATCTAGGGACCACCCCACCCCCCTCCCCCCTTGGTGAGATATCGTGGGATTTGGCACGGACCCCCCCCCCCCCCTAATTATCTCGCGTGAGATTTTTTGAAAACGCATATATAGGTACCTATTTGTGTCAATGACTTAATTTTTGCTTGATTAGGTACATAAAAGAATTAAATTAAAACTAGTACCTATTTACAATTGAAACAATTGAGCAAACTGCAGACTGTTGCAAACAACCTCCAAGTAGCTCAACGATCCATATCAATACCAGTCGGAAGCGTGCCCAATTAGATAAGTACATTGTATTTAAGATTTCTAAGTACGTAGGTAGGTAATCTATAGTCAAAATGACAAAATCGAACAATGAAATACTTACTGAACAACAAGGGAAGGGAATCTCGCGCCAACACGAAACGAACTACTTAGGTACTGCTAAAATACGCGGGAAAAGTTTTGCGCCTACCAAAATTTAGACTATTTGTATTGTATTTGTATTTCTTTATTAATCAAAAACTTATACTATTCTAC
Source organism: Eupithecia exiguata (assembly GCA_947086465.1). Taxonomy (NCBI): domain Eukaryota; kingdom Metazoa; phylum Arthropoda; class Insecta; order Lepidoptera; family Geometridae; genus Eupithecia; species Eupithecia exiguata. Next base: position 4,455,090 of record OX352256.1, read on the forward strand.
ATCGACATCGACATCATCAAGATGTCATCGATTGGTACATCCTTCGATAAAAGTAAAAAAGCCTTTTTTACTTTTATCGAAGGGTACATCGGTGTAACTTATAAACGTGGTCAAGTATCAGTCAAGGTGAGTAAGTAGGCCTTACTAGGTACTTCTTACTTTTCCGGCCAAAAAAACCACTTAGTAGGTACGTAAGTACGTAACGTACCTAGCTCCAAACTCGACACCAAAAAGAAAGTTTAACGCTTGAGTAGAGAGAGAGTAAACCTAAATACTTAATTTTTTATTGTTACAGAACCAATGTAAAAGATTTACATCAAAATAAACATTTTAACAGTGGCCGGAAATATGAGGAACGTAAGTTTTTTTGTATTTTTAGTGTATTTAAGTAGTTTCATGTTATTATTCAGAGCGGTAACTAAATAACTACCTAGTACTACTACCTAAGAACTCAAGAGGCGCAAATATGCAGGTCTCGATAGAGCATACGCATTTGCTCCCCTTGGAGTCGAGACCCTAGGTCCGTGGGGTACCGAGGCTCTCCGGGTTGTGTCCCTTGTAAAAACTCCCTTGTCCCTTGTAAAAACTATACATCAGGTGATTCCGACCGCAAAAGATTCATTTTAATTATTTCTTTGCCCTTCTATTCCATTCTTATCTCAATTAATATAAGGCTTATTTAAATTAACATTCATCTTCAATTCAATTTGTAGATAACGTAAGAGATTCCGCGCGAATACCATTTTTTTAAATGTCTGTTACGCGCAACGCACAGTACGCCTTCTACCATAGAATCTCCCTCCATGGTATAATTTACTTTTTTAATGCTTTATTGCACACAATTAAACAAAAAGTATATAAATGGTGGGCATAATGCCGATGGCATTTTCTGCCTGCCAACCACATAGGGTCAACATCAACAAAAGGCTTCAAACATGGTACCTGGGTATGATTAAAATTAAGTCTAAATTAACAGAAGAAAAAATAAATATATAAAAAAATAACACTAAACAATAGCAATAGGTATACCTACCTATAATAATAGTACAATATACCTTCATGAAATCAATGTATATAAAACATATTTCAGAAGCTTACATTGTTTTAGTGAACTACTGTTCTAATATATAATTAAATATCATGAATCTTACAGCAATTAAATTTCATTTATTTTTGCTTGCATGTAGGTACATTCCATCTTGGTTATCACTGGTTACATACATGCACCCTGGAAGGGCACTGCAAAACAGTTAACTTTATTTTTACATTGTCAAATGGAATTTTACAATAACATAAATTTCATGCAATACATAATAAACATAATTAATTAAATTGATTTTTTAATTCAAAAAGAATATACGGTTGTCAAACTAGAAGACGTTTAAAGATTTTTTATAAATGCTCCCGAGTCAACTTTTTAAAACAATCCTTTGAATCAACTTTCCTGATCTCATAAGAGTTATAAGGTAGGGAGTTCCAGAGTCTAACAGTCTCAATCGAAAAAGATTTCTCACAAATATAATCTCTCCAATAAACATCTAACAAAATGATGAAACTACTGCGTACTGCGTACATACGGAACGTTATAATTAAAGTTGTATAATTGACGGTAGATATGCAAAATTCAAATTACTTATAAAGACTGTGACCATGGAAGCTGAAAAGCCTCCGAAACGTCAGGTCATAAACAAAATATAAAATATACGCGATCAATCCGGTTAAAACCATAGGCTAGTAAAAAATTCTATGTCTATGGTTAAAACAGTGTTTTAAATTGATGAAACTCCAAAAAGTCGAGTCTCTACGCAAGAGGACGAATGTCTTGTAACTGGCAATTTATTTTAGCCAAAAATTATATAGAAAAAATTGTCTTAGTTTTGCCCAAGCCTAGCTTCAACGAATTTAAGTCCCGCCAAGTTACGCTATAATGATGACTTGATGACACACTCTTTGTGTGAAGGAGAAGTGGAAACGTATCTACCGTACCTACCGATTAAGTTAAAATTTAAAACAAATTGTTATATACCATTTTTTTTGCTCCAGAATGTCTCCTCTACGAGCACCTCTTACCCTACGAATGCAGTAAATTCATTATAAAGTATTTCGACAAATACAACACCAACGGTATTCGAGATAACACACCCCAACTGATTCTAGACGGCAAATATAATGAAACTCGCAAGTGTTCCGAATACGTAGATATTAAGGGGGGGTATGGCTTCGGCGGGGCGGGGGGCGAAGACTCGAAAAGAGGGGACTTTCCTCATATGGTTGGTATAATTTTCATTTTCACAACAGATGTACTCACAATTTTTGCTTATTGCCACGTGTATTTATATAGTATTTAGCTTAAAAAATTATATCGATACCCAAAGGGTAAAAACGGGACCCTATTACTAAGACTTCGCTGTCCGTCTGTCCGTCTGTCCGTCTGTCACCAGGCTGTATCTCATGAACCGTGATAGTTAGTCCGTTGAAATTTTCACAGATGATGTATTTCTGTTGCCGCTATAACAACAAATACTCAAAAACAGAATAAAATAAATATTTAAGGGGGCTCCCATACAATAAACGTATTCTTTTTTCCGTTTTTATAGATAATGGTACGGAACTCTTCATGCGCGAGTCTGACTCGCACTTGGCTGGTTTTATTTAAAATCAGTCATCATGTTCATGCTTATTGCGCTTTCCACACACAACGGTAAAACTAGCGTGTTTTCCAGGCTCTTCTCGGGTTCGGCGAGGAGCTAGACTCAGTACAGTGGCTGTGTGGTGGTTCGCTGATCAGCGAACGACACATCCTGACCGCGGCTCACTGCGCTTCCCACCCGCAACTGTGAGTACTATTAATACCTGAATAATACAACATTATTAATGCTGGACCAAAATTCACATAAATTGATTGAAAACGAATAAAAATATAAAAACTAATACAAGAAACTGTTGTCATCATTAGAAAATATGGCTTAATTCGGCTCTAATTAGTGTCATACGGACACGATTTATTTATTTAATTTGTCAGAAACTCAACGCCAAACAAGTGAATTTTTTTTGGTAAAAAATCTTTGCACTCGAGTGCGACACGTAACTATTCATCTCACCATATCTGAGTGTAAAAGCCGTTTTTATCCTCTAGCGGATAATAATTGCTCTACGATATCTGAGTGACTTTTACACTCAGATATCGAAGAGCAAAAATACTCTTTCCCTGGGGGGATGAAAAAGATTTTTTTCCCCAGTGGTCCAGCAACTTACGTAGCCCTCGGCATGCTGAAGCGATCAGACCCCCCGCACTACTGGAAGCGGTACAAGGTGCGCACTTTCTACAACCACGAGGGTTACACTCCACCGCACAAGTACCATGATATCGCTATTATGGAAACTGAGTTACCGTGAGTGAACATAATTTATTTAAAACTATTTGGCTTAAAACGCTGTTTTCAAGTAACCTATGTCCGTCCCCGGAACACCATTAAAGAAGCACTAAATGACGCCATTTCGTGAAAAGAATAGGTATAGGATTTCGCGGTCAAGGAAGAGCGGGACAGAGCAGAGCAACGTCAGTGCAAAAATCTAGTTTTTGCTTCTATTATTTATTCAAAATATAAGCATTAATATTTTATTTGATTTTATCTTTATTAACAAAGAAAATTACAATCAAATAATATTATTAAATTAATACTAGTATTTACAATTGAAACAATTGAGCTAACTGCAGACTGTTGCAAACAATCTACAAGTAGCTCAACTGATCCATATCAATACCAGTCGCGCGCGTGCCCAAGACGCTGGCTGCATTGCCCCGCTGTATAGCAATGCTGATGCGCTGCGCCAGATACTCACCAGCTCTCGGGTCACGCGTCGCTTCGACCAGACGCTCTGATACTTTTTTGAAAACTCGGAGAGCCTCGGTACCCCACGGACCTAGGGTTTCGACTCCAAGGGGAGCAAATGCGTATGCTCTAATAATAAATAATAAAATAAATCCCACTAATATTATAAATGTCAAAGTTTGGATGGATGGATAGATAGATAGATAGATGGATGTTTGTTACTCAATCACGCCAGAACGGCTGAACGGATCGAGATGAAATTTGGCACAGAGATAGACTATAGTCTGGAATAGAACATAGGCTATTTATACTATTTATTTTATTATACTATTCTTTATCTTTGTTTTGATTATTCTGTTGTTTTGTTCAATTTAATTATTACTTATTATGCTTAGTACTATTGTGTGATTATTGTGTAGATTCTAATTTTTATGTAACCCTGGACCCATGAAGTCTGAAATAAAGAATTTAATTTAATTTAATTATAGGCTACTTTTTATCTCGGGATTCCCACGGGAACGGGAACTACGCGGGTGAAACCGCGAGGCGCTGCTAGTTAATCATAATTTCATTTAATCGTAGGGTGAACCTAACAAGCGGCGTGTACCCAGCCTGCCTGACTCACAAGTTCTCGTTCCGGGACGACGATGTGGCATACGCGACGGGGTGGGGGTCTCTCGGACCCGGGAAGGCGGACGCTGCTGATGTTATGCAGAAGGTAAAGATAAAGATATATTTATTTGACTCAACAAGTACTGCACAGACAAACACAAACAAGATAGGTAAAATACAAAATTGAGGAGATGTTACATACGTAGATAGATGAGAGATGTATCAGCGAGAAGTGAATTAGTATGTAGGTACAGCAAAGAAAGAAAGAACAAAAAGCTTAGGTATACAGAACAAAAAATAATTATAGGTAAAAAGAAACAGAATCCAATACAGTAATAAAACTACAGAAAAATAATAATATTATTAAAGCTGTACGGTTCACACAAAAAATTAAATCTCTTATTCAGGTAGGTATTCTTTGTTATCATGATGATGATGATGATGATTCTTTCTTATCATACTGGCATGCCCGCTACTGTTCCGTTTTACTGGCATGTGCACCTACCTATTTCAGGCTTATTATAATATGTGGGCATATCCATAAATTACGTGAGGTGATTTTGGCGATTTTTCGACCCACCCCTCTTGGTGAGATGCCTCACGTGAGATTTTTCAAAACTTCTAATATAATGTAAAATTAATGAAAGAAAATAGATATAAATGATATATTTTTATTGTATTTTTATTTTATTTGTATTTATAAATAACATGTTTTATTGTCAAATTAAATTAAATTTAACCCTATCAATGTAATAAATAACTACATGAAAGAAAGGTTCAAAATTTGTCTGTGGTTTGCGGTGCCAACCGCATAACCCTCCTCCGTTGTTAGTCAGGTAAAAATCTAACAATAAAATAGGTAGTATAGTATATAATATATAAAATAGGTAGTATAGTAATAGACTAGTAATACTAAGATAGTTCGTTTCGTGTTGAAGCGAGATTGAAATTTATATGTGGTTTAAATTTTTCGGCTTTCGGTATAAATCTAATAGAAAAGTAATTCACCGCAAATGGTCAACGGTTTTCTTTTCTAAAATTGAATCCCGCGCCAACACGAAACCAACAACCTTTAGTAGGAACTGCTAAAATTCGTGGGAAAAATTACGTGAGATTTGCCGAGACCCCTCTCCCCCACGTGAGATTTGGTTCGACCGGGGGGTCGAACCAAATCTCACGTGGTACATTAACAAGGTACATTAATCTGTCTGTCAGGTGACTGTCAGCAAGTTCACAGAAGATGAGTGTAGTAATCTGTACCCGCCGCACCGGCACCTGAGGCACGGGTACAATCACACCACCCAGATGTGTTACGGAGGCCGCGACGAGGTGCGGGACACTTGCAAGGTACCTACGCTAAATTTTTAACTAAATGTCTGAACATGTCTGTCAGACGACTCATAGATTCAAAATTCAATAACTTTATTTCTATATGCTTACAAAATAAGTACTTAGACGAGTCAAAGAGAGTACATAAACAGCTGAATTAATGGTAATTATTATCAAATAAGAAACAAAATGTTTTTGATTTTGTTCGCATAAATTTTTTGTCCACAAATGGAAGAAGCGAAAAATAAACCACTAAGTAAAGTTTATAAATGTAACACAATATTATTTGCCTATCTAAGTCTAAATATAATGTGATGATTTACTTACAAAGAAAATTACAATCAAATAGGTAATAGAATTAAATTAAAACTAGTATTTACAATCGAAACAATTGAGCTAACTGCAGACTGTTGCAAACAATCTACAATCTAATGTGATTTAGTTACAGGTCAATATTTATATAAAACTAAGCTTAAGATTCTTCTCCATAAACCTATCCTTATACCTAGGTAGGTACTATTGTCGGTGCGGAACTGGGCGACATCTGGCCAAGTAGCATTAACATCATTGATATAATTAATCTATGGAGTAGTACCTACTGACGGCAAGTTCACAGAATGCAGTAGGTAGTCGGCACCTGTACCACGGTAATGTTATCTATACAGTATTGTAACTCGGCCCTGTCCTTGAAATAAGTACCTACCAAAACAAAACAAAACAAAAGCACGCACTGCCCACCTGCAGTATTTTAATTTCATCTAGGTACCTACCTACTTGAATTTCTTTCTAGTTTTGTGATTATATATTTTTATAAATATAAAATAAATGATAATATAACCGGCCAAGTGCGAGTCCGACTCGCGCACGAAGGGTTTCGTACCATTACCTATAAATCCAGCAAAAAAACACTTTTGTTGTATCGAAACACCCCTTTAATATTTGTTTTATTTTAATTTTATTATAATATTACGTTAGTACTAAGGTACCTTATTTAAATAAAAAATTCTCAAATTGCACGCTTACTGCTTACCTACCACATTTTTTACCTATTGAAAAGAAAAATCAATAACTTATCAGTCGTAATGACAATTCTGTCAAACAAAAAAAAAACATTCAAATTAGATAAAAAAAAAGGTTCATACAAAAAAGTTCGTTCGTCACTGCGCTGCGGCGCGCGGCGCATCCCCGACTGGTTGTACCTACCACGATCCCGCCCTCACATGAGGTGACAGTTATGACTCGTGTTCCAGCCGTTTGTATGAAGACAGAATAGTGTATAGATAACATTACCGTGCCTGTACCATTTTTGTTCCAGGGCGACAGCGGCGGGCCGCTGCAGAAGCGGGATAAAGACGCGAGCTACTGCCAGTACGCTATAATAGGAGTAACTTCGTCAGGCCTCGCCTGTGGTACAGCCGGGCAGGCGGGCTTGTACACGCGAGTTTCATACTACTTGCCCTGGATTGAGAGTATAGTTTGGCCTTAAAGTAGTTTTATAAAAGTGAATAAAGAATACATAATAACACTTATAAATCGTATTTTAATTTCTAGCTCCGAAATCAACATCTATCTGGTAGTGTAGTGTAGTGACATCTAGCTATAAGATTTAGAATCCAGATCATTATGAAGTTATTAAAAACTAGCCTCCTTCCATCCACCGAATACTCACTGTTTGCTCACAACTGCAATACCTCTTCGTTCCCAAATAACGTTTGCACATGCCCCTCTTTACAACGGGTCGGTAATGCTAAATATCTGGGTGTCTATATGGATCATACACTGTCATTTAAACACCACATAGACTCCCTTACCTGCGAAAGCTTATTTACATTTTCAAAGCATTAAGGCATGTTGCCGACCAAAACATAGTTAAAATAGTTTACCTAGCCTTATGCCAGCCACTTATTGGATACTGCATTTCCTCTTGGGGAGGTGCAGCCAAAACCCACTTACTAAAGCTAGAGAGGGCGCAAAGGACCATTTTGAAGGTAGAATAGAATAGAATATTATTTATTTGTAACTCCATCAACATATAGGTACAGTACAGACATAATTTAGAGACAAGAGACAAAACTACTGTCGATAAGAGACACAAAACGGTCCCTGTCTCAGCATGGGTTAGTTGTAAACACTTTACAACCAACGCTGGTCTTCCGACAGAGCCGTTTGGTGACGTCACGGAAGATAACACATATATTATACACAAAACAATCAAAAGGTGGGCGCGGGTCTTCCATATCGGTTCCCAACAATACTTCCTGTTAGGCAATACTTCCTGTTGCAGATAGTGATTAGCAAACACACTCAACTCACATATAATAAAGAACAAATTATTGATAAAAGAAGAAAGGGTAAAGTCTGCAAAGCTCCAAAACTTCACATAAAACATGCCAATCACTTCTCAATCTTTCTTGGCCCGTATATCTATAACATGATCAATAAAAACTTGTCAATTTTCTCATTACCTAGAGCGAAATGTAAAAGCACTGTCTCCAACTGGCTCAAAGCCCTAACTTACGATGAGACCGAAAACCTTTTAACCACGCTTTCATAATTTCCATCTATTTCAGAACATACAGTATAGACCACCGACAGTAACTACTCTACCATCTCCTTAAACCTCAGAAATCTTTCCCCCTAGAATTCTCTCTCCCTACCTCCTATTTTATTTCATTCAATAACTCACCCAGTTAATAATATACCTACCAGTGGGCGAACGACCTGGATTGCCCTGACTCTTATGAGACAGGTGCCTTTCGGTGTCGTCGCCCCACAGTCTAGTTTTTTTTCACTGGGCACAAGTATTGTAAACTTTTAATAAATCATTCAAACATACTTGCTCTATTTAACATAAGGATCGGTTATTTTAGTATTCTAATTTTAGTTCTTTAGTTCAGTTATTATTAATATTAGTTTTCATGATGCTAATTACTTGTACAAACCATCCAAATTGGTCACTGAATGTTTGTTTGTAGGTAATACAAATTAAGAGTGCGCCTCGCTTATAACTTGTTTCATATCATCTTATTACACCCGCGGAGTGGGGGCACTGGTGTCTTGTAATACAGGCTTTTAATAATAATAATAATAATAATACCTTTATTTCAGACCACAAAGAAAGAAACTTAATTAGGGCCCATACAATAAATACCTTATAGACTAACATATATAAAAACATTTAAAATTAACCGAGTCATCGACGCTCCGATGACGCACGCGCGGTGTCGTTTGACAGGCGTCCAATGAACTTCCTGAAAACGACACCTTTCGGCCAAAACCCACTGTCCATATACGTAGAGAGTCGATCCGTCGGCACTCTCACCATAAATGAACCGAAGTTCACGTTACGGCGAGATACCAATTTTTCAACTCTCGAGGAGATGCCGGTCTTCTGCCTCAGGTACTTCTCCACATCCTCAGTGGTCACGGAGTAGAAGACGCGCGACACGTAGAGTTGCGTGGTAGGTTTTATAAGCCTATCTCAAGCTCCAGCTCCTCACAAAACAGGTTAATAGCTTAAGAACTTAATTTCATTTTACTCAAATATATTAAGAAAACCTTTTTGTGAGTGAAAAACAAATATATATTATTATTATTTACTCAATGGAAGTCAACATAAGAGAGAAAAACGAGGATTAATCGATGCAGGCGGATCTGTAAGTACTTAAAACTTTTTTTGGTACCTTAGACAACGTTGACGCCATCAAGTACTCGGAGGCAATCGACCAGGTACAGTCAGACGAAAAGAAGTTAGCTCACATAATGAGAGATAATATTCATGTCATAAAGTTTACTATTTCAACATTCAACAGTTCTATTTCGAAGCTCAACGAAAATGAAAAACGTCTCAATCAAAACTTAGAAATTATTAACAAAGCATTTGACCAAATGGCAAATAGCAATGACAAGTTAGAAATTAAATCTCATTTGAATCTATTACTTAATTCTTTAGAAAGTATTATAATTTCTCTGTCATTTGATATAGAAGATATTTTATAAACAACGCAGTTCTATTTAGTAAATTAAATGTTTTGCATCCGACTGTACTAAGCCTTCAACAACTGTACAATGAGCTTGATCAACATAAACATAATATGCCAAGGCACTGCGAGCTCCCAACGACCTTGTCGCTCCAAAGCGTTCATGAGTTGATTGACATTTCAAAGCTTATTATTATTATTGTTATTATTATAAAGATAACATTGTTATTATTGTTCGAATCCCGCTCGTCCTGCCCCAAACGTACAATCTATTCCATGTCGTTCCACTTCCAATACCTTATGATATCACGAAGCGAAGCCCGATACTTATGCACTTATTGTACCTACCTACTAGATCTTTTGTGACAATAACAGCTGATCGGACGTTCTACTCGCTACTCGACTCCGTTAACAATTGCAAACTCATAAAGCATAAGTGTTACGTGTGTGAGTTTAGTGGCGTAAACATAGTTACTTTCAGTCGTAACTAACTCTGTGTGCAAAATTACTCTACTGACTGAAGCAGTTACAATTTAGAGCTACCAAAGTTTTGTGATATCAAACTATTTAAAGGTGATGTTGATGTGATCTATAAAATTAGTGGAAACCGTTGGGTGTATGTGCAATCTGCACCCGCTCAGTGTCATGTCACGTGTGATAACGATCCAGTGAGTTATAGTGAAGTACTATTCGGCACAGGTTTTCTGTCTCTACCAAGGAAGTGCAAAGCGTTTTATAAGACTATGCAATTAACGCCTTCCGAAACTGTGACAACTTATTCCTCTTTGACCATTTCTAGTTATAATATTATTCAGGATGATTGTTGTGAAATAACTGTTAAAAATAAGACTTTCTAATTCTCTCTAAGCTTGGCAATGTAGATAACCTAGATTCTCTGGTCCATGCTAGTGTTTACCTAGATTCGTTTGAAAAGGAGTTAAATGAGATTGAAAGCCCCACGCACTTCCAAAAGTATGGAGTGCATTATTTGTCAGGGGCTATGTATTAATAGGATTAGTGTTAATATTCATAGTTTTTAAAAGTCAAAAGTTTGTGTAAATATAAAGAAAACCCTTCAGGTTGTTGCATTCAAATTAATAATCAATGTAATAAAAAAAGGAAAGTCGAATCCCGACGTCACACTCGCAACACTGTTTACGTTTGGGATTCTCATAACGATGAAGTCGATGATCTTAAAAATATTGTAGTCTCTAGTTCCTATATCAATAAAATAAATACCATGTAAACAATAAAAGTCCTTCATAGAAATATATATGTATAATATATATATTATATAAGAAGGATTCATGTTTTAAAAAGTAAATAAGTCGTAAGTTTTAACTTTCTAAAATGTTCTTTTTGTTTGTAACAGTTTCTTGTTCTCTCTGTTTCTTTATAATGTCTCTGTTTCAGACCTAAGCAATGGCTAAACTCAGCTCAGTTTTTATTGTCATCACTACCCCATGTGATGACAAATCTTAACGGGGGGAATGTTACGATATTGATTCGCAATAAATGTAAATGTAGGGTGCATCGCAAGCACTCTATATAGGTACTTGCTTGCACGTGCATTTCTGTGGCAATACGTCAGTTGGAGTTTGATCTTTGTCGCGGCAACTTCATTGTTTTACTAAATCTAATATATTCAATTTCCTGTTCAGAAATATCTTTTTTTAGAAAACTACCCTGACCCACCCCGTAACAGTTCCGTACCCAAAGGGTAAAAACGGGACCCTCTTACTAAGACTTCGCTCTCCGTCTGTCCGTCTGTCACCAGGCTGTATCTTATGAACCGTGATAGCAAGACGGTTAAAATTTTCACAGATGATGTAGGTATTTTAGTTGCCGCTATAACAACAAATACTAAAAAATAGAATAAAATAAATATATAAGGGGCTCCCATACAACAAACGTTATTTTTTAATTTTAATTTATTTTTCTGCCTTCCTTTGTATTGTCGATAAAAACTGAATAGTCAAAATGTAGGTATAGTCTCCGTTTTGAACTCTTGGTTTATGTTTCTGAATGATTGATTAGGTTCTAAAGCTTATTCTTTGTCGCAAACCTGTTTTGGATCTGCATAACAAGTTATAAAACACATAGGCAATCAATTACAAATATTATTCTGTCGGCTGCCAGCCTCCGGTCATGTTGTTTTTTATATTTTTAATGTTCAGTTGTGCTCATGGATACCTTGATAAACCAGAAGGTGAGATGATTTATGATTCCATTCTTTTTTGGCCACAAAAAGCGTCACGTCGCGACGTGACGACGACGCGTCGTCGTTCAGTTCGTTACGGGGCAGTGGTGTTGGACCACTGTCCAATTAGTTGGACTACGAGCCTTTACTAGGGGTCGTGGTTCAACTATCTTTGCAGTTGCACCACGTCACCATAGTAGAGTTCCCAAGTCCAATTAAAACAATTTTTAAATAATACAACTGCAATTATTGTAACCACAGCACCTTTTTACTCGACCTTCGGTCTCGGCCTTTGGTTCAACTTGTCCATCTAGGACTGCAATGCTGACCGCGCTCTGAGTTCTTGACCTGCGATAAGCTATGCTTTTGGCCAGCATCATCGCCGGTATGGATAATGTAGGTATAGGTACTTAGTATATTATCTTCCAAAATATCGCTTTCATTTGCGTGTGCACCACGATACAGATAGCAATCGAACGAGCAAACGAAAATTTCAAAATATTTTGCACGAATGGACGGTTTTCAGGAACCCCTTGCACATGGGAGCGCGCAGAAGGCATGTGCGTGAAGGCGCGGCAATGCCTCTCGTTCGTGGTGGAAAATAACCTGGGGAATTGGTCGTTGTTCCATGGGAAAAAGCCTCCGGTGAGACAAGAGTAGGGTGAGTCTGTTGAATGGAAAACAGCCTCCGGTGAGCCAAGAGTATGGTGAGTCTCTTGCATGGAAAACAGCCTCCGCTGAGCCTAGTTTAGGGTTTTTGGAGCTATTGCAGGACCAACTTCCACAACAGCTGGAGGATGTGCCGTTAAGGACACGGCAAAGAATGTTTCTCCAAATGGACGGGTGTCCCGCCCACTACGCGAGAATTGTACGAGAATTCTTGAATGATAATTACCCTAACCGATGGATTGGCCGAGCAGCACCTGTAGGGTGGTGTAGGCACGTTCACCCGACTTGACGCCCCTCGACTACTTTTTATGGGGAGCAATGAAGCAACGGGTGTATAACACTCATATTTCAAGTGAAACCGATTTATATGACCGGATCGAGAGCTGCGCAAATAATTTTCGCAACAATCCGGAAATGATAAGTAGAGCCACTCAACGAATTTCCCTACATCCATAAAAATTACTTCAAAACAAAACAAGAACTAGACCTAAACTTTAACAGACGAAATAAAAATAAAATAATACTCCCCGGTACAACCCAATTGTTGGTAAAATCCCCAAATTTAGATTTACTAAAATATTTAATAAACTACCAGAAAACCTTAAATGCGAACCAGATGATAATATTTTTATGAATCACTAGAAAACTATGTTAATACAAAAATGCTATTCAATCCACGATTTTTTCTCCGAAAGTGTACTAGCTGACATACCTACAGACTAAGTTAGTTCCTACCTTAGCATAATGGACATTTTTTATTTTTTTTTGCCGCTTAAGGATGACGATAAAGCATACTAACCTACTGCTATAAGGCAAAGCTTTAACATTATGTATGTATAACCTACCTAGTGACTATTCCTGATCTGACATTAAATTTCGATTCGCTTGATTAGAGTGATCTTATTAAATTTAATTATTGTTTAACTGATACTTAACTACAATCATTTTTATATCAAACATGACATTGCTAATTAAAGGTATCTAAAAATATGAAGTATCCCAGTAAAATTAATTATTAAGCTAACAAAAGCGGACCCAAACTTTGTAATTGTTGCGCCCGGACAGGGTTTTTATTCATTGTGTACAATGTGTACCCACTAACACTACCTAAGAACAACATGTATGCTTATGCATACATGTTGTTCTTAGGTAGGTTAGTGGATTGCTAACTAGCTTTTTTATTTATTTTAATATAGTCTTTCTTGTTTTTTGTATAGTTTTAACTTTAATAATAGGTACCTAGTTTGTAAGTCTGTCTGTATTTTTGGGTAAAATATATATTTTTCTTCTTCTTGGTTTTTGTGGAAATATAATCATAGGAACGGGCGATGATGGCGCTGACGAAGGTACTATATACAGTTTATTTAATTTAAAAAGCTCTCCGTATAGGGATGAACCAATCTCGCGAAAAATTACAATAAATAACAAAGAAATTCAATGTGAACTTGATTGCGGTAGTGCTGTTTCTGTCTTGCCGGCCGTTATCTATCAACAGCTGTTCGGGAGCGATAACCAGTCTTATCCATTACATCCATGCAAAGAAGTTTTTAACTTTTATACAGGGTTGAAAATAGCGCCTATGGGTTGTGTATCGGTACCGGTTATTTTTGAAAGCCGTACAGAACAGTTAATTTTCTTTGTCATTAAAACAAGTGAAAAGCGTTTGCCTCTTTTAGGGCGCGATTTTATGAGATTGTTCCAATTACATCTGTGCAGTAAAATAAATTGTAATAACGTCTCAATGATGATGAGTGACCGCGACACACCCACAGCCGCCGCCGCCGGCGAATGGTTGATAAAAAAATATTCGAAATTGTTTTCGGAAGAATTAGGAAGGTTTAATAAATATAAAGTAAGCTTAAAAGTGAAACCGGATGTACAGTTAAAGTTTTTTAAACCAAGACCTGTACCATTAGCTTTAAAACCCAAAATAGAAGAAGAGTTGGACCGTTTGTTGGCTGCAGGAATAATAGAAAAGGTAGATCATTCAGACGTTGCTACGCCTATAGTACCAGTTCTAAAGTCTGATGGAAAGGTAAGAATTTGTGGTGATTTTTCGGTTACATTAAACAAAGCTTTATACGTGGATAATTTTACCCTTCCACGGATTGAGGATTTGTTTGCTAAATTGCATGGGGGAGAGGAATTTAGCAAATTGGACTTGAAATTGGCTTACCTTCAATTAGAGCTGGATGATTCAAAGAAATGGTGTTGTATAAACACACACAGAGGCTTATATACCTATAATCGCCTAAATTTCGGGATCTCGAACGCGCCGTTCATATTTCAACGCACGATGGAGCAGCTGTTGGGAGACATAGAGGGTATATGCATTTATTTAGACGACATCTTAATCACGGCACCTAACAGGACAATGCATTTAGAGAGGTTAGATCAGGTTATGATGAGGTTACAGGAGGCCGGACTACGGGTAAAACGCGAAAAATGCGAGTTATTCAAAAGCTCTATTGAATACTTGGGTTACGTAATCAATAAGGAGGGTTTGCATAAGTCAAACAATAAAATTAAAGCGATCGTAGATTGCAACCCGCCTACTAACGTGAATGAATTGAAGTCATTTCTAGGAATGGTTAATTATTATCGGTGTTTTGTACCGAACACATCGTCGGTTTTGAGTCCTCTCAATAATTTACTAAAAAAAGGCTGTAAGTGGGTGTGGGAAAAGGTTCATTCTGACGCATTTGAAAGAATAAAGCAGGAACTTGCTTCGGATCGTGTGCTAGCCCACTACCACCCGGAATACCCCACTATAGTGACGTGCGACGCGGGCCCCAACGGCCTGGGCGCCGTACTCGCCCAGCGCCAGCCGAACGGCACCGAGAGGGTTGTGGCGTATGCCTCGCGATCCTTGCTTAAACCTGAATTTAACTATGCTCAAATTCAAAAGGAGGCTACGTCGATTGTGTTTGCGATTAAAAAGTTTAATCACTATTTGTACGGGCGTACGGTACCGTTTGTGTTGCGCACCGACCACAAACCACTCTTGTCGATATTCGGTAATAAAAAGGGCGTGCCCGTTCTAGCGGCGAATAGACTTCAAAGGTACGCACTGTTCTTGTCAGCGTATAATTTCGATATTGAATATGTGAAAAGTCACGATAACGTGGCCGATTTTCTGTCTCGGTCGGTATCAACTTACGCGAGTGAGGGTGACAAAGTTGATCAAACCTTGTATATAAATTTTATAGGCGAAAGTGTTTGTATGCCCATCACTATGAATGACATACGCATGGCTACAAGTCGGGACGAGGTACTGCAGAAGGTGATCGGTTTTATTAACAACGGTTGGCCAGCAAAGGTAAAGAATCCGGTTTTGCGGCCGTTTTTCTTATGTAGATTGGATTTGGCAGTAGAGAACGAGTGTGTTTTACGTGGCCACAAAATAGTTATTCCTTCTTGCTTTCGCGAAAGACTATTAGACGAATTACACAACTCACATTTCGGTGTGGTTAAAACTAAATCCGAAGCTAGAATGCGCATGTGGTGGCCAAACATAGATAAACATATAGAAGAAAAGATTGGCTCATGTAACATATGCAACACGCTCCGATGCAATCCGCCTAAGGTTCCGCTTGCAGCGTGGCCATACCCCGAGCGCGCTTGGGAACGCGTTCACATAGATATGTTTATGTTAGATGGAAAGCAGTTTCTTATCGCTGTGGACGCTCATTCTAAATGGGTTGAATGTTTTCTAATGCAAAAAACAGATAGTGAATCAGTTATAAGTAAACTGTGCGAAATGTTTAGTCGATTCGGTTTAGTCCGCGTGTTGGTTTCAGATAATGCTACCAATTTTTGCTCGAACGAATTTGAAACGTTTTGTTTATTGAATGGAATTCAACATATGACGGGGGCTCCGTATCACCCAATGTCGAACGGACAGGCAGAGAACAGCGTTAAAACAATCAAAAATGGCCTGAAAGCTATCTTAAATAGACACTCAAATCCTAAAATAATGTTAAAAGCCTTAAATAAGTTTTTATTTGACTATAGGAATTCTATACATTCGTCTACGGGATTTTCTCCAGCACAGTTGATGATTGGTCGTCCTTTACGTTGCCGACTTGACTTGATAAAAAGCACGGCTGAGTCACAAGTACCTTCCTCAACGTCCTCGTCGACCGCGGCCAAATCAAATGTACTTAAGGCGCAGGAGAATCAATTTAAACAGTTTGCAGGGAAACGACAGGTTTGTTTCAAAGTAGGCGATAAGGTTTTGACAAAATACTATTTGAAGAACGGCACTAAACATACTTGGAAAAAAGGCATAGTTACAGATTGTTTGGGTTCAAGAATGTATAATGTTTTTATTTATGATGATGATATTAACGTGAGAAAACATGTAGATCAATTATTAGTTTACAAAGGGAACTCGTTATTGGAGGCAGATGACGAGTTTGGAGGTTTCACTGAACCTTCGGGTCCACCTAACGAGCCGCAGGCTGGTACAGCACCGGACCCGAATATCACGTCACCGGAGTCGGCTTCGACCTCAACCGCGTCTCCTGCGAGAGATGGTAGGGTGGAAGGAGTAGAAGTCGAGTCTGAGGGATCTGATGACGAGTTCCTGGATGCAGGCTCACCTATTTCAGATGTTAGGGATCACGGTAGAGAAAACCCTTCTGCTTCTGAGGAGGAACAACCCTGCCGAAATTCCAGAAGTAGAAGGGCTAGGAAAGCTGTTAATTATAAGCTTTGAATATATTTAGTTAGTTGATAAGTTACTTTATTTGAATATATTTTAATAATAGTGGTGGAGGGATGTAGTGTATGTGCATCATAAAATGTATGAGGGTAGGTTGCCTCGACAGTTGATTGTTGGCCATTACAGAGTTCGTGTGTTCACCCGTGTATTATTTATGATATTCCCTGTAATACGCAATAGGTACCTAGGTAGGTACCTGTCCCTACTTACCTATACCTACCCAATTCAAAAAGGTATGTTCATTGATTTATTTGTTCACAGATTTGCTCATTCCAAGGTACGGAACCGATAGTTTGCTGTGTTTCTTGTGATAACCTAGGGTGAGTTGTATTTACTGGCTAATCTGCTCTGAGGTACTAAATTATGTAACTTACCTGTAAGTAGAGTTAGTTTTTATAATCTAGGGACCACCCCACCCCCCTCCCCCCTTGGTGAGCTATCGTGGGATTTGGCACGGACCCCCCCCCCCTAATTATCTCGCGTGAGATTTTTTGAAAACGCATATATAGGTACCTATTTGTGTCAATGACTTAATATTTCCTTGATTAGGTACATAATAGAATTAAATTAAAACTAGTACCTATTTACAATTGAAACAATTGAGCAAACTGCAGACTGTTGCAAACAACCTCCAAGTAGCTCAACGATCCATATCAATACCAGTCGGAAGCGTGCCCAATTAGGTAAGTACATTGTATTTAGAGAGGTTAAGATTTCTAATTACGTAGGTAGGTAATCTATAGTCAAAGTGACAAAATCGAACAATGAAATACTTACTGAACAACAAGGGAAAGGAATCTCGCGCCAACACGAAACGAACTACTTAGGTAGGTAGGTACTGCTAAAATACGCGGGAAAAGTTTCGCGCCTACCAAAATTTAGACATCTGCACAGCAGGTATTTGTATTGTGTTTGTATTTCTTTATTAATCAAAAACTTATACTATTCTACATCGACATCGATATCATCACGATGTCAAGATGTCATCGATTGGTACATCCTTCGATAAAAGTAAAAAAGGCTTTTTTACTCGATATAGTATTAATAACAATATTATAAAGAGAAAGAGAGAAAGATTATTAATAATTTAATATATAAATTAAATTTTTAAATTAATTAAAATTTATAATTAAATTAAATAATCGAAGGGTACATCGGTGTAACTTATAAACGTGGTCAAGTATTAGTCAAGGTGAGTAAGTAGGCCTTACTAGGTACTTCTTACTTTTCCGGCCAAAAAAACCACTTAGTAGGTACGTAACGTACCTAGCTCCAAACTCGACACCAAAAACCTAAATACTTAATTTTTTATTGTTACAGAACCAATGTAAAAGATTTACATCAAAATAAACATTTTAACAGTGGCCGGAAATATGAGGAACGTAAGTTTTTTTGTATTTTTAGTGTATTTAAGTAGTTTCATGTTATTATTCAGAGCGGTAACTAAATAACTACCTAGTACTACTACCTAAGATCTCAAGAGGCGCAAATATGCAGGTCTCGATAGAGCATACGCATTTGCTCCCCTTGGAGTCGAGACCCTAGGTCCGTGGGGTACCGAGGCTCTCCGGGTTGTGTCCCTTGTAAAAACTCCCTTGTCCCTTGTAACAACTATACATCAGGTGATTCCGACCGCAAAAGATTCATTTTAATTATTTCTTTGCCCTTCTATTCCATTCTTATCTCAATTAATATAAGGCTTATTTAAATTAACATTCATCTTCAATTCAATTTGTAGAAAACGTAAGAGATTCCGCGCGAATACCATTATTTTAAATGTTTGTTACGCGCAACGCACAGTACGCCTTCTACCATAGAATCTCCCTCCATGGAATAATTTATTTTTTTATTGCTTTATTGCACACAATTAAACAAAAAGTATATAAATGGTGGGCATAATGCCGATGGCATTTTCTGCCTGCCAACCACATAGGGTCAACATCAACAAAAGGCTTCAAACATGGTACCTGGGTATGATTAAAATTAAGTCTAAATTAACAGAAGAAAAAATAAAAATATAAAAAAAATAACACTAAACAATAGCAATAGGTATACCTACCTATAATAATAGTACAATATACCTTCATGAAATCAATGTATATAAAACATAGGTATTTCAGAAACTGACATTGTTTTAGTGAACTACTGTTATAATATAATACCTAATATAATTAAATATCATGAAAATATGAATCTTACAGACATTTAAATTTCATTATTTTTGCTTGCATGTACATTCCATCTTATTTCTAAGGTAATTGGATATCACTTGGTACATACATGCACCCTGGAAGGGCACTGCAAAACAGTTAACTTTATTTTTAAATTGTCAAATGGAATTTTACAATAACATAAATTTAATGCAATACATAATAAATATAATAAATTAAATTGAATTTTTAATTCAAAAAGAATATACGGTTGCCAAACTAGAAGACGTTTAAAGATTTTTTATAAATGCTCCCGAATCAACTTTTTAAAACAATCCTTTGAATCAACTTTCCTGATCTCATAAGAGTTATAAGGTAGGGAGTTCCAGAGTCTAACAGTCTCAATCGAAAAAGATTTCTCACAAATATAATCTCTCCAATAAACATCTAACAAAATGATGAAACTACTGCGTACTGCGTACATACGGAACGTTATAATTAAAGTTGTATAATTGACGGTAGATATGCAAAATTCAAATTACTTATAAAGACAAATGTCACCTCAGTCTGCCTGTGACCATGGAAGCTGAAAAGCCTCCGAAACGTCAGGTTATAAACAAAATATAAAATATACGCGATCAATCCGGTTAAAACCATAGGCTAGTAAAAAATTCTATGTCTATGGTTAAAACAGTGTTTTAAATTGATGAAACTCCAAAAAGTCGAGTCTCTACGCAAGAGGACGAATGTCTTGTAACTGGCAATTTATTTTAGCCAAAAATTATAGAGAAAAAAATGTCTTCTTAGTTTTGCCCAAGCCTAGCTTCAACGAATTTAAGTCCCGCCAAGTTACGCTATAATGATGACTTGATGACACACTCTTTGTGTGAAGGAGAAGTGGAAACGTATATACCGTACCTACCGATAAAGTTAAAATTTAAAACAAATTGTTATATAAAATTTTTTGGAACGAAGTTCCTTATCGCGCGTTGCGAAAGGGGGCTAGACCGAAACTCGTAAGTCTATGGTAAATGCGACCCCAGAAACTCCTAAGTCTATGGTATGTAACGACACTTACGTTTTGCTATTGTTAGATACGACATTATCACAAAGGAATAAGGTTCAAATTGAAACACTGCATATTTCAGAATTGCATAGATTAGGTAATAGTATAATAGTTGCGCCCGCGCTCGAGAGATACCACAGAATACGCTTCCAACAACCACCACAAGAGGTGGGATAACGACTGACATTGTTGATGCACGGACGAAGGAAATCACCCTTCCGTGGTTAGTATGTCAAAACTTCGTACATAATTGTACGAGGTTGGTTGTGTCCTCGTACCTCGTACGGAAGACCACAAATCTCGTATTTGTACGAGGAACCTCGTACGGTTGGCAACCTTGTCTGTCTGTCTCTCTCTCTCTCTCTTATAGAAAGCAAGCCAGTTATTTTCGTTTCGTCTTTCTATTTCACATTGAACAGGTTAATACAGGAATACAGGTTTTTTGTACATAACATAACATAAGCCGTGCTGTGACACCCCCACGACCCCAGCCCCCTTGAACCCCCTCCCCCAACACAAAAATCTGATATGGGTATCGATTTCGACTAACTTGGGGGTGAGGATTCCGAATTTGATGACGGCAGGGGTGTGTGGATACACACAAGGCGAGCGAAGCGAGCCTTGCTGCGTGACAACACGAGCGGGGCCGCATTGCGGTGAGCGAAGCGAACCGCAATGCTCGCAACCTGTTGGCGTGGGTCGGATTGCAGTGAGCGGAGCGAACCGCAATACGACACCTATCACACTGCAAGGCGAGCGAAGTGAGCCTTGCTGCGTGACAACACGAGCGGGGCCGTATTGCGGTGAGCGAAGCGAACCGCAATGCGGCCACCATATCAAAGCAAGGCGAGCGAAGCGAACCGCAATACGACACCTATCGCACTGCAAGGCGAGCGAAGCGAGCCGCGCTTCGTGTTCGCAACCTGTTGGCGTGGGTCGGATTGCAGTGAGCGGAGCGAACCGCAATATGACACCTTGCTGTGTGACAGCACAAGCGGGGTCGACCCCGTTAACAATGCGACCCCGTTAACACAGCAAGGCGAGCGAAGCGAGCCGCGCTTCGTGTTCGCACCCACCCACTTATATGGGTATGGATTTCGAGTAACTCTAACTCGTAGATTACGAAAAAGATGTCCATTTCCAAATCCAAGATGGCTGACATTTTTTAATCGCAAAAATCACTCTGTTGGAAAGTAAACACAATATTAAGTCAGTGTCAAAAGATAGAACTGTCACTGTAAGCCTTATGTGAGGCAGCTGTCATTCGAGAATGACATTAGTCTTGTAAAAAGCGAAAACTGTCTCTTCTGCAAATACCACAGAACGATACGCTGTAATAATAATCTCATCTGGTGCTTTGTACATGTAAACCGTAATCCCATAATAAAAACAGTTCGCCCCTATCCAGACATCTGAGTTTTATTACACTCATGGGTTTCCTTTTCGACTAATTCAGATACCGAGATTACGAAAAAATGTCCATTTTCAAATCCAAGATGGCGTCGTTTTCGACTAACTCGGACACGTAGATTACGAAAAAGATGTCCAAAATGGCTGACATTTATTAATCGCAAACTCTCTTGGATATCGATTTCGAACAAATCGTGCGTGTAGGTTACGACAAGGGGAACACAATTAAAAAGTGAACAATCTACACAACGCTCGCGAGCTGCTTGCAGCTCGCGCATATGTAAAAATCTAGTTACATTATATTTGTTAATAATAAAAAAAGTTTTTATTATAACTTAAAAAAAAAAACGAAAGGAACTTCGTTCCATCCGGGTGTCCCTTGACACCTCTGTTTAGTTTTTTTGCTCCAGAATGTCTCCTCTACGAGCACCTCTTACCCTACGAATGCAGTGAATTCATTATAACGTATTTCGACAAATACAACACCAACGGTATTCGAGATAACACACCCAAACTGGATCTAGACGGCAAATATAATGAAACTCGCAAGTGTTACGAATACGAAGGTATTGAGGGGGGGTCAAGCAGCGGCGGGGCGGGGGGCGAAGACTCGAAAAGAGGAGACTTTCCTCATATGGTTGGTATAATTTTCATTTTCACAACAGATATACTCACATTTTTTGCTTATTGCCACGTGTATTTATATAGTATTTAGCTTAAAAAATTATATCGTCGTCGATATAATTTTTTTTTAGAGTACTCATGTACTCTATTGTAACTATTAAGCAGGATGTTTTTAGGGTTCCGTACCCAAAGGGTAAAAACGGGACCCTATTACTAAGACTTCGCTGTCCGTCTGTCCGTCTGTCCGTCTGTCCGTCTGTCCGTCTGTCCGTCTGTCCGTCTGTCCGTCTGTCCGTCTGTCCGTCTGTCCGTCTGTCCGTCTGTCCGTCTGTCCGTCTGTCCGTCTGTCACCAGGCTGTATCTCATGAACCGTGATAGTTAGACCGTTGAAATTTTCACAGATGATGTATTTTTGTTACCGCTATAACAACAAATACTAAAAAACAGAATTAAATAAATATTTAAGGGGGCTCCCATACAATAAACGTATTCTTTTTTCCGTTTTTATAGATAATGGTACGGAACTCTTCATGCGCGAGTCTGACCGCACTTGGCTGGTTTTATTTAAAATCAGTCATCATGTTCACACACAACGGTAAAACTAGCGTGTTTTCCAGGCTCTTCTCGGGTTCGGCGAGGAGCTAGACTCAGTACAGTGGCTGTGTGGTGGTTCGCTGATCAGCGAACGACACATCCTGACCGCGGCTCACTGCGCTTCCCACCCGCAACTGTGAGTACTATTAATACCTGAATAATACAATATTATTAATGCTGGACTAAAATTCACATAAATTGATTGAAAACTAATAAAAATATAAAAACTAATACAAGAAACTGTTGTCATCATTAGAAAATATGGCTTAATTCGGCTCTAATTAGTGTCATACGGACACAATTTATTTATTTCATTTGTCAGAAACTCAACGCCAAACAAGTGAATTTTTTTTGGTATAAATCTTTGCACTTGAGTGCAACACGTAACTATTCATCTCACCATATCTGAGTGTAAAAGCTGTTTTTATCCTCTAGCGGATAATAATTGCTCTACGATATCTGAGTGACTTTTACACTCAGATATCGAAGAGCAAAAATACTCTTTCCCTGGGGGGATGAAAAAGATTTTTTTTCCCCAGTGGTCCAGCAACTTACGTAGCCCTCGGCATGCTGAAGCGATCAGACCCCCCGCACTACTGGAAGCGGTACAAGGTGCGCACTTTCTACAACCACGAGGGTTACACTCCACCGCACAAGTACCATGATATCGCTATTGTGGAAACTGAGTTACCGTGAGTGAACATAATTTATTTAAAACTATTTGGCTTAAAACGCTGTTTTCAAGTAACCTATGTCCGTCCCCGGAACTCCATTAAAGAAGCACTAAATGACGCCATTTCGTGAAAAGAATAGGCGTAGGATTTCGCGGTCAAGGAAGAGCGGGACAGAGCAGAGCAACGTCAGTGCAAAAATCTAACAAAATTACAACCCAATAATATTATTAAATTAATACTAGTATTTACAATTGAAACAATTGAGCTAACTGCAGACTGTTGCAAACAATCTACAAGTAGCTCAACTGATCCATATCAATACCAGCCGGAAGCGAGCCCAAGACGCTAGCTGCATTGCCCCGCTGTATAGCATACTGATGCGCTGCGCCAGATCTCACCAGCTCTCGGGTCACGCGTCGCTTCGACCAGACGCTCAGATAATTTTTTGAAAACCCGGAGAGCCTCGGTACCCCACGGACCTAGGGTTTCGACTCCAAGGGGAGCAAATGCGTATGCTCTAATAATAAATAATAAAATAAATCCCACTAATATTATAAATGTCAAAGTTTGGATGGATGGATAGATAGACAGATGGATGGATGTTTGTTACTCAATCACGCCAGAACGGCTGAACGGATCTGGATGAAATTTGGCACAGAGATAGATTATAGTCTGGAATAGAACATAGGCTATTTATACTATTTATTTTATTATACTATTCTTTATCTTTGTTTTGATTATTCTGTTGTTTTGTTCAATTTAATTATTACTTATTATGCTTAGTACTATTGTGTGATTATTGTGTAGATTCTAATTTTTATGTAACCCTGGACCCATGAAGTCTGAAATAAAGAATTTAATTTAATTTAATTATAGGCTACTTTTTATCCCGGGATTCCCACGGGAACGGGAACTACGCGGGTGAAACTGCGAGGCGCTGCTAGTTTATCATAATTTCATTTAATCGTAGGGTGAACCTAACAAGCGGCGTGTACCCAGCCTGCCTGACTCACAAGTTCTCGTTCCGGGACGACGATGTGGCATACGCGACGGGGTGGGGGTCTCTCGGACCCGGGAAGGCGGACGCTGCTGATGTTATGCAGAAGGTAAAGATAAAGATATATTTATTTGACTCAACAAGTACTGCACAGACAAACACAAACAAGATAGGTAAAATACAAAATTGAGGAGATGTTACATACGTAGATAGATGAGAGATGTATCAGCGAGAAGTGAATTAGTATGTAGGTACAGCAAAGAAAGAAAGAACAAAAAGCTTAGGTATACAGAACAAAAAATAATTATAGGTAAAAAGAAACAGAATCCAATACAGTAATAAAACTACAGAAAAATAATAATATTATTAAAGCTGTACGGTTCACACAAAAATTAAATCTCTTATTCAGGTAGGTATTCTTTGTTATCATGATGATGATGATGATGATTCTTTCTTATCATACTGGCATGCCCGCTACTGTTCCGTTTTACTGGCATGTGCACCTACCTATTTCAGGCTTATTATAATATGTGGGCATCCATAAATTACGTGAGGTGATTTTGGCGATTTTTCGACCCACCCCTCTTGGTGAGATGCCTCACGTGAGATTTTTCAAAACACCTAATATAATGTAAAATTAATGAAAGAAAATAGATATAAAAGATATATTTTATAGATTTAAGTGTAAATATAAGTTGTAATTAATATTGTATTGTATGTTGTAATTTTCTGTAAATAAATAACATAATGATACCCAGAGTGCGGGTTAGCACTATAACAAAAAACCTTAAAATAAATAACATGTTTTATTGTCAAATTAAATTAAATAAATAAAAATAAATAAATAAATAATGCTGGACAATTCACACAGCATTATCTAGCCCCAAGCTAAGCAGAGCTTGTGTTATGGGTACTAGATAACTGATATACATAATATAATACAATACATAGATAGATATTTTTTATTATACATAGAAAACGACCAGAACACCCTGAACAAATGTCTGCAGATCGAATCGAATTAAATTTAACCCTATCAATGTATTAAATAACTACATGAAAGAAAGGTTCAAAATTTGTCTGTGGTTTGCGGAACTAACCGCATCACCCTCCACCGTTGTTAGTCAGGTAAAAATCTAACAATAAAATAGGTAAGTACTAAGATAGTTTGTTTCGTGTTGAAGCGAGATTGAAATTTATATGTGGTTTTAATTTTTCGGCTTTCGGTATAAATCTAGCAGAAATGTAATTCACCGCAAATGGTTAACGGTTTTCTTTTCTAAAATTGAATCCCGCGCCAACACGAAACCAACAACCTTTAGTAGGAACTGCTAAAATTCGTGGGAAAAATTACGTGAGATTTGCCGAGACCCCTCTCCCCCACGTGAGATTTGGTTCGACCGGGGGGTCGGACCAAATCTCACGTGGTACATTAATCTGTCTGTCAGGTGACTGTCAGCAAGTTCACAGAAGATGAGTGTAGTAATCTGTACCCGCCGCACCGGCACCTGAGGCACGGGTACAATCACACCACCCAGATGTGTTACGGAGGCCGCGACGAGGTGCGGGACACTTGCAAGGTACCTACGCTAAATTTTTAACTAAATGTCTGAACATGTCTGTCAGACGACTCATAAATTCAAAATTCAATAACTTTATTTCTATATGCTTACAAAATAAGTACTTAGACGAGTCAAATTTTATACATAAACAGCTGAATTAATGGTAATTATTATCAAATAAGAAACAAAATGTTTTTGATTTTGTTCGCATAAATTTTTTGTCCACAAATGGAAGAAGCGAAAAATAAACCACTAAGTAAAGTTTATAAATGTAACACAATATTATTTGCCTATCTAAGTCTAAATATAATGTGATGATTTACTTACAAAGAAAATTACAATCAAATAGGTAATAGAATTAAATTAAAACTAGTATTTACAATCGAAACAATTGAGCTAACTGCAGACTGTTGCAAACAATCTACAATCTAATGTGATTTAGTTACAGGTCAATATTTATATAAAACTAAGCTTAAGATTCTTCTCCATAAACCTATCCTTATACCTAGGTACTATTGTCGGTGCGGAACTGGGCGACATCTGGCCAAGTAGCATTAACATCATTGATATAATTAATCTATGGAGTAGTACCTACTGACGGCAAGTTCACAGAATGCAGTAGGTAGTCGGCACCTGTACCACGGTAATGTTATCTATACAGTATTGTAACTCGGCCCTGTCCTTGAAATAAGTACCTACCAAAACAAAACAAAACAAAAGCACGCACTGCCCACCTGCAGTATTTTAATTTCATCTAGGTACCTACCTACTTGAATTTCTTTCTAGTTTTGTGATTATATATTTTTATAAATATAAAATAAATGATAATATAACCGGCCAAGTGCGAGTCCGACTCGCGCACGAAGGGTTTCGTACCATTACCTATAAATCCAGCAAAAAAACACTTTTGTTGTATCGAAACACCCCTTTAATATTTGTTTTATTTTAATTTTATTATAATATTACGTTAGTACTAAAGTACCTTATTTAAATAAAAAATTCTCAAATTGCACGCTTACTGCTTACCTACCACATTTTTTACCTATTGAAAAGAAAAATCAATAACTTATCAGTCGTAATGACAATTCTGTCAAACAAAAAAAAAACATTCAAATTAGATAAAAAAAAAGGTTCATACAAAAAAGTTCGTTCGTCACTGCGCTGCGGCGCGCGGCGCATCCCCGACTGGTTGTACCTACCACGATCCCGCCCTCACATGAGGTGACAGTTATGACTCGTGTTCCGGCCGTTTGTATGAAGACAGAATAGTGTATAGATAACATTACCGTGCCTGTACCATTTTTGTTCCAGGGCGACAGCGGCGGGCCGCTGCAGAAGCGGGATAAAGACGCGAGCTACTGTCAGTACGCTATAATAGGAGTAACTTCGTCAGGCCTCGCCTGTGGTACAGCCGGGCAGGCGGGCTTGTACACGCGAGTTTCATACTACTTGCCCTGGATTGAGAGTATAGTTTGGCCTTAAAGTAGTTTTATAAAAGTGAATAAAGAATACATAATAACACTTATGAATCGTATTTTAATTTCTAGCTCCGAAATCAACATCTA
Source organism: Eupithecia exiguata (assembly GCA_947086465.1). Taxonomy (NCBI): domain Eukaryota; kingdom Metazoa; phylum Arthropoda; class Insecta; order Lepidoptera; family Geometridae; genus Eupithecia; species Eupithecia exiguata. The sequence continues at coordinate 4,483,081 of OX352256.1, forward strand.
TCTGGTAGTGTAGTGTAGTGACATCTAGCTATAAGATTTAGAATCCAGATCATTATGAAGTTATTAAAAACTAGCCTCCTTCCATCCACCGAATACTCACTGTTTGCTCACAACTGCAATACCTCTTCGTTCCCAAATAACGTTTGCACATGCCCCTCTTTACAACGGGTCGGTAATGCTAAATATCTGGGTGTCTATATGGATCATACACTGTCATTTAAACACCACATAGACTCCCTTACCTGCGAAAGCTTATTTACATTTTCAAAGCATTAAGGCATGTTGCCGACCAAAACATAGTTAAAATGGTTTACCTAGCCTTATGCCAGCCACTTATTGGATACTGCATTTCCTCTTGGGGAGGTGCAGCCAAAACCCACTTACTAAAGCTAGAGAGGGCGCAAAGGACCATTTTGAAGGTAGAATAGAATAGAATATTATTTATTTGTAACTCCATCAACATATAGGTACAGTACAGACATAATTTAGAGACAAGAGACAAAACTACTGTCGATAAGAGACACAAAACGGTCCCTGTCTCAGCATGGGTTAGTTGTAAACACTTTACAACCAACGCTGGTCTTCCGACAGAGCCGTTTGGTGACGTCACGGAAGATAACACATATATTATACACAAAACAATCAAAAGGTGGGCGCGGGTCTTCCATATCGGTTCCCAACAATACTTCCTGTTAGGCAATACTTCCTGTTGCAGATAGTGATTAGCAAACACACTCAACTCACATATAATAAAGAACAAATTATTGATAAAAGAAGAAAGGGTAAAGTCTGCAAAGCTCCAAAACTTCACATAAAACATGCCAATCACTTCTCAATCTTTCTTGGCCCGTATATCTATAACATGATCAATAAAAACTTGTCAATTTTCTCATTACCTAGAGCGAAATGTAAAAGCACTGTCTCCAACTGGCTCAAAGCCCTAACTTACGATGAGACCGAAAACCTTTTAACCACGCTTTCATAATTTCCATCTATTTCAGAACATACAGTATAGACCACCGACAGTAACTACTCTACCATCTCCTTAAACCTCAGAAATCTTTCCCCCTAGAATTCTCTCTCCCTACCTCCTATTTTATTTTATTCAATACCACCCACTCACCCAGTTAATAATATACCTACCAGTGGGCGAACGACCTGGATTGCCCTGACTCTTATGAGACAGGTGCCTTTCGGTGTCGTCGCCCCACAGTCTAGTTTTTTTTCACTGGGCACAAGTATTGTAAACTTTTAATAAATCATTCAAACATACTTGCTCTATTTAACATAAGGATCGGTTATTTTAGTATTCTTATTTTAGTTCTTTAGTTCAGTTATTATTAATATTAGTTTTCATGATGCTAATTACTTGTACAAACCATCCAAATTGGTCACTGAATGTTTGTTTGTAGGTAATACAAATTAAGAGTGCGCCTCGCTTATAACTTGTGTCATATCATCTTATTACACCCGCGGAGTGGGGGCACTGGTGTCTTGTAATACAGGCTTTTATAAGCCTATCTCAAGCTCCAGCTCCTCACAAAACAGGTTAATAGCTTAAGTCCTTAATTTAATTTTACTCAAATATCTTAAGAAAACCTTTTTGTGAGTGGAAAATAAATATATTATTATTATTATTTACTCAATGGAAGTCAACATAAGAGAGAAAAACGAGGATTAATCGATGCAGGCGGATCTGTAAGTACCTACTTAAAACTATTTTTGGTACCTTAGACAACGTTGACGCCATCAAGTACTCGGAGGCAATCGACCAGGTACAGTCAGACGAAAAGAAGTTAGCTCACATAATGAGAGATAATATTCATGTCATAAAGTTTACTATTTCAACATTCAACAGTTCTATTTCGAAGCTCAACGAAAATGAAAAACGTCTCAATCAAAACTTAGAAATTATTAACAAAGCATTTGACCAAATGGCAAATAGCAATGACAAGTTAGAAATTAAATCTCATTTGAATCTATTACTTAATTCTTTAGAAAGTATTATAATTTCTCTGTCATTTGATATAGAAGATATTTTATAAACAACGCAGTTCTATTTAGTAAATTAAATGTTTTGCATCCGACTGTACTAAGCCTTCAACAACTGTACAATGAGCTTGATCAACATAAACATAATATGCCAAGGCACTGCGAGCTCCCAACGACCTTGTCGCTCCAAAGCGTTCATGAGTTGATTGACATTTCAAAGCTTATTATTATTATTGTTATTATTATAAAGATAACATTGTTATTATTGTTCGAATCCCGCTCGTCCTGCCCCAAACGTACAATCTATTCCATGTCGTTCCACTTCCAATACCTTATGATATCACGAAGCGAAGCCCGATACTTATGCACTTATTGTACCTACCTACTAGATCTTTTGTGACAATAACAGCTGATCGGACGTTCTACTCGCTACTCGACTCCGTTAACAATTGCAAACTCATAAAGCATAAGTGTTACGTGTGTGAGTTTAGTGGCGTAAACATAGTTACTTTCAGTCGTAACTAACTCTGTGTGCAAAATTACTCTACTGACTGAAGCAGTTACAATTTAAAGCTACCAAAGTTTTGTGATATCAAACTATTTAAAGGTGATGTTGATGTGATCTATAAAATTAGTGGAAACCGTTGGGTGTATGTGCAATCTGCACCCGCTCAGTGTCATGTCACGTGTGATAACGATCCAGTGAGTTATAGTGAAGTACTATTCGGCACAGGTTTTCTGTCTCTACCAAGGAAGTGCAAAGCGTTTTATAAGACTATGCAATTAACGCCTTCCGAAACTGTGACAACTTATTCCTCTTTGACCATTTCTAGTTATAATATTACTGAATAGTCAAACTGTAGGTATAGTCTCCGTTTTGAACTCTTGGTTTATGTTTCTGAATGATTTATTAGGTTCTAAAGCTTATTCTTTGTCGCAAACCTGTTTTGGATCTGCATAACAAGTTATAAAACACATAGGCAATCAACTACAAATATTATTCTGTCGGCTGCCAGCCTCTGGTCATGTTGTTTTTTATATTTTTAATGTTCAGTTGTGCTCATGGATACCTTGATAAACCAGAAGGTGAGATGATTTATGATTCCATTCTTTTTCGGCCACAAATAGCGTCACGTCGCGCGTCGTCGTTCAGTTCGTTACGGGACAGTGGTCTAACTGCTCTGTCCAATTAGTTGGACTACGGGCCTTTACTAGGGGTCGTGGTTCAACTATCTTTGCAGTTGTACCACGTCACCATAGTAGAGTTCCCAAGTTCAGTTAAAAAAAATTCAAATAATACAACTGCAATTATTGTAACCACAGCATCTTTTTACTCGACCTTCGGTCACGGCCTTTAATTCAACTTGTCCATCAAGGGCTGCAATGCTGACCGCGCTCTGAGTTCTTGACCTGCGATAAGCTATGCTTTTGGCCAGCATTATCGCCGGTATGGATAATGTAGGTATAGGTACCTACTTACTATATTATCTTCCAAAATATCGCTTTCATTTGCGTGTGCACCACGATACAGATAGCAATCGAACGAGCAAACGAAAATTTCAAAATATTTTGCACGAATGGACGGTTTTCAGGAACCCCTTGCACATGGGAGCGCGCAGAAGGCATGTGCGTGAAGGCGCGGCAATGCCTCTCGTTCGTGGTGGAAAATAACCTGGGGAATTGGTCGTTGTTCCATGGGAAAAAGCCTCCGGTGAGACAAGAGTAGGGTGAGTCTGTTGAATGGAAAACAGCCTCCGGTGAGCCAAGAGTATGGTGAGTCTCTTGCATGGAAAACAGCCTCCGCTGAGCCTAGTGTAGGGCGAGTTTGTTGTATGAAAAACAGCCTCCGGTGAGCCAAGAGTATGGTGAGTCTCTTGCATGGAAAGCAGCCTCCGCTGAGCCCAGTTTAGGGTTTTTGGAGCTATTGCAGGACCAACTTCCACAACAGCTGGAGGATGTGCCGTTAAGGACACGGCAAAGAATGTTTCTCCAAATGGACGGGTGTCCTGCCCACTACGCGAGAATTGTACGAGAATTCTTGAATGAAAATTCCCCTAACCGATGGATTGGCCGAGCAGGACCTGCAGGGTGGCCTGCACGTTCACCCGACTTGACGCCCCTCGACTACTGTTTATGGGGAGCAATGAAGCAACGGGTGTATAACACTCATATTTCAAGTGAAACCAATTTATATGACCGGATCGAGAGCTGCGCAAATAATATTCGCAACAATCCGGAAATGATAAGTAGAGCCACTCAACACATTTCCCTACATCCATAAAAATTACTTCAAAACAAAACAAGAACTAGACCTAAACTTTAACAGACGAAATAAAAATAAAATAATACTCCCCGGTACAACTGTTGGTAAAATCCCCAAATTTAGATTTACTAAAATATTTAATAAACTACCAGAAAACCTTAAATGCGGACCAGATGATAATATTTTTATGAATCACTAGAAAACTATGTTAATACAAAAATGCTATTTAATCCAAGATTTTTTCTCCGAAAGTGTACTAGCTGACATACCTACAGACTAAGTTAGCTCCTACCTTAGCATAATGGACATTTTTTATTTTTTTTGCCGTTTAAGGATGACGATAAAGCATACTAACCTACTGCTATAAGGCAAAGCTTTAACATTATGTATGTATAACCTACCTAGTGACTATTCCTGATCTGACATTAAATTTCGATTCGCTTTATTAGAGTGATCTTATTAAATTTTATTATTGTTTGACTGATACTTAACTACAATCATTTTTATATCAAACATGACATTGCTAATTAAAGGTAGGTACTATCTAAAAATATGAAGTATCCCAGTAAAATTAATTATTAAGCTAACAAAAAGCGAACCCAAACTTTGTAATTGTTGCGCCCGGACAGGGTTTTTATTCATTGTGTACAATGTGTACCCACTAACACTACCTGTCCCTACTTACCTATACCTACCCAATTCAAAAAGTTATGTTCATTGATTTATTTATTTGTTCACAGATTTGCTCATTCCAAGGCACGGAACCGATAGTTTGCTGTGTTTCTTGTGATAACCTAGGGTGAGTTGTATTTACTGGCTAATCTGCTCTGAGGTACTAAATTATGTAGCTTACCTGTAAGTAGAGTTAGTATTTATAATCTAGGGACCACCCCACCCCCCTCCCCCCTTGGTGAGATATCGTGGGATTTGGCACGGACCCCCCCCCCCCCTAATTATCTCGCGTGAGATTTTTTGAAAACGCATATATAGGTACCTATTTGTGTCAATGACTTAATTTTTGCTTGATTAGGTACATAAAAGAATTAAATTAAATCTAGTACCTATTTACAATTGAAACAATTGAGCAAACTGCAGACTGTTGCAAACAACCTCCAAGTAGCTCAACGATCCATATCAATACCAGTCGGAAGCGTGCCCAATTAGATAAGTACATTGTATTTAAGATTTCTAAGTACGTAGGTAGGTAATCTATAGTCAAAATGACAAAATCGAACGATGAAATACTTACTGAACAACAAGGGAAGGGAATCTCGCGCCAACACGAAACGAACTACTTAGGTACTGCTAAAATACGCGGGAAAAGTTTTGCGCCTACCAAAATTTAGACTATTTGTATTGTATTTGTATTTCTTTATTAATCAAAAACTTATACTATTCTACATCGACATCGACATCATCAAGATGTCATCGATTGGTACATCCTTCGATAAAAGTAAAAAAGCCTTTTTTACTTTTATCGAAGGGTACATCGGTGTAACTTATAAACGTGGTCAAGTATCAGTCAAGGTGAGTAAGTAGGCCTTACTAGGTACTTCTTACTTTTCCGGCCAAAAAAACCACTTAGTAGGTACGTAAGTACGTAACGTACCTAGCTCCAAACTCGACACCAAAAAGAAAGTTTAACGCTTGAGTAGAGAGAGAGTAAACCTAAATACTTAATTTTTTATTGTTACAGAACCAATGTAAAAGATTTACATCAAAATAAACATTTTAACAGTGGCCGGAAATATGAGGAACGTAAGTTTTTTTGTATTTTTAGTGTATTTAAGTAGTTTCATGTTATTATTCAGAGCGGTAACTAAATAACTACCTAGTACTACTACCTAAGAACTCAAGAGGCGCAAATATGCAGGTCTCGATAGAGCATACGCATTTGCTCCCCTTGGAGTCGAGACCCTAGGTCCGTGGGGTACCGAGGCTCTCCGGGTTGTGTCCCTTGTAAAAACTCCCTTGTCCCTTGTAAAAACTATACATCAGGTGATTCCGACCGCAAAAGATTCATTTTAATTATTTCTTTGCCCTTCTATTCCATTCTTATCTCAATTAATATAAGGCTTATTTAAATTAACATTCATCTTCAATTCAATTTGTAGATAACGTAAGAGATTCCGCGCGAATACCATTTTTTTAAATGTCTGTTACGCGCAACGCACAGTACGCCTTCTACCATAGAATCTCCCTCCATGGTATAATTTACTTTTTTAATGCTTTATTGCACACAATTAAACAAAAAGTATATAAATGGTGGGCATAATGCCGATGGCATTTTCTGCCTGCCAACCACATAGGGTCAACATCAACAAAAGGCTTCAAACATGGTACCTGGGTATGATTAAAATTAAGTCTAAATTAACAGAAGAAAAAATAAATATATAAAAAAATAACACTAAACAATAGCAATAGGTATACCTACCTATAATAATAGTACAATATACCTTCATGAAATCAATGTATATAAAACATATTTCAGAAGCTTACATTGTTTTAGTGAACTACTGTTCTAATATATAATTAAATATCATGAATCTTACAGCAATTAAATTTCATTTATTTTTGCTTGCATGTAGGTACATTCCATCTTGGTTATCACTGGTTACATACATGCACCCTGGAAGGGCACTGCAAAACAGTTAACTTTATTTTTACATTGTCAAATGGAATTTTACAATAACATAAATTTCATGCAATACATAATAAACATAATTAATTAAATTGATTTTTTAATTCAAAAAGAATATACGGTTGTCAAACTAGAAGACGTTTAAAGATTTTTTATAAATGCTCCCGAGTCAACTTTTTAAAACAATCCTTTGAATCAACTTTCCTGATCTCATAAGAGTTATAAGGTAGGGAGTTCCAGAGTCTAACAGTCTCAATCGAAAAAGATTTCTCACAAATATAATCTCTCCAATAAACATCTAACAAAATGATGAAACTACTGCGTACTGCGTACATACGGAACGTTATAATTAAAGTTGTATAATTGACGGTAGATATGCAAAATTCAAATTACTTATAAAGACTGTGACCATGGAAGCTGAAAAGCCTCCGAAACGTCAGGTCATAAACAAAATATAAAATATACGCGATCAATCCGGTTAAAACCATAGGCTAGTAAAAAATTCTATGTCTATGGTTAAAACAGTGTTTTAAATTGATGAAACTCCAAAAAGTCGAGTCTCTACGCAAGAGGACGAATGTCTTGTAACTGGCAATTTATTTTAGCCAAAAATTATATAGAAAAAATTGTCTTAGTTTTGTCCCGCCAAGTTACGCTATAATGATGACTTGATGACACACTCTTTGTGTGAAGGAGAAGTGGAAACGTATCTACCGTACCTACCGATTAAGTTAAAATTTAAAACAAATTGTTATATACCATTTTTTTTGCTCCAGAATGTCTCCTCTACGAGCACCTCTTACCCTACGAATGCAGTAAATTCATTATAAAGTATTTCGACAAATACAACACCAACGGTATTCGAGATAACACACCCCAACTGATTCTAGACGGCAAATATAATGAAACTCGCAAGTGTTACGAATACGTAGATATTAAGGGGGGGTATGGCTTCGGCGGGGCGGGGGGCGAAGACTCGAAAAGAGGAGACTTCCCTCATATGGTTGGTACAATTTTCATTTTCACAACAGATGTACTCACAATTTTTGCTTATTGCCACGTGTATTTATATAGTATTTAGCTTAAAAAATTATATCGATACCCAAAGGGTAAAAACGGGACCCTATTACTAAGACTTCGCTGTCCGTCTGTCCGTCTGTCCGTCTGTCACCAGGCTGTATCTCATGAACCGTGATAGTTAGTCCGTTGAAATTTTCACAGATGATGTATTTCTGTTGCCGCTATAACAACAAATACTCAAAAACAGAATAAAATAAATATTTAAGGGGGCTCCCATACAATAAACGTATTCTTTTTTCCGTTTTTATAGATAATGGTACGGAACTCTTCATGCGCGAGTCTGACTCGCACTTGGCTGGTTTTATTTAAAATCAGTCATCATGTTCATGCTTATTGCGCTTTCCACACACAACGGTAAAACTAGCGTGTTTTCCAGGCTCTTCTCGGGTTCGGCGAGGAGCTAGACTCAGTACAGTGGCTGTGTGGTGGTTCGCTGATCAGCGAACGACACATCCTGACCGCGGCTCACTGCGCTTCCCACCCGCAACTGTGAGTACTATTAATACCTGAATAATACAACATTATTAATGCTGGACCAAAATTCACATAAATTGATTGAAAACGAATAAAAATATAAAAACTAATACAAGAAACTGTTGTCATCATTAGAAAATATGGCTTAATTCGGCTCTAATTAGTGTCATACGGACACGATTTATTTATTTAATTTGTCAGAAACTCAACGCCAAACAAGTGAATTTTTTTTGGTAAAAAATCTTTGCACTCGAGTGCGACACGTAACTATTCATCTCACCATATCTGAGTGTAAAAGCCGTTTTTATCCTCTAGCGGATAATAATTGCTCTACGATATCTGAGTGACTTTTACACTCAGATATCGAAGAGCAAAAATACTCTTTCCCTGGGGGGATGAAAAAGATTTTTTTCCCCAGTGGTCCAGCAACTTACGTAGCCCTCGGCATGCTGAAGCGATCAGACCCCCCGCACTACTGGAAGCGGTACAAGGTGCGCACTTTCTACAACCACGAGGGTTACACTCCACCGCACAAGTACCATGATATCGCTATTATGGAAACTGAGTTACCGTGAGTGAACATAATTTATTTAAAACTATTTGGCTTAAAACGCTGTTTTCAAGTAACCTATGTCCGTCCCCGGAACACCATTAAAGAAGCACTAAATGACGCCATTTCGTGAAAAGAATAGGTATAGGATTTCGCGGTCAAGGAAGAGCGGGACAGAGCAGAGCAACGTCAGTGCAAAAATCTAGTTTTTGCTTCTATTATTTATTCAAAATATAAGCATTAATATTTTATTTGATTTTATCTTTATTAACAAAGAAAATTACAATCAAATAATATTATTAAATTAATACTAGTATTTACAATTGAAACAATTGAGCTAACTGCAGACTGTTGCAAACAATCTACAAGTAGCTCAACTGATCCATATCAATACCAGTCGCGCGCGTGCCCAAGACGCTGGCTGCATTGCCCCGCTGTATAGCAATGCTGATGCGCTGCGCCAGATACTCACCAGCTCTCGGGTCACGCGTCGCTTCGACCAGACGCTCTGATACTTTTTTGAAAACTCGGAGAGCCTCGGTACCCCACGGACCTAGGGTTTCGACTCCAAGGGGAGCAAATGCGTATGCTCTAATAATAAATAATAAAATAAATCCCACTAATATTATAAATGTCAAAGTTTGGATGGATGGATAGATAGATAGATAGATGGATGTTTGTTACTCAATCACGCCAGAACGGCTGAACGGATCGAGATGAAATTTGGCACAGAGATAGACTATAGTCTGGAATAGAACATAGGCTATTTATACTATTTATTTTATTATACTATTCTTTATCTTTGTTTTGATTATTCTGTTGTTTTGTTCAATTTAATTATTACTTATTATGCTTAGTACTATTGTGTGATTATTGTGTAGATTCTAATTTTTATGTAACCCTGGACCCATGAAGTCTGAAATAAAGAATTTAATTTAATTTAATTATAGGCTACTTTTTATCTCGGGATTCCCACGGGAACGGGAACTACGCGGGTGAAACTGCGAGGCGCTGCTAGTTTATCATAATTTCATTTAATCGTAGGGTGAACCTAACAAGCGGCGTGTACCCAGCCTGCCTGACTCACAAGTTCTCGTTCCGGGACGACGATGTGGCATACGCGACGGGGTGGGGGTCTCTCGGACCCGGGAAGGCGGCTGCTGCTGATGTTATGCAGAAGGTAGTCTTTGTTATCATGATGATGATGATTCTTTCTTATCATACTAGCATGCCCGCTACTGTTCCGTTTTACTGGCATGAGTACCTACCTATTTCAGGCTTAAGCATCCATAAATTACGTGAGGTGATTTTGTCGATTTTTCGACCCACCCCTCTTGGTGAAATGCCTCACGCGAGATTTTTGAAAACACCTAATAAAATGTAAAATTAATGAAAGAAAGGTTCAAAATTTGTCTGTGGTTTGCGGTACGAACCGCATTACCCGCCTCCGTTGTTAGTCAGGTAAAAATCTAACAATAAAATAGGTAAGTACCCACTAAGATAGTTCGTTTCGTGTTGAAGCGAGATTGTAATTTATGTGGTTTTAATTTTTCGGCTTTCGGTATAAATCTAATAGAAAAGTAATTCGCCGCAAATGGTCAACGGTTTTCTTTTCCAAAATTGAATCCCGCGCCAACACGAAACCAACAACCTTTAGTAGGAACTGCTAAAATTCGTGGGAAAAATTACGTGAGATTTGCCGAGACCTCCTCTCCCCCACGTGAGATTTGGTTCGACCCGACCCCCCCCCCCCCCCTCCTTAAACGGATGCCCCCTAATACCTTTACACTGTCTATACCACCCATACTTAAGTAGGTACATTAATCTGTCTGTCAGGTGACTGTCAGCAAGTTCACAGAAGATGAGTGTAGTAATCTGTACCCGCCGCACCGGCACCTGAGGCACGGGTACAATCACACCACCCAGATGTGTTACGGAGGCCGCGACGAGGTGCGGGACACTTGCAAGGTACCTACGCTAAATTTTTAACTAAATGTCTGAACATGTCTGTCAGACGACTCATAGATTCAAAATTCAATAACTTTATTTCTATATGCTTACAAAATAAGTAGGTACTTAGACGAGTCAAATTTTATACATAAAAAGCTGAATTAATGGTACCTAATTATTATCAAATAAGAAACAAAATGTTATTGATTTTGTTCGCATCAATTTTTTGTCCACAAATGGAAGAAGCGAAAAATAAACCACTAAGTAAAGTTTATAAGTAATACAATATTATTTGCCTATCTAAGTCTAAATATAATGTGATGATTTACTTACAAAGAAAATTACAATCAAATAATAGAATTAAATTAAAACTAGTATTTACAATCGAAACAATTGAGCTAACTGCAGACTGTTGCAAACAATCTACAATCTAATGTGATTAAGTTACAGGTCAATATTTATATAAAACTAAGCTTAAGATTCTTCTTCTTATACCTATCCTTATACCTAGGTACTATTGTCGGTGCGGAACTGGGCGACATCTGGCCAAGTAGCATTAACATCATTGATATAATCATCTATGGAGTAGTACTGACGGCAAGTTCACAGAATGCAGTAGGCACCTGTACCATTTTTGTTCCAGGGCGACAGCGGCGGGCCGCTGCAGAAGCGGGATAAAGACGCGAGCTACTGCCAGTACGCTATAATAGGAGTAACTTCGTCAGGCCTCGCCTGTGGTACAGCCGGGCAGGCGGGGTTGTACACGCGAGTTTCATACTACTTGCCCTGGATTGAGAGTATAGTTTGGCCTTAAAGTAGTTGTATAAAAGTGAATAAAGAATACATAATAACACTTATAAATCGTATTTTAATTTCTAGCTCCGAAATCAACATCTATCTGGTAGTGTAGTGTAGTGACATCTAGTTAAAAGATTTAGAATCCAGAACATTATGAAGTTATTGCTTTATGAGGTGAACCAACATTAAAAAAACCTAGGATACTTCCGTTTAAACGTTTATGGTACCTAGTTTGTCTACTCGACAAGAGATGACGCTTTTAGGCAGAATTATCATTTTTCACTCATGGCAACAATGAAAAACAAATAGTAAAATATGTTCCAAGTAACGCAGAACTTCTTGGAAAAAAGTTTTAGTGGTTTTTACAGTTCTTTCGGATATTCGCAGCTGAATATTAATTTTCTTACTTTTTTTGGGTTTTTGATGTCCTTGTGTTTTTATTACAAAAACTAAATTGTAATCATTTTCGGACATTATGCAGGATTCATCAGCTGATGATACGTCAATCCATCGATGCTAGCACCGGAACGTAAAATAAACAAAATGTCATCAGTATGACTGGCTGCAGGTGTATTGCGTATTTTGATTGCGATTAATTTTAATTTCCTCGGAAGACTTAAAATTCCAAATCAAGTTCCAGTTATTTTTCATTTAATTCATAATTTACTACGACAAGGCATTGCACTTCAAATGTGATTTTGCTTGCAAGTGAACATATACAGTGTCACAACAAGTGTTGTCTCGAAACCCTACAAATTGCAGCTCATTCAAAGTTCTGGTGCATCGATACTGTTGACAAAACCTCGAAAACGAAATAACATGATGGAAAAATACGACTTATTTATTTAGACGTAAGTTTTACAATTAATTTCATTGTAAAGTGCACTTTTGAGCGCATTCAATCAAAGATGGCGGATGCACTGGTACTCATGTGTTATTTTATTATTTTTGTTTATTTATTTCATCAGCTTAATTTCGGGGCTTTACTCAGTAACTGCTTATTATCTTTGTTATTTATAAAACTGAAAGTACGAAAATAAATGCAGCATCAAACCATTATTAAGTTAAATGAGGTTATCGAACATGTTAGGACCTGTCCCATGTTCAATTTTGAATTTTCAAAACTTGTTTTTTAATGAATCTCTTGGTGGTCTTCTCAATCACAGCGACTTCCTGTATTACCTCCTTCCTGTGAGACTGGTTTACGTTTGTATTTAATTTACCGAGGTGTGGGAATTGTGTCAATCAAAAAGCTAAGAAAATACACTCAGGTACCACTAGCCTGCGTAACTACTGAATGTGATTGAGCATGACGTCATCACTATGATCCCATCTGAGCCAGGGGGACTCCAACATCTCGTCTCCTTAACCAACCTTACTTGCATGTGGTGCACCCTGCTAGTTAACAAACTAGGATCTGGTGAAAATATCGAACAATATAATTTGATTTCATATAATTTACAATTATTGTCCATTACTCGACACTGGCGGAATTGTGTTCCTGCAGATCATATAGCCAATAACAAAGAATCATCATGATCATCACTATCTGATCAGGACAGTATGAGAAAAGACATCATTTATTTTTTATATTTATTTTATTTTAAACTAACCCATTTAAAACGGGTTGACAACATCCTCAAAATCACTTGGATGACCAAGGAGGCAGAAGCATAAGAATGCCCAAACCCATTACCCAGCCGTGGCCAATCTCAGGCTAGAATATAACGATGATATCTGAGATATGAAATGGAATTATAGTTAAGTTATTAGTACTGCAACCTTCCCTAAGCACAGAAATGCGCTACCCATTACTAAACTCATTAAAGTTTTGTATTTATAACTGCATAATGCTTGTAGCACCTCAGGGTGACAAGAGTGGTATGATTGTATGATTGTATTGTGTACTCTTGTATCCGCACTGAGACTCAAGTTGGTCCATTGTGCGTGGTTTCTGCTAGCGCAGCCAGCCTAACTCCGTCCAGAAGCGCAGAATCTTCCTGGGGTCTTCACAGGCTTCGCGGAGTGACCTCGGTTGATTGAGGATTTCGTGTCTTTGCGCCGTTACTCCCTCGCATTCCAGGACTACGTGGGCAGCTGATTCTTCGTCGCTGAGACATCCTCTGCAGAGAGGGCTGTCTGTTGCTCCGATGGTGAAAAGGTGTTTATTTAGTGGGCAGTGTCCTGTGAGTGTCCCCACTAGGACTCGTAGGTCCAATCTGGTCAGGTTCAGAAGGCGTTTGGTTAGCCTTGGTGATACAGTCGGAAGTGCTGCTCTTGCCTGGCGGCATTCTTGCAGGTGAGTCCACCGTTCGTTATGTGTTTCTTTGGTTTTGACTCTTATCCATGTTCGGAGTTGGGAGAATGGTATGGGAAGGAACGGAGGTGGGCCTATGGTCGGCGTGTCCGAGCCTTTCCGTGCCAGTTCGTCAGCGGCATCGTTACCCAGTGATCCGCTATGCCCCTTGATCCATTGAAGGGTTATCCTGTTTTTGGAGGAAATCCTCTCAAGTGCCAAGTGACATTCGTGTACGAGCTTGGAGTTACAGCTGTTCCCTGCCAAGGCTCTGAGTGTAGCAGCACTGTCAGACAGGATACGCACGCACTGGTTATTTATATCCCTTCTCTGCACAGCTGTAGCTGCTTCGGTTATAGCTGCGCATTCACATTGAAATATGGAGCTGTGTTTACCTAAGGTCATTGATACATTAATGTTGAGATCCATTGAGTGAATCCCTGCTGACAAGAGTGGTAATGAGATGAACTAAGTTGAGTAAGATTTCGACATTTATGTTAAAGAATGACTTACAATTGGTATTCTGTAACAGATCATTTTGATACTTGAAACACGAACTTAAATAAAAAGTTGCAAAGAAGCAATCGGATTGGGCACTTGAGTGAATTCAAGTTCAAACTGGAACTTTTACAGAAAAAGTTTACTGCTGACGTTGAACATTTTTGGAATGATTTTCAATTTCTAAAAAATTTCCCCAAGTGTGATGGGTTATGCTGAAGATGATGATGTCTCCCAGCCGATTTCGACTACAATGACTGCATTACGGCAGGCATTTCAACTCTGACTATTTACAGGGTTTTGATTGTCTACCCTTTGATGCGCTCAAGGGTTATGCATGCTCTTTAATAACAAAAAACATCTGAGATATGGCTTAGCATCACAGTTAACATTGAGATCATTGTTTTTAATAGCAGTTGTGTTGAGTATGAGCAATTAGTTGATGTTACTGAGTCATACAGTTTAATTAGTACAATTGGGTGAATTGTTCAGTTTGGTGTGGTGGAATGCTTCCTATAAACAGTACTTGTACACAAGTGTGGTAGAGGGTTTATAGATTTTGACTGTAATGGTTTATCACACTGTTTTTTTTAAATTGCAGTGCACAATTATAGTTATATATAACTAGCAAATGTATGTTTGTTTTATTAGGGTTCCATACCCAAAGGGTAAAACGGGACCCTATTACTAAGGCTCCGCTGTCCATAAATATTTTTAAACTTACGCGATCTGAACACATATTTATAAATACTATCAGTCATCCCGTGACCACGGCAGTGTGTAAACCTGTCGAAACGTCGGGAAAATAAGGTAATTAAACGCTCCGCTGTCCGTCTGTCACCAGGCTGTATCTCATGAAACGTGATAGTTAGACAGTTGAAATTCTCACAGATGATGTATTTCTGTTGCCGCTATAACAACAAATACTAAAAAACAGAATAAAATAAATATTTAAGGGGGCTCCCATACAACAAACGTGATTTTTTTGTCGTTTTTATAGTTAGTGGTACGGAACCCTTCGTGCGCGAGTCTGACTCGCACTTGGCTGGTTTTTTATATGTAAAAAAAATTCCCTTCAACACTTTTAGAGCACCAGGTTTCTGAGATATTCACATATGAAAACAATTCATAAGAGCAATAGTTATTTCTACAAAAAAATGCGCGCTATACAAAGTGCTCATACGAACGTAAATATTTTATGAAAATTCTGCCTAAAATTTTGTATAATTTTATTATGTAATGATTTAATGTGTTAGTTATTAAAAATAGATATTTTATCAAAAACCTTTTAAAGGCGTCCCTTACTATATAAAATACTAACTGGCCCGACAAACTTCGTTCCGCCTTCGAATCATAGATGGCGTTACATAAGAAAAATGTCTAAGAAGTTTTCTTCATATATTTTCCCCTCGTGAATTTTTCGTATTTTTAATTAGTTATGCTGCTACTCGGGCCAGGGCTATACAAATAAAATAAAACCGGCCAAGTGCGAGTCGGACTCGCGCACAAAGGGTTCCGTACCATTATCTATAAAAACGGCAAAAAAATCGCGTTTGTTGTATGGGAGCCTCCTTAAATATTTATTTCATCCTGTTTTTTAGTATTTGTTGTTATAGCAGCTACAGAAATACAATATCTGTGAAAATTTCAACTGTTTAACTATCACGGTTCATGAGATACAGCCTGGTGACAGACGGACAGCGGAGTCTCAGTAATAGGGTCCCGTTTTACCCTTTGGGTATGGAACCCTAAAAATAAAGATAATATTTGAATGGTCAGTCCAGCCATTCTGTAATTATAAACGCTGTAACTAACTAACTTTGTTTTATGTACTTTTTATAGGAACAGAAAAATATACTATGTTAGTTTTTCATTTAAATATTATAAATTTGAATCATGTTTGGTTTCAGATGATAGTTTGCTGGTCGAACCATTCATTGTGCCTTCAATAACCTTTCATCATGGGGCAGCAGAATTCACGGAAAAGTATGTGTAATTAAAATACAACGTTTGTTTTATGGGAGCCCCCTTAAATATTTATTTTATTTTTTATATAGTACTAGCAGCGCCTTGCGTTTTCACCCGCGCAGTTCCCGTTCCCGTAGGAATTTCGGGATAAAAAGCCTATGTCTTATTCCAGACTATAATCTATCTCTGTGCCAAATTTCATCCAGATCCGTTTTGCCGTTCTGGCGTGATAAAGGAACAAACATCCATCCATCCATCTAAACTTTCACGTTTATAATATTATATTTTTTATATAGTATATGTTGTTATAGCGGCAACAGAAATACATCATCTGTGAAAATTTCAACTGTGTAACTATCACGGTTCATAAGATACAGCCTGGTGACAGACGGACAGCGAAGTCTTTGTAATAGGGTCCCGTTTTTACCCTTTGGGTACGGAACCCTAAAAAGGATTTTTTGTCGTTCATTACAACTATAGAACTTAATTGAGACCCTTTTCAAAAAAGGGCATATTGTATAATATAATCCTAAAACTACAAAATTTTAAGTTATTCTCTTTTACGATTTCATGAAGGAGATAGGTCAACGACCTGTATTGCCAAGCTGGCTCCAAGTAGAATTATTTGACGACCTCTTTGGCGCGGTGGGCGAAGGCCTGCCTGTGACGCAGGAGGTTGCGGGTTCGATTCCCGCCTCGGGACAAATGTGTGTACGATCTGCAGACATTTGTTCAGGGTGTTCTGGCTTTCAATGTACTATAAAAAGTATCTATCTATGTAATCAGTTATCTAGTACCCATAACACAAGCTCTGCTTAGCTTGGGGTTAGATAATTCGGTTTGAATTGTCCAGCATTATTTATTTATTTTATATAGATAATTTGGTTATTAGCAAGTGATTTTTATTTATTTATTTTATTGTTTTGTTTCCAGCCGGTGAATGCACGTGCGGCTGCGGCGCTTGGGAGCGGCGCCGCTACGTTGAGTCTCCCAGTAGCGTCCACCGCTATGTGAGCGCCGTCACGGACAGGTACTACCATGATATGTATGTATGTATGTAATTAAAGGGCGTCAGAAAAGTCAACATACCGCATCATCGCTCCTGCATTATCTTTCCAAATATAGGTATTTTTTCATTTTGTAGTTGGCGTTGTTTTTCTTGTACAACGCGGACTACATTTTGTTAGAACTTATCGGAGAAGGTTTTTTCGCAGAATTGTTACTAAATATTTTCATCCATATATTTTGCAATGGATTTCCGCAAAGTAACACCTGAATCTATTAATTAAAATTAATTGAACTATGTATATTATTTATTTTTCTTAAACATGCGCGGAAATATTGTCATAACTTTTGAATGAAGTACACGCGAAGTATCATTTACGTAGACTGAAAAACCAAAATCACTTCCCGGCGCGTTCTTTGAATTTGGAACGAAGAGCGCGCCGGCAATGTTGTATAAAACGGTGTGCTGTTTGAATTTAGAACTCTTTCATCTATCGTACACATTGCGTTCTCGTGGCTGTATAGCCACAGATGCGTTTACCTTTTGGCACAAACTGTAAAATAAACATAAAAAATTGGCGGTAAAGCGGAGTTCGTTGTTATTTTGTTAATAAAATTAAATTTATTATGTAAAAGGCCCTTTTTTATTTTATTGCATTTTTAAAAAAAGCACTATATATGCCTCGGCCGAAATGGCAATTGCCTGTCTCGTCTATTTCGCTGCCTTTGCAATAATGTACTATTATTTATTAACAGATGGAGTGGACGCGAGTGTGCTTGCCGGCGGCGTCGCTGGCGACGGCAAGCGTGCGTCTGCACTGCCTACAGGCGCGTTAGTGATGACAGGTGAGCTAAAGCACTGCGGCACATTGACCCAACGCTAAAATGATACAAACAATAATGTTACCCTTGTAGGTGGAGCTACCGGCGCTATAGTCCGTAAGAGGTCCCTAAGATTTTCGATGGAACCGACTAAGATTTCGTGGCTTAGTTGGTTAGAGCACACTCGTACGGGTGGGGCGCGGGTTCGAGTCCTGCCGAAATTGAAATTTTTTGTGAACTTATTTCATCGACAGCTATGAATTAGCAAGCTGAAGTGGCAGTGGGCCGATAGGTCGTCCATATCTCGCGAAAAACCGATAACTGTTGGGGTAAACGTGTTTTCGAGTAGAGACCACGACTCGGTAAAAGTAGTGTAGGACGCCCTCCGGCCAAGTAGGATACCTGCGAAAGACTGCAGATAGATGCTGGATACGTCGAGCGATAGGGCGCTAATGCGCGCATTAGCGCATTATGTCCAGCTGTGGACTAACATAGGCTGATGATGATGACAGTAGGAAGCGGCTGCAGGTCCCTTAATCGTTTCTTACGACTCGGGTTGAATTAGAGGAGTTGATTCCTTTTTCCGCGACTGCCACGGCGTTGTGTCATTAGCAACATCAGCGCATTTGTTCAGGTCTCACATCCAACTGATGAACTGACGTCATGACCACAGAGCAATATGGCGTCCACTGCGTCCAGCGTTGTATTTTCCTTATAAATGAATTGTATAATTAATAATTTTATTCTTATTTCAGATTAGCGGCAGTTCTAACGATAGGCGCGCGGGATCTGAGGCGGGAACTTGACGCCATTGTCATCAACTCAGGTACCAAGCCATAGAATGTATTAAGGTGCGCACAGAATAGGCTACTTGACTACTACTGGGAAAGAAAAAACGTCTGATAAAAAAAAATGCAAAGTGTAATTAATATTTTTTCAAGGCCAGTCGTATTAGTTATAAAAACTAATTTTAAAGTTTGTATAAAATAATGGCGCATCAAAAAGATAATCTCTGTCATGGCTCCCGTGTTCCAAGCTATGACGTCACACGCCACACCACACCTTACTCACTCACATGTATGTGATGCAATAAAACATTACTTACTTTAGAGAATTTCATTTAAAACAGTTCTGAGAAATTTGTATTTTTTTATTCAAGAAACCAGTTTTTTCATAAATTCTATTCGATTACTCAGGTTCTTTCCCAACCAATATTTTATTTTTACCCGACTACCAACAGGGGAGGGTTATGAGGTTAGCACCCTATGTTTGTATGTTTGTATATTTGTATGTTTGTATGTATGTGGCCGATTTCTTTGTTCCCACGTAGCGCTGAAACTACTGGTTCGATTTCAACAAATTATGTATCGATTGATTCGTCTCAATACCCCGATGGTTATAGGCTATAGGATTTAGGACTCCGACCCCGAATAAGCCTTCAAAACGCGTATTAAAGTTTAGGTAGCCGCAGGCTGCAGGCCCCATAGAGAAAAATTACAATACCTACGACCTATTTTCATTTTCAACTCTATGCCTATCAAATATGACCGATACGTCATTCTATTTTGTCAATGTAAATGTTTCAAACTTTTATAACTTTCACGTAGTCGGGTTGTAGTTTTTAACTTTATCTTGTTTATAATCTGAACCTAACCTCACCAAACATTCGTTCCCATAAAACTAAGTGTTTAAAAATAGGTACCCATTTTGCTTGATTTTTGCATTAATAGCACTTCATCTGACGCTGAGTAGAATCCGTCCATTTTACACCACGACCGTTGCGTTACGACTCAACAATTCTTTATGTTTCAGAAAATGACACGTCTCGAGAGAACCACGAAGGGGCAGAGGTTTATGTACTGTCGGTTGCTCCAAGACCGTAAGTTATTATAGTTATTCCACTCTCTTGGAGCCCTATCTAATTATTTGTCAATCATTATTGTCAAACATGTCCTTTGTAAAAAGGCTTACTACAAATTATCAGATTATCTAGACGATAAAAAATCTTGGGACGACTTTTGCTCCAACTCGAAAACTAACATTCTAACAAGGTAAAGGTTTCTTGTTCGCTTCTTTACTTTACCTTAAAAAGATTGAAGTGAACAAAAAATCAAAGTGATCACTTTATTTCCTAGTTTTACGTATGTAATTTGTATTTTGTGACGTGTCCAAGAGTCCTGTAAGGTCTAAAGGAAATAAAGCACTTTGATATTTGATATTTAGGACTCCATGGTGGCGCCACCAGCAAAATATGTACAGTTGTATGGAGGGTACCTCACCTGGCTCCGCGGGCAGCAACTAGTCTAGACTAATATTATAAAAGGGAATGATTTGTTTGTTTGAATTGAATAGGCTCCGAAACTACTGGACCGATTTGAAAAATTCTTTCACCATTAGACTCCTACAGTATCCTTGATCAACATAGGTGATTGAATATACCCGTGCGAAGCCGGGGCGGACCGCTAGTGTATAGTAAAGGCAGAAAATAACTATGGTTAAGGAATGTCTTTCTTCTCTTGAGAATAATAAGGTCATTCTTTTTCATTAGATGTTCGTGCATCGGTGACGTCATAGACGTCATAGGCCCGTATTATGAAAGCTTCCCCAAGCATTACTTAAGCAGTCATTACGTGATCTCTACTCAAGCGTTAATTACTCAAGTAATGCTTGGTAACCGTTCAATAATATGTCTAAGCAGTTACTCGAAGGCGTGGACGGAGGAAATCCGCTCTTGACGGCTACTTGAGTGAGTGTAGATTTTGACATGAGCTCCCAAGCATTGTTTGAAAATTAGTATTCACTCAAAACTAGACACAAGCATCACTCAAGCAGAACTCAAGTATCAAGTACTCAAGTATCATTTCATAATACGGGCCATAGAGATACATAGACCACTAGTAGCGTTTTAGAGCTAAATTGAAGTTTCATTTTTAATAATTCAACTTTTCTTAAACATGCGCGGAAATATTGTCATTACTTTTGAATAAAGAACACACGAAGTATTATATTTACGTAGACTGAAAAACCAAAATCACTTCCCGGCGCGTTCTTTTGCCGGGTACAGACCAAGCGAACGAGAGCGAGCGAAGGCTAACGAACGAACGCAAAAGTACCAGTGTGGACGTCATAGCGAAAGCAAGCGAGTCCAAACAAGGGCCTTCGTTCGTCTTCGGCCGTGCTCCGGCGGCTGTCGCTACATCAAAGCAATATGGAACGAACGTACCGATTGTCAAATCCCAATCGTTTGCATTCGCTCGCTCTCGCTCGCTTGGTCTGTACCCGGCATTTGAATTTGGAACGAATAGCGCGCCGGCAATGTATGAAACGGTGTGCTGTTTGAAATTAGAACTCTTTCATCTATCGTACACATTGCGTTCTCGTGACTGTATAGCCACAGATGCGTTTACCTTTTGGCACAAACGGTAAAATAAACATAAAAAATTGGCGGTCAAGCGGAGTTCGTTGTTATTTTGTTAATAAAATAAAATTTAATAGATAAAAGGCCCTTTTTTTTATTTCCTTGCATTTTTTTAAGAAAAACACTGTATATGCCTCGTTTATGCCGCGGCCCAAATGGCAATTGCCTGTCTCGTATCATTGAAGTCCTTGCCTGCGGCTCGGCCTTTAAACTCATACTCGACCTGCAATTGCCTATTTCGCTGCCTTTGCAATAATGTACTATTATTTTGTTTTCAGTAGATGTCTAAAAACATTAACAACTCCGAATTAATTTATAAAAATGCATGTTCAGTTTTGCTCTAAAACTACATACCAAAGTCCGATCGCGATGCACATGGAATTTCGTACATTGACCTGTTACTACCTATCTCTGTCACTCCCGCGTAAATAGCGAGCGAGCGTGACGGATTACGTCACGCTCGCACAGATGCAATGACCAGGATTGTAAACCTTTTGTCACCCACGTCTTGCTTGACCTATGTATTTAACAATTTTTAATTAACGAACGAACGACATTCCGCTTTGGGATGCATTAGTGATCGCTCAGTTTCCGGACACAGGTCACAGGGTCAGTTATAATATCTTAGTTTGTTGTTGTTTGTTAGTTTTTGCTATCTTGTTTAAATTGTATAGTGGTCTGATAACTTCAGTAACTCCGATTCAGAGAAATCTGATTCTGTTTTATGAATCATCATTTTTTTATTTCTACCAAATAAGTTATTAATAAAATTATTACTCGATTTTTATGCGTAACTGTATTTAATAAGCTAGTAAATATTTTTTTCTCTTTCAAATAGTTCTTACAAAACATGCCGGTAATGCAAAATTGTTTGCGACCACTGTCGCAAAGAGGTCGTTGTACGTAATTCCACCTGCTTTGCGTCCGGACTTTAGTAGTCATATTGTCCAGCATTATATATATTTTTAATTAATTTTCAGAGCGGAAGGCGAATCTGCGATGGAGAGCGCATCACAACAAGCTGACTCGATCAGATTGCCGCCGCATTTCCAGGTAATGCACTGTTCACACTTAGTGTTTCTGGGCTATTTTTCGTGGAAAAAAATACATTTTAGGTACAGTCAGCTGCGAAAACATGTATACACTGCCATGTTTTCAATTTTACTGAATAGTCAGTGCATGGTAATTTTGATAATTTATTATACCGCATTTTGACAAGTACGATGACTACTTTGTACGTAAAATGTGTGCATCGACTTTTATTTGAAAAGTTCTGAGTAAAATACAAGTGAAAACTTGGGACTGTATACATATCTGAGCAGCTGACTGTACTAGCTTCAATGCAACAAAGTTCATTTCAACTTGTACCAGGGTTGAGATTATTTAAATCAATTGATTTAAACCAATTATTGTGTTTTTTCACTGCAATGAAAACCGAAAGCAGTCAAAACATCTTTATCGTTTCGCCAAAGAGGTCACCGAAGCATTATTATGTGTTTCTCATTTCCATGATCTCGGTCCGACTTTTATAGAATCAAAGAAACCACTTCAAACTTTTACACGTTTATTTAATAATTATTCACAATACTTTCACACAGTATTTTCAGAGGTCCTTTCGTTACCAAGTCTGGAGACCGAATGCCCGACCTCTCGCGTTTCCCCTCCAAAACTCACGTCCCCGTACTGCCCGGAAATGTCGTCGACTAAACACAGATGTCAAAAATAAAATAAAAACCGGAAACACGAGAAGTCGTTCACTGTCTACAAATCAAATAAAGAATTAAATAAGAATTTTTAATAACTTCGGCTACTATTATTTTACTACAAAAATAATAATAATAATTGAGTCCACAGGTGATCGGAATGCTGGCTTTTATTTCGGTCAACGAATTAGCATTGCCATTCAACGTGGCAATTTCCCTTCTCGGGGAAACCATGTTGTTAAAGATAAAGATTATTATAATTATTATTAATGTTCCTCAGGTGGTTTGCGGCGGCGAGATCCGAGCCCTGCTGCTCCGAGCGCCCTCCCTGCCGCCGCCAGCGCCGGCGCCGCTCGCAGGAAAAGTACACACACAGGTAATTATTATATCTACTTACTAGTTTATACCCGCGGTTGCGTACGCGTTTGGAATAAAAAGTAGCCTAAATGTAAGTCCACGTTCAGATCGTTGTGTGCAAAATTTCAGCACGATGCATGTAGTTTAGTCGTTTATTTGGTTCCTTGAACAAATTTCTTCATAAGTTGTGTAGTTTTCTTGTTGACGACCTCTGTGGCGCGGTGGGCGAAAGCCTGCCTGCGACGCAGGAGGTTGCGGGTTCGATTCCCACCTCGGGACAAATATGTGTACGATCTGCAGACATTTGTTCAGGGTGTTCTGGTCGTTTTCTATGTATAATAAAAAATATATATCTACGTATTGTATTATATTAGGTATATCAGTTATCTAGTACCCATAACACAAGCTCTGCTTAGCTTGGGGCTAGATAATGCTGTGTGAATTGTCCAGCATTATTTATTTATTGTAAATAAGCAAACAAGTGATTTTGTGGAGAGGTAATTAGTATCCCGGGACACAGGCTACTTGAAAAGCGCGTGCGAAGCCGTTGGCAGTAGCTATGTAATATAAGTGTGATTTCAAAAAATTCAAAATGCAAAATTCAATAACTTTATTTCTTTAGGCTTACAAAATAAGCACTTAGACAAGTCAAATTTTATAGATAAACAGCTTAATAATAGTAATTATTATCAAATAAGAAACAAAATGTTATTGATTTTGTTCGCTTCAATTGTTTGTTTTTTATTATTTGTTTTTCTGTAACCCGTATTTTTAATTTGCCCACAGGTGGACTACATCCACTGCCTGGTACCAGACCTCCAACAGATCACAGCGTGCTGCTACTACTGGGGTAAAATGGACAGATATGAGGCAGAGCGCTTGCTAGACAACAAACCTGAAGGTAATATATATAGTATACTAGCAGCGCCTCGCGGTTTCACCCGCGTAGTTACCGTTCCCGTGGGAATTCCGGGATAAAAAGTAGCCTATGTCCTATAATCTATAATCTATCTCTGTGCCAAATTTCATTCAGATCCGTTCAGCCGTTCTGACGTGATAAAGGAACAAACATCCATCCATCTATCTATCCGTCCATCTAAACTTTCACGTTTATAATATTAGTGAGATTTTAGTATATTATAAATATTTTATGTGTATATCTAGTTTGTGTTTATTAGTTTATCTTTAGTACACCCCCTGCCTTTCTTAAATTCACAAAATTCTTTCCATCCAAAGGTTGCCTGGAAGAGATCGCTTCTAAGCGATAAGGCCGCCCATTGTACTTGTGATATGTAATGTCTTTTTGTAATGTTCTTTTTCTGGTGTACAATAAAGTGTTTTGTATTGTATTGTAATATAGTTCATGGAACTTTAAAATAGTTCTTACTTATTTTGGAGTAGTCGGTTTGTAGCAGCGAGCACATACCCAGTAGAGAGGAAATATTTCCTTCCATTTTCGAAACTGATTAGTGATTTATCACTTATAAATGTCAAGTCTCGCTCGCGCTACAACAGTACAACGCCAACTTAAGAATCCGGCGACAGCTGCTCGCAACTTCAATTCGTGAATTATTATGTTCCGTAATATGTACCAAAAATGATGACTGAAAAGTTGTTGAATCTTCGACATTGTGTTGTTATTCTGTAACTAGACAATATAAGCTATGTTCCTTAACAAACAAAACGTACGATATTGTTGTTTTCAATACAAAACGAATAGGACGAAAAAATGTCATTTTAGACGTTAAAATATGTTAAATTCGATTTTGCATATTTTTGCTTACATTTCATTATAGGTGTGTATTATTAAGAAAAAACCAACCAGGGACCTAGATATATACTATTCGAATACAAAAAACAACATGATATGGTGGAAATATGCTCGAGTTACAAATCATTTTGGTAGTACGTTTGTATGGGCAAATCAACATCCGCAGGCCTCTTAAGATTAAGTAGTACTCTTTGTTATACTTTTAGTCCTGAGTTATTTATGAATAAATTATTTTTATTTATTTACTTAAATCGTTTGACATAAAATAAAAAAAATCGTGTAACATGGCTTCATAAAATATAGTTTACAGGTTGTTTTATGAAAATGCGCAAAAATATTCGAATTTCAGAAGGATCGGATTCGAAAACCTAATTACGATATTTTAATGCCAATTGAGTGACTTTAAATTATTAATATTTCTTCCAGGAACCTTCCTTCTCCGCGATTCAGCTCAAGAGGAGCACCTCTTCTCAGTTTCCTTCCGGAAGTACGGACGCTCCCTACACGCGCGTATAGAACATTACCAACATCGGTTCAGCTTCGACTCTCACGACCCAGCCGTGTTCGCTGCCAACACTGTCACTTCGCTCATAGAGCATTACAAGGTGGGTACTTCACGCGTGTATAGAGCATTTCCAAGGGATAATGGGCATTAACCCTCATGAGATAAAAGCCAATAGGCGTTATCAAGAGGAGGCCTGCGTCCATCAGTGGAATATTTATTGGCTGTTGAGGTGAGATTTAGGAAATTAATTAACCTCTCACTGTAGGTCGCTTTCATCCTTTGTCTTGTTAACATTCAATCTGTACTCATTTTCTTTTCCTAAGTTTATTATATATATTATGTTAAAGCTCATTCATTAACTCTAAGCAAGCTGTGTTCACAACGAGTAGGTTTTACACTCATTCTTGTTAATTTATAGTCTACTATGTTATCTTTCGTTTTATGTGTAACAACCAGTTTTGCGAACAAAAAAAAATGAATGTTATTAATTAGTATTGAATAAGATATATCAAAATCAAAAAATCAAAAATTCTTTTTTCGATAAATACAAAAATGTACACTTAGAAAAGGTCTTAAAATAAAACACTGACACGGAAATAAAGTGGTACTTTTGATTTCTGTCGCTTCGGTATGTAGACTACAGTAAAGAAGCGACTAAGAAACCTTTAGCCTGTTAGTTGTTATTTTTCGAGTTGGAGTAAAACCAGTCCCAAGTTTTTTATCTTCTAAATAATCTGATATTTTGTAGTAAGCCTTTTTGCACAGAAAGGTTTTGACAATTTGTTTGAATTTATTTATTGATAGATTTTGCAACTCACTAGGAGTTTTGTTGTAGAAGCGTATACATTGCCCTTTAAAAGATACATTAATCTTGTGAAGCCTGGTTTTCAGTCAACTAGTACCCATAACACAAGCTTTGCTTAGCTTGGGGGAGATGACGCTGTGTGGACTGTCTAGCATTTATTATTTTATTTCGTCTGAAAGTGAAATTATATGTAATTTTTGTACAGGACCCGGCATGCGTGATGTTTTTCGAGCCGATGCTGACCGCTCCCCTACCACGGACGCGGCCATTCACACTGCAGCAGTT
This sequence comes from Eupithecia exiguata, assembly GCA_947086465.1. NCBI lineage: Eukaryota > Metazoa > Arthropoda > Insecta > Lepidoptera > Geometridae > Eupithecia > Eupithecia exiguata. The sequence continues at coordinate 4,510,262 of OX352256.1, forward strand.
AGCGCGAGCGGCTATAGTGTCTACCACGTCTTATGATGGTAGGTAGCTTAGGATTATAAACCATACTCGGTTGTGGAATGCTTGATATTTTCGAGCTGATGCTGACCGCTCCCCTACCACGGACGCGGCCATTCTCACTGCAGCAGTTAGCGCGAGCGGCTATAGTGTCTACCACGTCTTATGATGGTAGGTAGCTCTGGATAATAAACCATACTCGGTTGTGGAATGCTTGATATTTTCGAGCCGATGCTGACCGCTCCCCTACCACGGACGCGGCCATTCACACTGCAGCAGTTAGCGCGAGCGGCTATAGTGTCTACCACGTCTTATGATGGTAGATAGCTTTGGATGATTCACATACTTGCTTTTGCCTGCGGCTTCGTTTTTTATATAAAAGAGTAGTCTTTATGTATGCAAAATCTCATTACTTTTGGCGTAGTTTTCGGAAGGAATTAAGATTGAATAAATCCCAAAAATTTACGATCTCTACGGGATTTGGGATTTCTGTAGGCGGCGCTGACAGCGTAAGTGCCGAAAGAACTCCCAAAGATTTTCGGCTCGGCGAGATAAGATCACGTAGCTTAGTTGAAAAAAGAGCAACCCTGCGCTGAAGGGGAAGGTGCGGGTTCGAATCCCGTCGAGATCGTAAATTTTTGGGATTTATTAATTTCTTAGAGATAGAGTACTATAATAAATAAAAAAACCTTAGAATTAAGATTTATTTCAAAATAATCAAATTCTATAAATTTGGATACAATAAAGACTGTTGATTCGCAGGTGTTGAACAACTCCCGCTGCCGTCTCGGCTTCGCGCATACCTGAAGGAGTACCACTACCGTCAACGGGTGCGCGTACGCACGCTGGAGCCGGACATGTACCAATGACCTCGGATTAACATCTACTACTGACCTGATACATAGTGCATCAGTGAACAGTGATACAAAGTTTACGGAGTAAGCGGGTTGACTACGAACCTTATTTGTGTTGGAAGAACACTAAAGTTTTATCCCTTAACGAGGGACTTCTTCAGGGTGTGGTTAAGGGTATTCTTCCAACACAAATATGGTTCGTAGTTAACCCACTTACATTTGTAATGAATTCGTCAAACTACGATAGTTTATAGTAAAAAGTGATACATAGTGCTTTTAAACGACATCGACAAAAAAATCTACAAAAAATCTATAATTTTGAATAATTTATAGACGAAATATTTGTCGCGGGCGCCATTTACTAAGCTAGGAAGAGTCGGGAAAAAGAATTCGCGCGCGATTTATTTACGTCGGTACAGTAAAAGTATAAGATGTGTAGATAAAGAGTGGGTTTGTAAAATACATACAAAGCATGCTGTCAACGCCATCTTCAATCCCATTCAAACTACAGACTACAAACAAACAGAAATAAAGTGGCACTTTGATTTGTACTTTAAAAAGCCAAATTTGTAAAACAATTTTTTGATGGAGAAAAAAAAAAAGTTTTGTCGTTATTAATTGAAAGTTTATACGCGCGGGTACTTTTTACGTCGGTAACCATGGAAACTATTGGTAACTATGGCAAAATTCACACGCCAAGCCCAAAAACCGTGTTTTTCATATTTTGGGTTATGCTTTTTTTTGCCTAATTCGTATCTAATGCTATTTTACACAGTAAAATGTATGAAAATGTGTTTCCTGGCGGATACACTGGCCTCCAAATAAACCACTGCTCCCTTTCACTTTCCCAAACGAAACACGCGGCCTCTGAAGGGGGTACTTTGTGTTTCCGGAAGGATACACATGGCACTCAACGTGTACGTTAGAAATGGATTTCTATAGACTTTTCTCTCTCGCAATTTATTTCGAGAGTAAGGACGTACTTCAGAGCCCCGTGTTCGGTTTACTATTGTATCGATATCCGAGCTCGTGTAGTATCAACCAAAGTTACTGAACAAAAAAAATCGACCGAAACTAATCGAAATTTGAACCTCTTTTTTTACGGTGTCAAGTCAATTTATTGTTTTTAACAACCAAGTAGGAACGCGTCAAATATAAATCGACGGATGGTAAAAAATGTCTTAGATCTTAGATAATTTTTTTTTCAAGTACCACAGTCTTTTTTGTTCTAACTTGTCCAGTCCATCCCAAGGTTGCCTGGAAGAGATCGCTCATAGCGATAAGGCCGCCTTTGTACTTCATCTTGTAACTTTTATTTCTGTACTGTTTTCTGTGTTTGTGTGGTACTATAAAGAATTATCTATCTATCTAGATCTTGGAAAAAAAAACTGTGTTATCGAAAATCTTTATAATGGAATACAAAAATTTATAACAAATGTAAGAGGGTTAACTATGAACCGAAGTCCCTCGTTAAGGAATGAAATTTTGGTGTTCTTCCAACACGCTTGGTTAGTAGTTCATCATGATCATCATCAGCCGTATTAGTCCACTGCTGGACATAGGCCTCTCCTAATGAGCGCCATCGCGCCCTGTTTTCAGCTTGCCGCATCCAGCATCTGCCAGCAGTCTTTCGTAAATAGTCATCCCATCTGGTCGGAGGGCGTCCACACTACGTTTGCCGAGTCGCGGTCTCCACTCAAGAACACGTTTACCCTAGCGGTTGGTTCTTCTCGAGATATGGTCAGCCCGCTGCCACTTCAGTTTTCTAATCCTTTGAGCTATGTCGATAACCTCGGTTCTCTGTCGGATGTATTCGTTACGAATTTTATCCTTCAGAGAAACTCCGAGCAATAGCTCTCTCCATAGCTCGCTCAGCGACTTTAAACTGGTGGACCAGCGCCACCGTGAGTGTCCACGTCTCAGCTCCGTAGGTCATGACGGGTAGGACGCACTGATTGGTTCGTGGTTAACCCGCTTAAATTCGTAATAAATTCGTCAAAATTCGATATTTTTTTAGTAAAATAACTTAAATATGTTTATTATCTTAAGTCTCGTAACGTTTACGATACAAAAATTATTTAGTAAACGGCGGCATTTTATCTCAATAATATTATAAAATTATTACATTATCAAATAATTTAGTTATAAACGAAAAAACCGGCCAAGTGCGAGTCGGACTCGCGCACGAAGGGTTCCGTATCTATAAAAACGGCAAAAAAATCACATTTGTTTTATGGTAAATATTTATTTAATTCTGTTTTTTAGTATTTGTTGTTATAGCGGCAACATAAATATCATCTGTGAAAATTTCAACTGTCTAACTATCAAGTTCATGAGATACAGACGACAGACGGACAGACGGACGGCGGAGTCTCAGTAATAGGGTCCTGTTTCACCCTTTGGGTACGGAACCCTAAAAAAGTATTCATATAATGTAAATATTGATGGTGTTTAGGATTATATTCCCGTTACTGTAATTATAGTTATTATATTTTAATATTTAATTATAAGAAATAAGTTAAAAACGTGTTATAAAGTTTAATGTAAATATAATGTATTTTTATAGATAAATCTTGTGTTAATCGATAAATCATGTTGATGTTTTGATTTTTAAGAATATAACTTGCTCATCATTAACACCATTTCAGCCGAAATATGTCCACCGCTGGACATAGGCCTCCTTAAAAAGTTATGGATCAAGGGTAGTGCAGGACCGGTCATTGTGGTGCTCTTTTGGAGAGGTCTATTGCTATTTTTTTTAATGAACTTAAAGCTTAAACTTTTTAAGGTAGTTCGATCCGGGTTGGCGCAAGATTCAATTATATTTGGACACAATAATAGAAAATATATCGGTATTAATGATAATGACTTTAGTGTTAATGTGGGTTGGCGCGTGATTACAATTTTTCTTGGTTTATCATTTTTTCTGCGTTCACAAGCAATAAAATAAAACTAGCGAAAAAGTAATTTGCCGCAAATCGTAGACCATTTTCTACGAAATTTGATAGAACCGACTTTGATTTGGGTTTTTTTTTTTTTTTGGATTTTGGTTCTAATTTGCCGGGCAGTGCCGCGGCCGCGCAGTTCCGCTGACGCGTAGTGCGCTTCCACTTTAACACTAAATTCATTAATAACGATATTTTTTTCTATGATTTGTTTCTGTTCAGAGTTTAAAGGTGCATTCCGAGTTACGCCGAAATCGATATTATCGCGCTAACAAGCATTCCGTTTTACTGTGAGCGCGACAACGATATCCTGTGCAGTCCTGTGTGACGTCATTACATGTGCAGTTTTTGCGATAACACCGACTATGCTACAAACCGTAATCACTGTGAGCGCCTCTGTCAAAAGTGACATTTGGCTTTATTGATGACTGAGAGACGTCAAACAGGACGTTCGTTGTCGCGCTCACGGTAATTCGGAACACTCATGAGCACGTTAATATCGATTTATCGTACCTAATGTATTGACGTTGGCACCGCGACTCGTGAGCGCGCTCATGTGTTCCGAATTAATGATAGCACTCAACTGTCATTATCGTGATATCTAATTTGGAACGCAAAATATCGTTGTGATCGCTTTCAGCTTTGTAATCGTAATTCGGAATGCACCGTAAATGAAGTCGCAAGTGAGTACTCAAAACAAATCACTGAAAATATCCAGTTATTTATGTATGAAACTGTTGCAAATATATTTGTTTATAACAAAATGCTAAAAAATAGGTACAGATTTTCCGAATCTTAAGCCATATATGAAACCAGTTAACTTTGAATTAAAAGTATTAATACAGGACAGTTCTGCATTTAAAAATATAACCTAATAAAATACAGGATGTTTCTAAACTACTGCACAAAACTGAAGGTTCTTGAACTGAAGGTATTGACATCTGCTACCACAGATGTCAATACCTCAACAGCCTATAGTGGCCCACTGCTGGACGTAGATTCTCCCCCTGATTCTGATCGCCCTTGTCTTTTATCTAATGGGAGGTAAAAGCCCATAATTCCGTCGCGTGGTATGCGGGTTGGGGATCGTAGTTCGGTGGTAGATCTATTCTGCAAGAGGTGGTCGCTGTGTTGCCGAACCGGCCCGCCACGGCCGTGCACCGCTTAGGCACCGCCTTCGGTGTATGTGTAGTCTTTCATATAAATTCGTAGGATTCGGCCCGGCCACGGCTTCTGTGAGTGGCGGTCGCGCTTTTCGTTTAAGACTCCACTGTAAATATTAAGCGTAGTATAAACCTGTATACCTGAATGAAAGAAATAAGAATGACGTCAATTCTCATGCTGTCGCGCTCGTCACGTATCTGATCTGGGCCCTAATTCTGCTAACCAATCGCTTTGCTATAGTATGGTCACAGAATCATCCATAGATGAAAGAAGCTCTAGCTTCTCTACTAAAATTTGTGACTCTTTTGACATGGACACTGGCTTACCTAGTTGTGGCAGCAAAACACAGCGAACCATGAAATAAGAAGTTGAAGTTGAAAGGTAAAGTGCAAAAATGTGTAATTTTGAGAAAATAGCGATTCATTTAGTGAAATTATGGATCTGAGCGGGACAGCATGACAGATGACGTCATTCTCAATTCCTTTCTTGAATTAAGAAGGTTAATATTAACCCAGCGGGGTTTGAAGTTTGACCCTCTAGTAGGTTTTAATGGTAAAAGGGGTACGCTATATGTTAAGGGCATATTATTATAAGCCTTATTGATGTAACTAGTACATAATAAATAAGTGTGATTCAATAAACAAGATAAAAAGAAAAAAATATAAAGATAAATTATAAAACTTGTAATTTTCCTGTATAAACACTACATTCACTTCAAAATATTTACTAAGATTTGTGTTGTTAATTTTCCTACATTTCGGCAAAGTTGCATGCGCCATGATGACGGAATAACTGAAGTAAAATTCAACTTCTTTTTTCATGGCGCCGCTTGCTTTTCGCTAATGATCTCATTCAGATGTCGCCAAAACCAAACGAAATAAATTTGACAGCACTTAAAATGGTTCCGTCCCGTTTTTATCGATCGAAATAAAAAGGATGGCATCATTTTTAGTTTTTAACCGACTTCGAGAAAATGCGGAGTTTCTATATTTGGCAGTGTTTTTTATGTATTTTCGTCGATTTCTTCATCAAATATGAACCCATTTTGATAATTCTTTTGCTATTGTATAGATAGTTAATGATCCCGAGGTGGTCCTATTAAAAATTTGTTCCTTTAGGGATTGCATTTATCTCGCAAACCTTAAAAATTGTGTAAAATTGAGATTAGAAGGTCTTTAGTTTTTTTTTCAAAACAATAAATTTTTAGTGATATAAATTTAGTTAGGTTTGGCAATATTTGAATTTACGCCACTGGCAACATAAATCATGGTAAATTTTATTTAACTAACCGTGTATTTAAAGATGAACTCAAGTGTAATAATATTTTAATGTGTATTAAATGTAAGTATTGTATGTAATCGGTTGAAAAAGACGCGCAGCGTACAAATAAAATATATATTTTAAAATAATTTATGGTTTTTATTTACGAAAGCGCTATGCGTGCCTTTTTGTGAAAGGGGTAGACTTAGCATTTCTTGTTCATAGGAGCGGGACGTGCATGCGTTTTTGGAACGGCGCAAGGACAAGGTTATGCTTATTTACAAGAAAAACTACACTATTTATGAATAAACTGGTTCAAGGAACCAAATAATCTCACTATCTCACTAATATTATAAACGTGAAAGTTTAGATGGATGGATGGATAGATAGATGGATGGATGTTTGTTTGTTCCTTTATCACGCCAGAACGGCTGAACGGATCTGGATAAAATTTGGCACAGATTTAGATTATAGTCTGGAATAGGACATAGGCTACTTTTTATCCCGAAATTCCTACGGGAACTACGCGGGTGAAACCGCAAGGCGCTGCTAGTTAGTAATAACCTACGAATCAAAACATACCCAAGTCATTTCAATAGACCGCAGGGTTCCTGAGATCTCGACCAAGTTACGTGCGAAATAGTGAGTTCATTACTTTTTTCTCAATCGTGTTTTCACATTCAAGGAAACAAACGAAAATTTTGAAGTTTATGTAATTCGATTTTTTTTACCACGGGGATCCCGGAGTACTGAGATCTAGGCCTGGTTTGACAACCTTATAAGTATGCCAACTTGTGCCGGGTACAGACCAAGCGAACAAAAGCGAGCGAAGGCTAACGAGTGGGATTCCACGATCGATGACGAACGTTCACTCGCTTTCGCTGTTGTATCCACACCACACGAACACATGTGAAACAGTCGGCGGAGGACAGCCGCGAACGAAGGCCCTCATTTGGGCTCGCTTGCTTTCGGCATGATGTCCACACTGGTTCAATCGCGTTCGGTGGTTAGCCTTCGCTCGCCTTTGTTCGCTTGGTCTGTACCCGGCATTGGAATAGGTACCTAGTAATATCTAGGTGCGGCGGCAGATTTGTCCGAAGAACCCAAGAGGCGCAAATATGCAGGTCTCAACAGAGCCTACGCATTTGCTCCCTTTGGAGTCGAGACCCTAGGTCCGTGGGGTACCAAGGCTCTCCGGGTTTTCAAAAAAATATCTGAGCGTCTGGTCGAAGCGACGCGTGACCCGAGAGCTGGTGAGTATCTGGCGCAGCGCATCAGCATTACCATACAGCGGGGCAATGCAGCCAGCGTCTTGGGCACGCTTCCGACTGGTATTGATATGGTTCAGTTGAGCTACCTGTAGATTCTTTGCAATAGTCTGCAGTTAGCTCAATTGTTTCAATTGTAAATACTAGTTTTAATTTAATTCTATTATTTTATTGTAATTTTCTTTAGTAATACCTAATAGCAACTGAAAGGCAGCAGTTTTAGGATATTTCTTTGTGCGAGGTATAAAATAAAACAAATATATTATATCTAACATCTTTAATACATCAAATAAATAAAAATTCATATCAATTAATTTATTTTTAAAAGCGCATGCTATGCCGGTAGGCACTCTCTTAAGCAACATCTAGGTACAGTCACGGTCGTGAATTTGAGAACTTCCTTGGTATTTAAGTATTTATATAAATTTAATAGGTTCATTGTTAAATAAATGACAAACAAACACAGTAGCTACCTAAACCATATTCATGAACTACATCATCCGGTAAATCCGGCTAGTTATGTGGTAAAGTTCTGTGTAGTGAAAATGAAACGATAAGTCTCCACTAGTTCTCTATTCTTACAGAAATACGATAAAAAAGAAAGAAGCGTCATTAACAAATAAACGACCACAACTATGCAAAAACTTAAAGCTTAATACCTTAGTCTAAATTGGGCAAATGTTCCAGTAAACATGTTTTTATGAAATAGATAATCATGTGATATCATAGATTAACCTAAGGGTCAAGGCGCACCGAGCGCATTGAAGCGTCAATCTAAAAAATTACATTAGGAGCAGTGTCATACAGATAGTTGTGACGTGTAGATAAAATATTGGTGAACAATAAACTGCTAAAGAAGAGAAAGTTCTTTCTCTGAAGAACCTCCGAAGACAGGACAGGAAGGCAAGATCTCCAGCCAGCTCATCACAACAGTTTTGAGGTATCTATTCATTCTTAACTCTACAGACTACAACGTAGCTTAGCTTACCAATCATACACTTCTATTGCAGAAAAAAACGCGCGACTCCGGTCCCATAAGAGACGTTACCTACGCCTATCAAAAAACTGCACTGTTACCTACCTACAGTGTAATTTTTTTGATTGACGTTTGACGCTTTGGTACGGTTGTGCCTCGACCCTTATCCACGAGTACAATATTTTTCGGTTTTTTAACCTTTCGCCTACGGTATGTACCACAGACCTGGGTTCATCGTTCGTATTTAGGTGATATAATAAAAAATGCACATTTATTTGCCCAATTTTCAAATTATTAATTTAATACTGATAAACCTACTCAATATTATTAGGTCGTTAATTGCGTTGTACCAGTTTAAAAGAATTACATTATTTTTGTAATAAATACGGAATGCTTAATATTTAGAGTTAAAATTATATTTATCATACAAAAGACTTATTACTAATAATAATTTACAATAGTTATAAAATAATAAACTACAAGCTTGACCGGTTACTAGGTTTACATGTAATCATCTTTATTAGTAGTTTTTATTATAATTTTGTTCATATTTTTGCAATAAATTGTAAAGTAGGTATTTAGCATTATTGTAAAAATAATACCTACATATTTGTAAACGTCCAAAATAGGTAGGGTACATTTTTGACTCTCAGTACCTTTATTGCTTGCTGTTCTGCCCGATTGGTGATTTTTATGCGGGTATATTTAATACATTTAATAGGCAATAAAAACAGATTACAATATAATAATACAAGTAAAACTAGACTCTATAGGCAAGAAACAAGGTACATGGCAGCAAATATTTAATCTAATATTATATTAATTTTATTTCTACTTAACTACAAGTATAATAAATAAGTTAATTACAATGAACACATAAAAAACTAATACAGAACCAGAAATATTTTTAAATCTTGATTTGTATGGCAACATTATAGTTGAAAGTTTTCGGTTTTATAAAGCAACACCTGTATCTACAATTTAAAAAGAAAAAAATATTTTTTTTCCTGATTTAGTTGGTATTAATAGTAAAAACCTACATTGTAATTATTTTCAGTGTTGCCCTACTAAAATGTATATCGAAAATACACTAGTAAAAAAGTGGGGGTCACTACTAGGCCTCTAGTTGGTTAAATTCATGCTTATTTTAAATTCGTTAATTATGTATATTTTTTAGATTAAGAATACGTATAGAAATATTAAGTTTTGGTACCTAATGAGTTACATTTTTTTTTACACAAAACCGGTATTCATCGAGTAGGTTTTGGATTTTACAGTTTATGGCGTCTACAGTGACGAAATCATGTCTGTGATAAGTTACGATATTGACAAAAGATCCTGGATTAAAAAAAAACAGATTGATAACTAATATCATCCAGGCTTTGCCAAAAAAATAAAAGATTTACGAAGCGTCAATCCAAAAAATACCGACCTACAGACATGACATACCTATTGATCTCTTTCTGTATATCTTCACAAGTCATCAAGACATTTCTGTCTATACGAGCGATGACATGTAATTTTTTAGATTGACGCTTCGAATTTTCTCTTATTGTGCTTTGACTCTAAAGCCCAAAATACACCAGTACGGGCTGGCGAAACTCCGGCAAACAGCTAGAAAATTACTGCCGCAGATCCATGTATTAGGGTGCTTTTCCACCAGAGAAGTGCTACGTTTTGTATGTTTCCAGCTGAACAATATGATCGAATATCGCGTTATTTTCATAGCTTACATAAATGATGCAATAAAGGAGCGAATCCATTGGTCGGAAACATAGCAACGTAGCACTTCTCTGGTGGATCCGACCAGACTCTAGGGATTACACACTCGAAAAGATGTCTCGTCGAGACATATCGTCCAAAGGCAATAAATCCACTCCGTTAATTTCGTAACCCGATCGAGAGCCCGAGCGCACCAATTAGGTATGCATTTGTGCTCGGCTTGTCTCGTGGTTGCGTAAATAATAGAATAGTTTATTGCAAAATGAATAATTACAAATAAATACATAATTATTTATCTGACATTATGTGGGCGTGTAATCCCGCCATTAAGGTGGGTGCGAACATCTAAGCCTTCTTAACACTTTCCGAGTTATTTAGCAACTGCGTACATAATCGGATAATAAACCTTTATTTTCAAAAAAAATCAATCAAATAGTAGAAACAAATTAGAACTAGTATTTGCGATGGAAATAACTGAGGTAACTGCAGACTGTTGCAATCTACAGGTAGCTCAACTGATCCATATCAATACCAAAAAAACAAACTAGGTATTTGCACCGTTTTAGCTTTTCAAAAAACAAAATCATCAAAAGTGAGAGCAAACAGCTATTTCTTATTCGATTCTGCATGCGAAATTTAATTGCAATAAATTTCGTAGTTCCCAAATGAATCGTAAAGTAGATACCTACGTTTGTATTGGAGCTTAGAGCTTGGCACCCACCTTAAGGCCTAAAGAAGGGTGCTTCGTTGCGTGTGTGGAGGGGTGGGCTGTTAATGCAAAAAGGGGGTGGAAGTGCGTGGACATTTCTTTCCGCAGCCACATTTGCGCACGATCTCTATCTCCGTGGTGTGTCGCGTGCCGTCCTCGCATTCTAGACGTATCTGAAAATACAAACGAACATTCATCAAATGAGAGTATTTCGTTTTAGATATTAACCCATTCACTAGCCAGCAACGCCACTAACCACTAACATTACCAGCACGAACAGAGCTGTGCGTCATGGGCAAAGAAAGTGTTAAGCCCGAGCAGCGGTCGCATCTCAACAGTTGCTCAGAGCAATGAATATTTTTGTATGGGGATCGTAATATCCGCTTTTTTTTTTAAAACTCGATATTGTTGAAATATGTAGCGAGCGAAGCGATCCGCGTCGGGGGTATTTACATGACTACTGTAACTACTAGTAACGCGAGCGAAGCGAGCCGCCACTGCACTGTGTTCTGTTCTCTAGCACTCAAGGCTTCATTTACGGAGACGTGGGGCGTTGCGCATTGCTTTGGGTGGGGTGGCCCTTAGGTACTGCATTCAAACATGGCTTTTGTAGAGTGCGAGAGAGTGAGAGACGCCACGCCACACGTGACGCGCTACGCCCCGCGTCTCCGCAAATGAGGCCTAATACGTTCTATTGCAGCTGCGATACGCTTCCAATGTGCCTTGACACTGACGTAGGTACCTACCTACTTGGGTAGAGGAAAGTAACCAAATATGGAATACAGTTTTGTTTTTAGGCATAAATCAAAGAAATATTAATAATCAAAAACTTAAAATGAAGAAATGAATGATGGAATACTATGGCATTCCTAACTAATTTGAACCTAGATTTCTAATTTAACACCTAATAAACCAAGACAATAAAATGCCTCATGATTTTTCAAACAAACTGGTAAACAATACATAGAACACTAGTGTTCGTCGAACACTGTTTACACCGGTACCTGTGAAAGTTTTCTGACAGCGACAAAACTAAAAGCTCTCAATGCGACCAAAGGACTCGCTCGACTAACTTCTCGAAATCTATATGCGCGTGAGGAGGAGTTGACGAGGTAGGCGATCACAGTTCTTTGCGCCTAGGATTCTTGGTTTACGAGAAACGCTGTTTTTTTTATTTTTTAAAGTCGATAGATCTACGTTTGACCACATCTCACCTGATGGAAAGTGAAGATGTGGCCGACGGTGTATCACGAAGGTCTAGAAGATACCTATTCACTCTTGACTTGAAGAGACCCAGATTATAATCAACCGGAAAAACAGCAGCAGGGAGCGTGTTCCAAACCCCAGCGGTACGAATGACGAAGGTGGAGGAAAACCGCTTAGTGCGAGTGGTATTCCATATTGGGCTACTTTCCTCTAATAAAAGATTATAAGGGTCACTAACCTTCCTCTTCTTAGTCTTCTTAGGCACGCAGCAGTGCGGCATGGCACAGGCGTGCCGCGCGCAGCGAGCCGTGCGCACGGGCCGGCGCGAGCGACACGCGCCCGCTGATATGTACTCGCGGACTGGCACCTGGGATAACAAGAAATTGTTATCATAAAAAGGTTAAGGAGTGGGACATCAACTTAAGAAATATAGCCGAATTTAAAACTGAATCCTGAAGTCGATAAAAACATGAGACTGTTCGACGTTTCGAGTCGTTTCGAGGCTGGGTCAGTTTACCCTAATGGCGGAATCACACCCACTCGTCGAGACGTCTCGTCCAAAGACAATAAAACCATTTCGTTATTAGTTTCGACCGAACGAGAGCCCAAGAGCACTATTTAGAGCGCTCTCATACTACCGCGTGGTACCGTAGGTGCAGTGCCGCAAGAGTTTTGCAATAACGTTGTCCGTTGTACGAGATGCGGAACAGGTGCGAAACTGTCGCGGACACGCTGCGTACCTCGAGTTGCGACTCCGTAAAATTCGATTCCGCGCTGTGTTTTTAAATTTTTCTGCTTTCCACTAGCAATAAAAGTAGTGAAAAAGTAATTTGCCGCAAATCGTAAATCATTTTCTATGAACTCATGATAAAACCAACTTCGATTCATTTGTTTTTTGGAGCATTTGGGAAAATACGAGATTTTGTTCCAAAAATCGACATCTTTTATGTTTTATCATGACTTCATAGAAAATGGTTTACGATTTGCGGCAAATTACATTTCCGTAGTAAAATTACATTCATTTTTGTAGGCGAGTCAGTAGATAACTTTAGCCGTCCCCGAATACATACATAGGTACAGTATTCCGGCACTCCTTGATTCAAACTCCCGTTAATAAATGAGTTTTGTGTGATCATTATAAATCATGTCAGTTTAAAAAAAAAATTAACAACTAAGATTTTTCGTTTCTCAGGTTTTCATTAAAAGCTGTTAAGAAACATCAACCTTACAACTTCTTAAGCAGAATATAGCTTCTTGAATAAAGAAGTTTTAAATTGAAAGCAAAACTTATTTTGTACTTTAAATTATTTGTATTTCTAACTACCATCAGGATAATTATTAATACTATTTAACGGGTATTTATCGCGTGTATTTACCTATTTTTCCCAACGTTTCGACAGGTTTACACACTGCCGTGGTCACGGGATGACTACTTGACGGGATGACTATGACTACTTGGGATGACTTGAGTCATCCCGTGACCACGGCAGTGTGTAAACCTGTCGAAACGTTGGGAAAAATAGGTAAATACACGCGATAAATACCCGTTAAATAGTATTAATAATTATGTGTTCAGATCGCGTAAGCTTAAAAATATTTACCATCAGGATAATTACTATGATGGTGATAATGATTTACCTTTCTACAAGCAGAGGGTGGCTTGTTGGTGGGGTGCTGGGGCGGCCGCGCTGCCTGCTTCTGGGGAGGCGGCGCCGCTACACAAAAACACAATTTTCTTATCTTCTCTTTTTTTTTTTTAATCATATTTATTGTTAAGAACTTTTCCTTAACAAAGTATGCCAGTCCTATCATCATAACCTAAACATATGAATAACTCACAAAAGAAAATAAACAACAATATTATGCATAGCAATTAAGGCGAATTGTAGGGGTAAAAGACGAAAACGACGTCTTTTTGGACAATGTTTCTGACGAAAATATAGATCGTGAACGTTTGAAATTTATATATCCGGTAACACATATCTTAAAGTATCTAGTGCCGGTTCCAAATGCTTGCCGGTAGTTATAGTTAGCACTCAGAACAAGGTTGAAGTAACAATATCTTCAGGTAATTGAGCACACTTTTTGACGGTGTGTCTTATTCGTTTACTACCAAACTCAGTATAGTTATTTCTATAGCTCGTACGCTTCTATTCCCGGTCCATTTGTTTTCAAATGAAGTCAAAATAAGGAGTTTTAACGTAAAAACTATTTGCGCCTATTAAAACATCACTCTCCCACAAACGTTTGCTCGCAAAATATGATCAGGCAATGTTGTAGTACCAAAAACTGACCGAGCGAGGGCGCGGGCTCGCGGGCGACACGGGGCGCGCGGCGCGCGCTAGGAGAAAACGCGACGTTGCAAGCTCTCGTACATGCCGCCGGCTCGCACTATGAGCGACGTTGCCAGATCTTGCTTTAGTACCTACGTTATGTGTATTGTATGATCGCGCGCGTGAGTCTCACTCAAGCAGTTTCAAAAATAAAAGTATAGGTACATAATTTCTAAAATGCAGTGTTATTTTTTGTATCGAATATTTCTTCTGGAGTTGTGTTTTAGTCTTATAATTATATTATGGCAAATAAACGTGGACAGAAACGTCGAGTTCCATCGAAGTGGTTGCGAAAATGTAGATCACGTCATGCAAATGCTTTAAAAGCACAAGTTCGGCAAATGGGTGATGCTGTTGAGTAAGTAACCTATCTTGTACTATGCTATACCGGTAATAAATAATTGTTTAGTCTTCCTAGTCAAGTTCTCAGGCATAATCTAATATCGATGCATCGATGCATGGAGTAGAGTAGTGCCGTTACAGAGACTTACCTATGTAAATTCCTTTTATTCCTTTACTACTTAGGTTGGTACCTAGCCAATACTGTGTAGTACCTAACTCTTGATTTTTACTCATTCAAATAACGATTTTCGCATCCCAATTAACCCTCAATTTTAGGGGTCCGTACCCAAAGGGTAAAACGTGACCCTATTACTAAGACTCCGCTGTCCGTCTATCCGTCTGTCACCAGGCTGACATTTTTTCTTGCAGATCAATAAATATATTTATTTCTTTATTTTTCAGTAAAAGAAGATAAAGGGTTCCGGTAAATTACTTCTTTCCGGATCAACTTACCACGTCATAAGTACCAACCTCTTACCTAGCGCTGAAAACAAAGATGAATAAAAATAAAACGCCAAGTGCGACTCGGACTCGCGCAACGAGGGTTCCGTAACTAAACATTATATTAATTATATAAATAAAAGAACTTGTTTCTTGCCCAATATCATGCTTCTAGCCCTATAGGTTTTGGTCCATGGCGAGAATCAAAATAATGTTTTTTTTAGTGATTAGACAACAATATAAGAATTTCCGCATTTTTCCTTTATTTGTGCTATAAGACCTTGCTTCTTGCCAAATTTCATGGTTCTAGGTCAACGGGAAGTACCCTATAGGTTTTGTGTGCATGTGATACCCTTGGAAAATAAAAAAAGGACATAAACGGCTGTAACTTTTGATTACGTTGACTTAGAAGTTTGATTTATATCGAGGCTCCAAAAGGTTACGAACGAACCTGAGTATATGTTATTAACATGTATACCTTACTACTAGTAACCTACCTACCTACCATCTGATCTACTCCTTCTACAGGACCGGAAACTCCTGTTACCCGGACTCTTATGAGTCCGGTGTCCTCGGGCACCATGGATTAATTTTACACCCATCTATCGTAGTTTAATTTAATTATTATGTACCAAACTAGTTTCTTAATTTGTAGGTATCTGTTGTTTATAAACTATGTACTTCTACACACATCTAGATTTGTTTATTTCAGCTACTTTCACAGTATTATGTCTTATGTTGCAAAATATATAAATAAATAAATTCAAACAAATTGTCAAAACCTTTCTGTGCAAAAAGGCTTACTACAAAATATCAGATTATTTAGAAGATAAAAAAGCTTGGGACGGGTTTTGCTCCAACTCGAAAAATAACAACTAACAGGCTAAAGGTTTCTTAGTCGCTTCTTTACTTTTTGTCTACATACCGAAGCGACAGAAATCAAAAGTACCACTTTATTTCCGTGTCAGTGTTTTATTTTAAGAATTTGACCTTTTCTAAGTGTACATTTTTGTATTTATGGAAATAAAGAATTTTTGATTTTGATTCTTTTGTTGGTGGTTATAGGTAATTATGATAAATAAATAAATGGTGTGAATTTTAACACGTTTCTGAGAAAAGAGGGTTGACAGACGGTCAACAAAGTGATTCTATACGGGTTCCTTTTTTTCTTTTGAGTTACAGAACCCTAAAAATGACAAGATAGTGAATTTATATTTTCATGCAGAGTGTATTCATCAATATTAATAAAAACTTAACTAGTATATGCTGATGATGATGATGATAAATAAAACTTCAACAAAAATTAGTTTAATAATATTCGTTTTACTAAAATACTATTAGACCTATGCAGTTTACAGATAAAAACTAGATATTTTGTTTTTGTTTAGTAATGTTAGCCTAACCATTCTCTACACATATAATATTTTGATACAATTACTCCTTTGAACTGTTTCTCTCAAGGATCTCTCTGTTCGCCATTACTCTGTAATACGTACTACACTTGTGCGCGCCATCTAACGGCAGTGGAGCGTATTATTTGGATAGGGTATATCGACTAAGGTTCCAGGACCGCGCGCTCGGTTTTTTGAATCGATAACATGCACTCCTTGCTGCATAGATGGCGCGGGGGTGTGTCCGCTCGGCTGCCAAATGCCCAAGGTCATTTGCCTTACTATTCACCTTAAGTTGTAAGAATATTCAAAGGGAGTCACTGATGCATAAAAATTTTAAACAATGAAATGGCCGCTATTGAATTTGGTTCCGCTAAAATGTTATTAAATGTTCCTAAATCAAATCTATTTAAATTAAGCTCAGTCATCAGTGCCTCCCTTCGATCTTTAAACTTGGCGCAGTCCATCAAGATGTGGTGTAGGTACATCATCTAGCACATCACAAACATCAAAATTTGGAGAGTCTGTTTTTTTCATCTTCTCTTGATTTTAATTTCTTTGGTGATAGTAGTACCTGCGGCCCTTGGTTAAGCCAAGTGCGCAATGTATTTCATTGTTATAACTCTGCGTTAGACCAGACTATGCACTTGTATTCTATATCCACACACACGAGGTCTTGTGAGCCAACCATCCACCTTACAGGTACCCGTAAAAGTCTCACGTAAATGGATGTCAAATAGAACGAAAAATAAAAACGTTAAGTACGAGTTGGACTCGCGCAACGAGGGTTCCGTAACTAAATATTATATTAATTACATAAATAAAAGACTTTGTGTCTTGCCAAATATCATGATTCTAAGTCAACGGGAAGTACCCTATAGGTTTTGTGTGCATGTGATTCCCGTGAAAAATAAAAAAAAATGGACATAAACGGCTGTAACTTTTGGTTGCGATGACTTAGAAGTTTGATTTATATCGAAGCTCCAAGAGGTTACGAACTTGAGTATATGATGTGAATTTCAACTCGATACACGCGTTTCTGAGAAAAGAGAGTTGACAGACGGACAGACGGACAACAAAGCGATCCTATAAGGGTTCCGTTTTTCCTTTTGAGGTACGGAAAATAAAAAAAACGAGGTCTATGATTCGTTTTCAAGCAAATGCAACACTTATGCCTCCATTAGAATTGTATAATAGCGTTTGCACTAAAACTAATAAGGGACTTCTACTGCTATGGTCTAGCGATCTAGACCGTGTTACTAAAGCTTGTTCAGTCATAGATCTACGCTTGAGTAACATTTATGCCATAGAAAAATGTTACTCAAACGTAGATCGATGAGTGAGCAAGTTTTTGTTATATGGGCTTCAGTCCCAATACGCTCTCTCGATTCAATAATCGTTCGTTCGATAGAAGGGTTTATTTGAAACATAACTGAATAAAACCGGCCTAGTGCGAGTCGGACTCGCACACTAAGGGTTTCGTACCATTATCTATAAAAACGACAAAAAAAACACGTTTGTTGTATGGTAGCCCCCTTAAATATTTATTTGATTCTGTTTTTTAGTATTTGTTGTTAAAGCGGCAACAGAAATACATCATCTGTATCAACTGTCTAACTATCACGGTTCATGAGATACAGCCTGGTGACAGACGGAAAGACGGACAGACGGACAGACGGACAGCGAAGTCTTAGGAATAGGTTCCCGTTTTTACCCTTTGGGTACGGAACCCTAAAAACGGCTCTGCCCTGAATAAACAGTAAGTATGGGAGTGGAAGATCGGTCTTTAGTAACTCGTTGGGTTCCAGACAAATCTGTTTTTTAATTTTGTAGCATAGGTGTTTTTTTTTTAAACTAATGGCCTGGCGTTTTCACGAACGTATTCATGACGATGGGCAGAACCTGCAGTTCACGTATTTGTGTCGTATTGTTAAGTGCTCCTAAGGCACCAGTCTCGTAAGAGTTTGGGCAACAGGAGACACCCGGTATGGGAAGGCAAAGGTGATGTCTAATAGGTACAATAGTTAGTTACCTGGTGAAGCTTGCACGTAGCTAAGTACAGGTTTGCGCGCCGACTGTCTGTTCTGGCTGACGACAGGGGCGCCACCTAGAGCAGATTTTAATAACACATTGAAAATTGATGCTGTCTCTTTTTTCTCGATCTGAGTATAAGAAGGGTTAGCAATGTTTTTACGGTAGCTTAGTTTAGGTTTTGAGCCAACACCCAAATTACTACAATTTGTATATTATGTAATATATTGAATATTATTTGAATATGTAAATTATAGGGTAATTACTCAATTATGTAATTAAAGGTTAAATTACTACAAAAATCGGTATTTTACTCTATATAAGAAATAAAATAACAAACGATTTTTGAGATTGAGAGCTAGTTGGTGTCGGTAGGTAAGATCTCACCTAGCGAGGCCCGCAGCTCGCACTGGGGGCCCGCGGAGCCCGGCCCGCAGCGGCACGTGTAGTCAGACGGGGAGCCCTCTTCGCGCACGCAGCGGCCCCCGCGCGCGCACGGGTTGGGCACACATGGATCCTGCGAAATAAATGTTAAAATTAATCAGTCTGTTCGTGAGCGCATCACTTGGGAATGGGTAGATTTGATTATCTTTTTGACGTGAACTCTACTTTTTCGAAAAGGAAAGGAAAGTTGTGGACTTGTCTGTTCTTTTTGAGTATAAAATAAAGATCTTTAAACCTAAGTTACCTGAAGTCACGCTCGGGTCGGTTACGCTGAATCGGGTAAACTCGGCTCCAGTCGGTTCGTGATCTAAATCTGGCGCGGAATCGTATCCCAGTGAAAGTTTTCAGTTGTCGAGTGACATATAATAAGACCCCACGATAGTCGATAGACTGGTGGTAATAGGTCCCTGATGATAACGGGTTCCATAAAAGGTACCTGGTGATGCGAAGTGTCCTCCTGCACGGGGCGTGGGGGGACGAGGGGCGCGGAGGGTTCCTCTTCACCGCACCCCGCGCCGGTCCTTTGGACGCGGACTGCGTTCGTGAAGTCAACGCGCTTGTGGTTTATCCAAGCTTCTTTCAGGCAGCCTGTGGATGGTCGAAGGTTTTTTTTAAGTTGAGGTCTTAAGGTCCCATTGCCCATTGTACTATTATGTTTAATTTTTATATCTGTTTCTTTTAGCTTTATTTTGTGGTGTACAGTCAGCTGCTCAGATATGTATACAGTCCCAAGTTTTCACTTTTAGTTTACTCAGAACTTTTCAAATAAAAGTCGATGCACACATTTTACGTACAAAGTGGTCATCGTACTTGTTAAAATGCTGTATAATAAATAGTATATTCTAAGGTTATTTTCGCGAGAACTCATAATAAAACACTGTTTTTACCGGATTGATCGCGTATATTTTATATTTGTTTATAACCTGACGTTTCGGAGGCTTTTCAGCTTCCATGGTCACAGGCAGACTGAGGTGACATTTGTCTTTACAAGTAATTTGAATTTTACATATCTACCGTCAATTATACAAATTTAATTATAACGTTCCGTATGTACGCACTAATCACTAACAGTGTCTTGATGGGTTGTAGCTATGGATTGCTGGGTGTGGGACCTGACTCGATGTAGGACTGGATCCCAAGCGGCAGGTACTCTCCAACCATCTTCTCTATTGAAATTATTCGGATGTTTTTGAATTTCAATTGCTTCTCGGAGCATTCTAGGAATGAAACGGTTTTCTCTAGCTAGTATTTGAGCTTTGTCGAAGCGAAGAAAATGACCGGCGTCCAGTGAATGTTCATAGACTACAGACTTTGACGACCGTTTGTGTTTGACGTCAGCTATGTGCTCTTTTAATCGAGTGGCTATACTTCTTTTTGTTTGCCCTATGTAACATGAGCCACATTCACAGTCAATTTTATAAACACCAGCATCTTCAAAGGGGACTTTACACTTGACTGGTCTTAGAAATTGTTGAATCTTCTTGTGCGGCTTGAAATAAGATTTAATCGAAGCTCGTTTTAGGATTCCTTCAATTTTGTCTGTGATTCCCTTGATGTAAGGAAGGATAGCTGGGGCTCGCTCAACTGTGTGTGGCTTTGGGCGGCTTCTGTGAGGATGGCGTGGAGTTTGAAGTTTATTACTCCGGAGAACTTCATGGATGTGCTTCAGCTCTCCTGCTAGATGGTGCTCGTCACAGATGCCGTGGGCTCTCTGCAATAAAGATTTACCAACAGTAGCTAACTGACATGGGTGGTGATGAGAATCACCATTGAGGTACCTATCTGTATGGGTTGGTTTTCTATAAACTGAATGTCCAAGTGATTTATCCAGGTTTTTTATTATTAAAGTGTCTAAGAAAGCTAATTTATTGTTTTTCTCAATTTCTATTGTAAATTTTATTTTAGAGTGGATGGAATTTAAATGGGAAAGAAATTCAGTTACTTTATTTTTTGGTAATATTACAAAGGTGTCATCAACGTACCTTTTGTAGATCTTCGGTGCTACCGGAGCACTAAGCAGGGCTTTCTCCTCAAAGTCTTCCATGAAAATATCGGCGACTACTGGAGAGACTGGTGAACCCATAGCAATACCGTCGATCTGATTATAGAAGTCATTATCCCACATTAAGTAACCACTGGTGAGACAATGTTCTAATAGGTCCGCATATTCTATTGGTAAGTCTTTTTCTGTTAGCTTTCTTTTGACGATTTCGATGCATTCTTGTATTGGTAAGCTGGTATATAGACTCTCTACATCAAAACTGACCATAGTTTCATCATCATTCAACTTAAGGTCTTTCAGTTGACTAATGAAGTGGTAGGAATCTCTCACGAACGAGTCGGTCGAACCACGAACTTCCTTACATCAAGGGAATCACAGACAAAATTGAAGGAATCCTAAAACGAGCTTCGATTAAATCTTATTTCAAGCCGCACAAGAAGATTCAACAATTTCTAAGACCAGTCAAGTGTAAAGTCCCCTTTGAAGATGCTGGTGTTTATAAAATTGACTGTGAATGTGGCTCATGTTACATAGGGCAAACAAAAAGAAGTATAGCCACTCGATTAAAAGAGCACATAGCTGACGTCAAACACAAACGGTCGTCAAAGTCTGTAGTCTATGAACATTCACTGGACGCCGGTCATTTTCTTCGCTTCGACAAAGCTCAAATACTAGCTAGAGAAAACCGTTTCATTCCTAGAATGCTCCGAGAAGCAATTGAAATTCAAAAACATCCGAATAATTTCAATAGAGAAGATGGTTGGAGAGTACCTGCCGCTTGGGATCCAGTCCTACATCGAGTCAGGTCCCACACCCAGCAATCCATAGCTACAACCCATCAAGACACTGTTAGTGATTACTGCGTACATACGGAACGTTATAATTAAAGTTGTATAATTGACGGTAGATATGCAAAATTCAAATTACTTGTAAAGACAAATGTCACCTCAGTCTGCCTGTGACCATGGAAGCTGAAAAGCCTCCGAAACGTCAGGTTATAAACAAATATAAAATATACGCGATCAATCCGGTAAAAACAGTGTTTTATTCTGTATAATAAATAATCAAAATAGCCATGCACTTACTTTTCAGTCAAATTGAAAACATGGCAGTGTATACATATTTTTGCAGCTGACTGTACAATAAAGAATTTTGTATTGTATTGTATTGTATTAAGGGGCCTGCGGATGATGATTTGCCCATACAAGCGTACTACCAAAATGATTTGTAATTAATCATGTTGTTTTTTGTATTCGATCGAATAGTATATATCTAGGTCCCTGGTTGTTTTTTCTTAATAATACCATGGACTAATTAGTTAGTCCATGATAATACACACCTCTAATGTAATGTAAGCAAAATATGCAAAATCAAATTTGAATATTTTTACGTCGAAAATGACATGTTTTCGTCCTATTTGTTTTGTATTAAAAACAACAATATCGTACGTTTTGTTTGATAAGGAACATAGCTTATACTGTCTAGTTACAAAATAACAACACAATGTCGAAAATACAATAAGTTTTCAGTCATAATTTTTGGTATTACGGAACGTAATAATTCACGAATTGATGTTGCGAGCAGCTGTCGCCGGATTCTTAAGTCTTCTACACAGTGTTATGTAACCGTATTCACACACACACACACCATCATGTTTGTTGCTTATGTCTAATAAGAGCGCCCTCATACTACCGGGCGGTACCGTAGGTGCGGTGCCGCAAGATTTTCGCAATGACGTTTGTCCGTTGTACGAGATGCGGAACAGATGTGAAACTGTCGCCGACACGCTGCGGACCTCGAGTTGCGGCTCCGCAAATTCGATTCCGCGCGGTAATGTGAAACGGGCGTACATAATTTGTAGTCTTTCTTTCTTTAAAATAGAGATATTCCGCTAAAGCTTTATGACATTAAGGTGAACGGTGACGCCACGTTTAAAAATTGAGAGTCTAAAAATATCTTATGAAATTTCACAGTAAAAACATCAAAAAATAACAAAAAAATGCAAATATAATTTCTATATCAACAGAGACAACAAATAGATATAATCAGTTTTTTTTTGTCACATGCACCCCGTTTATCCCATATTTTAGACTCTTTACCTTTGAAACTGGTAATGTTCCGGAGATGCCACTTGGAGAAGGCCTCCTTGGCCACGTCTTCTGGCACCCCGCCGAGGTACATCGACCGGTCCAGTCGAAGGTACTCCTTGTTACCTGCATATCATTACACAAATTATACAGGGTCAATCCGCAGTGGATGTGTTAAAAATACACCGATGGAAGCGGCTGCCGCCCCCTCTGGTCAGCTATCAGCACGAGTATAACTCTAATAATTATGGTCGTCATCGTCATCAGCCTATAATAATAATAATAAATCGTTTATTTTCTCTTCACAAAAGGTCATCTTATCGTTTAAGTGTTATGCCTAGTGATGAGTGTACAAATAGGTACCTGTTTGTGAGAGACTGGTGCCAGTGATAGGTTTTAAAACCTGTGTTACTAGTCACCAGTGCCCCCTCCACAGAGTTGGTTAGATTAGACTTAAATTTTTACAATGCTTTGTGCCTAATTGTGGAAATTCGAAGAAAATAAAAAAATTATACCTACTTAGTAACTAGAACATGAGAAAAGAACAGCAAAAAGAAACTAATACTAGTATTAGATGGTTTGAGGGCTACAGACACCTTCTTTGTGCTTGTGTGAGCAGAGTGTTAGATATTGGGGTCTCCTGGTTACACCTGGGTCGTAATAAACTGTGCAGCAGGAGACCCCACAAGTTAGTGTAGGTACAATTATAGTGTGTGGTGTATGATGAGGCCTCCTGAGGACACCAGTCTCATAAAAGTCTGGGCAACCGAGTGAGTGTATGTGTGTGTGCGTGTGTGTGTGTGTGTGTAGTAGAGTTTAAAGGATTGTGTGTATATTTTAAGAGTTTTATGCGTGGTATGTAGTGTTTGATGGGGTCCCCTGAGGACACCAGTCTCATAAGAGTCTGGGCAACGGGAGACCATCGTGTGAGTGAGTGTGAGGCGCATGAGTGTAATGTATTTTTTGTGTGGGTGAGCATAGCTAACAGTATGATAATTTTTAAGTTTTTACTAAGAGCTATAGCCAGCGGCAACGTAAAAATTCAGCTAAGCGGCTTGAGCAGATCTTCTGTTTGCTGATAGGAAAGAGTCTTTAGCCATTTGGTTACCTCGGCTTTACATTTATATCGAGTGAGTGGATGTATAGGTACATAGACTTTTGTTTATCTTGTTATAAACGAATGGTCCAAGGAAGCAGCAGAAGTGGTTAGAGTGTTTTGTTTTGAAGGAGTTAGAAGAGCAGACCTTAGCTATTCTACGTTTACGGTTTTTCGGCTGGTGTTCGTATGTCAGTTGGGAGTGCTTGTGAAGGATTAGCTGCAGAATAAAATATTTTCGCACAGTGAGGACGTCCCAGTTAATGTACAGCTCAGCTGTTGGAAACTGATAAGAGTGACCTCCGCCGACCTTCAGAATAGCTCTCTGGGCTCTCTCTAGAAGAATAAGATGGGTCTTTGCTGCACCACCCCATGAGGTGATACAGTAACCCAGTACAGATTGGCAGAGAGCCAGGTAGACCATTCTGATGGTATCTCGGGAAGTCACATGTCTAAGACCTCTGAAAATATAAATCATTTTTCTCAGCCTGGTTACGAGGATATCTATATGCCGTTTATAGGTGAGTGACTGATCAATAGAAATTCCAAGGTATGTCACATGATCAGAGCAAAGAAGGGCTGGGCAAGTACAGGAAGTGATTGAAGGGTTGCAGGTATGCGCTGTGACGGACAGGTTCGTTGGTGGTAGCAGGTTTGCTCTAAACGCAAAAGGCATGTAACTTGTCTTGCTAACATTGAGGGTCAGGACGTTTGCTCGCAACCAGTGACATGCCATATCTAATCCTAACTGAGCCACCTCAAACACCTCCTCCCAGCTACTTGCGTGAAAAAGAAGCGCCGTATCATCTGCGTAAGTAAAGACTCGGCCGTTAGGGAGCTGCAGGTTACAAAGTTCGTTGACATAGATAAGAAAGAGTGTGGGTCCGAGAATACTACCCTGAGGGACACCGTGGCTCACAGGAAGCGCATGGCTAGTAAGTTGACCAATTTTTACGCACTGTTTTCTGTTAGATAGGTAGTCAGAGAAGAGTTGAAGTGGAAGACCTCTTATACCTACAGTTTCTAATTTATTTATCAGAATGGGAATAGAGACCGTGTCGAATGCTTTGGTGAGGTCCAAAAAAACTGCCAGGCATTTATGTTTTTGGTCTAGACTAGTAATAATAGAGTCCGTTAGCTCATGCACCGCATCGTTTGTTGAGATTTTGGAGCGAAAACCAAACTGGGAGGGTGACAGTAGATTGTTTTGTTCAAGGTAGCAGGTAAGCCGTTTATTCAGCAGTTTTTCCAGAATCTTCGACAATACTGGTAGTAGTGAGATGGGCCTAAAGTTATTCACACAGTCTCTATCTCCAGACTTGTGAATGGGTTTAATCAGAGCAGTCTTAAATGCTTCTGGGAAGACTCCAGTGGAAAAGGAGAGATTGCAGATATGAGTAACGGCTTCAGAAATCGTGTGAACATATCTCTTTAGAACATGTCCAGAGATTTGATCCATTCCAACCGCACATTTGTCTTTTAAGGACATGATAATGTGATGAACCTCTAGTAGATCAGTAGGGAGAAGGACAAAGGAATGACATGGTTGTGTCAAGTTGTTTGAAGCGTGATGGTTATTGTGAGAAGGGATACTTTCAGCGAGCACTCGGCCAATACTGGTAAAGTAAAGGTTAACCTTCTCCAAACTGTCAATTTCGTTACCTGGAGTCAGTAGACATGGAGAGTGGTCTGTTTTCTTATTTTGGCCACTTATCTCTCTTATAACTTCCCAAAGTCTCTTTCTATTATCTTTGGCTTTCTCCAACTCCTGTTTATCATAATTTCTTTTGGCCGATTTAAGAAGATTGTTGCAGAAGTTACGATATCTTTTGTATATGACTCTTGATACTTCATTGTCTGGATCTTTTTTAAATTTTTTGTATAGACTATCGCGATTTTTCATGCAACGCAGTAGTCCCAAGGTAATCCATGGCTTTTTGACTCTTTTGCGATAGGGTGTTCTACTTGACTTGGTGTTAGCTTTAATTGCTGTGGATATAAGTTCTATAAATAAACTAGTAGCATAGTTAACATCGTTCGTCAAAAGTATTTGATTAAAGTTAATATTAGAAATAGCTCTATCGAGGCCATCAAAGTCAACGCGTGTTGTATAATTGGGCGTATCTTCTACTCTGGATTTTTGCAAGATACTTAGTGCCACAGATTCATGGTCAGTAATCGCAGTTTCCACGACAAAGCAAATCGCTTCCGATTTAGTCTTCAGCAACATATGATCCAGGCAGGTGGACCCGTGTGTGACAAAATTATGCGCTGGTAGTAATAAGTGGCTAGATATAACATTAAGATAGTCATGGGAACGGTTATCGTTATTGTTTGGTGATATGTCGATATTAATATCTCCGCAGATCACAATATTTTTAAAGTTACTTAAGTTGGACAAAACGGTATCAAGGCTGTTTATAAAATTGTTTGTGTTTCTAGTGCTCGGAGGTCTATAAATTCCTAGGATACATGTTTGAGAATTTAATTTAAGTAAAAGTCCATTTGCGTCTCGTATCTTTGGTTCTTCATAGGAAATATTAAGATTTTGATTGTAGTACATGACGACTCCTTCATTTTGTGTGTGGTTTTCTGTTGTGTTAATGTAGTTGAAGCCGTCGATTTGGGGAATTAATTTACATGATTTGAGCCAACATTCAGTTAAGACTATTACATCCCACGATGTCTTAGAACGTTGAAGAAGAGATATAAAACTATTTAAATTGCAGCCCAAACTACGTATATTTTGAGAAAAAATATTAAGGCTATTATTTGTTACATAATTCTGAATGTTCTCTATATTACAAGTAACTGCTTTCGCGACTGCTATCGTATCCAAACCTTGATTAATAAATTCAATACTATTTATATCCGTCATGATATAAAATAAAATAGTTTCATATCCCTATTAAAAAGGGATTTTATTATTTTGAAAACCATTATCTTAGGATAATAGTTGATTTTACCAAGGTTTGGGAGATGAAGCCGAGTGCGAAGCTTGTAGGATAGTACAGGAAAGTACCTGTAGTATTTCGAAATTTCAAGTAGGAGGGTAACTGTTAACTGGGCTTTAGATAAGTGTTTGTATGGGTTAGTGTAACTGTAAGTGTGTGATGTGTGTGCGAATGAGTGGCTGTCTGTAACCGTAATTATGTAAAAAAATTGGAAACGAAAACACTGAATCAGTGGTTTACAGCTAACACAAAAATTATAAAAAGACAAAAAAGTAAAAAAAGTTTTTAGGTGTATATCTAAGGAGCTAAACTTCCTGCAGACGAACAGTCATGATGTCATGACTTTGAGATCATCTTCCGAGTCAATACGAATCGGAGTCGACCCCTCTTCCTTCGTCATGAATATTCTTCCATATGATGCCCACGTAGAGTAGATTTTCTTGTTTTTGACTAGCTCGCGTGCGAGGTAGTGCAGATGGCTAGCTTTGCTAGTAAGCATTTCGGAGACATATACGTTAGAAGGTGGCCCAGGTAGGTTTATTAAGGAAGTATTGAACGGCTTTTCATTCTTAGCTCGTCTCGATTTTTGATGGGATATGAAACTAGAGATTATGGTTTGTTTTGTTTGAGTACAAGTAAAATCAACCAAAATCGTTCCCCTTTTAGCACGATAGATGTCTCGTACATCTGAGTTAAGAACAGGAGTATTGGGATCCAAGACTAAGCAAATATCCTGTACCACCTTCATAAGGATACTACTGTTTTCATTTTCCTGCCTAGGAATGTTACGAATTTCAATTGAAGAGCAGCGCGCTTGTTTTTCAAGGCGATCGATCTGGCTTTCAAGGTTTGAGACGCCCCTTTTGTATTCTTGATTTTCGCCTTCTAGGGTGTTCATTCGCAGTAAAATTGTCTCATATTGGGTGCTTAGGTTTTGCACAGAACTTTGGATAGCTTCGTTTTGAGTAATAATTAAATTCATAGCATTACTCAAGGTTTCGAATTTTGCATCCTGTTGAGACTTCATTTCGATAAACATCGCCTTAATTTCGCTCAACTCAGTGTCTGAGCGCTCCGCAGGCAAGTCTCCTTTACGTTTTAGGCGTTTATGAATATTACTTAAGACATTTGGCTCTTTGCTTGTTTTTGGTGTGTATAACGCTGGATCAGAACCATAATGTAACAGCGGTGGTGCCGTAAGCAGGTTATCTGTAGGTGGTGGTGATCGCTGGACATTCATCGTTGTATAAAGTTAGGAACAAGGTGTTGCAAGTGTATCGACTAGGCGAATCCACCTCGTAGTTCGTAGCACTCGAACCACAGTCGTAGCAAAGCGCCGTGCGTAGCAGCTTCGTAGCCCGTAGGCCGTCTCGTAGCACTCGTTCGGCAACTGGATTGTAATTTCGGGCCGGCCGCCAACTGACCCGTTGGTGGAGTGGTCGTACGGCTGGGTTGTGATGCGGACGGGGCGGCGACAGCGGCAGCGAGCTCGAATCCAGCCGGCCAGAAATTGTGTGCTCACCCAGTGAATTGCCGGAACAGTCCCTGCCTGAAGACAACCCGGGCGAAGCACCAGCTACTCGAAGAAGTGGCGAGGACACCTATTGTTGTGCTCCACTAATTTTAATTGTGATTTAAAATATGTTTAATTCAGAGGCGACACGTCCACACTGTACGAAGCCGCGGAGGGAAGGGGGATATCCCTATATCAGTCCACTGTTGGACATAGGCCTCCCCTAATGAGCGCCATAGCGCCCTGTCTTCAGCTTGCCGCATATTTCATATCATGGGACAGTAATTCACCTTCGTTGATGATGGATCTCGCCGGGCCATCATCCACTCTGAGGGTGAAGTTCTTCTTGACCGCTATCAGCTCAGCCTTATGGTAGTCGCCATCGGAAACCATCTCGAAGCTGGAATTAAAATCTTTATTATGGATACGTTTCAGGCCTATGTTATTTATTTATTTATTTTATTTTTGCACTTTATTGGATCCCGTAACTTTCCGTGTCGCAACTTGTCTTCGGTTGGGTGCAAGGTGTTGCGCGCCTCATCAATGCCAGTGTGGTACTGATGTTGAACAGCTTGGTCATCACGGATTATCGTGTACTAGGGCTGCCGTGCGGATATCTCGCCATGCCAGTCTAAACGACATCATCCGGCGGGCCTTTGTCACCAGGCTACCGTACCAGCCATTCTCGAACCGAATGGTCTGTTGCGTGACGATGGTAAGAGGCCCGGCTATTTATTTATTAAACAGAGAGTAGGTACATCTGTGTTTGCGTACGCACTCGCGGTCGCCGTGGCCGATATTCGGCTAGGAAGGCCTAATGTACGTACCTGTACATGGTGGAAGTCGGGTGGTTCCCGACATCGTAGCTGATGCGAATCCTTCCGTTGAAAAGTTCGACGGCCAGATGTTCGTTTTCGCCAAAGTACATCAGGACTCCGTGGTGTTGCGTGGTCGAGAACACTGTGACAGAGAAACACGAGATTTTATTAATAGCCCACCCATTTTCAGTATGTCGGTCTCAGGTTTTTTCTCGTAAAATTTACATGTATGAACCCAGGTGAGCAGACGCAGGTATAGCCCTCAAGAATCATCTCGAGAAAAAACCTTTGACGCGACCTGTGTCGATCACGACACAGGTCGCGTCAAATGTTTTTTCTCGTAAAATTTATATGTATGTACCCAGGTGAGCAGACGCAGGTATAGCCCTCGAGATGATCGACACAGGTCGCGTCAAAGGTTTTTTCTCGTAAATTTTACATGTATGAACCCAGGTGAGCAGACGCAGGTATAGCCCTCGAGATGATCGACACAGGTCGCGTCAAAGGTTTTTTCTCTTAAAATTGATATGTACCTATGAACCCAGGTGAGCAGACGCAGGTATAGCCCTCGAGATGATCGACACAGGTCGCGTCAAAGGTTTTTTCTCGTAAAATTGATATGTACCTATGTACCCAGGTAAGCAGACGCAGGTATAGCCCTCGAGATGATCGACACAGGTCGCGTCAAAGGTTTTTTCTCGTAAAATTGATATGTACCTATGAACCCAGGTGAGCAGACGCAGGTATAGCCCTCGAGATGATCGACACAGGTCGCGTCAAAGGTTTTTTCTCGTAAAATTGATATGTACCTATGTACCCAGGTAAGCAGACGCAGGTATAGCCCTCGAGATGATCGACACAGGTCGCGTCAAAGGTTTTTTCTCGTAAAATTGATATGTACCTATGTACCCAGGTAAGCAGACGCAGGTTTAGCCCTCGAGATGATCGACACAGGCATTGGATGACAAAGTGACGTAGAATAGAGAAAAAATCTCTATTCTACCCTAGACAACAATCCCCGTGCAAGGGGGGCAGGTGAGCAAACGCAGGTATAGCCCTCGACATGATCGACACAGGTCGCGTCAATCAAACTCAATATTGACGGCATCAGATGACAGACAGTTCGCGGACCACTCGTTTCAAGCTTATGGGAAGCCATTTTGTCACTACAAACGCATCTAATGATAACGCGTTTAAGCCCACATCTGAATGCACATTTAGTGGTCGGTGGTAGCGGTATACTTCGATAACAGTAAAAAAGAAAATTTAAAGTTTGGTATATCTACTTACGCGGAAAAATAGGTATGTGATGCCTTGGGCTTTGTTTTTTGTTTTGGAGCTATTTGTAGGTACACCTGGTTAACGAACAAGAGGGCATTGTCGTGGTGTTTTAGTCGAAATCACACAAAATTATACGTCGTAGCAAGCACGCGCAACACAAACGCCACCGACCGCGCCGCCGGTCCGACTATGACTGAGGTAAGGGAACATAGTTGAACCTAACTTGAGCCATACACTTTCGAGATGGTAATGCCTCATCTCCCTTTTTTACTTTTATCGAAGGTTGTATAAGATTAATGTGCGCAAACTGGCTTACCTAAAGTGACATTAGACTGCGGCATGGTCCGCAGAGGTTCCAACTCGACCAGAGAGTCGTTGTGGCTGAACGTCAGGGAAGTCAGGTATTCGCAGAGACGACCTAGGAGAATACAAAATTATGGGTTTTCAACGCCCTTCGCGTCCAACATAACAATGCCTTCAGGTGGCTGATGGGGTTGCCGCGCTTCTGTAGCGCATCAGGTATGTTCGCGGAGGCGCGGGTCGACGGGTTCGCTGCGATCCTGCGCAAGAGAATGGCGTCGCTGATGCGCAGGGTGCGCGGCAGCGCCAACAGCTACCTGCAGGTCATTGCAGGAAGGCTGGATACAGCCTCCCCGTTTATGCAGCACTGGACGAAAGTTCACATTGGTACTTAGTTAGTGTTTAGTGTTTTATTGTAGTATGTGTTTCTCTCTTTGTCTTTGTATGTAACTCGTTATATGGACTGTGTTGTGATGTCTGAAATAAATGTGATTTATTATTATTATTGTAAGTCAAGTATAAGTTGCTTCGATAACTCGAGTTGAGCAAAAGGGAACAAAATGAGTTGCACAAGAGGGAAGCCCCGTTGCGCAACTATTTGCAGCTGAGCAACCTTAGTTGCGCAGAAATGACAAGTGTATGTAGTTTCATTACAAAGGCCAAAATGTGTTACTCTGAGACGTACTCTACCATTGTTGGTACCATTGTTCTACGATTTTTTTAAATAATGTTCCAAAAGTTTTCGATTTCGGCAGGATTCGAACCCGTGCCTCACTTTCAGTACAGATGCGCTCTAACCAACTAAGCAACGAGATCGACACGTGCCTTGTCGAATATATCTGGGACCTCTTACGACTTAAGCGTCGTTTAGCTCCACCTACAGGGGAAACTTTGAAAGATTATCCAAACCTGCTCAATGACTAAAGAAACGTTTAGTACGATTGACGAGAGGTGTCGCTTTTGACCATTGTTAAGGCAAAGTGTTTAATTTAGTTTAATTAGGGCCCTTGCTCTATGTGAGAGAAGCCACAAGCACAAGCTAGTATGTTACCTGAGTAGCCAGGAGCGCACTTGCACAGGTAGTCGTGTGGCGTTGAGAACATAGATCTCTCCATTATAATGTCGTCCTAAAACAAAAATAAACATGGTAAAATACACATTAGGCTGATTATTTATTGGCCGGTACGATTTAGCCGCACCGTACCAGCTTATGTACTCGCTTGTACCAGCCTACGTAGCCACTCGAAGAAGTAATCACTCATACTTGGGACAAAATATTTGTACGCTCTGCAGGTATTTGTTCCGGGTGTTCTGGTCGTTTTCTATGAATGATAAAAAATATCTATCTATGTAATGTATCGTATTATGTATATCAGTTGTCTAGTACCCATAACACAAGCTCTGCTTAGCTTGGGGCTGGATAATGCTGTTTGAATTGTCCAGCATTATTTATTATTTATTTATTTATACTCACAATCTGCGGAGCAGGCGTTATCACTGGTAAGCGCAGGCCTTACACGCAGTCGTGGTTCGCATAATGTGAGGTGTCAAGCGTCGCAGTATCGGCTGGCGTAGTCATTTGTACCTATATATCTACGTACACGCTTGTACTAGCCTGCGTAGCCACCTGTACTAATGTAGTCACTTATACTCACCATCTGCGGAGCGGGCGTTATCGCTGGGAGATAGCACACGCCATGCACGCAGTCGTGATGCGCACAAGGAGAGGTGCCAAGGGCTGCATGCGGTGCCGCCTCGCAGTATCGGCTGGCGTACTCACTTGTGCTTATCTATTTACGTAGGTACTCGCTTGTACCAGCCTACGTAGCTACCTGTACTAATGTAGTCACTTATACTCACCATCTGCGGAGCGAGCGTCATCGCTGGGAGATAGCACACGCCATGCACGCAGTCGTGATACGCACAAGGTGAGGTGCCAAGGGCTGCGTGCGGTGCCGCCTCGCAGTATCGGCTGGCGTACTCACTTGTGCTTATCTATTTACGTAGGTACTCGCTTGTACCAGCCTACGTAGCTACCTGTACTAATGTAGTCACTCACCATCTGCGGAGCGGGCGTCATCGTCGGGAGATAGCACACGCAATGCACGCAGTCGTGATACGCACAAGGTGAGGTGCCAAGGGCTGCGTGCGGTGCCGCCTCGCAGTATCGGCTGGCGTACTCACTTGTGCTTATCTATTTACGTAGGTACTCGCTTGTACCAGCCTACGTAGCTACCTGTACTAATGTAGTCACTCACCATCTGCGGAGCGGGCGTCATCGCTGGGAGATAGCACACGCCATGCACGCAGTCGTGATGCGCACAAGGTGAGGTGCCGAGGGCTGCGTGCGGTGCCGCCTCGCAGTATCGGCCGGCGTAGCCGCTTGTGCATGCGCATTTGTACTCGTCTAGGCCGTCTACGCAAGTGGCTCCGTTCTGTGAATAAATATTTTATTGATTGTAGGTACTGATTCTGTTTGTAAGTGGCCTGGTGGTGAAGGTCAGACCAATAACTAGATGAGTGGTGAACGCCGGTGCATAACGGAGCTGTGTGAGTGGTGATGGTTTTTTTTTTTTTTTTAAATGAGTGGCAATTTTTTTCCTCTTTTGTGTTTTAAGAAAACTTTTGCCAACTTCAAGTACCTACGTACTAGTTCACGGTCAAAAAACAAGCATAAAAACAAAATTAAGACTAACTCGTCAGGGTTTTATCAGTAAGTAATTAATCTCACTAATCTCACTAATATTATAAACGTG
The DNA here is from genome assembly GCA_947086465.1 of Eupithecia exiguata. Lineage (NCBI taxonomy): Eukaryota > Metazoa > Arthropoda > Insecta > Lepidoptera > Geometridae > Eupithecia > Eupithecia exiguata. Next base: position 4,544,170 of record OX352256.1, read on the forward strand.
AAAGTTTAGATGGATGGATGGATGTTTGTTCCTTTATCACGCCAGAACGGCAAAACGGATCTGGATGAAATTTGGCACAGAGATAGATTATAGTCTGGAATAGGACATAGGCTACATTTTATCCCGAAATTCCTACGGGAACGGGAACTACGCGGGTGAAACCGCGAGGCGCTGCTAGTGTAATTATAAATGTACAAAACTAAAACGACTATATACACATGAATAAATAATAGGCACTACATTACACGCTACAGCTTAATGTGACCAAGGTCAAGCTCAGGAAGTCGTGAACGTCCCAAAGCGCGTTGAGTTGATGACATTGTCAAAGTTGCTAGCCTTCAACTTCTTTTTTTATGGCGCCGCTTGATTTTCGCCATGACTCTGCTAGTATCAGTCGCTGGTCTGGATACGAAAGGCACAAGTCAAAGGAGACTAGCAAAATTTGAAGGTCTTATAACGAGCAGTGGCTGCAGTGGCAGCTAAAGTGCTGTAATGATGATGATGGTGATTGTTTCTGCAGTTCATGTCACTGAGTTGGCTAAAAATAGTAATATTAAAAAAGCTTTACGAATAATTCATAAAATAAGTTTTTTTTAGATAAAGTCCAATTATAAAGTATATTCTAAGGTTATTTTCGCGAGAACTCATAATAAAACACTGTTTTAACCGGATTGATCGCGTATATTTTATATTTTGTTTATAACCTGACGTTTCGGACAAATGTCTCCTCAGTCTGCCTGTGACCATGGAAGCTGAAAAGCCTCCGAAACGTCCGGTTATAAACAAAATATAAAATATACGCGATCAATCCGGTTAAAACAGTGTTTTATTCCAATTATAAAGGTCGAAAGACTACCATCGGACTCGTAGAAAATTAAGTCACGAAACTAACCTGGCACATCTGGTTGATACAATCACAGACAGTGCAGTTCTGTCCGGAGTACCTTCTGGGACGCAGGAGTACTAACTCTGATTTTTCAAATGGCTCTGAAGGACCAATAAGGTATTTATCCGGCTCGAAGGACTAATAAACTAACCTGGCACATATGGTTAATGCAGTCATCAGCGTTGACAGTGCAGTTTTGACCGGAGTACCCTCTAGGACATGCGCAGGAGTAGTAACTCTGGTGGTCGTTGCACGTGGCTCCGTTCGCGCAGGGGTTGAATTCTGGGGTGCAGAACGGGATTTTCGTCTCGCAGTATTTGCCTGGAAGATTAATGTTTCAATAAAATTTACGATAGCTTAAAAATATTGTATGGGGAAAGTTAGGTACTTCTACACCGCTATCAACGGACGGGACTCGTCATCTATGAAAGTCAGTTTTGAAACGGAAATTCTATTTAATTCTAGATGCTTATCTAGCTATCATTTTTTTTAATATTGTTTGTTTGAATTTTCTCTAACAGCAAATTGAGTTCCTACTTAAAAATATTGATGATGCAGTCAGATATACAGGTGCTGTCAGACACCCTGTTTAAATCTGACAAATTTGGGTTCGACTTAATACGGCTGCAAAGGTTGGATAGCTTATTCTTAAATTTGAATATGAAAAGTAAACTTTTAGATATAACTACCTGATCATAAAATGATTAATAAATTACCACAGTCATGTTTATGTTGATCAAATCTTTCGAATTCTCATATCTATTCTGCGATTGACCTTTGTAAAAAGGCTTACTAAAAAATATCAGATTATCTAGATAGGATAAAAAAAATTGGGACGAGTTTTGCTCCAACTCGGAAACAAACATTATAACAGGGTATAGGTTTCTTGTTCGCTTCTTTACTTTACCTTAAAAAGATTGCAGTGAACACAAAATCAAAGTGGTCACTTTATTTCCTAGTTTTGCATATGTAATTGGAAATTTTGTGACGTGTCAAAGAGTCTTGTAAGGTCTAAAGGAAATAAAGCACTTTGATGATTATTTCATTTTTTGTGTAGAAGTTTATGTTATTTAGTTTTTTGAAATCAAATGAAACTTACCCATAAACCCAGGTGAGCAGACGCAGGTATAACCCTCGAGATGATCGACACAGGTCGCGTTGTTCTGACAGGTGCTTGACAGACAGTCATCGATGTTGACTTCACAACGGACGCCTGTGTAGCCAGCTTCACAGGAACAACTGATAAAAAAAAACACATGGACTTATTACATGTGGTGTACCTCGATATTTCATTATTGGAAGATGAAAAGGAATAAAGTGTTCTCTGAAGGATAAGATTCGTTTCGATTCTGGTAGATTCCAGCTCTCCAATAAGCGACACTCTTTGCCTGGGGTAAACGTGTTCTTGAGTGGAGACCGCGACTCGACAAAAATAGGGCGCCCTCCGACCAGGTGGGATGACGATTTGCGAAAGACTGCTAGCAGATGCTGGATACGGCAAGCTGAAGACAGGGCGCTATGGCGCTCATTAGGGTAGGCCTATGTCCAGCTGTGGACTAATATAGGCTGATGATGATGATGATGAGATGCCTTGGCTTGAGCTGTTGCCAGAGGGTTTCATCCGGGTACAAATCAGCTCATGAAGACGTAATCAGAGATTCTTTGACTCTGCTGGTAGTTAACGGCATTAGTAAGTATAGTATATTCTAAGGTTATTTTCGCGAGAACTCATAATAAAACATGAGCAATAAAATAGCTTCCATGGTCACAGGCAGACTGAGGTCTCAGTCTGCCTGTGACCATGGAAGCTGAAAAGCCTCCGAAACGTCAGGTTATAAACAAAATATAAAATATACGCGATCAATCCGGTTAAAACAGTGTTTTATTATTAGTAAGTATGTTACTTACTGGAATCTTCCTTCTTCTAACACCTGGCAAGCTCCATGGGCACACGGCGAGCCGTAACAAGCGTCGATCTGGTGCTGGCAAGTCTCCCCGTGGAAACCGCGTGCGCAGGTGCATTCAAATCCGCCGCCACCGCCGCCAGAGCAGCGTCCTCCGTTGAGACAGGGGTTGCTGTAGCAGCGGTCGCATTTTGATATTATTTCGGCTGGTGGCTTTTCTGTGGAAGGAAAGTAAAGTTACCAAAAATCTAATACAACAAACGGGTGTACAGATCGTACTATTTAACAGGGTGTTCCATTTTAAACACAGTTGAGGATACCAATTTGCATTGAATGGACTGGAGAATGACCTGATCAATTTTTTTTCCGAGTTTGATCTGATTTTGCCTTCGATCAAAAATTTCCGGCTTTGCCGGCTGCGAACTACTTATTTTTGATCGAAGGATTTTGCTCATGAATTTTGACTTCCAAAGTCATGTGAAACTCTCATTGTATGTATAGATTTTTGTGCTCGGAACGCTTTAAAATACTGTGTAAGATTGTCGCAGATAGACGCAGAAACGGTGATTTCAGCATTGAGGTTAGACGCAAGAGCCGCGGCTTCATACTGTCAACTTATGTGTTCATGGGTCTGGAAGTTCTGGTTTCTGGATTCTTACATATGCATTGGAACGCTGTAGAATGCGTGCTGAGTATAACCTTGTCTCGCATGGACACGGGCGCGGCGCAGCGAGCTATGCCTGCCTCGACGTACCTCTTCTTCCGCTGCCTTGATCAATGACCCATGTTTCTATAGTTTCGGGTAAATATTCACGGGTCTAGGACCCCTGGTTTCTGGTCACGTACCTGTGCATCGGAACGCCGTAGAATGCGTGCTTAGTATAAGCTTGTCTCGCATGGACACGGGCGCGGCGCAGCGAGCTATGCCTGCCTCGACGTACCTCTTCTTCCGCTGACTTGATCAATGACCCATGTTTCTATAGTTTCGGGTAAATATTCACGGGTCTAGGACCCCTGGTTTCTGGTCACGTACCTGTGCATTGGAACGCCGTAGAATGCGTGCTTAGTATAAGCTTGTCTCGCATGGACACGGGCGCGGCGCAGCGAGCTATGCCTGCCTCGACGTACCTCTTCTGCCGCTGACTTGATCAATGACCCATGTTTCTATAGTTTCGGGTAAATATTCACGGGTCTAGGACCCCTGGTTTCTGGTCACGTACCTGTGCATTGGAACGCCGTAGAATGCGTGCGTAGTATAAGCTTGTCTCGCATGGACACGGGCGCGGCGCAGCGAGCTATGCCTGCCTCGACGTACCTCTTCTTCCGCTGACTTGATCAATGACCCATGTTTCTATAGTTTCGGGTAAATATTCACGGGTCTAGGACCCCTGGTTTCTGGTCACGTACCTGTGCATTGGAACGCCGTAGAATGCGTGCTTAGTATAAGCTTGTCTCGCATGGACACGGGCGCGGCGCAGCGAGCTATGCCTGCCTCGACGTACCTCTTCTGCCGCTGACTTGATCAATGACCCATGTTTCTATAGTTTGGGGTAAGTATTCACGGGTCTAGGACCCCTGGTTTCTGGTCACGTACCTGTGCATTGGAATGCTGTAGAATGCGTGCTTAGTATAAGCTTGTCTCGCATGGACACGGGCGCGGCGCAGCGAGCTATGCCGGCCTCGACGTATTCTCCCGCCGATTTTACCCATTCAGAGAGCCAGCGGGTAGAGCAGTCGCAGAACAGCGGGTTGGAGCCGAGAGCGCTGTGGGTATACGTTTGAAAATCATTTGAAGACGAATTCAAGAAATGAGTAAGGTACTATACTTACTTCAGTAAGAAAATACCGTGCATATTTCAGCTTGCCGCATCCAGAATCTACCTGCAGTCTTTCGCAGATCGTCATTCCACCTGGATGACGAGGATGCGGCAAGTTAAGGATGTTATAGCGCCCAGTATCCCCTATATCCAGCAGTGGACGATATAGGCTGGTGATAATGATGGTGTGCATATTTACTTGCAGAAAACGGGTAGGTATTTTCAGATAAAAATTGTGATTTTCTGACACTGTGTATCAATCAGAAGAAAGTGAGATTTCTAACTCATGTGTTTTAATTTAACGAGGCTTTAAATTTGGTCTCTTTCTTACCTCAGTGTGTATGTCACCGTAGGATAGTAAAACCCGTAAAATTATAAAAATCCTAGTCACTTTATAATTTTACGTAAAATAATCAATTGGGCCGTAGCACTTACAATCTAACGCATTTAAACACGTAAAATTATGATTTTACGAAATCTGTCTGGAATGTTTTTCAATTATTTAAGAGTTTTTAAATAGTTTGTTCATTAAATTTTAATTAGTTTTTATTAGTTAATATAATTTTGATGGTAAAATTGTAAACTAAGTTGTAGAATTAGTGGAACAGTGGCTAATAGTATCCAAAATGACTGTGAACACAGAAATGAGCACGTGATCGCCAGAGAATTCGTAATATAGTAAAACAAGGCCGTGATTGGTTCACAGCTTTGTTCGTTTATTATCTTACGGATAAGCTTAGGATAATGATAAATTTACGTGTTTCAATTACGATTATTTAGTTTATAAGTTACTCACACATGAGAAATAGACAGCAGGTCTCTGAACAATCCGTCAGCCAGCAGCGAGATGTTGTTACCGTGTAGTGACAACACCCTCAGTTGAGTTAACCCCTTCAATGCGTCGCGCTGAGGAAAGACATTTCATTTATTGCAAAGGTGTCTGTGTCACACAATCAGAGCTAACTTGATCGTCTTTCATTTTTCGACATATTTGTGAGGTATTCGGCGTTCGTCCCACTCGCTTCGGCTCAAAGTAGCTCCCAACACGGAAAATGAAATTTAACAAAAAGTCAAAGGTCAATAACTTTATTTCTTTATTCTTACAAAATAAGAACTTAGACAAGTCAAATTTTATACATAAACTGCTTAATAAATAGTAATTATTATCAATTAAGAAACAATAACGCTGAAATCGTTCCTCTTTCGTCCCATTGTGATGGCAGCGACTCTAATGAGAAAAACAAAAGTCGCCCAGTTCCGCACCGACAATAGTATTTAAGGAGAACAATCTTAAGCTTAGTTTTATATAAATATTGACCTGTATCTAAATCATATTATATTTCGACTTAGACAGGCAAATAATATTGCATTACATTTTAAGCATTATACAAACTTACTAGTGGTTTATTTTTCACTTCTTCCACTAGTGGACAAAAAATTGAAGGGAACAAAATCAATGACATTTTGTTTCTTATCCTACTAATCCTACTAATATTATAAATGTCAAAGTTTGGATGGATGGATAGATAGATGGATGGATGTTTGTTACTCAATCACGCCAAAACGGCTAAACGAATCTGGATGAAATTTGGCACAGAGATAGATTATAGTCTGGAATAGTACATAGGCTACTTTTTATCCCGAAATTCCCACGGGAACGGAAACTACGCGGGTGAAACCACGAGGCGCTGCTAGTTTGATAATAATTACTATTTGTAAAACTGTTTATGTATAAAATTTGACTTGTCTAAGTCCTTATTTTGTAAGCCTAAAAAAATAAAGTTTTTGAATTTTGATCGCACCAGCTCTAAATTACCGAGCTATGCCTAAGACCTACAAAAAGAACATCTTACATAGTTTAAAGAGAACAGGGACTTACCTGGACACACCGAAGTCGGTTGTAACTGACGATCAGAGTTGACAGTTTGCTCAGCCCTTCGAAAGTGTTGTTTCCCAACACTGTGATCTTGTTGTTGGATATGTCGAGCCGCGTCAGCTGAGTCAGATGGTGTATCTGCTCTGGCAGGATGCTGGTTATCTCGTTGGATTCTAGGTAGCTGGGAAAACGGGTCTTTATAAGTAAATTTTCCAAAATCCGCTTCGTCCCAAAGTGGTCTGAACACGGATTATATAAACTAGCACGATTGTTTTTTATATTTTCAAACATTATCCACGCTGACGTCAAAACGCCAGCCTTCCATAGTACACGAAAAAGAAAAGGGCATCGCGCCAGCTTTTCAAATTAATCTTTTTGTAGGTACAGTCAGCTGCAAAAATATGTAACCACTACCATGTTTTGAAACTTGACTGAATAGTAACTGTATAGTCATTGTGATAATTAAAACATCCTATTCTGATAAGAACGATGACTACTTAGTATGAATGTGTGCGTAGACTTTTGTATGATTAGTTCAGAGTAAACAAAAGTGAAATTTTTGGAAGTGTATACATATCTGAGCAGCTGACTGTACCTACGTACTTGATTTTATATTTCCAGTTATACTGTAGATAACAATAGATACTTGAACCTAACAAGTAGAGAGAAACGTTATAAATCCTCTTCTTTATCTCAGATGGTAAATAAAATAAATATAAATTTAATTTACTTACAGCTAAAATATGTAATTTATTAATTTACTTACAGCTCCGTGGTCTGCTTGGGTATGTTAGCAGGAAGGGCAGTAAGCGACGCGCGCGCGCAACGCACGACCGTGCCGGTGCAGGAGCACGCCTGCGGGCAGTAGTCTGCTGCTAGGCAGCCGACGTCTTCCGCTGAGGACAAAGGAAGGTTTACTAAATGTTTTATACCAGAATGTTCCTTGCCGGACTCTATTAGGTTTCACTGCTTGATACTCCATTCCACTCCATCTTGATCCATCGCCAGCTATCGCTGTAGTCCAAACACCCAAACATGAGATCTCATTGGAGCGGTCTGAACAGGCTATTTGACTACATTAAAAATAAATTCCAAATTGTTTCATCCTAGCCGGTGACAACGTAACAAAGCGTAAACAGGTGATTATTATTAAAAATATGCCTTTTTAGGTAAAAAAAGTGGGATTAAAATTACACATTTTTTGATAATGATCACGTGACCGCGAAAACGCTATGTGTTTGGTTGGATCACAAGTGACGTCACACATCCTCAGATTAGTGTCAATGAGTTGTTCTTGTTAGGTGTGGTATGGCGGGGTGACGTCATAGCTTGGAACACGGTAGCCATGACAGAGATTATCGTTTTGGCGCGGCATTATTTTATTCAAACTTTAAAATTAGTTTTCATAACTAATGCGACTGGCCTTGAAGAAATATTAATTACACTTTGCATTATTTTTATCAGACAATACTATAGAATTATTTCCCAGTAGTAGTCAAGTAGCCTATTACTTAAGCATGAGTGACAGCATATGTAATTATGAAAATCACTGGTGGTCTACCTACGTGGGCCCTACACCAGACATCCCATGACCACTGATGAATGTATGTAAATCTGCTGAAACGTCGGGTAAAATCTGCCAAAACTTTGGGTCAATAGTTAAATTAACGCGCACAAATACCCGCGAATAGTTATTATAATCACTGAGTGATACGGTGAGACTATTAACGGCTAATTGGTTATTTTTCTGCACGCTTCTAATCATTGCAGCCAATAACCGGTGAAAGTTGTGTGATCAAGTGATTTAAGGTCGTAAACATACTGGAAATAGACTGCCAACTGGAATATTTTTTTAACTGGTTAAGGCGGACAGTTCCGCCCAGGTGTTGGTGGATTATCGTCGACACTCACGTGAACAGATGAAGTGGCTGGGCTCAAGCTGGTTCAGGAGCAGGGAGCGCAGGGCGGGCGGCGACTGGCAGGTGGCGGAGGGTGCCAGTCCGCGGGCTGACAGCCATCCGCCCAGCCAGGATAGGTGGCACGAGCAGTGGAGCGGGTTGTTGTCGAGGTTCCTGTAATAATGCAACGAGGAATGAGATACAGACTGGTCATTTATATACAGGGTTATTGGCAAATTAGTGACAATACGTGAACTGCAGGTTCAGTCCATCATCACAAACACGTTTGTGAAGACGCCAGGTCTCAATTCTTAATTTTGGTATTGGTAATGGGTACCCCCGCAATTCAATAATCGTTCGTTAGAGAGGTTTTATTTGAAACTCAACTTAAAACAGCTCTGCCCTGAATTAACAGAAGATATGAGAGTGAAAGATCGGTCTTAAGTAACTCGTTGGGTTTCAGACAAAGATGTTTTTTCATTTAGTATTGGTATTCAGAGGTGACTTATATTTTTTTAGAATTTAGACTTGGCGCCTTCACGAACGTGTTTGTGATGACGACGGGCTGAACCTGCAGTTCAGGTATTGTCACTAATTTACCAATAACCCTGTATAAGTGAAATATACATATATTATTTTAAATGCTGCCATACTTACAGAGTTGACAGTAAAGTGAGGTGATCAAATGCAGCTGGTGTGATGCAGGTTATCTTGTTGCCATTGAGTGACCTGGAAAATACATTTATTTATTATATTGTAGGTCTGACTATATATGAAGGTACTCATAAGAAAGTCAGTTTTGAGCACGTAGGGATGCCGGTCTTCTGTCGCAGGTGCTTCTCCACATCCTGAGATCAGATCCTCCATTATGACTTCTAAGTTCAGTTCAAGAAGAGTTAAGGCTAATAGTACCTAAGGCAAATGACCTTGGGCATGTCCGTGCGCCTATAAGCAGCAATGAGTGCTTGTTTTCGATTCAGCATACCATGTAGTGCCCTAATCAACCAAATAATACGATCCTCTGCGGTGAGGTGACGAGTAACTGGTCAGGTTTGTATCACAGATTTTGTAGGCAAAAATACGTTTTTACGTTTAATATCGTTGTTTTGACTGCTTTTCGACGATAATGGACCGCCAAGAAATAGGTATGAACTATGTGAATCACTATACTGAAATTGGTACTGATCGAATTTGAGACACCGATAAAAAGTGAGTTCGAAGCAACTAAACACACACTATAACTAACACTATAACAACTAAACTATAATTAACGGCAAACACTTGGGACCGCCAAGCACTTCTTCAAGATATGTGTTACAGGATATATAAATTTCAAAACTCCACAGTCAAGATTTTTGTCAGAAAACGGGTTCAAAAACACCTTATTTTCGTGTATTTGCCTTCATATACGCCTTAACTTACAAAACGCTCAAACTGTGCAATCCAAAGAACATCTTATCCGTGACCGCCTCCAGAAGATTCTCATCCAGCAGCAGTTCTTGGATGTTGGCAGCGCCGTCGAAAGCGTTATCCTCAATTACTGTTATACCTAAAACAGACAATTATGATAATTGTATTAAAAAGTAATATAAAGACATGAAACATGAAACACACTAATATTACTACACAATTATTATTATTACTACACTAATTAATAATACTAATATTATAAATGTGAAAGTTTGGATGTATGTTTTTAGGGTTCCGTACCTAAAGGGTAAAAAACGGGACCATTACTAAGACTTCGCTGTCCGTCTGTCGCCAGGCTGTATCTCATGAACCGTGATAGTTAGACAGTTGAAATTTTCACAGATGATGTATTTCTGTTGCCGCTATAACAATAAATACTAAAAAATAGAATAAAATAAATATTTAAGGGGTTCCCGAACAACAAACGTGATTTTTTTGCTCGTTTTTGTTCGATATTGATAACGGCAACAAGTAGACGCTTGAAATATTCACAGAATAGTTACATATATATTCACCTTAAAATAAATAATTAAATTAAAATAAAGTTAATATTTAAGGGAGGTTCCCTTACCACAAAAGTGATTTTGAAGCGTTTTTATAGATAATGTTACGGAACCCTTTGTGCGCGAGTTCAACTCGCACTTGGCCGGTTTTATTTGAACTACTTGGATCGGGCTGAAATTTATCATTCACGGAACTCTAAGCCGTGGAATATAACATAGGCATTTAATCAACGTGTGGTTGAAAATACAAAATGTATGCAAAATGCACGCTCGTGCCAGCTTTGAATAACCCACTTAAATGTTACGTATGCAACGAAGGTACCTAAGTGTTCTGCATTGGGACTAGTTTGGGCCGAAGCCAGTGGAACGAAAACGGAATAACTCGAAATTGGTACTACTACTGTACTAACCATTGTTTCTGAAGTCCAGTTTCGTCAGATCCGGCAGCCGACCAAACAAGCCGTCGGATTTGATCTGTCCAAGACCGTTGTCCGGCATTATGCTGTGGACAAAGTTCACCATTCAACTAAGTCAACTCAAGAAAGGTAATACCAGGGACTCAACTGTAATTCACTTTCGAAGACTTCCGTGTTTGTAATACAAGGTGAAAGCATTTAGTCCCATCTCGTAACCAGATTTGGTAGCTAGCTACGAAATGGGAAATGTGCTTTCCCGTCTTGCAGCTAGCTACTAAATGGGAAAGATTTTCCTACCTCGTAGCCAGATTTGGTAGCTGGCTTCTAAATGGGAAACGTGCTTTCCCGTCTTGCAGCTAGCTACTAAATGGGAAAGATTTTCCAATCTCGTAGCCAGATTTGGTAGCTGGCTTCTAAATGGGAAACGTGCTTTCCCGTCTTGCAGCTAGCTACTAAATGGGTACGGTTTTCGCATCTCGTAGCCAGATTTGGTAACTGGCTTCTAAATGGGAAATGTGACTTCCTATCTCGTAGTCAACAGTTTGACAGAGTCGCAGAAGATGGCGAGTCCGAATGATTACTTTCTTATTAATCAACAAGATAAAGTTAAAAACTACAACCCGACTACGTGAAAGTTATAAAAGTTTGAAACATTTACATTGACAAAATAGAATGACGTATCGGTCATATTTGATAGGCATAGAGTTGAAAATGAAAATAGGTCGTAGGTATTGTAATTTTTCTCTATGGGGCCTGCAACCTGCGGCTACCTAAACTTTAATACGCGTTTTGAAGGCTTATTCGGGGTCGGAGCCCTAAATCCTATAGCCTATAACCATCGGGGTATTGAGACGAATCAATCGATACATAATTTGTTGAAATCGAACCAGTAGTTTCAGCGCTACGTGGGAACAAAGAAATCGGCCACATACATACAAACATACAAATATACAAACATACAAACATACAAACATAGGGTGCTAACCTCATAACCCTCCCCTGTTGGTAGTCGGGTAAAAATTACAACTACATTATTATGTTTTTGCTTTATAGTACGTAACTCGAACTGTACCCCAGTGCGAGTTACGTACGTATCTAATCTTAAAAAAAATTCGATTTCGGCAGGATTCGAACCCGCGCCTCACCTTCAGTACAGGTGCGCTCTAACCAACTAAGCAACGAGAGCGACTCGTGCCTCGTCGAAAATATAGTCAACATTGAAATTTATTTAAGAAACTTTTTAATAGAGTTGTAATCTCACTAATATTATAAACGTGAAAGTTTAGATAGATGGATGGATGTTTGTTCCTTTATCACGCCAGAACGGCTGAACGGATCTGGATGAAATTTAGCACAGAGATAGATTATAGTCTGGAATAGAACATAGGCTACTTTTTATCCCGGAATTCCCACGGGAACGGGAACTACGCGGGTGAAACCGCAAGGCGCTGCTAGTGTAAACTATAGTAAAAAGTACTCACAGTGCAAGTGTGTTGAGCGGTAGATCCCGGGGCACCTGCGCGAGCGACGCGCGCGCGCATTGCACGCTGACAGCACGTGCACCGTACTCGCATGTGCACGCTGACGGACAGAATGCTGCTTCTCCGCACGCATTCGCGGGTTCTTCTCCCGCTGGAATTGTATGTACAGGTCAGTTGACGAAAGCTGGCGTTTTAACTATTATTGCACTCAAAGTAAGATTGCGAAGTGGTGACTGCGCTGATAGCTTTAGACGGCGCAGCGCCGCGTTATAAAACTAAATAAAGCGATACCCCGAGCCACACTACCGCCGCCACCTATTTTGTCTTATTATTTCGTTGTATTTATAAATGCTATTTAACGGGTATTTATTGCGTTTAATTACCTTATTTTCCCGACGTTTCGACAGGTTTACACACTGCCGTGGTCACGGGATGACACATCGCCCCGTTGACATTGAGTCTTCCCGTGACCACGGCAGTGTGTAAACCTGTCGAAACGTCGGGAAAATAAAGTAATTAAACGCGATAAATACCCGTTAAATAGTATTTATAAATATGTGTTCAGATCGCGTAAGTTTAAAAATATTTATTTCGTTGTACAAAGGTAATTTTAAATTTTCAATGAGCAGTTTGTGAAATCTATTATAAGCTTTTTTTAATGCCTTTGTAATATTTTTATTTTGTATAGTTTAGGAAGAGATACGAAGTTGCACTTTGTGGTCACCAAACTCTACTTTCGAATTTCTGCATAAAATATGGTAAATAAAAAAAGTGGTGAAAAAACAAAGGCATTAAAAATAAGCTTATAACAGGTATCACAAACTACCGATTGAAATTTTTTAAATTACCTTTGTTCAACGAAATAATAAGATAAAATAGGTGATGGCACTAGTTTGACTCGGGGAATCGGGCTGTGGTATGGGTCAATCTAGCGCCGCCACCTATTTATTCCTATTATCACGTTGAAAAAAGGAAATTTCAAAAATCCATCGTACAGTTTGTGATACCTATTATAAGCTTTTTTTTAATGCCTCTGTAATAGTTTTATTCTATTAGGTTTAGGCAGAATATCGAAGTTGCCCTTGGTGGCCACCAATATCTATTTTCGATTTTCTGGCTAAACTTAATAGAGTAAAACTATTACAGAGGCATTTAAAAAAAGCTTATAAACGATATCACGAACTGTACGATGGATTTTGGAAATTTCCTTTGTTCAACGTAATAATAAGATAAAAAAGGTGATGGCGCTAGTTTGGTTCGGGGAATCGCCTTAAGCATTATTATCACAAGTTAAGGGCGATGCAAAAACGTAGGTATATGTATATATTTTTTAAAATAAAATCCCGACCAAACGGGTAAGGCTACCAGGATCCCCCAGCTGTATCCTGGGGGACACAGCAGGATGCCCTGGTGAACTCATGAGTTCACCAGGACCTGTGACGAAAAGTAGGTAATGATGATGCCACACTTGGCAAATAGGCTATTTGACTACATTAAAAATAAATTCCAAATTGTTTTCATCCAGTGACAACGTAACAAAGCGTAATCAGGTGATTTTTATTTAAAATATGCCTTTTTATGTAAAAAATGGGATTAAAATTACACATTTTTTTGAAACATGATCACGTGACCGAAAACGCTATGTGTTTGGTTGGATCGCTAGTGACGTCACACATCCTCAGATTACAGTATCAATGAGTTCTTCTTGTTAGGTGTGGTGTGGCGGGGTGACGTCATAGCTTGGAACCTGGTAGCCATGACAGAGATTATCGTTTTGGCGCGGCATTATTTTATTCAAACTTTAAAATTAGTTTTGATAACTAATACGACTGGCCTTGAAGAAATATTAATTACACTTTGCATTATTTTTATCAGACAATACGTTAGAATTATTTCCCAGTAGTAGTCAAGTAGCCTATTCTTGTTACATTAACATTTACTTTTAAAAAAACTTTTGTGTGTATGAAATGAAATGAAATGAAATACTTTATTAAAAAAGAACAGCATGTTTACATACATAGGTATTACCTAGTCGGTATAATGCGATCGATTTCTTGTCAATTACTTCGGTATAGATTTGCGGTAAAAAATACACATAAATGTCACAGAAATAAAATTATATATATAGTTACAATAAGTAAATATGTATATGTATGATTTATCAAACGGGCACAGCAGGTGGCAACATGGGGTTTTTTAAAAAGGGCCTTCTAAGGCATTTAAAGGGTCGGCAACGCGCGTGTGATGTCCCTGATGTTACAGGCGTCCATAGGCTGCGGTAACCGCTTCCCATCAGGTGGGCCGCATGCCTGTTTGCCACCTCGTTGGTATAAAAAAAAAAAAAAAAAACAGGTTAGAAACCCAAAAAAACTTACGCTTGCACTTAAAGTTTTCTTCCCTCAGCGCGTCGATCCGCTTCCTACTCATCCGTTTGGGCGACTCGCACTTTGCCCCTGACGTCTCAATCGGATTCTTTCGTAGGTAAGCCGCGAGCCAGCGAAGCGAGCAGTCACAGGCGAACGGATTGCGACCTAAATGCCTGTGGAATACGGTTCAAATTATCGAAGAATTTGTAGAGCATTATTAGGGGTTTCAAAAAGCTCTTTAAATGTTATGGTAATCAAATCAAATCAAAAAAATCTTTATTTCCCCTTGTCATCTTGATTTTTTTCAAATAAAGAAAATGCATTAGGAAATAAAGGTTTTTTAATCTAAAATCATAAAAATTCATAATTTTTTTTTAATCTTATCTTTATTTCCTAATGTTCTTTTTAATTTAATCTTTATTTCGGAAGGAAATAAATTAATAGCCACCTGTTTACAGTTTTTTTTTAGTTACCTGTTTACCTGTGTTTTTTTTTAGTCATTTCTAATATGTATGATCCCAAAAAAAAAAAAGTATTGATTGTACACTAAGAAAAGGTAAGTATGGTGTATCTATTACTTACAAGGTTTGAATCCCAGTCAAGGCGTCAAAGCTTCCATTAGGAAGAGATCGAATGTTGTTGTCGTATAAAGACCTGAAAAAAAGTGATACACATATTGAAAACTAAGAAAAAACCGACTGGATCCTAGTTTTTTCACCGAATTTTGCAAAATGCAAAGGCCTAAATAATTTAGCTATGAACAATTTATAAGATCGAATAACTATTTTTCAAAATCACTTTAAAGGGTTACCATACGACGTCATTTTGTGAAAAAGATAGGCATACGATTTCGCGTTCATAGGAGCGGGACACTCTGCTTTGTCTCTGCTTTTGCGCGTGCGCAAAAATCAAGATTTCTTCTTATTAAAAGAGTTCAAACAATCTAATATTTACTGTGGCGAATCTGTACCCTGCCTTTGCTTTATTTTTCAATATATAAATCAAGTTAGTAAGTCGTATTGGTTCGGAGAAGAAGGCAAATATTTATCAAAATTGAGATATTTTAGATATTTTTTTTCATCAAACATATTCTTCAATATAAAAATCAAGCCAGTAAGACATATTGGTTCGGAGAAGAAGGCAAATACCAATGTATCAAAATAGAGATATTTTAGATATTTTTTTACATTAAACATATGCAACTAATCAAAAAGAATTTTCAAAATTGGTTCAGTAAATGCAAAGATAACCTACAACCTCATAAACTCACAAACTACCTCAAAATATAATTATAGATATATATACTTACAGAAGTTTCAAGTTCTGCAGATCTTTGAAAGTGTCCTTTCTAACGCATGTGATTTCGTTTGAATTCAACAACCTGCAAAAAATGGTAAACCTTAAATTACTACATCTCGTAGCTGCTGCATATGCACATTACATACGGAGTGAACTGAAAAGTTTTCAAAATATTTTAATTGGTTTAAGAAAACTGACGTACAACCCTAAAGAAAATTTCGGTATAGCGTTCTTTCGGTATAGCGTTCTTTCGGTTTTATGATATTTCGGTATACCGTTCTTTCGGTATAGCGTTCATTCGGTTTCATGATCTTTCGATATAGCGTTCATTCGAGATTGTGATCGTTCGGTCTACAGTTTTTCGGGGGGGATGAAAAACATATTTAAAAAACATCCATACAGCCGAACCTCCCTTCTGGTTTCGAAGACGGTTAGAAAAAAAAACTTACAGAAGTTAAGAAATTAATAAATCCGATCTCGACGGGATTCGAACCCGCACCTTCCCCTTCAGCGCAGGGTTGCTCTTTTTCCAACTAAGCTACGTGATCTTATCTAGTCGACCCGAAAATCTTTGGGAGTTCTTTCGGCACTTACGCCGTCAGCGCCGCCTACAGAGGAAACAATGAAGTTATCCAATTCTGCTCAAAGACCAAATTTACATTTAGTTCTTTGACGAGAGGTTTTTCATTTCATCAAGCAACGGCAAAACCTCTCGTCAAAGAACTAAATGTAAAAGAGCAACCCTGCGCTGAAGGGGAAGGTGCGGGTTCGAATCCCGTCGAGATCGTAAATTTTTGGGATTTATTAATTTCTTAGAAATTACCCAGAGTACTATAATAAACAAAAACCTTACAGAAGTTGTAAAGATGCAAGTCCATGGAATATTCCTGAAGGCAAATCCTTTATCTTGTTTCCGTAGAGAACCCTGAAATAAAAGGCAACATAATTCCATAACCTTCATTCATTAAATTAAAAAAGGATTAGCAAGCTGAAGTGGCAGTGGGCTGGCCATATCGCGAGAAGAACCGACAACCGCTGGGGTAAACGTGTTCTTGAGTGGAGACTGCGACTCGGCAAACGTAGTGTAGGGCGCCCTTCGACCAGGTGGGATGACGATTTGCGAAAGACTGCTGGCAGATGCTGGATGCGGCAAGCTGAAGACAGGGCGCTATGGCGCTCATTAGGGGAGGCCTATGTCCAGCAGTGGACTGATATAGGCTGATGATGATGATGATGATTAAATTAGAGCGAAAGTAATAAAATCGCTTGAAAATGGATAAATATGAATTTTCGCTCTCATTTTATGATTTTGAAAAACAAAACGATACTCCTCATACTAACATACGATTTCTTATCGGAATATGTATGCAAAATTTCATTAAAATCGGAGACGTAGTTTGCAAATGAATCGAATAGTACGTTTATATGGGAGCTTAGAGGTTCAGGCCCACTCTCAGATTCCAGGAGCCCCCCTTAAATATTTGTTATAATAATTTTATTATTTATTTTTATAGTGAACTAGCAGCGCCTCGCGGTTTCACCCGCGTAGTTCCCGTTCCCGTGGAATTCCGGGATAAAAAGTAGCCTATGTCCTATTCCAGACTATAATCTATCTCTGTGCCAAATTTCATCCAGATCCGTTTTGCCGTTCTGGCATGATAAAGGAACAAACATCCATCCATCTATCTATCCATCCATCTAAACTTTCACGTTTATAATATTAGTGAGATAGTGAGATATTCTGTGAATATTTCAAGCATGTACCTGTTGTCGTTCTCAATATCAAGCAACAACGAGCAAAAAATGCACGTTTGTTGTATGGGAGCCTCCTTAAAAATATTTTATTCAGTTTTTAGTATTTGTTGTTATAGCGGCAACAGAAATACATCATCTGTGAAAATTTCAACTGTCTAACTGTCACGGTTCATGAGATACAGCCTGGTGACAGACGGACAGCGGAGTCTTAGAAATAGGGTCCCGTTTTACTCTTTGGGTAGTACGGAACCCTAAAAATTAAAGGCTACTTTCTGTAAGAGACAAACTTACAGTGACGACAGATGCGTGAGCCCGCTGAAGGCGTCTGCTGCTAACTTCGCGATCTTGTTGTTTGACAGATCGATCCGCGCGACTTTTTTGACAGATGAGAACGCACCCGCGCCAACTTCGGTTATCTCGTTCTGTTCAAGGCGGCTGAAAAAAAGATGGAAGTAATTAAAATGTGGTAGTGTAGACCTGACTTACCTTCAGCTCAATGTCCAGCAGTGGACTAGAAGTACTTACATCTCGGTAGCTCTATGCGGTATGGTGGCAGGCAGTTCCGTCAGCAGTTTCTCCCGACAGTCTACAGTGCCTTCGGGGGTGCATCGGCACGGCGGGGGACAGCGGGGCTCCGCTGAACACTCGCTTGGGGTTGATATCACTGGACCTGGAGCAAAATTAAAACTGTAAGAGACCCAAATAATTTGAAAGCTTCACTACCAAAATTCATCATGTTTCGTAAATAACAAATAAATAAAACGTTTATTTTTCTCTCACAAAGGTACCCATTATGTGTTAGGTATGTAGAGGCTTAGTTTACATTAGGTACTAATAATAATAATTAAGTAATCATTATTAGGTACTTAAAGCAGAACAGTTATCTTCCTGTGTTGCGAGAGACTGGTGCCTGTTAGAGGTTTATGAAAAACCTGTAGCACAGGTCACCAGTGTACTCATTCAACAAGACGAAGAAAACGCGGGTTTTACTGTTATAATTGTGAGTTATTCTTTTTTCCTATCTATCTCATAATTATTAAACTAAAATAAAACAGATATTTGAGGGGGGCTCCCATACAACAAACAATTTTTTTTGGTGCACTCTTCTGACTTGAAATTGGCCGGCTTTGATTAGGCCTCCTCTAATGAGCACCATAGCGCCCTGTCTTCAGCTTGCCGCATCCAGCATCTGCCAGCAATCTTACGCAAATCGTCATCCCACCTGGTCGGAGGGCCTCCTTTATTATTGTACTACATTTGCCGAGTCGCGGTGTCCACTCAAGACTTGTTTTCGTTTCGTTTTCGGTTGTCGGGTCTTCAGCTTGCCGCATCCAGCATCTGCCAGCAGTCTTTCGCAAATCGTCATCCCACCTAGTCAGAGGGCCTCCTTTATTATTGTACTACGTTTGCCGAGTTGCGGTGTCCAATCAAGACTGGTTTTCGTTTCGTTTTCGGTTGTCGGGTCTTCGTGAGATACGGCCGGCGCACTGCCTCTTCAGGTTGCTAATTCTTTGAGCTATATCGATAACTATCTATGAAATTTTTCCCAATACCCTTCTCAATTAAGTATTAAAGTTACTTAACAATAATACAATACAAAAATACTTTATTGTACACCAGAAAATAACATTACAAAGAGATAGAATAATTAACAATAACAACCAGGAATTTGGCGGTGTTACACCACCGTCTCTCAGAAAGCATATTAAGCCGTTGGTCCTGCGGCTGACCGATCCCCGGTTGTGTCTGTCAGCCGTCCTATCGGATTATGAGTGCTATATCGATAGCCTTGCTTCTCTGTCGGATAATCTCTAAGCTAAAGTAAGAAAATTAGTTCTTACCGCTGCAGATGAGCTCATGGACCTCCAAGTCAGTCAGAAGGGCCCCTCGCAATGCCGCTGGGGCCTGGCATCTGCAAATGAAAAATCACAAGGTGTTTAATAACGTAGGTACGGGGTCCTTCTAAAAGAACGAATGATTGAATGAACACTTATTTGTACTAAAAATTAACATGAATAAAAATCTTATATCTAAATAAAAAAATGAACAGTACAAAATCAAATATCAAATATCAAAGTGCTTTATTTCCTTTAGACCTTACAAGACTCTTGGACACATCACAAAATACAAATTACATACGTAAAACTAGGAAATAAAGTGATCACTTTGATTTTTTGTTCACTTCAATCTTTTTAAGGTAAAGTAAAGAAGCGAACAAGATACCTTTACCTTGTTAGAATGTTAGTTTTCGAGTTGGAGCAAAAGTCGTCACAAGATTTTTTATCGTCTAGATAATCTGATATTTTGTAGTAAGCCTTTTTACAAAGGACATGTTTGACAATTTGTTTGAATTTATTTATCGATAGTTTTTGCAACTCACTTGGAGTTTTGTTGTAGAAGCGTATACACTAGGGCGAAGGCGGCCTTATCGCTGAGAGCGAAGAGCCGTTTCCAGATAAAAATCCGGGTATTTTATTATCTCTGAACCAATTTATAAATAGTACATAGGTTAGGTATCTAGGCTTGGCGATCATTATCATTCACAATAAAAATAATTACAGTCAACACAATAAAATTCGAAAATAGCTGACCATTCAGCGTTCAAAAACTTGTATACGCGTGTTTCAAGGATAAAAAGTCTTGAAACTATTTTGCAAGGTCAAACCTCGCTTCGTCAATGTTTTTTGGTTGAGATAGCGGATATTACCTGGCTCCGACTCCCTGTATCCCAGCAGACTTGACGGCAGCAGCAACCCTAGCCATGCGGCAGTCGCATACTATAGGGTTGTCAGATAGACGCAGTGCGCTTAGCCGAGTGACAGCTACGGGTTCTAAGGCCAGGTACGTCAGGTTGTTGTTGTTTAGTGTGCTGGAAAGAAAAAAAACTACGTTACGACAGATTTCGTTTTTGTAAAAGTTGTCAAATGTATAATAGTAACATTTTTTCAGATGAGGCTGTGTGTTAAGGCGGTACCCCGAGCGAAACTAGCGCCGCCACCTATTTTATCTTATTATTTTGTTGAACGAAGGTAATTTCAAAATTTTCAATGGGCAGTTTGTGGTATTTCTTAATTCAATTCAAAATTCAAAGTGCTTTATTTCCTTTAGACCCTCACAGGACTCTTGGACACGTCACAAAACTTAGATTATACAAGTAAAACTAGGAAATAAAGTGATCACTTTGATTTTTTGTCCACTTCAATCTTTTTAAGGTAAAGTAAAGAAGCGAACAAGAAACCTTTACCTTGTTAGAATGTTAGTTTTCGAGTTGGAGCAAAACTCGTCCCAAGTTTTTTTATCCTCTAGATAATCTGATATTTTATAGTAGGCCTTTTTACAAAGGATGTGTTTAACAATTTGTTTGAATTTATTTATTGTCAATTTTTGCAACTCACTTGGAGTTTTGTTGTAGAAGTGTATACATTGCCCTTTAAAAGATACGTTGATCTTGTGTAACCTAGTTGTGGGCACAGCGAGTTTATTCTTATTTCTATCTCTCTTTATATTTTTTAATGCTTTTGTAATATTTTTATTTTGTATAGTTTAGGAAGAGATACGAAGTTGCACTTTGTGGTCACCAATCTCTTTTTTCGCATCTTTGCCTAGACTATACAAGATAGATAGAAAACTATTATAGAGGCATTAAAATAAAGCTTATAATAGGTATCACATATTGCCCATTGAAAATTTTGAAAGTTCCTTTGTAGCAACATAACGTAATAATTATATAAAGAAGTGGCGGCGCTAGTTTGACTGGGGTATGCGCCTTATACCCAGCATTATTTATTTAATTTCTTTAATTGGCCACCAGAGGCTTGATGGTTGAAAATTGATGTAAGGTCTACTCTACTGGATGTTCAGTTCTTACAGGATCCAACAAAGCGGAGTGTTCATCAAAAAGTACCTCCTGTATCTTTTTCACTTTTTTTTCTGTAAGATTAAAGAACAAGTAGAGCTCAGATTTTTAAAAATAAGTGAAGGTACGTGCTTAAAAATTCAAGATTTCAACCATGAGCCGTTAGAACAAAAGCCATCATGAGTCAGTACAGCTAAAACCAGACTGAGTTCACTTCACGCAGTGTAAGTACGCGACAAAATAAAGGAAACTCCGTATGGCGTGGCGTACGATAAATATCTCTCTAGGCTACCTGTTTTCACACACATTCAGGTATCCAGATCCTATTATGAGTCGCGTACGTTGCGTGGCGTGTGTTCAATCTGCTTCGAGCATAATACTTACAGAGCTTCCAAGCTCTTCAGATGCTCCAGCGCTTTCTCGTCGATGCATTTGAGCTGGTTTCCATCGAGGTGAAGACTCCGCAACGCAGTGAGGCCACGAAAGGTTCGCCGGCTGATAGCGGTCAGGTCATTGCGGCTGAGATCCCTGGAAAGGTGGTCATGAGTCAGTTAGATGGTTGCTGATGTTGGTAGAGTCGTAAGCGTTGACTCGCTTCGGCTGTCAAATCTGTCAGCACAAACGATGTTAGTGATCATCTATTTTTGACACAGATTTTGTTTATCTGCTTTTGACACTGATTTAGTTCACGTCCTTTAGAGACTTGTTGCGAATATCTACTTTTGACACCAATTCTTACTACCTAAATCTGAGTTCTATTCCGACTATTCGCTTTTGACACCAAATGTACCTAAATCAAAAAATCATATCACCTACTTTGGATATAACTTTTGAGTATCTATTTTTGACACTAATTGCGATCATGTCATACAGACGCTCACCGTACCATACCTACCTCGTTTTTGACCGACGTAAAATAAAAAAAGGAGTAGATTCTATGTTCGGCTGAATGTATTATTTTTTAGGATTCCGTACCCAAAGGGTAAAAACGGGACCCTATTACTAAGCCTTCGCTGTCCGTCTGTCCGTCTATCCGTCTGTCACCAGGCTGTATCTCATGAACCGTGATAGTTAGACAGTTGAAATTTTCACCATATGATGTATTTCTGTTGCCGCTATAACAACAAATTCTAAAAAACAGAATAAAATAAATGTTTAAGGGGGCTCCCTGATTACGCTTTGTTACGTTGCCACTGACTAGGATGAAAACAATTTGGAACTTATTTTTAATGAAGTCAAATAGCCTACTGAATTGAAATATTGTTTCGACTCTTGTTACCAGTGTAACTAAGTTACCTACTGAGTTACCCGGTGAGTTACCCGATGGTTGTAAATGTTCTAATGATTGTGGGGTCGTAAAGCAATGTTCGCGTTTCACATGCGATCTCTTATTAAATATTAAACTTTAATGTGGCAGCTGGGAGACGAAAGGTTAGTATAGATTCTAATCAAAATCTATGTATTTATTTATTTCTAACTAGCGGCCCGCCCCGGTTTCGCACGGGTAGATTCTATCACTTATGTTCATCAAGAATAATGTAGGATTCTAATGGTGAAAGAATTTTTCAAATCCATAAAAGTTTCGGGTCCCATTCCATTGAAACAAACAAACAAATCTTTCCTCTTTATAATATTAGTCGACTGGCCCCGCTCGGACTGGCCCCTCGAGTCCAGTTGACCTAATGCATGTTTTGAATTGGTCGATTGGCCCCGCTTACAGAATTTGTTATAAGTATAGACAAGAAGAAAAGTGTTTCAACTTTTGTCGATATTATCATGGATTATATAATTAATCGTCATAGCAGTTCGTTTTAAACGCATAATATGTAGATTTCAAACAAAATAGAAGAGTACTTGAAACACTCATTACGCGATAACAATTGGAGTGGTGATACCTAAGATAGGTAGGTTTTTCCTATATTGTTTTGATACATTGATACAGGGCGTAGATCACTATCGTCGTCCATCTAACCAAGTTTCTTGTCCATTTTTGCTTGAGACTCGAGATTGCAATCCACACTAAGATATCTTGTAGTACCAGGGCTGTGCCAAATTCAAGCTAAGCACTAAATAATGGATGCCTCTTGGCAAGGACTTACTACTGTAAGTTATTATAAGATACGTTATCATTCTTTTATTTTATGAGAACTTACTGCTACATAAGTTAGCGTTCTAGGGTATTGTTTAGCGTCCATTTCATTCAAGCATCTGCAATTCACTTTTTAAGGCGAATAGTAAGGCAAATGACCTTGGGCATGTCCGCGCGCCTATATGCAGCAAAGAGTGCTTGTTTTCGATTCAGCATACCATGTAGTGCCCTAATCAACCAAATAATGTACGATCCTCTGCGGTTAGGGGACGAGTAACTGGTCAGGTTTGTATCATAGATTTTGTAGACAAAAATACGTTTTTACGTTTATTATCGTTATTTTGACTGCTTTTCGACGATAATGGACCGTCAAGAAATAGGTATGAACTATGTGAATCACTACACTGAATTTGGTACTGATCGAATTTGAGACACCGATAAAAAGTGGGTTCGAAGCAACTAAACACACACTATAACTAACACTATAACAACTAAACTAACTATAATTAACGGCAAACATTTGGGACCGCCAAAAACTCCTTCAAGATATGTGTTACAGGATATATAAATTTCAAAACTCCACAATCAATATTTTTGTCAGAAAACGGGTTCAGAAACACCTAATTTTCGTGTTTTTGTCTTTATATACGCCTTAACCGACGAATATAAAACAAAAGAAGAAAAGCTTCTACTCGTTTGTAGGCAGGTATGTTTATTAGTCGATTAAGAATATCATATCATTTATTTGCTTAAAACATGAGTATTAACATGGTATGAGCATGCAAATAAGTTAATATATAAATAAATAAGATCTACATGTTTTGCCATTACTGGCGTGCAAATTCCTATTTGGCACACTGATTTGTCACTAATGCGGTACCTATGTCTTTTCTTAACCAGTTAAGTATGATAAACACACACAATCATATTAAAAAATCATATCATATTAAAATATCAGATCAATATAAAAAATCAATCATATTAAAATATCAGATAAACTTAAAGTTAATTATACATTCTAACTAATTGGTAGGTCTATAAAATCAAAATTTGTTAAGCAGAAAATCATTAAAAATGTTATTATAGACATTTTTCTATAAGTACCTACATTCTTGAGTCTATTTTGAAATACATTCGAAGTAGGTATATAGTATATTTAGTATACTTTTTTACTAGTTTTATTACTTGTAACACACTGATAAAACTAAAACCATAAAAAAACCTTAAACTTTTTGAAGTAGGTACCTCAGTTTATTATTTTTACGGAAAGTGCTTTCGTTTAAGACCTAATTCCTTCACAAACCCTTTCAGCAGCGGTTTCAGTAAATAATGAGCTCAATTCGTTTTTCCGTTTAACAACAGAAAGCTTTCAAGAGCTTTCCCAAATCCGCCATTTGCAATCCCTCTTCAAAACAAAATGGCGTCGAAACAATAGTACGGAAGTGGACGCAATCAGGACCAGGGCGGATTTGTGCCTGTCGATTTTAAGACTAAATTACCTATATAATTAGGCGTACTTACCTAAGTATTTGTGAAGTGAGGTAAAGTCTCTAGGAAGGTGTATGCTTTTCAATGCCTCTTTTGTTTTTTGTTTAGCAAACTCAAAATATCTGGTCAAAACCAGATTTGGAAAATATGGTTAGGTGGTCATCATGGATAATTCACTTTTCAATTTCTTTCTTTGTATTCGCTAAATTTTAATAAAAAGCCTTATAAGATATTTATTTATTTATATGTCAGTCAACTATTATGACGTCGTGTGAAGGACAAACAAATACGTTTTCAAAGAACGGTTCTTTATTCGACCGATTCTTCGATTATTTTTCGCTTCTTCCACTAGTGGACAAAAAATTTAAGCAAACAAAACCAATAACATTTTGTTTCTTATTTGATGATAATTACTATTTATAAAGCTGTTTATGTATAAAATTTGACTTGTCTAAGGCCCGTATTATGAAAACTTGGTCAGTGATAGATCTATACTTGAGTAATAATAATAATAATAAATTTATTCATCACAAATACATGCATCATACAACAATCACAATAACTTAAAATGTGAGAAGAGTGACGTTTATGCCATAGAAAAGCGATACTCAAGCATCGATCCATGACTGAGCGAGTTTTAATAATACGGGCCTAAGTGCTTATTTTGTAAGGCTAAAGAAATAAAGTTTAACTTTTGACTTTTAGTCTTGCCAGAGTCTAGTGCATTCCCTTTCCCCCTGTCCTGATTACGACCACTGCGTCTAAGCCGAAACAAAGCAGGATTCGAGTTTTTGAGTGAACCAGCTTCAGCTAGGCAAAGCGTTTCCCACAATAGCATCTCGACGAAACTTTGAGTAGGTACCTAGTTGTTTAGCTATGTAGAGTTCCAGAAAATATTATTTCTGACGAAACTACCTTACGATGCAGAATGGGATAGGACCATTTCGAATTACAACAAAAGTGGTTGGATATTTGCTTTGAAAAAGTTCTATCCCATTCCAACTACGCACAGATTGACGTAAGTAATGTATCCTATCAGAAACATTAATGTGAAAACTTGTCCAAGTTGGGTCAGATAGTGACTCCACCGATAAAAGAACTAACGAAATGATATTAGGAATTCTTATTCTATTTATTGTGGATCCTACCAGACGTGAAATTGCTAGTCTGTGTATAAAAAATCAAAAGAAATAAACATAAGCTCGCTGTGCCCACAACCAGGCTTCACAATTTAAAGGGCAATGTATACGCTTCTACAACAAAACTCCTAGTGAGTTGCAAAATCTATCAGTAAATAAATTCAACCAAATTGTCAAAACCTTTCTGTGCAAAAAGGCTGACTACAAAATATCAGATTATTTAGAAGATAAAAAAGCTTGGGACGGGTTTTGCTCCAACTCAAAAAATAACAACTACACACACAACCGGGCTAAAGGTTAAAGGTTTCTTAGTCGCTTCTTTACTTTAGTCTACATACCTAACATGCTAAAGGTTTCTTAGTCGCTTCTTTACTTTAGTCTACATACCGAAGCGACAGAAATCAAAAGTACCACTTTATTTCCGTGTCAGTGTTTTATTTTAAGAATTTTACCTTTTCTAAGTGTACATTTTTGTATTTATGGAAAAGAATTTTTGATTTTGATTGTGTAGGTTTGAAAATGTCTATGTTATAGAAGGGACCAAAAGCGTGCACAATGGTTCATGTAGGTGAAGAAACACCCTGGTTTGTCGTCGCAGGTTTGATTCCGAGTTTGGCTGTCGCTCTGTCGCGTGTCTCGAGGGTTAAAGTTAAAAATGTTGAGCAAATCCCTTAAATTCTAACCTTAACCCCTATCTATCACGTAAGTACTTCCAGCCGCCATTTCGTGGTTACACAAGATGGCGACACTTCCGCGCAATTACGCGGCACTCTCGACTCATTAGTCAAATTAGCGTGTGTCAAAGAGAATGAATTTGTGTCATAGAGAATTTTGAGTGAACTTATGGAGCTGTATGTACCTAAGTAGTTAATTATGTAGGTAAGTATGTCACATAAGAGATGTGTATATACAGGGTTATTGGTAAATTAGTGACAATACGTGAACTGCAGGTTCAGCCCATCATCACAAACACGTTCGTAAAGAAGCCAGGTCAGAATTTAAAATAATTTCATACCCTTTCAAACATATATTCATAACCTTTCATACAAAATGAAAAAACACTTTTGTCTTGAATCCAACGAGACTAAAGACCGATCTTCCACTCCCAACCCACTGTTGATTCAGGGCAGAGCCGATTTTAAGTTATCTATACTAATGTCATAAATAGAAAAGATTTGTTTGTTTGTTTGAATAGGCTCCAAACTACTGGACCAATTTGAAAAAAAAAACACCATTAGGATCCTACATTATCCCTGTTGAACATAGGCGATAGAATATACCCGGACCGACCGCTAATAAGTTATTTATAATGGTAGAAAGTTCTTAAAACTATAAAACAGTCAAACGGGTGAACCTACAAATAAACCTAAACTGAGTCATGCATAATGAATCATACAAATAACCGAGCCAAGGACTATCGATTGCCTTTCAAATTAATATCTATTTTCGTAGACGTTTAAACAGTTACTTGATGTAACTGTGGTTTAGAGTAACTAAAGGTTAAGTCACAGAATAGATATCTTAAGAGGCCTGCGGATGATGTATTGCCCATACAATCGTACTACCAAAATGATTTGTAATTCGACCATATTTCCACTATATCATGTTGTTTTTTGTATTCGAATAATATATACCTAGGTCCCTGGTTGGTTTTTTTCTTAATAATACACACCTATAATGAAATGTAAGAAAAAATATGCAAAATCGAATTTAACATATTTTTACGTCTAAAATGACATGTTTTCGTCCTATTGGTTTTGTATTAAAAACAACAATATCGTACGGTTTGTTTGTTTAGGAACATAGCTTATATTGTCTAGTTACAGAATAACAACACAATGTCGAAGATTCAACAACTTTTCAGTCATCATTTTTGGTATTACGGAACATAATAATTCACGAATTGAAGTTGCGAGCAGCTGTCGCCGGATTCTTAAGAGGCCTGCGGATGATGATTTGCCCATACAAACGTACTACCAAAATCAAAATCTGCAGTTGACGAATTTTTACTATTTTACCAATAAATAACCTGATATTTTACGTCCAGTTGGCGGCGCTAACCTACTCGATGTAGAAAGAATACATCAACTTAGAGCGCTCTTACACTACCGCGCGGTACCGTAGGTGCGGTGCCGCAAGATAGATATAGATAGATAGAGATGCATTTATTGACACAACAGAGATACAACACAGAACAGAAAGGAGGAAAAAATATACAAAAGTTACTAGGCCTTACCTACCCACTCACCCACAGACTAGATACAAGAAAGAAATAAGCTAGATAAGAGAGTAGGCAAGAGTTTCGCAATGACGTTGTCCGTTGTACGAGATGCGGAACAGATACGAAATTGCCCCGGACGCACTGCTGACCTCGAGTTGTGGCTCCGCAAATTCGATTCCGCGCGGTAATGTGGGACGGGCGGGTGTTACTGTAGTATACAGAACTTTAATGCCTTTACAGTTTGAAAGTAATCATAATCACGTCCGCCCCGGAAGAGCTCCAGACGTCGACTGAGCCAGCGGAGTAC
Organism: Eupithecia exiguata; assembly: GCA_947086465.1. Classification (NCBI taxonomy): domain Eukaryota; kingdom Metazoa; phylum Arthropoda; class Insecta; order Lepidoptera; family Geometridae; genus Eupithecia; species Eupithecia exiguata. Next base: position 4,572,941 of record OX352256.1, read on the forward strand.
CGGAAGTACCCTCGCTCGCCAAGACCGGAAGTTGATTAATGAGCGGGCGCAATATTGGTTTGAGTTTAGAACGCAAATTAGATTCGTGAATTTTATAGACGTGATAAAAGGTGTAGGTATATTTTCATTATTTTTAGGGTTCCAAATAAAAAAGGTAAAAATGGGTCCCTATTACTAAGCCTCTGCTGTCTGTCCGTCTGTCCGTCAGCGGGCTGTAACTCATGAACCGTAATGTATACTCATTTTAAATTTTGACACGTTGTAGATAACGATTGTCACTATAAGAATAAATTATAAAAACAAAAAATAAATAATAATTCAGGGGTCCAATGTCCATACAAAGGCACTAAAGTTAAGCAACGTCGGGCGCGGCCAGTACTTGGATGGGTGACCGCGTCATGATAGCACTTTGCTTTTTTCAATTAAACAAAAAAAATAGTATTTAGGGTTCCTTTTGCAAAATAGTTATGTACCTACGTTGCAACGTACGGTACATAATATAGTATAGTATAGTTATGTACCTACGTTACAACGTAATTTTAGGGCTCGCACGCGGAGGGTTTCGCACCAACGCGTTGCGCTTTGGTGCAAAATAGTTGTTATTTTGAACGTTGCAACGTAGGTACATAACAACTATTTTGCACCAAAGCGCAACGCGTTGGTGCGAAACCCTCCGCGTGCGACTCGCACTTGGCCGGTCGATCGATTGTAGGATCTTTGTGTAAGAGCAAAGCAGTGCTCCTTATGACATTTACGATTAGGAGGTGATTTTTCAGCCATTATCACTCACCTCCCCCACTTCCCCGCAACAGTTAGTTTTTATTTCACCCCGAACACTGGAATCCTTTTTGGCGTAGAGATTTTATTGTTAACGGCTTCTCGGTTTTTTTGCGTCGACTTTAAGTAGGTAGGTAAGTAGTAATATAAATTTCAAGCTCTGCTTAGCTTGTGGTTTGAATAAAGCCCACAATAGACGGAGCTATAATACAGGTTTATTGGTACACTAGCAGCGCCTTGCGGTTTCACCCGCGTAGTTCCCGTTCCCGTGAGAATTCCGGAATAAAAAGTAGCCTATGTTCTATTCCAGACTATAATCTATCTCTGTGCCAAATTTCAACCAGATCCGTTTAGCCGTTCTGGCGTGATAAAGGAACAAACATCCATCCATCTAAACTTTCACGTTTATAATATTAGTGAGATTAGTAACATTACGTGAACTGCAGGTTCTGCCCATCATCACAAACACGTTTGTAAAGACGCCAGGTTTTAAATCTTAAATTTGGTACAGATAATAGGTACCCCCCGCAATTCAATAATCGTTCGTAAGTGAGGTTTTTTTTGAAACTCGACTTAAAAACAGCTCTGCCTTGAATTAACAGAAGATATGAGAGTGAAAGATCGGTCATAAGTAACTCGTCGGGTTCCAGACAAAAATGTTTTTCATTTAGTAGCAGAGGTGATTTATATTTTTTTTTTAAGAATGCGTTAGCCTTCTGATAATCTTTCAATTTGATTTTTTAGGAAACCAGCCTATTCACACAGAATTGAGCCCACAACAAACGGGGGTAGACTTCACTTCAGGGTAGAGCTGTTTTTAAGTTGAGTTTCAAGTAAAACCTCAACGAACGATTATTAAATTGCGAGGGGCACCTATTACCAATACCAAGTATAAGAATTCAGACCTCGGCGTCTTCACAAACGTGTTTGTGATGATGTGCAGAACCTGCAGTTCACGTCATCATCATCATCAGACTATATCAGTCCACTGCTGGACATAGGCCTCCCCTAATGAGCGCCATAGCGCCCTGTCTTCAGCATGCCGCATCCAGCATCTGCCAGCAGTCTTTCGCAAATCGTCATCCCACCTGGTCGGAGGGCGTCCTACACTACGTTTGCCGAGTCGCGGTCTCCACTCAAGAACACGTTTACCCCAGCGGTTGTCCGTTCTTCTCGCGATATGGCCAGCCCACTGCCACTTCACGTATTGTCACTAATTTACCAATAACCCTGTATAAGTAGTGAAACATACGTGCGGCTCTTCCGTTGGACTGTTTATACCTAGGTTTGTAAAAATTCAGTTCGGATTTTTGTCAAACCCCGCAGTAGTGAATCGCAAATAGAATTTCAGGTTCCTATTGATATGGGTCATTCCAGCGAAGATGACACCCCAGGTCAAAATAATAAATTACATAATTTGTACTTGAATATGTCATTACAGCAAAGCCAATGAATTGATTCAATAGGAATAGACCAATTTTTTAAATGTTTTTGCGATTTTCGTAGTTTTGATTGATCTTGAACACAGCTGTAGCGCGATTGCCTGTGGTAAGGTATTTATTCTTCATGTTTGAAATACTTTTCTTTGCCTTCTAATGTATTACTGTAAAAGGCGATTAGACTTAAGACAAATACAATTCAAGGCGTTTAAAACAGCGGCAAGTTATTATATGAGAGTAATTTTGTTGAGAAGTTATAAAGCATCAACAAAATGCTTATGGGGTGTCCCACCCGTCACAGCAAAACATAGTCTTTTTTATCCTGAGCTAAAAATATAGCATCTTTGGTCTTCCGGTTTGGCAAAAGTAACAATTATGCTATGTGTAATGGTTTTGGCTACATGGAACATTGCGCAAGTAAATACTTAACGAAATATTGAGATTACAAACGGTGTCCCACCCGTCACAACGGCATGTGGGACCAAAAAAAGCCTTGATGAATTCGTGATTTACTGCGTTAAAGTGGTTTGATTATGACACATAAATATAGTTTTAGTAATAATATTATGATTTATGGGAATTTATCACGTTTATATCCATTTTTTTCGACCATTCAGAAGATTTATGCTCAGACGTGGTCATGGACTGACTAAACCAGCTGAAACGTCGGGAAAATAACTAAATTCACGTGAGAAATACTTGTTTACAGTTATATTTCGATGTGGACTGACCTCAGAAGATTTTTTTCCAATTAGTTTCGAAAAAATTTAAAACCACTTTTTTTCGTTTTTATAACTTTTGTTAGTGTTTCTATCCAGGTGCATAATTAATATGCTTGTCTAAGCAGGTGTGTGTGTTTTATTTGCGAGATTTATGTCGTAGACTTGAAATAATCGCGCGTAATTGTTACTTGTCCCACCCGTCACAAACTGTATGAGGCATTATTTCGATAATTTTCAAATAAAATAATGGTTATTTAATTTAAAATGGGACCTTATCGTTCTAGCTACAACATATGAGAAAGCTGCTTAACAAAATGTTGATGGTTTGTCTTAATTTGGGAAGCAAAGCCATCCACTTAGATAGGTGGGTGTCATGGGTGTCCCACCCGTCACACTTAGTAAATGTCAATTTACTGAGTCAACTGTGTAATTCAGGACTACATTTATATGTTTTCATATAAAGCTATTATCTGGTTATGTTATGACATTATTTTGAAACTGATAGCATTGGTAGTTTTTGAGAAATTACTTGAAGTTTGAGCAAAAAGGAGTTAGAATGTCCCACCCGTCACAATGGAATGACCCATATGCAGATTTTGATAGAATTTGCATGGCCCGTACTGTCAGCGCCAAGTGAATGTATCCGTATTTCCGTACCAAGAAAACTACAATCAAATAATAAAACTAAATTAAAACTATTAATACATGATAATTGTAATACATGATAATAATAATTTACTACTTCTTTACTACTAATTTAATACACTTAATAATTTACTACTTACAAAGCCTAATAATGTATCTTTGTGCCATTTTGTAAATTGTAATACATGATAATTAAGACACATTATAAATACTATACAATATATTATATACTATCTCAACAGACTCCTTGACCAAAACCCAGACTGTGATATCTTCGCAGATGAATGGAAGAGTTTTATGTTAGTATACCTGAGGTTTTGCGAGAGGGATGAATGAAAGGATGCGTGTTCGATTGGTTATTTTAGTTAGTATTAGTTTAAGTCATTGTAATATTTTTTTATACCAATTAATTTATTTGCCTGCATTATCAAAAACTATTTAATTTTTAATATTCTATTTTGATTTATTTTGTAAAATTTTAACTTGTTAGATAATTATAAATAATGTGTTTTAATTTTAAGTAACTAATGTAATTGGTTTTATAAATCGTGTTAGTTACTATATTTAATAAACAATAATAATAATAATATAGTAAGTGTATACTATAGTATAACTTATTTAAGGTTTTTATTTATTATAGTACTCTGGGTAATTTCTAAGAAATTAATAAATCCCAAAAATTTACGATCTCGACGGGATTCGAACCCGCACCTTCCCCTTCAGCGCAGGGTTGCTCTTTTTCCAACTAAGCTACGTGATCTTATCTAGTCGACCCGTAAATCTTTGGGAGTTCTTTCGGCACTTACGCCGTCAGCGCCACCTACAGAGGAAACAATGAAGTTATCCAATTCTGCTCAAAGACCAAATTTACATTTAGTTCTTTGACGAGAGGTTTTGCCGTTGCTTGATTCTAAGGTTTTTATTTATTATAGTACTCTGGGTAATTTCTAAGAAATTAATAAATCCCAAAAATTTCGAGATCGTAAATTTTTGGGATTTATTAATTTCTTAACTTATTTAAGTTAACTCTTTGAATTAGATATGTCTAGTTTTAAGTTATTTTGTAGCGCCCCAACGGGGTACATGTTTGATACTAGAAATTGTCATAAGATCCTTGTCACACAACAACATGTAACAAATGAATAAATGATTCTAAATGATTCTATTTACAATTGAAACAATTGAGCTAACTGCAGACTGTTGCAAGCAATCTACAGGTAGCTCAACTGATCCTAACCAATACGAGCTGGCTGCATTTCCCCGCTGTATGGCAATGCTGATGCGCTGTGCCAGATACACTGAATAAATACTGAATGATCTTTAATTTGTTGGATTTTTCTCTGTCCCGAATAGCAGAATAACTAATGACAAATCTGAAAAATTCACAATGGGAAAATATGATACATATACATTTTTTCTTACGTAACGTTTATTATCAAAGAAAATTACAATCAAATAATAGAATTAAATTAAAACTATTATATATACTAACAATTGAAACAATTGAGCTAACTGCTGTTGCAAACAATCTACAAATATACATCAATACCAGTCGGAAGCGTGCCCAAGACGCTAGCTGCATTGCCCCGCTGTATAGCAATGCTGATGCGCTGCGCCATTACGTAACGCCATCTTTTCTTCTAGAATATAATTATGATTCTAAGACGGAACGAAGTTTGCCGGGCTAGATATTTCCTTAATATTCTACTGACGTTTTCAGTTTAGATAGTTTTGTCCCAGTATGAATGATGCTGACTGTACAACTCATGTCTCTGTCAAGGTTGTCTATTTCGCTCTACAATGTTTCTGCCTCACTCTCTCTAGGGAGGCATGCATATTGTATTGCAGTTAGGGGTGTCAACATTTTTAGAAATTAGAATCGAAATATTAAAACCAATAATGCCTAGTTGTGCAAGTGAATTGCTTCGCTCGGCATGAGAATGAAAATTTTAAACTCAACTTCCTTTCAGGTTACAGCACTAATCTGGTATAAATAAATAAATATTGCTGGACAATTCACACAGCATCATCTAGCCCCAAGCTAAGCAGAGCTTGTGTTATGGGTACTAGATAACTGATAATTATATCCTATTCAACATTTTACTACACAAATTACGTCTTCTACAAGATTTTTCGAATTTTCATCAGTTGATTTAGCTTAGAATCATAAGATTATTTCAACTACTAAGCTTCAGCCCGCAGTTTCGCACGTTTTTTTAAATACACACGTTTAAAATATGTCCGGAACTTTATGTCTGCAAAATTTCATCACGATCCATTCAGTAGTTTTGGAGTTGTTTTCTCACAAACATCTTGACGTCACTTTTACCAGAGAGAGATTTTTATACCAATTTTAGAAAACTCTCAATTAGATTCTAGTGCTAATAAACTACTAAAAAAATGTATTCAACCACAAATTAGAACTAGCATTTACAATTGAGCTAACTGCAGGCTGTTGCAAACAATCTACAGGTAGCTCAACTGATCCATCCATCTCAATCCATATCGATAAATACTCGTACATAGAAATGCACTTAAAATTTACAATTTTATGTATCGCGCGTAATTTGACGTAAACTTTGGACGTAGTTGACGCCTTTTTGACAAAATACCATAAATTTGGTCATGACGTCAGTTATCTGCGTACGTAGGTACCTAATATAAGCAAATGCGCTGATTTGCCGATGACAGTTGATAGGTACGTATTCAGCCGTATATCGTAATAACATTGTGCCTACTATTTCATGGTGTTAAAAACATTAATAAACTTTTCACAAAATGGCGTCGTATGGTACCCCCTTATATAATTACGACTTAATTACTGTTATTATTATGATTTAAAACTGTCTGCAAGCCCTAAAATGCCTTAATATTTTAAATATTACTAAGTGACAACCCTAACTCCTAACACTCTCCTTTCTTCAGAAAATTAAAATATCCCTCCTAAATAATAAAAACGTACTGTTTGAACGTTACATGCCCTTAGGGAGTCTACGTTCCCTTTTAGGGCTCTGGGGCGTCTTTGTAAGGAAGGTAAGGGCTGAAGAAATACCTCGTGATATTTTTGTAATGAAGCCTTTTTTGTCGCTTTTTGGGGAGTTTTTTAGGGAAAGGGAATATTGCTGGCGGCAGGGAATATTGCTGGCGGCTGTTTCGGCAATTGACCAGCGCTGCAGTGCTCCCCGAGCCCCTGCAGCACACGCTGAGTGGTAGCCTTTTGGTCTCACATTGTTTTTATGATTGATTCTCTCATAACACTGTATTTTCTTGTGTATAGTAAACTAGCAGCGCCTCGCGGTTTCACCCGCGTAGTTCCCGTTCCCGTAGGAATTTCGGGATAAAAAGTAGCCTATGTCCTATCCCAGACTATAATCTATATCTGTGCCAAATTTCATCCAGATCCGTTTTGCCGTTCTGGCGTGATAAAGGAACAAACATCCATCCATCTATCTATCCATCCATCCATCTAAACTTTCACGTTTATAATATTAGTGAGATAGTGAGATGAGATAAATACTAGAAGTAAACATAAACTCGCTGTACCCACAACCAGGCTTAACAAGATTAATGTATCTTTTAAAGGGCAATGTATACGCTTCTACAACAAAACTCCAAGTGAGTTGCAAAATCTATCAATAAATAAATTCAAACAAATTGTCAAAACCTTTCTGTGCAAAAAGGCTTACTACAAAATATCAGATTATTAAGAAGATAAAAAAGCTTGGGACGGGTTTTGCTCCAACTCGAAAAATAACAACTAACAGGCTAAAGGTTTCTTAGTCGCTTCTTTACTTTAGTCTACATACCGAAGCGACAGAAATCAAAAGTACCACTTTATTTCCGTGTCAGTGTTTTATTTTAAGAATTTGACCTTTTCTAAGTGTACATTTTTGTATTTATGGAAATAAAGAATTTTTGATTTGGTTTGAATAAGGTGGTTTTCACTTTTCACGTAATACCCTATTATGATGATGATAGAACTTCACGTACAGGTAAGTTCGTTTAATCATTAGTTATACACTCCTCTGAATTGACCAGCCGATAGTGGATATATTACCTTTCTTATTGAATTCTTAAAGGTCCAATGGTCCACGTGGTCCAAGATCGAGACCCTACTACCGGAAGCCTAATAAAGGATAATACAAAGCGACATTTTTATTGAACACAACCCGTACCTACGTGACTGCGCCTCTAGTGAGGGGATTAGTCGATTGAATGTGTCGATAGTTTGTCGATAGAATAGAAAACGTGAGGAAGGTTAAATTTGCGCGATTTCGTATATGCGTACGTAGTTATGTTAAATCTGATTTATTTATTTGTGCTACTGGGTAAGTGGGTTTGTATTGTGAATGTTTGAATTGTTTGGAGGAACTATTGAATTTGTTTGGGTGCTTTTGTAGCAATGAGTGTCGTTTTTTGTTGAAAATGGCCGTTATTTATTCAACAGTTTAGTTATTACAGTTTAAGTAATGGATTTTTCTACGAATGATGTAAGGAATATTTATTTAGCCTTAGTTGCGCGATTCTTAATCCAAAATCCTACCCGTGTGAGGCATGAGTAGATACATTTAATAGTGGCACTATCGTTACAAAGTTAGGCAAATTAACTTTATGTTCGTGTTAGTTTATTGTAACTTTGTAGGTTATGTAGATATTTAGTAGAGTAAGTATTATATAACTATTTTATACTTTCTTTTTTTAAGTGCCACCGTCTTTTTTGTTCTTACATGTCAAGTCCATCCCATGGTCGCCTGGAAGAGATCGCTCATAGCGATAAGGCCGCCTTTGTACTTCTTCTCGTAGCATTTATTTCGGTACTGTGTTCTGTGTTTGTGTGGTACAATAAAGTATTGTCCATCTATTGATATATAGTTTGACCCTTAGTTTCGGTCAAACTATAACCAAAGTGTTTTAATTGTATTTACCTACATAAACGATGAAACTTGTCGATGGTCAACAACTGTTTTTTACTTAATGACTACATCGAAATTTTATCACTGAAACATAAAACAAACATGGGTAATTTTTTTTCTGTTTACTTAACTGATCTCGTGGACAATAATCGACTATAATATTGTTGTGTGATAATGATAGAGTTTGTAAGGTCTATATTATTACGTAAAGTGTAATTTTAGGTTATATGTGAAATGTAAGCCATTTGTGTATTTTCTACTTAATGTTATCTATAGACCACCACAATGTTATTTTTAGTATTATGTAATTTCTCATCTATTTGAATTTTCTCATAGGAAATTAAATATTTTAAACCTTTTTTTCCTAAGGGTGAAGACAGCAATAATTATTGTTAACGCTTTTAACAATAATTATTGCTGTCTTCTCATCGACGTAGACAATCGGAGCTATCGATACCTTTCTCTAGAAATAATCGATAGACTCCCCTCTCTAATGCGCAGACGCCGAATCTTAGCCTATACTACGATGACAAATCATGATATATGTGTATGTGAATATATCTCCGGATGTAGTATAATAATGTCGCTCTAGTTTTCGTAATTTGATTCTAATAGATTCTAAATTTTTGAGAAAGCGGCCAGGGGGGTGCGTAAAAATGTATGAGGTAAACATGTATGAGCCGTTCACCATTATATTGCAATGTTTTTACTTTTTACCCACAACCCGCTATCCCAATCCCTCGGTGACCACCTACCCGACGGGAGTAGATTTAAAATCAGCGCCGCATACTCCCTGCATGCAGCTCAAAGCTGAATTTACTCCCTTTGCCTATTTATTTTTAATTTCTTTGTGTTTTTATGTATAATTCTGTTTAGGTTAAGAGTTTTTTAGGCAATGAATGATTTTTTATTCATTATTTATTTATTTAAAAATCTGGCAGCTAAAATAAATCAGAAAGCTGTTATTCGTGATAAGTTTTCTCATTTATTTGACAGGTAACTCTTTCCATTTTTTTTCACTAAAAACTTATATTTAGTAAACATATCCTGTTTAAAAAACTTACTATAAAAGAAGATATAAAAGATAAAGAGGATAAAATGATGCTCCAACTCGAAAACTAGGTACATTCTAACAAGGTAAAGGTTTCTTGTTCGCTTCTTTACTTTACCATAAAAAGATTCAAGTGGACAAAAAATCAAAGTGATCACTTTATTTCCTAGTTTTACTTATGTAATCAGAGTTTTGTGACGTGTCCAAGAGTCCTGTAAGGTCTAAAGGAAATAAAGCACTTTGAATTTTGAATTTGAATTTTGAATTAGGTAGCATAATTACGTAATGCAATAATGTATGAGAGAAAGAGAAATGTACCCTTAATCCGGGTCAATACAGAAAACATTAGATAATAGTAATCGAGAACCATTGCGACTGCCCCAATTCTGCAGTGCGTCAGAAATGTTCGCGTAGGACCACACTGATGGTTTTCATACCATCATCGTGACGTCACCAAACGGCTCTGTCGGAAGACCAGCGTTGGTTGTAAAGTGTTTACAACTAACCCATGCTGAGACAGGGACCGTTTTGTGACTCTTATCGATAGTAGTTTTGTCTCTTGTCTCTCAATTATGTCTGTACCTATATGTTGATGGAGTTACAAATAAATAATATTCTATATTCTATTCTATTCTATCGTGTGCAAGAAAACTGCGTCCCTGATGCGTAGAATACGGGACAGCCGCAACAGCATCTTGAGGACTGTAGCATAAGGACTATCATCTCCACTCTGGGAGGTACTTTGTGATCATGAGGTGAAAATACTTCCTGCATTGATTATCCTCACATCTTGTCTCAGTTCTGTATATGTTTCTGTTATTACACGATCTCTGTGGTGCGGTGGGCGAAGGTCCACCTGCGATGCAGGAGGTAGCGGGTTCGATTCCCGCCTATTATTATCCCGCCATTATTTATTTATTGTGTTTTTATGAATTTGTAAGTTAATTAATGTAATTGATTTCATCTACCGTTTTAATTAAATAAATAAAAAAACTAATAACTTATGGCTCAGATCTGACTGAACTAACCTCATAACCCTCCCCTGTTGGTAGTCGGGTAAAAAGTCAAAGTAAATTTCTAGAAAATGGGGTAACTTAACTCCAAAAACATATAATCTTTCCGTAAAATAGCCTTTCAAAGGAAATAAGCTCTTTTCAACTACATTCACATAAAGGCCCCTCTACACTAAGTCAATTCAACGTTAAACATTAAGGCGCCCGTACGTTGGCTTCAGCTCTCAAGTGTATAAAGGACTCGGTTGTGAAGAAAGCTGTACGCATGGGCGGACGTAAATGGAAGTTCGGTATACTGCGGGACATAAATTGGCACTGCTGTTAAAATCATATTTTAATTTAAACATGTGAAGACAATGAACAATGTTATACATCCATGAGTTTAATGTCTCCATATTATGTTTTTTGTAGTGTGAGGCCGTCGCCAATCTATTAGACTTACCCACCTATTACAGTTTACTCCTAAGTACTTTTTCTAAATTAAAAAATATGACCAAATGTTTTTTTCGTTCAGTTCGGTAACACGTTCGTTAGGTTTCGACAGAATATCAGCGCCTATCTACTCTTGAGTGGTAAGGCATTTTTGCTGAGTCGAGACCTTTTTGCTGCTGTAACACAGCACAGTCAGTCTTTTTGAAAAATGTTTTGTGAAATTGTTTTCGTTCTCGATGTTAAACTGTTACTTTTTTTTTTCTCATACTATATTTTCATGTACTTATGTTTTGTACTGCAGCAGCAAATAAATGAATGTCTTTTTTTTGTTGGTAATAAATCATATGTATCTGAGTATCTGTTTGTCAGTCTTTTCTAACGTAGCTCCCTAGCCTAGAGAACATTTTTTTTAAATTTAAGTTTTTATATTTTAAATTAATGTGACTGGATATAGGTAAAAACAGTGCAACCATTCAAATAACGGAAATCGTTTCAGTATCCGATTCTGAAAGTCTAATCACTAACCATCATTTTCTCGTTCTCTGGAGCAAAAAATAGTAGGGCTATTTGACTACATTAAAAATAAGTTCCAAATTGTTTTCATCCTAGTCAGTGACAACGTAGCAAAGCGTAATCAGGTGATTTTTATTAAAAATATGCCTATTTTAGGTTAAAAAACAAGATTAAAACTACACACTTCTTGATATATATGATCACGTGCCCGAAAACGCTTTGCATTTGGTGGGATCGCTGGAGATGTCACACTATTACAGATAACAGTATTAATGAGTTATTCTTGTTAGGTGTGGTGTGGCGTTTGACGTCATAACTCAGAGCACGGGAGCCATGACAGAGATTATCGTTTTGGCGCGCCATTATTTCATTCAAACTTTAAAATTCGTTTTTATAACTAATACGACTGGCCTTGAAGAAATATTAATTACGCTTTGCATTATTTTTATCAGCCAATACGTTAGAATTATTTCCCAGTAGTAGTCAAGTAGTAGCCTATTGTTTTCAATTTAAAAGTTCAATTTAGCCGCTTTTATGGAGCCGCGTGCAGAAACTAGCGTGTTAATAAAATATAACAAACAAAAACACTACATTTGCTCACAAAACAACACGACACAATTCAGTCACAAAAGTTTCATGGTACCTAATAAAAACTGTGCGCCAGCAAGTGCCAGCAAGTGTACGCCTTTTATAGTGAGTTAGAACGCGCGGCTGCCTCTCAAAGCGGAAAATCTTTTGGAATAGTTCACAAAGTAGGTATAACTACTCGTACCTATCGCTAGCTACTCAGTAGGCACTCATATGTACAGTGTAAGTACTTCCAGTCTTAAGCTAGAACCACACTTTTGCTTGTGAGCTACGTGTGCAATTTATAATATGGGTCCCAGAAAATCCCTACGAGATAATTTCAAAGAAATAAACATAATGACAGTCCCCTGTCAATATATTTATGAAAACTTGTTGTACACTCATAGAAATATCAATCGGTTCCCTAAAATACCGACATACATAATTTAAATACTAGAAATAAGAATAAACTCGCTGTGCCCACAACCAGGCTTCACAAGATTAATGTATCTTTCAAAGGGCAGTGTATACGCTTCTACAACAAAACTCCTAGTGAGTTGCAAAAATTGTCAATGAATAAATTCAAACAAATTGTCAAACATTTCCTTTGTAAAAAGGCTTACTACCAAACTTCGATAAACGTAAAAAAGGAAGATACGGAACGTTCTACTAGCGCTGACCCAAAAACTGTACCGTGTTACAGATGAAATAATGATAAGGTATCGGATTTACCTTAATATTACGTTGAATAAAGGAAATTTCAAAAATCCATTGTACAGTTTGTGATACCTATTATAAGCTTTTTTTTAATGCCTCTGTAATAGTTTTACTCTATTTAGTTTAGCCAGAAAATCGAAAATAGATATTGGTGGCCACTAAGGGCAACTTCGATATTCCGCCTAAACTTAGAATAAAACTATTACAGAGGCATTAAAAAAAGCTTATAACAGGTAACACAAACTATGCGATGGATTTTTGAAATTTTCTTTGTTCAACGTAGATTGTGGATTAAACAGGTAGCGGCGCTAGCTTGACCCATACCACAGATTTAATACACCTACAACCAAATTACAGTCAAAAGACACCCATAACTAATCTCATGTGGTCAAACACTGCATCAGTAAAGCATTCACCATGATTTAAGTACAAATGAACTAAACATTATTCAATTTACACGTCTATGCTTTTCCGAACACTTCTTGTCCATCTTAAGGTTGTCTGGAAGAGATCACTCTTAGCGATAAGGCCGCCCATTGTATCTGTATTATTTTGTGTTACGTGATATAATAGCGGATTTCTCTACATTTAGGTCAACTGATTTATATTCCTTGTTGATTTTCTGAGTTGAGCAATGGGAACCAAAATAAGTTTGATGTTGCGCACTTTGCTCAACTGAGTTGCACAAAAGGAACCTCGCGATTTTTTTTTATTCTTTAGTGTGTAATAAAAAATATTTGTTTTTGTTGTAGGCACCCATCTACCTACAGCGAATGTAAAGAACTTCAGTTTAAAGCAAGAATCACACTATTGTAGTGTTTGTGGCGCGTCAAAAGCGGTTTTATACATTTAGTGACGAGCTAAAATACACCAGTGTTGTAGCTCGTCGCTGATCGCGTCACAGGGCACTGTTGTAAACAATCTAGAAGTAGCTCAACTGATCAATACTAATCAATACAATCAATACCAGTCGCGCGCGTCCCCAAGGCGCTAGCTGCATTGCCCCGCTGTATGGCAATGCTGATGCGCTGCGCCAGATACTCACCAGCTCTCGGGTCACCCGTCGCTTGTTAGGTACCTACGTACTCCCTTTTCAATTCAAAAAATAAAGAAACTTAAAAATATTTGGGGTTTACGTGGGTTTTAGCTTGTTTACTTAATAATTTAAGTCTTAAAATTTAGACTAAGTTAACTATTCTAGATTAGCACAGGGATATAAGACGAGTTTTTTATACAAAAGCAACACCAACAAACACCTCATTTCAAAGTTACTTCACACAACTTTTTGTCATTTTCAAGAGTGAATGTTGTGCGAGCTAACCTTGTAATGAGGTAAGTTTGTTTTTTAAATCTGTTGAAGTATTTGGAATCGGTTATTAGCTCTAATCACACCATGAAAAGCCCATGAAGGGGTTGCCTAGCACCACAGCGATGGTAAAGGTAGGGGAGGTAATATACAGCAATTGGTCAAGGGGGTTAAATCAGACGGGAGTAGCTATAGAAAAAACAGCTTTCTGAGTAACTGAGGTTAGATGAAGAAATTGGCTTAAGCGTAAAGACCCGGCAAAAGGCTTTTCTGCCCTAGTGATACAAAGATTTATAAGCTTTCCCAACTACTTATTTATGGGCTCTGTTATTTTACACACAATTATCTCGCCGTTAAAATTTACGTATTCCATAGGTCGTCATAATTTTGTAATCTGTGAGCAATAAATACAACACTGACAACCGTGCTCACGGATTACATTATTATCAGTATGGAAACCGTAGATTTTCACGGCGAGAAAAACGTGTGTCAACAAAGCCACTTAGTGACACTGAGCATATACAGTTTTGTTTTCATTTTTGTATTAAGGGTACAAAAATAAATCTATAAGCATAGATTCGTCATTCTTGTTATCGATTTCAAAAATATGGTCCTTATTACATTGATGAATCAACTAAACTCTTAGAAAAAAACACTTTTTTTTTTTATAATACATAGTAGCGAATTTATCACCATACAAAGACAGTATAAAACATTCAGTAGGAAGTCAAATGTTTGCTGACAACACAATTTTGATAGTGATATATCAAACAGTTATATTAATAGTATTTTAATAGGAAGAACCTTTTCCCCACCTTCCCACAGTTACACCAGAAAGCGTAGAGAAGCGAAATTAGAGACATTGAGAACCCAAGCTTGGGGCACCACCAGGATCTTAGTTGTTGTTGCAGTTTTGTTGATTTTGGTGCAAAATTTATTAAACAGAATAAATAAAACAATTACATTAATATTGCAAAAAAATTACATAAACATATTGTAAGAAACAATAGAGCAGTGAAAAGAAACGAGAACCTTCGCAAAATGCTCATTATCATTTTTAAATAATTACATAATTATCTGTCATCTGTGGTATCCGCAAATTCGAAATTATTTTACACACAAATAAAGAAACGCATATCTTTATTGCTTTCTGCTGTTTTTTATGTAGTTAAAATTATAAAGCTCTTCAATATCCGAATAAAAATTGTAAGTAAATAAAAACCTGTTTTTTTTTTAAAAAAAAAAAAGTTATTCTTTTAAATAGGTTTATACCAAAATAACCATAATTACAAAAATATTTTGGTTTGACTCTTTTTTAAGTTCTCTAAATAAACTGTCTTAGTCTAATTTGCATCCAAAACCAACAAAACGCGTAGCAGGGCTCGCACAGGACTGGGTGACATCGTACCAACTACTCACAGTCTCTGCAGATGCCTCAACCTGAGAAACAAGCCATCTGACAAGTGGCCGAGGCGGTTATTGCTCAACTTCCTGGAATCAATAGTGTATCTTTATTTTATTTTTATGTTTTAGGAACGGAGTCTTTTTTATTATGGGAGCAAAATAAAAGGTAACATTTTTTTAGGGATGTTTAAACTTGCAAAGACTTTTCGTATTTTTCAGGAATCTTTCAAAAATGAATTACCAATTTTTGAATAGGAAGCTTACATTTAGCAAATC
Organism: Eupithecia exiguata; assembly: GCA_947086465.1. Classification (NCBI taxonomy): domain Eukaryota; kingdom Metazoa; phylum Arthropoda; class Insecta; order Lepidoptera; family Geometridae; genus Eupithecia; species Eupithecia exiguata. The sequence continues at coordinate 4,588,716 of OX352256.1, forward strand.
ATGATTATTTTATGGGCGACAAAAGGATATTCTATTAATTATTGAAATCTCCTGGAATACAAGATAAAGACTAAGAATGACATAAGTTGTAAATAATACAAAACAAAAACTAGAAAGTGTTTAAAAAAAACGCAACTTCATAACGTCATTACAAAGTCACTGCGTTAGACTTTTCACTCAAATAAGAGTGATTGGAGCATTTGAAATTAGAATAAAAATTCAAAATCTACTTACAGTCGTTCTAAAGCAGTTAGCTCCGAGAAGGCATCTCGCTCGATCGTGTGGATGTGGTTCTCGGAGAGTTGTCTGGAAGAAAAACATAGAACTAAGGCAAACCATTTTATTTTCATTTATTTCAATCATTAAAATTATTTAATTGATTCTTATAAGTATTTAAAATACATGGTTGGTTTTTGAAACACCTATACAGTATCGAGTTTTTAGGGTTCCGTACCCAAAGGGTAAAAACGAGACCCTATTACTAAGACTCCGCTGTCCGTCTATCACCAGGCTGTATCTCATGAACCGTGATAGTTAGACAGTTGAAATTTTCACAGATTATGTATTTCTGTAGCCGCTATAACAACAAATACTAAAAAACAGAATAAAATAAATATTTAAGGGGGCTCCCATACAACAAACGTGATTTTTTTTGCTGTTTTTATAGATAATGGTACGGAACCCTTCGTGCGCGAGTCTGACTCGCACTTGGCCAGTTTTATTTTTATTCCTATTAATTTCGGTAGGTACTTAATAATTAATTATTAATACTATTTAACGGGTATTTATCGCGTTTATTTACCTATTTTTCCCAACGTTTCGACAGGTTTACACACTGCCGTGGTCACGGAATGACGGGATGATATTTATTACTTAATAAATAAGTAGAATTAATACAAATAATTGAAACTTACAATGTTCTCAGCTCCTTGAGGTTCTGAAAGTCGCTTTGGAAGATAATCGAGATGTTGTTTCCCTGAAGCTCTCTGGAACAAAGGAAATATATGATTTTAGAAATAGTTATGTACTAAGAAATTAATAAATCCCAAAAATTTACGATCCCGACGGGATTCGAACCCGCACCTTCCCCTTCAGCGCAGGGGTGCTCTTTTTTCCAACTAAGCTACGTGATCTTATCTAGTCGGCCCGAAAATCTTTGGGAGTTCTTTCGGCACTTACGCCGTCAGCGCCACCTACAGAGGAAACAATGAAGTTATCCAATTCTGCTCAAAGACCAAATTTACATTTAGTTCTTTGACGAGAGGTTTTGCCGTTGCTTGATTCTAAGGTTTTTATTTATTATACTCTGGGTAATTTCTAAGAAATTAATAAATCCCAAAAATTTACGATCCCGACGGGATTCGAACCCGCACCTTCCCCTTCAGCGCAGGGGTGCTCTTTTTTCCAACTAAGCTACGTGATCTTATCTAGTCGGCCCGAAAATCTTTGGGAGTTCTTTCGGCACTTACGCCGTCAGCGCCACCTACAGAGTTATTAATTTCTTAGAAATTACCCAGAGTATAATAAATAAAAACCTTAGAATCAAGCAACGGCAAAACCTCTCGTCAAAGAACTAAATGTAAATTTGGTCTTTGAGCAGAATTGGATAACTTCATTGTTTCCTCTGTAGGTGGCGCTGACGGCGTAAGTGCCGAAAGAACTCCCAAAGATTTTCGGGCCGACTAGATAAGATCACGTAGCTTAGTTGGAAAAAAGAGCACCCCTGCGCTGAAGGGGAAGGTGCGGGTTCGAATCCCGTCGGGATCGTAAATTTTTGGGATTTATTAATTTCTTAGAAATTACCCAGAGTATAATAAATAAAAACCTTAGAATCAAGCAACGGCAAAACCTCTCGTCAAAGAACTAAATGTAAATTTGGTCTTTGAGCAGAATTGGATAACTTCATTGTTTCCTCTGTAGGTGGCGCTGACGGCGTAAGTGCCGAAAGAACTCCCAAAGATTTTCGGGCCGACTAGATAAGATCACGTAGCTTAGTTGAAAAAAGAGCACCCCTGCGCTGAAGGGGAAGGTGCGGGTTCGAATCCCGTCGGGATCGTAAATTTTTGGGATTTATTAATTTCTTAGAAATTACCCAGAGTATAATAAATAAAAACCTTAGTTATGTACTCTAAAAAAAAATAGATTCAGGCGTTACTTTGCGGAAATCCATTGCAAAATATAAGGATGAAAATATTTAGTAACAATTCCGCGAAAAAACCTTCTCCGATAAGTTCAAACAAAATGTAGTCCGCGTTGCAGAAGAAAATACATAATGTTGGCGTCGTTTTCTTCTACAACGCGGAGAACATTTTTCCATCCCTACGACCACCATGTTTGGTGTTCGTTCCAATAATTACGAACCAATGAAAAGAGAGAGAGAAATGTACGTCATTGTTGCTGGTAAGTTATGTATATTTTACTCGTTTTTATCTTACATAGTTTTCGTTGAGAAATTCCACGATGAGATATTCCACGAAGAATAATCAGCTACACGTAGTCCAACCAGTACCTAACACACAATAACCTTACTGTAGTCCGAGTTCATCGAGATTTTCCCATCCCTTCGACCACCATGTTTGTTAATCCAATAATACAGTCTGTATCGATAATCGGTGCGCGATTGGAGCAATCGAATGACGATAATCGATTATTGATGCCGGTTGAATCGTCAGTCGATTATATTATTCGAGAATTATAGCGATTAATTGGTGTTAATGAGCTTCGTTTGATTTGGAGTGTTTTTTTAATGAAGGGAAAATAGTTTTTTATTGGTTGAAGAAAGGGTTCAATTTGGAAGTTATAAAACTAATTTTATTGCGACTAATAGGTTCTGTGTCAAGTGTCAGTCATTAAAAATATCGTGGATTAATCACTGAATTAAAAAACCGGCCAAGTGCGAGTCGGACTAGCGCACGAAGGGTTCCGTACCATTATCTATAAAAACGGCAAAAAAAACACGTTTATTGTATGGGAGCCCCCTTAAATATTTATTTTATTCAGTTTTTTAGTGTTTGTTGTTTTAACGGCAACAGAAATACACCATCTGTGAAAATTTCAACTGTCTAACTATCACGGTTCATGAGATACAGCCTGGTGACAGACGGTCCCGTTTTTACCCTTTGGGTACGGAACCCTAAAAAAAATCCAGGCGCAACCAAGAGGTCTAACAAAGTTGACGGATGGCGGATGGCCTAAAACGATTAACGGACGATCCTGGACTGATGATTTTAAATAATAATAATAACGCTGGTCAATTCACACAGCATTATCTAGCCCCAAGCTAAGCAGAGCTTGTGTTATGGGTACTAGATAACTGATATACATAATGTAGTACAAAAGTCTGGCTTTTATTTCGGTCAACGAGTTAGCATTGTCATTCAACGTGGCAATGCTGCCAGCATTCTGGGCACTTGCTGGTGACTGGTGACGGCTTAGATTTTTAGAAAATTGATTTAAGTGTTAATATTAGTTGTAATTATTAATGTATTTTCTTTATCAATGGATTGTATGTAAATAAAACAACAATTAAGCAATGTAGTACAATATATAGATAGATATTTTTTATTATACATAGAAAACGACCAGAATACCCGGAACAAATACCTGCAGATCGTTCACACATTTGTCCCGAGGCGGGAATCGAACCCGCAACCTCCTGCGTCGCAGGCAGACCTTTGCCCACCGCGCCACAGAGGACGTCGAATATATTTTTAGATTTTTTCTCATAGACTAAAATACCATATTGAGCAAATACGTGCGAAGTCGAGCGTTGAAAGTAAGGCACGTAAATTGGAATGAATGAACTCATTGTTTACGCAATTTATTTGAGGATGTAACAATTAAATTGTTATTGTGTTACATTACACGTATGGAATGGAGTTGTTATGACTTCCCCATGCATGTTGTTATTATGACCTGTCACTGGTCACCTGGTGATTTAATCTAACAGAAATGGATGGTTTACTTAGAGCCGTTGCGGTCGAACCCTGGGAGACGTATGCTCTACTTTTTTATTGTTGATTACTTTTATATAGTTGATTATGTTCATGATTTTTCTAAATTTTAACTTTTGAAGACTTTTAAAAGGCAGGAGGTTCTATATTCGTAGTATGTTTTTAGGGTTGCGTACCCAAAGGGTAAAAACGGGACCCTATTACTGAGACTCCGCTGTCCGTCTGTCCGTCTGTCATCAGGCTGTATCTCATGAACCGTGATAGTTAGACAGTTGAAATTTTCACAGATGATGTATTTCTGTTGCCGTTGTAACTACAAATACTAAAAAATAGAATAAAATAGGTAAATATTTAATGGGGCTCCCATACAACAAACGTGATTTTAATGCCGCTTTCATAGATAATGGTACGGAACCGTTCGTGCGCGAGTCCGACTCGCACTTGGCTGGTTTTATTGTATAGATTGATTGATTTTTTCATGATTTTTGTATATTTTTACCTTTGGAGACTTGTAAAAGGGAGGAGGTTCTTCGTAGTATGTTTTTTATGTTTAAGGCCCATACGACGCCATTTTGTGAGAAGGATAGGTATAGGATTGGATAGACGACCTCTGTGGCGCGGTGGGCGAAGGTCTGCCTGCGACGCAGGAGGTTGCGGGTTCGATTCCCGCCTCGGGACAAAAGTGTGTACGATCTGCAGACATTTGTTCAGGGTGTTCTGGTCGTTTTCTATGTATAATAAAAAATATCTATCTATGTATTGTATTATATTATGTATATCAGTTATCTAGTACCCATAACACAAGCTCTGCTTAGCTTGGGGCTAGATAATGCTGTGTGAATTGTCCAGCATTATTTATTATTTATTTATTTATTTATTTCGCGCTCACATGGAGCCGTTATATAAATCACGGTTCCATTTACTACTACTTTACTTAAGTACTACTTTTTTATTACGTATTTGAGTAAGTATTTGATATTAATTTCAACTCGATAATTCCTCCACGCGTTCTTGAGTAAAGAAGGTTGACATCGATAGACGAACAACAAAGTGATACTAAGGGTTTCTTTTTCCTTTTGAGGTACGGAACCCTAAAAAAAAGTCAAGAATCATGAGTCTCTTCTAGTCTCTAAATGGCATTACCTAGGTACCTTTTCGATCACCCGGGACTGCCCGCGGCTGGGTAGGTACATTATGATAGGTATTGCAACTTGAACTTCGTACAGTCAACTTCAGAAGGATGCCTATTATATTATGTTACCGTCTATTCCCAATTGCCACCACCATCTCCACCACCACTGGTGGCAATCGAGAAATAAAATCCCAGTCGCCACCAGTGGTGGTGACTGAGATTTTTTTATTCACAGTTGCCACTAGCTTTACCACCACTGGTGGCAATCGATAAATATAATTACCGATTGCCACCACTGGTGGCGACTGGGAATTTATTTCTTGATTGCCACCAGTGGTGGCGTTGATGGTGGTGGCAACTGGGAATAGACGTTCTCTGTTTGTTTTATGAATATACCTAGTTTCAGCCCGCGGCTTCGCATGTGTTGTTTATTCTATCCCATGGGAACTATTTATGGGATAAAAAGTAGCCTATGCTTTATTCCTGGTCTAGAACTACCTGTATGCAAAATTTCGGCCCGATCCGTTCAGTAGTTTTAGCGTGAAGTGTAACAAAAATCCAAACAGCCAAAGTTTCGCTTTTATAATGGTGTACCATGCTGTAGTTCTGCACAGAACAACTGGCACATCATTTGTCCCACTAGTTCTGTGCACCAAAAATGTATATCAATTGCAAAAATGTCAGGCTACGAATTTCAGCGAATGTCAAAATGACAGGAGACGTCAAAAATGACAGAAAACGTTAATGACGGGAAAATAAAAAGAAATTACAGTATACGCAGAAAATTACGAAAACAAGTCAAAAATATTAAGAAAAGTCACAAACATCAGTAAATGATGACAATAATCAAAGGAAAATTATTCCTGTTCTTTCATTTATACATCCGACTGTACCTAGGTAAAAGATTACGTAGGCGGATCGACTCCTGCGCAGGATAATGGAATTTATCCATTTTTGTTCCTTTTGCTTCTTGCGAGTAAGTATTATCCATTTGTTGCGTATTGAAACTTGCTTTGTTCAATGAATGAAATATTGGACACGGAAGAATGTACTTCTTTGTGTAATGTTCAAATAAAACACATTGAAATTTTAGTCTGCGTTCGCAGCCGAAACTCTGCGGATGCAACTGGTTGTGAAAATCGAACTTAATTAAAGGATTATTAATTACTAGCAGCGCCTCGCGGTTTCACCCGCGTAGTTCCCGTTCCCGTAAGAATTTCGGGATAAAAAGTAGCCTATGTCCTATTCCAGACTATAATCTATCTCTGTGCCAAATTTCATCCAGATCCGTTTTGCCGTTCTGGCGTGATAAAGGAACAAACATCCATCCATCCATCTAAACTTTCACGTTTATAATATTGGTGAGATTTGTATTATGTACATCAATCGTCTAGGACCAACATATGCATAGTTTTTCTTATCGACTTTTAATCAAATCAAATCAATCAAAACAAAAATTCTTTATTTCCTTAAATACAAAAATGCGTACTTAGAAAAGGTCAAATTCTTAAAATAAAACACTGACACGGAAATAAAGTAAACTTTTGATTTCTATCGCTTCGGTATGTAGACTAAAGTAAAGAAGCGACTAAGAAACCTTTAGCCTGTTATTTGTTATTTTTCTTTTGTATCTTTTAAGTAATCTGATATTTTGTAGTAAGCCTTTTTGCACAGAATGTTAAAACACTAACGAAAAAAAATTACCAGCCGAATTTTTAAATTACTATGGAAAAAGAAACTAGGTACCTTAATTAAAAACATAATGTAATATTCTGTTATTGTAATTTTCTTTAAATAAACGTATTATTTGTTTAAAAAAAAAGCTGCACTCTGTTTCGGGTGTTAAAAAGGTGCCCTTTTTCTGTGACGTCACCGTTTAGTTTGTCAACTCAAAATGCTTCTGTTCCTTCAATCAACATAATGAACCTGTTTTGGAGGAGTAAGTTCTATGTTCGACTGTGTGCTTTTCTTTAAAACTAGCTGGCTGCGACAGACGTTGTCCTGTCATTCAATTCAAACTGAAAATTGACAGTTATTTCAAACGTGCTTAGCAAAGAGGGTTATTGGTAAATCAGTGACAATACGTGAACTGCAGGTTCTGCCCATCATCACAAACACGTTCGAGAAGGCGCCAAGTCTAAATTCTAAAAAAAGAATATGTCACCTCTGATACCTACTAAATGAAAAAACATCTTTGTCTGGAACCCAACGAGTTACTTAAGACCGATCTTTCACTCTCATATCTTCTGTTAATTCAGGGTAGAGCTGTTTTTAAGTTGAGTTTCAAATAAAACCTCTCTAACGAACGATTATTGAATTGCGGGGGGTACCCATTACCAATACCAAAATTAAGAATTAAGACCTGGCGTCTTCACAAACGTGTTTGTGATGATGGGCTGAACCTGCAGTTCACGTATTTGTCACTAATTTACCAAAAACCCTGTGTAATGCTGGGGCTAAGGTTACATTAAAAAAGTTTATAATTAAGGTAGTCGTTAAGTTTTCTTAAATTTTCTGTCTCTGCACAATTTTCTTAATTTTTTTTAAAGTAAGGACCTTCTACGAGGAAAACTATTAGAAAACATTTTAAAATAAAACCGGCCAAGTGCGAGTCGGACTCGCGCACGAAGGGTTCCGTACCACTATCTATAAAAACGCCAAAAAAATCACGTTTGTTGTATTTGAGCCCCTTTAAATATTTATGTTATTCTGTTTTTTATTATTTGTTATTATAGCGGCAACAGAAATACATCATCTTTGAAAATTTCAACTGTCTAACTATTACGGTTCATGAGATACAGCCCTGTGACAGACGGACAGACGGACAGCGGAGCCTTAGTAATAGGGTCCCGTTTTACCCTTTGGGTACGGAACCCTAAAAAAGATGAATGAAACTCTTTGGCTATTGTATCGAGGGATAAGTAATTGTCCCGAAAAACTTAAAAACAGTGTAAATACTAAAGAATTCGAAGTACGTTACAGTTTTATAAAACACATCCAATTATTAAAATTATCAATCTTCCATAGGTACCTCATTAGTGATTATGAAGGAATCGTAATATAAACATTTTCCCAAGAAAATAACTTTTCAGAATGAAGCCGAGAACCGGCAACTCGTTAAAAGTTAAGACTCAAATTTAAGGAACGCTCGTACAGACGGAAACGAAAGTGCTGCTTGTGCTATTTTTAGATAGCTTATTATTTTCTGTTACTGTTTTGGTTTAGTTATTCTTTTAAAATTATAAATTGTATAAGAAAACTTTATAATTACTAAGGATGGAAAAGTAAGGCAGAGTTAATAATTATGATCATCATAATAACATTTTAATGTGACAAATTGTTTTTGTGGTATTTTTACAAGGCTTTTTGGCAAGGCGTCCTGGCGTTCGATTTTCGGACTGTCAAAATGTATTCGGGTCAAACCCCTACGGGCTTAAAAAGTGTTATAAATTTTAAGACCTACATGTATATTATTTTTAAATACGTATGAAAAATATGACTTTCTAATAACTAAGTAAAAAAATATGACTAATAACTAAGTAAAAAAATATGACTAATAACTACCTAAGTAACATACAAACTACTGAACCTCGACCCAACCAATTTTGATGAATATTTTGAATTTAAATAAATAAATAATGCTGGAAAAATCACACAGCATCATTCTAAGCAAAGCAGAGCTTGTGTTATGGGTTTTAGTTAACCGATATACATATAATTTGATAAGATTTAGCATAAAATACCTGGCATTTATCAAATTATCACGAACACGTATTTTTTGATTCCAAAGCGTTGCAGCGATCGTGATCACGAGGCGACCACAAAAGAAAAAGTATAAACCGATACCAGAATAATGTGTTTTTTTTTAACTTTTACAAAAAAACTTAGATAAAAATAGGTTTTTTTATTATAGTGTATTTCTCTAAGAAATGAAATAAGTTCCCAAAAATTTTCAATGGCAACACCTCTCGTCAAACGAACTAATTGTAACTTTTTAGTCTTTGAACGGAAAGTGATTTCGTGGCTTAGTTGGTTAGAGCCTTGGTTAGAGCACACCCGTACTGAGGCTGGAGCGCGGGTTCGAGTCCCGCTGAAATCGAACATTTTTGGGAACATATTTCATTGCTTAGATAAAACTAAGAAATGAAATAAGTTCCCAAAAATTTTCGGTTTTAGCGGGACTCGAACCTCGGCGCTATAGTCCGTAAGAGGTCCCAAAGATTTTCGTTTGAACCGACTAAGGGTTTCGTGGCTTAGTTGGTTAGAGCACACCCGTACAGAGTGGGGCGCGGGTTCGAGTCCCGCCGAAATCGGAAATTTTTGGGAACTTATTTCATTTCTTAGAGATACCCAAAGTGCGGGTAAGCACTATAACAAAAAACCTTAGATAAAACTACTCGTTCACTTTTCCACCCCGTCTGTACTACTGCAGACTAATATTAATCAAGAAGCAGGATCAACTTCACGTAGTTAAGGGTAGTTAGATAGTTCTTAAACTGCAGTTAAATAGTTTCGGAGTTATTTTAAAAGCTTGGAGGCTATTTTGTTATTAAGACTCGGTTAATACAGGTTTTAATTTCGGTGTTACTCGTATCGCTCTGTCTGTCCTTTTTTCTCTCTTGAATGTCTCAGCATCTAACGAAGGTATTCAATTTAAAATAAATAAATAATTCTAGACAATTCACACAGCATTATCTAGCCCCAAGTTAAGCAGAGCTTGTGTTATGGGTACTGCGGGTTCGAATCCCGCCGAAACCGATATTTTTTGGGACTTATTTCATTTCATTTTTATTAAACTTAAAATGAAAAGATATGTTTTTGCCATTAGAAATACAATTCAATAAAATCAACAGTATCATAGTATACTCGGAATACCCGGTAGTAAACGTAGTGTAGGACGCCCTCCGGCTAGGTGGGATGACGATGCTGGATGCGGCAAGCTGAAGACAGGGTGATATGGCGCTCATTACGGGAGGCCTATGTCCAGCAGCCTAGATCCGACAACAGCTGGGGTAAACGTGTTCTTGAGTGGAGACCATGACTCGGCAAACCTAGTGTAGGACGCCCTCCGGCAAGATGGGATGACGATCTGCGAAAGACTACAGGCAGTTCCTGGATGCGGCAAGCTGAAGACAGAGCGCTATGGCGCTCATTAGGGGAGGCCTATGTCCAACAGTGGGCATATAGGCTGATGATGATGATGATGAATCCAATCGTACCTACGCAGCTAACTACGTCTGTGTTTTTTGAGAATAAATTAATAAAGCTGGCAAAATCTCACTAATATTATAAACGTGAAAGTTTAGATGGATAGATGGATGGATGTTTGTTCCTTTATCACGCCAGAACGGCTGAACGGATCGGAATGAAATTTGGCACAGAGATAGATTATAGTCTGGAATAGGACATACTTTTTATCCCGAAATTCCTACGGGAACGGGAACTACGCGGGTGAAACCGCGAGGCGCTGCTAGTATTTCATAAATTCATTTCAAAGTCCTGTCGGGGAAAATGCAATTTATGTGTTTTCCGCATAGTTTTCCCGATAGATAGATAGATATTATTTATTGACAGAAATATTACATGTTTTCGGTTCATAGCATCTTAAATCCTAAGATAGGTATAACTAGACACTAGGGTTCTCTAAAAATAGCAACAAATATAATTTGTAATCACGGTAAGCTAGACAGTAACGCACAAACACAGCGAGTAAAAAGGGTTTTCCCCTAACTACTTTTTTAAGCTTGGAAGCCCTAAAAGCTTCGTCATGTCTGGTGGTTGACTCCTCAAAATTCCTCGCCAGTCGCCAGGGACCGGGCGTGTAAGGAATTCAATTCTACTGACAAACGATCTGCAATGGGTGCAATGCAGCCTGGGACATAGTATAATCAATATAGTAATACAACAATAATTACAACTAATATTTACACTTAAATCTATTTTCTAAAAATCTAAGCCGTCACCAGAAGGCAAAGTGCCCAGAATGCTGGCAGCATTGCCACGTTGGATAATACAACTAAGTATTGAAATGGATCAGTTGAGCTACTTGTAGATTGTTTGCAACAGTCTGCAGTTAGCTCAATTGTTTCAATTGTAAATACTAGTTTTAATTTAATTTTATTATTTGATTGTAATTTACTAAGAAGTTCATAAGCCTTTTTCCTTAGACGCGTCTAAGCTTTTACAAAGTCTTAATAAACCATAGACATAAAAAAAATTATTGGTTAAAATAACTACAAAACCGACGTAAAAAAAACATATTAACTGTTTTTTAATTTTGCGAGACTAATGCTAATTTCTCGTAAACATTTTTTTATGGGACCATTCTCCATTCAATAGCAAAAAAACAAAGGAGTCTATTATAAGATACTTATCTACAGCCGAAGATCGCTCCAATAAAACACAACCAACTTCTATAAAGGAAGGAGGTTCCACTCTTCTTTTTATTGAAGTCGGTCAAAAATAGATCAAAACTTTGACTACTTTTTGGAGATCAGTTTAATCTATTGTAGAGCTTTAAACATCAAAGTGACGTGACACATGAGACGTCTCACACGTGTGCATCGATGTAATTCATTTTTTGTAGCTACCTACACTACCTTCCTACAATTTTATCATTCATCAAAACACATGTCCAAAGTGGAACCAAAAGTAACACGTGTATTTTGAAAGGACAACTCTTTAATCGTTCAAAATATGTTTTGGTTAACACAAAAAATCACTACTATTTAGCGTAATTTGTTATAAAGAAATAAACGTTGTATAGTTAGAAAAAAGGTATAGTTTTTGGGGTCCGTACCCAAAGGGTAAAAACGGGACCCTATTACTTAGACTTCTCTATCCGTCTGTCTGTCCAGGCTGTATCTCATGAACCGTGATATTTAGACAGTTGAAATTTTTACAGATGAAGTATTTCTGTTGTCGTTATAACAATAAATACTAAAAAACAGAATAAAATAAATATTTAAGGGGGCTCCCATACAGCAAACGTGATTTTTTTGCCGTTTTTATAGATAATGGTACGGAACCCATCGTGCGCGAGTCTGACTTGTACTTGGGCGGTTTTATTTATTTTTCTGGTGGTAAGCTTATGAAATAAAAAATATTACATAAACTTGCCACAAGGAGAATTGGAGACGCAATAGCATTTCGACGATAATTTTCGCTAACTCACTCCGCGAGACACTTGTAATCCCTTATTTCAAAATGAAGTACTGTTCAAATATTTACTACGCTGCACAGAAGCCTTGGAAACCCGCCAAAGGATTTCCAGCTCAAATTGAAATTAAACTTTATTACTAGACATTTCTGTCCATTTCCACTTGACAAATTTCTTGATAAGAAAGCGGCAAAATTAGCTGTATTTTGTTAGCTGTAGAATTTATTTTTCTGTGTCTTGTTGCAGTGTTGGAGCTAGAAGCGGTATCCAATTGAAATTAAACTTTAATGCTATGAACTGAAGATTTATTTCTATACTAGCAGCGCCTCGCGGTTTCACCCGCGTAGTTCCCGTTCCCGTAGGAATTTCGGGATAAAAAGTAGCCTATGTCCTATTCCAGACTATAATCTATCTCTGTGCCAAATTTCATTCAGATCCGTTTTGCCGTTCTGGCGTGATAAAGGAACAAACATCCATCCATCTATCTATCCATCCATCTAAACTTTCACGTTTATAATATTAGTGAGATGAATAATTTAATTCATAAGGGTAGGTGACGGTACAAAACCCCCTATCTTACGCAGTCGGGTAAAAACTCAATAGCGACCATACCTTATTGTCATCATCATCACCAGCCTATATCAGTCCACTGCTGGACATGGGCCTCCTGCCGCCGCCACCTGGTCGGAGGGCGTCCTACACTACGTTTGCCGAGTCGCGGTCTCCACTCAAGAACACGTTTACGCCCTTTAAGGTAACATCTTTTAAGGTAGGGTAAAGTAAAGTTGTAATTATTATTGTATTGTATATTGTAATTTTCTGTAAATTAATAGTACGTTAAATAAGAGTAAAGAGGTAGGGTAAATAAAACCTTTCTAGTATATTATGAAAACGGAATCTTAAAAAAATAAAAAAAAAAAATATTTATTTATAGATATTTTTTTTATTTATTTTTCCCTCATTGCAAAGAAAGACATTAAGATAAGCACCACCGTGCTACATTTATCACAGAAGCGTTTATTCGCTTTAAAGAGACTCAGCGTTTTTGAAATTTATCATCTACTGTCTACTTAAGGCGCATCCCCAGCCAAACTGGCGCCGTCACCTACTTTATCTTAGTATTCAACGGAATACTAAGATAAATATATATATATCATTTGATATATTTATTTGATTTTATAGATACATTTGTTTAACGAAACAAAGGAAATTTCAAAAATCCATCGCTCAGTTTGTGATACCTATTATAAACTTAATTTTAATGTGTCTGTTATAGTTTTATTCTATTTAGTTTAGGCAGTAAATCGAAGTTGCCCTTGGTGGCCACCAAATCTAAAACTAAATGGAATAAAACTATAAAAGACACATTAAGGCCAGGATATTCGAATTTAGCCAATTTTCGATTCAATTTTAAACGATCAAATATCCTTTGTTTTGATTGGACTAAAATTTATGTTGTAGTTGGATTAACATTACTGATTATTCTACGGTTCAAAACACGATATATCACTTCACCTGATGATAAAAATTACGAAGAAAGGATAGTTTTTTGTTGTTTTTGTTATTTACGGTTAGTTTTTCTCAAAACCTTTTTTAATTTTGATATTGCTTATTATCAAAAGCTTGATTTTTGGGCTTGCGTTGCTGTGCCCTGTCTCACTCTTGTGAACACAAAATTCTATGCCTGTCCTTTTCACAAAATGGATCGAATATCCTGCCCTTAAAATAAAGTTTATAATAGGTATCACAAACTGAGCGATGAATTTTTGAAGTTGTCTTTGTTTAACGGAATAATAAGATAAAGTTGGTGGCGGCGCTGCGCTAGTTTGACTGGGGTATGCGCCTTAACAATGAAACTGCCAAGAGTGAGTTAGACGATGCATAAGGACGGGTTCCGTTTCAGATTTAGTTTGATTCTTTTTACAGTTAATAGTTTGTTTTAACTAAAAAAATACTTAGGTTGACTGTACTTCAGCAGAACACTACGAGACGGGAATGATTCGCATAAAAATTTGTATGGAATAAATTTAGCTACGAAACGTGACGCGACGAAACGGGAACCATTCTAAAAAATTACAATCAATTAATAGAAACAAATTAGAACTAGTATTTACTCGTACAGTTGAGCTAACTGCAGACTGTTGCAAACCGTCTACAGGTAGCTCTTTTTTTACTCTTAGCGTGCAATATTCGCCAGCAGGCGTAGCTGGCGACCGGGACGTCTGAGGCTTAGTCTGAGTTTATACAAAAAACATTCGATAAAGAGGTGCTCTATATCTTAGAAGTTTGATTTATATCGCGGCTCGTTTTTAAGAAAAAAAGGGTTGACAGATAGACAGACGGACAACAAAGTGATCCTATAGGGTTCTTTTTAACCTTTTGAGGCACGGATCCCTAAAAATATGTCTATATCTATCAGTTATGACTTATGAAGCACCCCATTACACAATCTCTGCTTAGTTTGGGGCTAGATTTAGTGCTTTTCAACATTATTTATTATTATTATTTTAATGATTTGGATATGGATCAGTTGAGCTACTTGTAGATTGTTTGTGAATACTAGTTTTAATTTAATTCTATTATTTGATTGTATTTTTTGTTGTTAGTTTTCAATGAGATATTAAGTTTAATACTCATTCTTCGTTGCGTACAACGAAATAGTTTACATCCTTTCATATTTTTTTCCCGACTACCAACAGGGGAGGGTTATGAGGTTAGCACCCTATGTTTGTATGTTTGTATGTATGTGGCCGATTTCTTTGTTCCCACGTAGCGCTGAAACTACTGGTTCGATTTCAACAAATTATGTATCGATTGATTCGTCTCAATACCCCGATGGTTATAGGCTATAGGATTTAGGGCTCCGACCCCGAATAAGCCTTCAAAACGCGTATTAAAGTTTAGGTAGCCGCAGGCTGCAGGCCCCATAGAGAAAAATTACAATACCTACGACCTATTTTCATGTTCAACTCTATGCCTATCAAATATGACCGATACGTCATTCTATTCTTTCTATTTTGTCAATGTAAATGTTTCAAACTTTTATAACTTTCACGTATGTAGTCGGGTTGTAGTTTTTAACTTTATCTTGTCTTAAAACAATATTTAAGGAAAATTCAAAGAAACATAAAACAGAACTAAGCTTTACAACGCCTCATCGTCTACCCTCAATATCACGTAATTGCCCTCCCTCGAAGGGTCGTAATTGATATTAGAGGGAAACTTCGTCTTCAATGAGTTTAAAGACGCCGGAAGTTCCGGTTGAGAGGTTTTAACAAGTTTTCATTTATGATTTCGATGTTTTTCGGTGCGAAAGTTTTTTCAATGTGGGTTTGATTCTTGGTGCTAGGTTTTGAATACAACGATGTAAGTATTTTAGTAGTATTTTATTAGTATACTACTAAAATGCTTCACTTGGCGCGCGGAGCTCGGAGTGGCAACATCTCTGGTGGTACTCTGCCGTTGTTGCTTGGCGCTCTCAGTGTTAAGGTCGAGTATTGTGGTGTCCTGATGATGTCTCGTGGAGTGACGAAACTAGTTGACGTCTTGCTTTGATAGGTATTTTTTCATTTTGTAGTTGGCGTCGTTTTCTTCTACAACGCGGACTACATTTTGTTAGAACTTATCGGAGAAGGTTTTTCGCGGAATTGTTACTAAATATTTTCATCCTTATATTTTACTAAAATACTTTACTAAATAACTTTCTACTAGTAGTAAACTATTTCGTATTTTATTTTAGGGTAAGTATTTTACTCTATATGAAAAAAGTCTAAAAATATATTATTGAGGTAGCTTAGGCAAAAAGCAGTCTGATAATGTTAGTTTTAAATTAAAAAAAAACAATTCAAAGTTGGAACACCGAAAAGCCGATTCCGCGCGGTAATCCCATCGGATGTTAAGGCCATAATTTTTTTAAACCAATAGATACTTATAAATATACTACCGCAATGCTTGAAAACGAAAGTTTTCAATCAGTGCGTCCTACCATTTTATTTTGATTGAAGGAACAGAAGCACTTTGAGTTGACAAACTGAGCGGTGACGTCACAGAAAAAGGGTAGCGTTTTTATCACGCAAAACCGAGCGCTGTTTAACTTTTAGTTTTTATTTATTATTTTAAAAAAATGTTATTGTTTATGACATTTATTTAAAGAAAAATACAATAATAACAGAATACAATAACTACAACTAATATTTACACTGTAATTTATTTTCTAAAAATCTACGTCGTATTGTGAATGTTATTTTTTTTTTCAACACCTAATGAAATAACATAAATTAATCGATTAAAAAACTGTATTCGTATACTATAAAAATTGTTCGACCGTTCGATCATTGGGTAGGTTACAAAATATTTTATTTAAATAATACGTAAAAAGCACATAATTATTGCAGTGGGAATCAAACCAGCATCTGTCTCAGTATAATGTTTTTTTATTTTCAACCCTCGAGTCAAAGAAATAAAGTTCAAGCTTCCCCAAAGTAAGCAGTGAAGATGGAAAACGAAAATAGTGAAGAAACCCAAACAAACACACTCCTTATAAATAAGTAGTCCAATATCTCGAGCCCTAACATATTAAGCGATATTGGCGGGAAGCGGAAGTGGTCTTCAATGGCGGACAACAACTTCCGGTTAGGGTGACCATGCTACGGAACTATCTAGGAATTCCATCATGGTGGTGCTTTGGAAAACAAGAGGGAAAACTGTAGTTTAGTCGGTTTTAGAATTTGATAGGTAGGTACCTAATGTTGCATGCATAAAAATAACAACAAATTTAATAATCAAGGAAATTACAATACACAATAATAATAATAATAATAAATCACATTTATTTCAGACATCACAACACAGTCCATATAACGAGTTACATACAAAGACAAAGAGAGAAACACATACTATAATAAAACACTAAACACTAACTAAGTACCAACGTGAACTTTCGTCCAGTGCTGCATAAACGGGGAGGCTGTATCCAGCCTTCCTGCAATGACCTGCAGGTAGCTGTTGGCGCTGCCGCGCACCCTGCGCATCAGCGACGCCGTTCTCTTGCGCAGGATCGCAGCGAACCCGTCGACCCGCGCCTCCCAACAACCGTACAATACAATAACAAATACAACTAATATTTACACTTAAAAAAAACTTGCAACCCTAGGTCCTTGGGGTCCTGGGGCACATGGAATATACAAAGATCTATCAAAACTCCTAATACAGTCCACAGGTGATCGGAATGCTGGCTTTTATTTCGGTCAACGAATTAGCATTGCCATTCAACGTGGCAATGCTGCCAGCATTCTGAGCACTTTGCCTTCTGGTGACGGCTTAGATTTTTAGAAAATAGATTTAAGTGTAAAAATAACTACATATATTCCGATTTAGAATGCAATATATTTTATGTCAACAAAGATATTATGAACTAGCGGTCCGCCCCGGCTTCGCACGGGTTTATTCTATCGCCTATGTTCATCAGGGATAATGTAGGATTCTAATTGTGAAAGAATTTTTCAAAATACTCAATGATGTGAATTTCAACTCGATATCCACGCGTTTCTGAAAAAAGAGGGTTGGTAGACGGACAGACTAACAAACGGGAATCACATTATATTATGACTTAGATAGGCGAATAACATTGTATTATATTTTAAGCATTATACAAACTTACTAGTGGTTTATTTTTCGCTTCTTCCACTAGTGGACAAAAAATTGAAGCGAACAAAATCAATGACATTTTGTTTCTTATTTGATAATCTATAAAACTGTTTATGTATAAAATTTGACTTGTCTAAGTGCTTATTTTGTAAGTCTAAAGAAATAAAGTTATTGAATTTTTAATTTTGATAACACAGTGATCCTATAAGGGTTCCTTTTTTCCTTTTGAGGTACGGAACCCTAAAAAATACATACATTTGAACAAAGAATCTCATCCTCTTTTGTTTTTCGTTTCTTCCGTTAAAAAGATCGAAGAGAAGCCGGGAAAACTGATTTCTCCACCGTCATGGCCACCCTTCCAATCACACCGTGCCCGAGGCTCCCCGTTTAATAAAGTACAAGAAGAAGTAAGCCCGCTATTATCCCCACGCTTAAAGGTAGGAGTTAATGCACAATGTTACTGACGCTTCTGCTGATTTAAACATGAACTATCCTTACTTAAGTATTCTTTACCCTCGAATACTAAAACCACATTTATAAATAAATAAATAAATTATAAAACATTTATTTCAGGCAACGTTAGTCTAGTACAGGATGTAAAATACTTAAAAACTACGGCCCATATAAAATATATACCTTATTCTTACATACATAAAATATATACCTATTTACTACCACATATATAAAGCAGTTCACATTTTTTTAAGGTACCTATTTTTTAGGATTGTAAAACGGGACCCTA
The DNA here is from genome assembly GCA_947086465.1 of Eupithecia exiguata. NCBI lineage: Eukaryota > Metazoa > Arthropoda > Insecta > Lepidoptera > Geometridae > Eupithecia > Eupithecia exiguata. The sequence continues at coordinate 4,607,348 of OX352256.1, forward strand.
TTACTAAGACTCCGCTGTCCGTCTGTCACCAGGCTGTATCTCATGAACCGTGATAGTTTGACAGTTGAAATTTTTACAGATGATGTATTTCTGTAGCCGCTATAACAACAAATACTATAAAATAGAATGAAATTAATATTTAAGGGGGCTCCCATAACACAAACATGATTTTTTTTGCTGTTCTTATAGATAATGGTACGGAACCCTTCGTGCGCGAGTCCGACTCGCACTTGGCCGGTTTTATTTATTGGTGATACCTCCACCATCTCACTTGAATAAGTGATGATGACCCTAAGATGGAGCACGCTTTCCCAGATGGAACTTATTCACCCTGGATTTGAAGACTCCAAGATTGTACTCGGGCGGGAAAACAGACGCTGGAAATTTTCACCATTAGAATCCTACATACCTATCTCTGATGAACATAGGCTATAGAATATTTTCAAAATAAATAAATAATAATTAATGCTGGACAATTCACACAGCATTATCTAGCCCCAAGCTAAGCAGAGCTTGTGTAATGGGTACTAGATAACTGATATACATAATACAATACATATATAAATATTTTTTATTATATATAGAAAACGACCAGAACACCTTGAACAAATGTCTGTAGATCGTACACACATTTGTCCCGAGGCGGGAATCGAACCCGCAACCTCCTGCGTTGCAGGCAGACCTTCGCCCACCGCGCCACATCGTTCATGTGAATTTATTAGAATTTTATTTAAACAAAAAATAACCAAATAAAATAAGCAATAAATCAAATCACCAACTAAATTATAGTACTAAAGCTTCACAACATTCAATTTTAAATAATACTCTATGTTTTTTTTTGTCAAAAAATCTTAATCAAAAATTCTGTATTTCCATAAACACAAAAAACTTAGAAAAGGTCAAATTCTTCTTGGTCAAACACTGACACGGAAATAAAGTGGTACTTTTGATTTCTGTCGCTTCGTTAGGTAGACTAAAGTAAAGAAGCGACTAAGAAACCTTTAGCCTGTTAGTTGCTATTTGTCTCTTCGTGCGTCAGAAAAATTCCAGTGGCAATTTATTTTCAACCACTCGATTTAATAAAATTGAATTTCAAATACCTAGCACGCTAACCTAATAACGAACACCATAAACCAAGAGAAATTGCAATTTTCTTCCAATTTTACCGAAAATAGATATATTTTTATAGCCTTTCTCACGTTTGGAGGGTTGTGTGACCACAATAAATGGCAGCGGGCGGTATTCAGAAGGTTCGCTTAGAAAAAAATTAAAACGAGAAGATTTTGACGTCTTCTCCTGCTACACGACACAAAAAAATGACAGAACAAATAGTTTTTATTTATCTCAAAATTAATTGACATAAATTCTACATTACATACTAATGGCGCTTGTAAAAGTCTTGAAAAAAATCTTAGGGCTGACCTGAGCACAGACCCAGGAAAGATGTAGTGTTAAAGGACATTAAAGTCTGTTACACCACCACTCAGGTGCGACCACCTTAGCTCGGGCTGTTGCCAGATGTTACAAAAGGAAATGGAGATTTCACCTAGGTGCAAGAATTGGCGGAACCGGGGAATTCGGTGACCCTGCATCCAGCCGGGTCGGTTTTGGTCGGGTGTGTAATGTATAGAAATCATTTAGAACGGGATATTTACCATGATTCAATTTTTGAGTTTTCCAATATTTCGGCACAGTTTCATGCGCCATGATCACGGAAGAACTAAAGTCACTGCAAAAGCAAAAGACAAAGAATGAGGGTAGATCGGTATGTCTGCCAATAAAAACCAACTCGCAGTGACTTTAGTTCTTCCGTGATCATGGCGCATGAAACTGTGCGGAAATATTGGAAAACTCAAAAATTGAATCATGGTAAATATCCCGTTCTAAATGATTTCAATAGTAATAACCATGATAGTTTCAAAAGTTTTAGGGTGTGTAATGTGCGAAAGCGGATCGGGGCTTGTTGCTATCACCTCCGGGTTAGCGTCGGTGATTAAGTCAACGGGGTCACCAAGAACGTGTCTCGGTCAACGGAGGAAATACGAAATGTTCCCAAGAAAGTCCTGAATCATTTGAACACCTCTGTGGCGCGGTGGGCGAAGACCTGCCTGCAACGCAGGAGGTTGCAAGTTCGATTCCCAATCACACACATCGGGACAAATGTTTGTACGATCTGCAGACATTTGTTTAGGGTGTTCTGGTCGTTTTCTAGGTATAGTAAAAAATATCTATCTATGTATCCTACTAATATTATAAATGTCAAAGTTTGGATGGATGGATAGATAGATGGATGGATGTTTGTTCCTTTATCACGCCAGAACGGCTGAACGGATCTGGATGAAATTTGGCACAGAGATAGATTATAGTCTGGAATAGGACATAGGCTACTTTTTATCCCGAAATTCCCACAGGAACGGGAACTACGCGGGTGAAACCGCGAGGCGCTGCTAGTTGTATTATATTATGTATATCGGTTATCTAGTACCCATAACACAAGCTCTTCTTAGCTTGGGGCTAGATAATACTGTGTGAATTGTCTGCTGTGTAAGTAAACCTTCTGGGCGGCGTTTGCCTTAGCTACTGTGTTGTCTGTAAGGGGGGGTGATAGATATAATTTAGTGAAATTGAGCGAGGTCCCTGTAGAAATTGACTCCTTTACGCGTTCTTTGTGGAATATGCCGTGGAATGTGGAAATGGGGTGGGTTTTGATAAATATTGACGGTTATGGGACATTCACGGAAACTGTCGGTGAAGCATGGTGGAAACGTGGGGTGTACATATGGGTGTATGGATGAAATGGTATGGATTGGCTTTCAGGCTGGTATTTAAAAAAAAAACAAATTTCCATGATCTTTGAGATCCTACTGCTGTTCCAATATGAAATCTAGGATTCTTATACTCCTATCTCACTATCTCATCTCACTAATTATTATAAACGTGAAAGTTTAGATGGATGGATGGATGTTTGTTCCTTTATCACGCCAGAACGGCAAAACGGATCTGGATGAAATTTGGCACAGAGATAGATTATAGTCTGGAATAGGACATAGGCTACTTTTTATCCCGAAATTCCTACGGGAACGGGAACTACGCGGCTGAAACCGCGAGGCGCTGCTAGTACCTAATATAGTCCATTTCATTCTGTACAAAAGCGCCAAGATAGTTTTTGGATTAGTTGCATATGTATGATGAAAAAATGTATCTAAAATATCTAAATTTTGATACATATTTGCTTTCTTCTCCGAACCAATATTTTTAATTTAATAATAATAATTTTAATATTTAATTAATATATTATTTGTTTATTGCCGTTACGGAAACCATGTGTACCAGTGATTGTGAAAATTATCATGTGATGATGATTCAGATATGTTATACGGCGCACAATATAAATTCCTCGAGGATCAATTTTTACGAGACCATCTAAAAATCAAAAAAGAATCACCAAAATCTATTGAGAATTGGCGATGACGTCACCGAATTGTCGTATCTAGACGCGTTTTTAAAATGTATAAATTGTTTTTTGGTGTTTCTCGCCTGGTAGCTTAAGACACTACGGGGTGGCACGACCGGTGGCGCCACCTGTCTGTGTCATGATCATGAGATAGGGCCCTAAGAAAAAAAGAAAAAAATGTGTATCACTTACAATCGGTGCGTATCCTGCGGCACGCGTTTTGGCGCGTGCAATAACGTGCGATGCGCGCAGTCAGCTACCGCGCCGCGACACGCGCAGGCCCACGGGCACGCGCGCGTGACGTGCAGCGCGCAGCACGCCAGCACGACCAGTGCTAGGAGCGCGCGGAGCGACATCGCAGGGGTTAGGTCATGGCTGTATCTGGAGACAAAAGGAGAAACCTATTAATATCATTTCTGTGGTATTTTTTCTGGTTGTTTTTTTTCCAGCTGTCTGCAAGCAATAAAACTGCTACTTCTGGAGCATTTGGGAAATAAGAGATTTTGTGTCCCCAGACGTTGGCTGCATTGTCCCGCTGTCTGGCACATGAGAATCATGAGAATATTAATTGAGTAGGTAGGTACAACATTAAACATCTAACTTAGGTAGATAACAAATCTATAACATTAACGGAACCGTTTTTCTACGGTAAGGACCGCCTTCGGTGGTGAAAGCCTTCTCCAAGTTCTTCCATTCCTGTCCCTTGCTGTTTTGGTCCATGTGTTCCCCGCTACTTCCCTGATGTCGTCACACCTCTTTGTTGGTCGGCCTCGTCTGCGCTTGACGTCTCGAGGGATCCAATTTGTGGCTATTTGTGACCACCTGTTAGGGAGAAGTCGCTGACTAGACTAGATGACTTGCCCATTGCCATTTGAGCTTCAGGATTTTCTGTACCACATATTTTGCCTTAGGTTTCTTTCTGATGGTTACATTTCTGATCCTATTTGAACATTTTGAATAGGTAAGCATAAAGTAGGACAAGTTTTTCGACCATGACAGACCAACAACGACAAATCGGGGCCAATTAACCCGGGCATCGAACCCATAACTCAATTCCGAAGTCAATTGAACTTAAGACCTCACAATTGATTTTTACGATGACCGCATTGACAACTTTATGTTTGAGGGTTAAACTGTATTTTGAACTATGTTTAACTGTGAATTTAATTTATTCTAACTGTGGAGTATTGGTTGGTTGCGTATAAAGAATTCCTAGTTAGTAACTTGGTTGTAGGGTCTTAAAGAACACATGAACAAAGTGTCTTCACCTTAAGTTTAGAGACAATAAGAAAAATGCCAATGGACACGGTCTTAGTAATATGTGGTTATAAAAGTGAGTTAAAACTAAATTATCCATTAGCCAATTAGATGGCAGATGTAATATACTCTAGCTAGTTTAAGTAACATGAATTTAAAATGGACTAGATACACTAGACAATAAACTGGTTGTGAAAATAGAATTATTAATTTCGGAAATTTGTTCACTTTATTGCAGTCTATCAACGGTAAAAATAGTACATCGAGAAACCCGAAGTACTATACTCGATAGGTACTCGAGATATGTACCTAATTAATCTTGACAACTGAAATTTTTTTAAAAATGAAAAAAAATGCTTAAAAATGTAGTCTTCAAACTTCCCTTTTTAATTTTGAATTAGAGTAACTTGAGGCACACACTTTGAGGCATTGCTTTTTTATTCTATGCCAGTCTGGTAGGTAAACAAAATTGATTACTTATTATTACGTATACATTAAAAGTAGTCCAGTCCCATGGGGGCTGTCAAAGCCTATTGTGTGGGACGCTACATGAGTCGACACACTCGCGCCTTCCCATCTTCCTAGGACTTCCGTGAGGGCTGGTGCGGCGGCAGATTGGCCGAAGATCTCAAAAGGTGCAAATATGCAGGTCTCGACAGAGCCGAGTTGGAGTCGAGCGAGACCCTAGGTCCGTGGGGTACCGAGGCTCTCTGGGTTTTCAAAAAATTATCTGAGTGTCTGCTCGAAGCGACGCGTGACCCGAGAGATGGTGATTATCTGGCGCAGTGCATCAGCATTGCTATACAGCGGGGCAATGCAGCCAGCGTCTTGGGCACGCGCGCGACTGGTATTGATATGGATCAGTTGAGCTACCTGTAGATTTTTTGCAACAGTCTGCAGTTAGCTCAATTACTTCAATTGGAAATACTAGTTTTAATTTAATGCTATTATTTTATTGTAATTTTGTTTGTTAATAAAGAATACTTATTGACAAAAAAATAATAAATAAACGGACCTAATTATTGTTAGATCCAGAAGTATATATGTCATCCATTTTGTAAAACATTCACTCGAAATTTAAAATCAAATTTTTAAAAATAGAACCATCTGCAATTCTACAGCCGACGTCCATTACGGCAAAATGATAAGTTCTAAGTGCTTGTACTATCTCAAGTTAAGTGCAGAGCATGTTTTTTATCACGGCTTTATGGGATCAAGCAAGCGAGACTTGACTATTGACTTCCTTTTAGTGAGACTATATATTGGTAATGTAATGTTAATTTTTAACCGACCACGAAACGAATAACAATATAGGGCCTGTACCAAAGAGAGGGTCTTTGGTTATTCGTTTTTTTGGTTAATAAAATCGGCGAAGTGCGAGTCGGACTCGCGCACGAAGAGTTCCTTACCATTCAATAAAAACGGCAAAGACATCACGTTTGTTGTATGGGAATCCCCTTAAATATTTGTTGCAAACTATAAAGTATCAACTGTCATCAGCAACATCGGCGCATTTGTTCAGGTCTCACATCCAAATGACGTCATGACCACAGAGCAATAGGGCGTCCACTGCGTCCAGCGTTTTCGTCAAGTTTGCAAGACGCATTTTTTCTTTATTTTACTAACTACCAGTACCTATCTACCAGCATAGCATACCTACCTAAGTCTAAAATATATTTTCTCACGTTAATTAAACATTCAAAATTCGAACTCAACAAATTAAAACAAAATGCCCGACGAGGCGTGACAATCACAAATCATTCCACCATTCAAAATACAAAAATAATAAAGTTGAATAGAGAACAAACCAGTTCCTTGCCGCTTTTGGTTTAGAAAAAAAAAGAATTGAGCTGTCAAACTCTATTGTTCGATTTTCAAACAAGAATTCACACCTCGCGAGCTTTTGTAGTGATTAGGGTTGGGAAAGTACTTTTATAACTTCGTTGCTTTTTTTTCCGGTCACTCAACGTATTACAGTTTTAATACATAAATATTTTACTGTTTGGTCTAAGTCCATCATAAGAGGAGTTTATATGATTTTGGATAACTTACCCACCTAACTACTAATACGCTTTTGCTGATTGGTAATATGTAGGTACCTACCTAAATAGATAGATAGAACTTACTCAAGTATGTACTTTACTTTGTTTTGCATGTAAAATATTCTTTCATGACATAGTTAAGGCGTATAATAAGGCAAAATCATAAAAATTAGGTAAATTTGAACCCGTTTTCTGACGAAAACATTGATTGTGGAGCTTTGAAATTTATATAGGCTGTAACATATATTTTGAATCTTGAGTTTCTTGGAGGTCCCAAATGCTAGCCGTTAATTATACTGTAGTTGTTATAGTGTTAGTTATAGTGTGTCTAGTTGCTTCGAACCCACTTTTTATCGTTGTCTCAAATTCGATTAGTACCAAATTCAATAAAGTGATTCACATAGTTCATACCTATTTCTTTTCTTGGTTAAACGTAAAAACGTATTTGCGCCTACAAAATCTTTGATACAAACCTGACGAGTTACACGTCACCTCACCGCAGAGGATCGTATTATTTGGTTGATTAGGGCACTACATGGTATGCTGCATCGAAAACAAGCACTCTTTGCTGCTTATAGGTGCGCGGAAATGCCCAAGGTCATTTGCCTCACTATTCACCTATCGGATATTTATCGCGTACCTTATGTTATTATTTTTATGAAAAACATTTTCATGAAAAAATATAGAGTTACTTTGAGAACATCTTCCTATTTTGAAGTAGATTGATAAAAGAATATCCAGGAAGAAGCAATGCTCAAAAGCCGGAAAAACCAAAAAGTCGGAAACCGGACAACACTAGTTTTTCATCAATCAGTGGCAGCTCAGTAGGGTTCCATTGTAGCGACACGAAACCCTCACTCCTTAATTAAAGTATCTGTCAGAAGATCTGTCAATCTTTTGACATTTTACTTATTGTAAAATGTGGGTCAAGGTGGTCTTAGAAAGTTATTGCTTGGTTTTGAAGTTGCGCTTTTCACAAAGGAGTATTGTTTGTTTTAGATACCATAGACAGTAGCATAAAGCCAATAAAAACTCTTTGTTGTATACAGCAGCAAGAAGAGGTTGGATTTTGTTGATTGTAACAATAGAAAAAGTAATTTACGCTCACAAGCCTTCATTGGGTCGTATTTTACCGCGTTTAAAGGGAGCTTAACGCAAAACACATCATAAAACAAAACATGACTTGATCAAAAAGTCAAAAGTCAATAAGTTTATTTCTTTAGGCTTACAAAATAAGCACTTATAGAAGTAAAATTTTATACATAAACAGCATAATAAATAGTAATTATTATCAAATAAGAAACAAAATGTTATTGATTTTGTTTGCTTAAATTTTTTGTCCACTAGTGATCCGTTCACCTGCAATGACGATTAATCGAACTCAGAATTAAGAATAAATAAATAATTAATGCTGGACAATCAACGCAGCATCTCTGCATAACCTACTAAATAACTGACATGCATAAAAAAAAACGGGTTCTTGTGGAGACCGCGACTCGGCAAACGTAGTGGACGCCCTCCGATCAGGTGGGATGACGATTTGCGAAAGACTGCTGGCAGATGCTGGATGCGTCAAGCTGAAGACAGGGTGCTATGGCGCTCATTAGGGGAGGCCTATGTCCAGCTGTGGACTGATATAGGCTGATGCTGATGATGATAATACAGTACATTACACACGATATTTTTTATTTTACATCAAAAACTCCCGGTGCAAATATTTACAGAACGTATGTACAAGCACTTGTCGGAAATCGAACCCGTATCACCACCATATTGGTCGATAATGTGTTATCGAGGGAATGCATAACTTTACTTAGTTTTCTTTTGTAATTGTTATCTCTATTATGTTAAAACGAATACAAATTAAACGGTTTTGCGGGATCCAACATTTGGTAGAGCTATTTGTAAACATTAAAATAAGATTTCCGCTATGCCAAAGAGGTTAGCTAAGCTCACACGCATTAGAAGATTATGTTCCTTTTATATTTATCACTTCTGTTATCTGCCATGAGTTCATCTTAAATCAGGGATCAAACGAATCTGGGCCAGGAAGTTCCAAATTTAAAAGTTTTGATGGACGAACTTGATAAAAATGTTACGAAAGCGGTTTTATACAATATGGCGACCATGCAGGTTCATCAAAGAATCTTCTTGTCGGATTTTTACTCTGATTGTCGATAATGGTTGACGAGGCACAAAGTGATTCGTGCAAAAATTTGTACCTAAAGTAATTTTATTGTGCCCGAGCTATTTGACTACATCCTACTAATCCTACTAATATTATAAATGTCAAAGTTTGGATGGATGGATAGATAGAGGGATGGATGTTTGTTACTCAATCACGCCCGAACGGCTAAACGGATCTGAATGAAATTTGGCACAGAGATAGATTATAGTCTGGAATAGGACATAGGCTACTTTTTATCCCGGAATTCCCACGGGAACGGGAACTACGCGGGTGAAACCGCAAGGCGCTGCTAGTTAAAAATAAGTTCCAAATTGTTTTCATCCTAGTCAGTGACAACGTAACAAAGCGTAATCAGGTGATTTTTATTAAAAATATGCCTTTTTAAGGTAAAAAAACGGGATTAAAATTACACATTTTTTATATATGATCACGTAACCGAAACCGCTGTGAGGTTGGATCGCAAGTGACGTCACACTTTTACAGATTACAGTATCAATGAGTTCTTCATGTTATGTGTGGTATGGCGGGGTGACGTCATAGCTAGGAAAACGGGAGCCATGACAGAGATTGTCGTTTTGGCGCGCCATTAAATTATTCAAACTTTAAAATTAGTTTTCATAACTAATACGACTGTCCTTGAAAAAATATTAATTGAACTTTGCATTATTTTTATCAGACAATACGATAGAATTATTTCCCAGTAGTAGTCAAGTAGCCTATTATAAAACTTCATAAATGAACATAAAAAAGTGCTCCTAAAAAATAAAAACGAACCCATTGTCATGATTATAACACATTCACGTTATTAGGAAACCATAGACAAAATGCCACTTCACCACTTGAGCACATTTAAACCCTCATGGTAGAGTGTGGTAGAGTTCACACATTTTTTTTTAAATCGTTTTGTGAATGTCGTTGTGTCGTGGCGTGATTTTATGATAAATAATTAGAGAAACTTTAAATGGTTCTTTGTAAATGCAAAATGGTGGTTCAGCTATGAGTGTTTTGAGTTATTTAAGTATACAAATAAAAAAATACAAATTAATTATTTGCAGACCAGATAACAAGTTAGTATGCTTATTCTAAAATGTCTTTTATGATGACCTACCAGCTAAAATGAACAAACTTCAGTGCGCAGAATCCTAACTACCTCCTCCTGAGACCCAGGGTGTAAACTTTTGTCAGATCGGCACAATTTTTGGGTTGGGTGGGATAAGAGTGGTTTGAAACCAAAAATACCTAAAAAAGAAATCACACCCCCCCTGAAAGCCTAAAATAGAGGGTATTGTAGGAGAAACTTCGGGTCCTAATGAAACCAAATCATGTACCTAATATTTGACTTTAATTTTTATCGAAAATCGTAAAAACAATTTCGATTTACGTTCAAACACAAAAATATATCAGCCTCCGAACATTTTACGAATGTGAATCTGCTGCATCCACTCAACCGGCATTTGGACCGATTGTTTTGTTTATTGTTTATTTTGCTCACATGTACATGTATACAGCTTAGATATTAATGTTAGCCTAGGTCAATTGTACATGCACCCTGTAGGGCACTGCAAAAGAATTTATTAAAAATGGCAAATACTGTAAGCTAATATAATTAAAGGTACATATTTTAATGTCAGGTCTGCATGTGAATTATAAGTAAAGTTACATAATCCTATAGTTAAAATTCAATACAATTTTGGTCGGTCTTAGCACAAATTGGCAAGTGTAGAGCTTCTTTTAGCCTTTTGGCAGTGTGAGAAACAGGGGCTGCAAGTCTATGCCTTCTAGTGGAGGATGTCGAAGGCGGAACGTCTTGTATTTCAAGCAGAGTAGTTCCTGGACTTGACGGGGGCTGTTACGCGAAAGACGATCAATGCTAGGACTAGAACATTGTAGGACCATCGGCAATACACCGCCTTAGAATAGAATAGAATAGAAATAGAAATAGAATTATTTATTGTCCAATGCAAAGAGCTACGGCAAAATTGTTCTTAAAACCTAGTGAGCGGCACAATACAATGGATTCGTCAGATGAGTTTAGATCAAGTGAACCCGCAACCTCCTGCGTCGCAAGCAGACTTTCGCCCACCGCGCCACATCGGTCGTCATAAATTACTCTACTCATACCTAGGTCGATCTACGAGCTCGCTCAGCCATCGTGTCGGTTATCAAATTGGTACGAGATAATTTGTCGCGGGAGAGTAATTGAGAACGACAGACAACACGCGCATGCGTTTACAGCGAGAGAATAGGCTATTTGACTACTACTGGGAAATAATTCTAACTTTTGGTCTGATAAAAATAATGCAGTGTACCTAATTAATATTTCTTCAAGGCCAGGCGTATTAGTTGTAAAAACTAATTTTAAAGCTTGAATAAAAAATAGGCGTGTCAAAACGATAATCTCTGTCATGGCTCGGGTGACGTGACTCGATGACATCACACCTCACACCACACCTAACAAGAAGAACAACACGCAATATCGCAAATCTGTGATAGCTGTGACGTTACCAGCGATGCAACCAAACGCAGAGCGTTTTCGGTCACGTGATTATATATAAAAAAGGTCTAAGTTTAATCCCGCTTTTTTACCTAAACTAGGCATATTTTTATCACCTGATTACGCTTTGTTACGTTGTCATTGATTAGGATGAAAACAATTTGGTACTTATTTTTAATGTAGTCAAATAGCCTATTCAAAATGACAGACAGCACGCGCATGCGTTTATAGCGAGAGAATAGGTTACTTGACTACTACTGGGAAATAATTTTAACTTATTGTCTGACAGCGGCCCGCACCGGCTTCGCACGGGTAGATAAAGGTATATAACAAAAAAAATAAAAAATTAACACAGACAGGGAACTACTGTAAATCACATACAAAAATGGATGTGACGATAACGTCTCGATAATTGCATCAAATTGACTAGGGCTCAGTTGCTCAGTTGTAATGAAGACCTCTGTGGCGCGGTGGGCGAAAGTCCACCTGCAACGCAGGAGATTGCGGGTTTGATTCCCGCCTTGGTACAAATGATTGTACGATCTGCAGGTATTTGTTACGGGTGTTCTGCTCGTTTTCTATGTATAATAAAAAAAAAACTATGTATGTAATGTATTGTATTATGTATATCATTTGGCTAGTACCCAAAACACAAGATCTACTTAGCTTGGGGCTAGATAATGCTGTGTGAATTGTCTAGCATTATTTATTTATGGTACTCACTTCAGTAGATAGAGCACCATTTTAAATTTCATACGGAACCGCGTGGCACTATGCCCAACTCGCACTTGACTCCTATTTTTGACATCTCCCCACCCACACCCAGATAACGCTGACATGATTATGATACATCACCAGATTAACTAACTGGGTTATTTAATTTTAGTTTAAGACGGCCTATTGTCACTTCGGTCAATGACATAAGGTAGGTTTGTATTGCGTGCACTTTGACACATGTGTAAATTAAGCACGAAAAATATTGAAATGGAAGTTATTTATTTAAACAAGACCATAACATGACAAATATCTGTAAAGACCTGTGACCCCGACCTCCGCGCTCTCTCGGAATCTTCCCTGTACCCGAGGGATCTTTGCGGCGAGCGAAGCGAACTGCAATGCGACCACGGGGAACGGTAAAAGAGCGAAGGGAGCCGTGCTGAAAAAAATATGGGTATCGTATTCGACTAACTTGGAGATGAAGATATTACTCAACTAAAATGTTTGTTTTGAAAAAAATTAAAAAACCGACCAAGTGCAAGGTACTGAGGCGACCTACTGCGATCTAGGCCTAGTTTGACAGGTTCTTAAGAGGCGAACCTAGCGTGTTTACTTGTCAAACTAACTAGATCTCAGTACTCACGGGATTCCCGTGGTTAAAAACTCGAATTACATAAAATTCTACATGTTTACTTTGGTTCCTTCAACGTGAAAGCACGATAAATAAAAAAAAATACGTTAGAACAATATCATGAAATTGTATTGTTTTGCACATAATTTGGTCGAGATCTCAGGAATCCTGCGGTCTTTTGAAATTATTTATGTTTTGATTCGTAGGTTATTACTAATTACTCGATTCCTTCAGATAGTTTTTTCACAAGTTGTATAGTTTTCTCATAAATAAGGAAAATCTCCATTTTTGCACTTGTGCCGTTCCAAAAACGCATCCTCTGTCCTGCTCCTACGAACGCGAAATCCTATTATGCCTATCTTTCACAAAATGGCGCGCATTGCGCCCTCTTAAGAGGCCTGCGGATGATGATTTGCCCATACAAACGTACTACCAAAATGATTTGTAATTCGAGCATATTTCCACCATATCATGTTGTTTTTTGTATTCGAATAGTATATATCTAGGTCCCTGGTTGGTTTACACACCTATAATGAAATGTAAGAAAAAATATGCAAAATCGATTTTTTTCTGTAGTTACAGAATAAAAACACAATGTCGAAGATTCAACAACTTTTCAGTCATCATTTTTGGTATTACGGAACATACGAATTGAAGTTGCGAGCAGCTGTCGCCGGAGTCTTAAGAAAATTCTCTAATCCATCGTAATTAAATATGCACAAAGAGCCGCCATTATGAACGTGATCGTACAATAATGGAGGAGATCTCTAGGATTAACCCAAATACAAAGGGGTTCTCTAACTAAATTATTAATTCACTATCTTAAACCTGCGGCTTTCCACGCTTTGTTACCTAGTATAAGGGTAAAAAATATAAGGATGAAAATATTTAGTAACAATTTAGTAACAACCGCGAAAAAAAAACCTTCTCCGATAAGTTCTAACAAAATGTAGTCCGCGTTGTAGAAGAAAACGACGCCAACTACAAAATGAAAAAAATACCTATCAAAGCAAGACGACGCTTGGCGCGCGGAGCTCGGACAGCTGTCAAATTGACACTTTCTGTCAGATGAGACAGCAATTGTCACACACGCAAGATAATCAAGGAAAACCGACTGTTTCACATCGATCAAAAATTTCCGGTTTTGCCGGCCCCGAACTACTTATTTTTGATCGAAGCTGTTTCAGTTAAAATTGTCAATGAATGTCAAATAAACGTAAAACTACCTTTTGTGAATAAATATTTGTTACTATTATTATTAACTCTGTTGTCGTGTCATTTTATACGCAATTTACAATACTCGTCGATTAGAGCTCCTTCAATAAATATTGCTGACAAATTATATCTTGAAACTAAACACCAAGAAAGTGAGTTTGAGTTTTTTGTTTCGTAGTTTGTTTACGAATATTTCACATCGAGTTTGGCTAGTGTATACAAACGCGATAAATACTTATGAGATGAGATAAAATTAAGAGGAATGAGAGGTTAAATAATTTGGCACGGAATTTAAAATGAGCTAAACCTAATTTTTGGTCTAGACTAGAGTGGACACCAAGCACGACTAGGGTTGCCAACTTTTTTTTACAAAAATAACGTTTATACCTCTCTGACGAGTACAAAGTATTTGCAATAAAAAAAGTGTTTTTCAAATTATTGATTAAATTATAAACATATTTTTTGTCCCCTTAGAACGCTGTTATAAGAATTTATCGTTTTTATTCCGCAAAAACAAATCAACAATTTATAGTTACCTACTTCACTTGGTTTAGCGGTGTTTTTTCACAACGACAACCAGTCACCACAACGAAAAAAAAAGCAATATTGACTTGACTTACACTGAACTGACAATTTGATTGACAATTTCTTGTTACGTCAAAAACTTATTCGATCGAACGAAATAAATAAAATAAATAAATAAATAATGCTGGACAATTCACACAACATTATCTAGCCCCAAGCTAAGCAGAGCTTGTGTTATGGGTACTAGATAACTGATATACATAATATAATACATTACATAGATAGATATTTTTAAACGACCAGAACACTTTCAAATTTCTGCAGATCACATTTGTCCCGAGGCGGGAATCGTTGCGGGTTCGATTCCCGCCTCGGGACAAATGTGATCTCCTCCTTCGTCGCAGGCAGGCCTTCGCCCACCGCGCCACAGAGGTCGTCAAAATATACCTATAAACTAATAATTATCTTGGTGATATTACAAAGTAGTGGTACCTTCCCAACTATCTTGGACCGTATATAAACCATGGAATGACCTATACATTGTTATAATTATCTCTGGGATCCGTCGGATCAACTCGACTAACGAAGAGCGCATGCCATCACTTGATCTAAGCGGATCAGGGGTAAGCAACCTTTCAACGAGGTATTGACGCGGGCGTGGACAGCTTCCCAGCGTTGATAAGAGCTCGCTGTGCCGCCGCGCTGCGTCGCTTGCGCGCCAGCCGCAACAGCCTCCTGGAAGCGATGACTGATGACCTGAACGGCTGATTCCTGCGGCATTGGATAAGGGTCACCTGTGGTAGTTGTGTTCGGCACTGAGAAGCATACCTGCCGTCCCAACTTTAAAACTTGGTCGTTTCGAAATGTTTTATTAAATTTCATGATTAAATCAACATACGCATGAAATTAGCTAGTGGTCCAGACAATAAATTTTAAGACTATTATAATAAAATTATAATCTACATTCAGGTAACTGGTTGTCTCCGCGGAAGATAATTTTCAAAACAACTATTACCAAACAGTTGTGTAGAGGGAAAGAAATTTCCATCCAGGTAACTGGTTGTCCCCGCGGAAAATTCATTCATAGACAACCAGTTGTTTAGTTTGGTTGTCTGGGCGATACAAACATAAAATCGCTGGCTTACTTATCAAACCTCGTAACTCCAAAATTTTCGAACGCAGGATTATTGATTTTAACGCCATCTAGTGTAAAACTAGAAGTATATTTTGTAATAATGCATTGATATACATCCATTCAAAATAAAACTGTTTATTAAATAGGTAGGGACACCAAACTTTATATCTTCAATAAAACTTTGTATCTCCAACATACAATTTAATTATCTATACGTAAATTCATTCAATAATCATGTTAACGGATAATAAATCGTAATTATAACAAACGCAAGCACAACTCATATTAAATTCTAAAAATGCTGCTTGTCTATTTTTTGTACTATAGTATTTTTATTTTATAGTATTTTAATATAATAGTTTTTTCTTCGGGAGAGAAGATACAAACTTTGAAAATGTATATTGTAATTTTAATTAAATAGGTTTGGTTGGATACTACCAAAGGTTGTCGATCCCTGCGCACACGCAGCCCGACCGCGCTGATACGATCACAGCTAGTTAAGTTTATTTTATTTTCTTTTATTTTATTTTTTTCAATCGACTCTTGTCGTCAGTCATAACAAACTACCGGAGTTTATAGTTTCACCAAGATAGGTAGATATGATAACCTTACCTTATACATAAATAAATATTGCTGTATAATTCACACAGCATTATCTAGCCCCAAGCTAAGCAGAGCTTGTGTTTTGGGTACTACATAACTGATATACATATAATACAATACGTAATTAATAATCCTACATTACATAAAGATTGATATTTTTTTATTATACATAGAATACATCTAGGACACAATCGTTTGCATCATTCATCATTGACGACCTCTGTGGCGCGGTGGGCTAAGGTCCGCCTGAGACGCAGAGGGTTGCGGGTTCGATTCCCGCCTCGGGACAAATGTGTGTACGATCTGCAGGCATTTGTTCAGTGTTCTGGTCGTTTTCTATGTATAATAAAAAATATCTCTATGTATTGTATTATATTATGTATATCAGTTATCTAGTACCCATAACACAAGCTCTGCTTAGCTTGGGGCTAGATCAGGGATGCACAGACTTATTGGGACCAGGAGCCACTCGGGCATAAAGGTGGGCCGCAGAAAATAAAAACAACTGAATTATGTTTCAAAAAGAATACCTAACGTTATATTTTCTTATCAATTTAAGTATTCTGACTGGTAGATGCATGACATTGAATGATGTTAAATTTTTTTTTTATATTTGGTTCCAAATTGCTTGTCGCCACACGTAATATTCCCTCCAGGTTTTCGTTTGGCGGTTTCTATTTTTGTTTTGTTCAGGTTCATAATCGAAACCGTTTGTTCGCAAATATAGGTAAATCCGAACCAGCTTACGCATTTTAAAGCATTTATTCGCAGTACTTTGTACGCGTTTTCATCAATGCAGCAGCGGTAAAAGCTAAGTAAGTTACCTTCATTAAATTTGTTGCGTAAATTATCATCACATTGCATGTCAATCAGTTAAGGTATTGATAGGCATTGAAATTTTTCATAATTTTGCTAATTTTATTAAGTTGCTGGCGGGCCGCAGGAACATTCACAGAGGGCCGCATGCGGCCCGCGGGCCGCGGTTTGTGCATGCTTGGGCTAGATAATGCTGTGTGAATTGTCGAGCATTATTTATTTATTATTTCTCAGAGGATCATAAAAAGAGTCAAAAATGTAACGATCAGGAACAATTTCATCATAAAATTTGGATTTCCGTGTTCGCAGTTTCGCACGGACCGAAGCGAGTGGGACGAACAGGGAACATCTCCTGAGAAAGTTGAAATTAATTTTTCTGACATATCAATGACATCTTGGTCTGGGTACGTTAGTGACAGATAATGAACACTTGCACAATTTTGCAAGTAAAGTCGACGGCAGCTACCTACCTCTAACCCAATAAGAAGTCCCACGGGGCCATACATTGTATGCACCCCTAGGTTGAAAGCTAGAGCAGGAGACGCGAATCTTAGCGCACCTCATCGTACACCCGAAGGCCTAAACCTCAAAGCTCCCATACAAACGTACAGTCCACTTTTCGACTCATTTGGAAACTGCGTCCCCGATTTTAATGAAATTATGCATATACAATCGGATAAGTAATAGCTATATTTGTATCGGTTCAGTTTATGTCAACATATCTAACACTAATAGACCTTCTCTCACGTGTGCCGTTCGAAACCCTCTTTTATGTCAGTCATACTTCATTCTTGATAACTCGACATCGACGTAGACATCGACACACATTCCCGTTTACTGCCAGGAGAAACCGGTGTCTAGTAATCATTGTCAATTTTTCTTACTCTCTCTGACCATGTGATGACGCTTCTGTCCCATAGAATCGTTCTACTATAATACCTACCTACCTCCAATCCAATAAGAAATCCCACAGGGCCACGGTATTGTATGCACCCCTCAATTACATAGTTAGCGCAGGAGCTGCAGGCAAAATCTGACATAGCATACGTTATGTCAGATTTTGTAGGTATTGACAAATTTAAAGCTTGTTCCCTATCTCACACAAATTTTGTATTTATTTAAAAAAAACTGAAAACGTTATCCTCAGGTTCTTTGTTATAGTGCTTACGCACTATAACAAAGAACCTGCACACTTTGGGTATCTCTAAGAAATGAAATAAGTTTTAGATTTCGATTTTTATTTTAGATTTCGGCGGGACTTGAACAAAGATAGGGTGGGGCGCGGGTTCGAGTCCCGCTGAAATGGAAAATTTTTGGGAACTTATTTCATTTCTTAACGTTATCATCTCCATCTTGAAGAACCAAAGGGTTAATCAATAAAGTCAATAATATTTCTCAACGCACCCAGGAACAACACCCAATTGGAACCAGACTGTATTTTGGCCACAGAATTAGATATTACCATCTTTTCGTTGAAAAGACAGATAATGAAATTAAGTTTTTCACTTTTGTACCGAATTATCTATAATTTTATTATGTTGCGCCCTGACGGGGTTCATGTTTTATGACCCCAATCTACATAAAAACTTGATGTACATACGAAACAATTGAATCATCATCATCATCATTGTCATCATCTATCACTCCAGTAACGGATATATGCCTACCCTAATATTCTCCATTTTCTTCTGTCTCTGGTTTCACGGCTCCACTGTCGGCCAGCTACAGTTCTTATGTCATCGGACCATTGTGCTTTGGGTCTCCCTGAACAACTGAATAAATGATTACAATGATAATCAAATATCAAAATATCAAAGTGCTTTATTTCCTTTAGACCTTACAGGACTCTTGGACACGTCACAAAATACAAATTACATACATAAAACTAGGAAATAAAGTGATCACTTTGATTTTTTATTCACTTCAATCTTTTTAAGGTAAAGTAAAGAAGCGAACAAGAAACCTTTACCTTGTTAGAATGTTAGTTTTCGAGTTGGAGCAAAAGTCGTCCCAAGATTTTTTATCGTCTAGATAATCTGATATTTTGTAGTAAGCCTTTTTACAAAGGACATGTTTGACAATTTGTTTGAATTTATTCATTGATAGTTTTTGCAACTCACTTGGAGTTTTGTTGTAGAAGCGTATACACTGCCCTTTGAAAGATACATTAATCTTGTGTAGCCTAGAAAAGATAAAATGGCAGGTCCATATAAAATTTCCTTCCCGGGTAGTTCGCCAAATCCATTGCTCTGTTTCTCTTTTTTAAGGGGAATTATCTATTACCTATCTATCTAGTTCGTACAATTCCTAATTTTGTGGTAGGTAGGTACTCAATAACGCACCACTTCACACTGCGAGCTCCTGCTCTACCCAGTCGTGATGGCATTCCCTGAATGAGTGCGTTGAACCCACCGGTCATTTTGAAGGAGCACTGATCATAGAGTTCATTTTATCTCACACTAGCGGTCCGCCCCGGCTTCGCACGGGTTTATTCTATATCATATCATTAGATAGGATGAACAAAGGTTCATCAGGAATAATAAAGAATTCTAATGGTGAAAGAATTTTTCAAATCAGATCAAATAATAGAACTGAATTACAACTAATATTTACAATAGAAACAATTTAGCTAACTGCAGACTGTTGCAAACAATTTACAGGTAGCTCAACAGATCCATACCAATACCAGTCGGAAGCGTGCCCAAGACGCTGGCTGCATTGCCCCGCTGTATAGCAATGCTGATGCGCTGCGCCAGATACTCACCAGCTCTCGGGTCACGCGTCGCTTCGACCAGACGCTTAGATATTTTTTTGAAAACCCGGAGAGCCTCGGTACACCACGGACCTAGGGTCTCGACTCCAAGGGGAGCAAATGCGTAGGCTCTGTCGAGACCTGCATATTTGCGCCTCTTGAGATTTTCGGCCAAATCGGTAAAGAATAACTTAACTTCCTTACAATGTGAAAACAATTTCCAGGTGATGTTTTTCATGGCCGAAGGATGCACCCTGCTGGTCAATTTTGTGAGTATCTCTCATACTATGTTCACCGCTCGATGGCTGCGTATTGAAAACAAACGAAAAAACAAAAAAAAATTGTTCATTGTTTCCGAAATATTAGGTTTAAAAAACAATTAACCTGTCAACCGTCAAATAAACCTCGAAAATGGCAAAAAAATGAAAAGGGTAGTAAAAGCCCTACGGGGTCGAAAAAGACCCCCAACAGAGGGCGCCAGCAAGATTGATGTAACCACATGTTAGAAAAAAAAATTAGCTTCAAATTTCATTCTGACCGTCATTTTTTGTGATTCGGCGAAACGAAAAGTTTTTTGTCATGTTTTTGATTGAAATATGATATTGTTTTTAGGTTTTGATGATGGAGTGTTTGGTAGATTGAAAATAGATAAAATATTTCCTACCTACCGACCCGAGAGCTGGTGAGTATCTGGCGCAGCGCATCAGCATTGACACACAGCGGGGAAAATCAATCGCAGCTAGCGTCTTAGGGACGCTTCCGCATGTATCAAAAAATTTAAGCGAACAAGATCAATAACATTTTTTTTCTTAATTTATAATAATTACTATTTAAGCTGTTTATGTATAAAATTTGACTTGTCGAAGTGCTTATTTTGTAAGCTTATAGAAATAAAGTTATTGCCTTTTGACTTTTAACTTTTATCGATAAGGATGCGGTAAATAACTTTTCCGCAGGTTTTGTAGAACAATTAAAAACAAAAATATGTAAACTCGCGCCAGCACGAAACGATCAACCTTAGATAAATCCCGACTTCCAAATTCGATTCTGAACCAACGGATAAAAACAATGAATAAACTTAATCGTAGCTCCGCGCGCCAAGTCGGAGCTCGGAGTGGCAACATCTCTGGTGGGACTCTGCCGTTGTTGCTTGGCGCTCTCAGTGTTAAGGTCGAGTATTGTGGTGTCCTGATGATGTCTCGTGGAGAGACGAAACTAGTTGACGTCTTGCTTTGATAGATATTTTTTCATTTTGTAGTTGGCGTCGTTTTCTTCTACAACGCAGACTACATTTTGTTAGAACTTATCGGAGAAAGTTTTTTCGCGGAATTGTAACTAAATATTTTCATCCTTATATTTTGCAATGGATTTCCGCAAAGTAACGCCTGAATCTATTATTTAAACTTAATCGTTATAAAATCTACTGATGCGTCAAATTGTTTACTAAGTAGTTCTGATGCAGAAAGCGCGTACAACCGGGGGGTGCACTTAGTTTTACCACTGACCCTTGTGATGGAACCCCTGTCGATAAGGGCGGGTGGGGTGACCATGATTAACTCACAAAAAAGACAGCTAACAACTGGATTCTCGAACGCAAATCCATCTGGCCAATGTTGATCTCCTAGCAGGGTATATTGGATTGATTTAGAGCAAAGATTATTAGATTAAACACTCTGAGTTTTTAGTATCTACGTGTTGTAGGTACGCATTATCTTACGAATACTTCCATGGATTTTGAGTCTAAAGATGCGCGACTGTGAATGATTTCATTCGAATTATTCCACTTCAGAAATCATTCGAATGACAAGAGCAAATTAGTAACTAATTTGGCTAGTAATCCCGAGTTATTCGACCGACCGACTCAGTCGGCAGTCGCCAGTCGGTCTCAATTCGTTATTCGCTAATTTATTTACTGTAGTACCTTGTAGTTTTAAGCTTTATGCTGGTAAATAACTTTTTATAAAAAAATAAAATACATCTATAAACAAAGGTTGATGATGATAATGATTGAATGTTTGAAGAGTGAAGCCGTCGGCAGAAATATGTTTAGTTTATTTCTTATAAATAAATACCCGGAGTTTCTTTAAACATACTGATTGAAATGAAATAAAACAGAATAAACTACAGACGTCTGAAGACGGCATTGATGAATTCAATGGTTAATGGACGCGAGAAACTTAAATTGTACAGCGAATTAAATTATTATTGTTTACTTTAGTGTTTAGTATGTCGTTGACCGATGTTGAGCCGTGTGGTGTCGGCTTAGAATTTGCACCACCCCGACTCTTCCCGCGGGTGTCGTAAGAGGAGACTAAGGCCCGTATTATGAAAACTCGCTCAGTCATGGATCGATGCTTGAGTATCGCTTTTCTATGGCATAAACGTCACTCAAGTATAGATCTATCACTGAGCAACTTTTCAAGGCCCGTATTATGAAAACTCGCTCAGTCATGGATCGATGCTTGAGTATCGCTTTTCTATGGCATAAACGTCACTCAAGTATAGATCTATCACTGAGCAACTTTTCAAGGCCCGTATTATGAAAACTCGCTCAGTCATGGATCGATGCTTGAGTATCGCTTTTCTATGGCATAAACGTCACTCAAGTATAGATCTATCACTGAGCAACTTTTCAAGGCCCGTATTATGAAAACTCGCTCAGTCATGGATCGATGCTTGAGTATCGCTTTTCTATGGCATAAACGTCACTCAAGTATAGATCTATCACTGAGCAACTTTTCATAATACAGGCCTAAGGCCCGTATTATGAAAGCTTCCCCAAGCATTACTTAAGCAGTCATTACGTGATCTCTACTCAAGCGTTAATTACTCAAGTAATGCTTGGTAACCGTTCAATAATATGTCTAAGCAGTTACTCGAAGGCGTGGACGGAGGAAATCCGCTCTTGACGGCTACTTGAGTGAGTGTAGATTTTGACATGAGCTCCCAAGCATTGTTTGAAAATTAGTATTCACTCAAAACTAGACATAAGCATCACTCAAGCAGAGCTCGATGACTGAGCATGCTTTCATAATACGGGCCTAAGAGACATACACCGGGGGGCGGGCGGCAGCACCTCTTGCAGAATAGATCTACCACCGAACTGCGATCCCCAACCCGCATGCCCAGCGTGGGGATTATGGACATTACCCCCATGAGATAAAAGCCAAAGATGATTATCAGGGGGAGGCCTGTGTCCAGCAGTGGACCAATATAGGCTGTTGGTTGACCGAGGTTATTGAAATTATCTATCTTTTTTTACTCAGTGAGAGTTATATTGGTATACAGGGTGTTACGAAATATGTGTACCTACTGAGCTAAAGTCATTTTGGACCCCAAGGGGATATAAATATACATATTTATATTATACTAGCAACGCCTTGCGGTTTCACCCGCGTAGTTCCCGTTCCCGTGGGAATTCCGGGATAAAATGTAGCCTATGTTCTATTCCAGACTATAATCTATCTCTGTGCCAAATTTCATCCAGATCCGTTCAGCCGTTCTGGCGTGATAAAGGAACAAACATCCATCCATCTAAACTTTCACGTTTATAATATTAGTGAGATTTATAAGTTATATTTATTTATTGGAAAACCAGAAGCCTATTTTAACATAATAATATGGAGAAAATATATCGTAGAAAGATATACACATTACGTGGTACAATGGGCGGCCTTATCGCTTGCTCGCTGAGCGATCTCTACCAGGTAACCTTTTCAGTATATTATTGTAATGTTATTTTTTTTTCAAATCAAATAATTGACATTGTTATTTTGTAATAACTTTGCAACAATGGTTTTGAAAAATAATATTGAAATATTTTATAGTGTTTGCGAATCCACAAGTTGATTTCCTTGGGGTCCAGAATCACCCCTTTCGACTTAGTACATGCTTAGTACACATGTTACGTGACACTAGGTGTGGTTGGTAATACCATGGCTTTCAAGTATTGGCAACAGAATAAAATAAACATTTAAAGGGGCTCCCATACAACAAACGTGTATTTTTTTGTAGTTTTTATAGATAATGGTACGGAACCCTTCGTGCGCGAGTCCGACTCGCACTTGGCCGGTTTTATTAGGTGACAATTTTTTTTTTTTTTTTTTTTTTTTTTTTTTTTTTTTTTTTTTTTTTTTTTTTTTTAGCACACATTTACATTTATTTAGTTAAGTATAAAACACTGCCTTAAAAAATAAAATAAAAATAAAAGTCATCGAACAAAGATCAAAAATCAATCAATCACAAAGATCCGGAATCCCAAGGTCCGGAATTACCCTTTTGGCTTAGTAAACATAAGTCGTGGCACCATCATCGTGTACAATTTTTCCGCTCTACTTTCATTATCATCATCATCAGCCTATATAAGTATGTTTATGTATTATAATTAGGTATATATAAATATGATGTATAGGTATATATTTATTAAGGTATTTTTTTTTAAATTATAGTTTGTAGGTTATATGTATATGTATATGTTGTATGTACTAAGATTTGATATTGTAATTGTATTAGAATTTTGTAATTATATTGAAATTGAAAATTGAAAATTGAAAATATTTATTGAAAAGATTTAAGACTTAAAACTATTACAATCATTGATCCCCAAACTAGGATAAACCTGTATCTTGGGGATCTCCTTCCATGGGTTCTTTACATAAGACTTATATCAAGCTAACGTTTAAATATAAATAAATTAGTTTAAACATAGTGTAGAAAATATTATAATTTAAGTATGTGTTGGGTCTCCTGAGGACACCGGTCTCTTAAGAGTCTGGGCAACAGGAGACACCATGAGTGTGCGTGAGTGCGTGTGTGTACTGTACTGTGTGTGTGTTCGTGACAAGTGCTCCTGAGGACACCGGTCTCTTGAGAGTCCGGGCAACAGGAGACAACATGTGTGAGTGTGTGTGGGTGTGTGTGTGTGTGTTGTGCGTGTGTGGTGTGTGTGTGTTTTGCTCCTGTTAACACCGAGCTCTTACGAGTCCGGGCAACAGGAGCTCATGCAGATGTGTGTTATGCTTTTTTTTTATATATGGTAATGTGTGCTAGATAAATATAATTAGATTAGGTAGGATATATTTCATAATACATAATGATAGGTAAGTTAAGATAGTGGTTTAAAAAAGAAACTATCTGAGAAAGAGTAAGAAATCTTCAGTTTGATCATAATCTAGAGTTAGGAGCCAATTAGTCGTTTTAAATTTACATTCTGAGTAAGTAATTTCGTGTATACTCAGCTGTTTATTAATTTTATTGTATAGATAGTTTGACATGTATGTAAACTGCTGTTGTATATACGCTGTACGGGGTTGAGTATTTGAGCAAATTTTAAAGCTTCTCCTTTTGGGGGGTAAATTTCTGTCGTAAGGTGTTATTGTGTGTTTTTTTAATATTATTTGTAGTATGTACAACTGTCTAACTGTAAGTAGTTTACTTTCATTATATAGAAGTCTAGTCGGGTACCTATAAGGTTTGAAGGAAATGACCTTTAAAACGCATCTTTGTGCTCTTTCTAGTGGCATAAGAGTGGTTTTATGTGTTCCGCCCCAAGCAGAGATGCAATATTGGGTTACAGACTGACATAGAGCTTTATAAACAATAGTTATAAGACGAGTATCTGCTATGTTTCTTAGCTTTTTGAAAATCCAGGACAACTTACGTACTCTACCTGTCAGCAACCCAACATGCAGATCCCATTTGCATAGGTCATCAACAATAACTCCCAAATACTTTATTTCCTTAGTTTTTTTAATTTCTAGGCAATTGCATTGTGCTAAAGACGAGGCGCGATCACAATTATGGAGTAGCAGTTTAAAGGATTCTGATGGCTTAGTTGATTTATTGATGGTGAAAGTCATATATTTAGTTTTCTCTATATTTAGAGTGAGTAAGTTAGAATTGAGCCATCTTGATACATTTGCAATGCCTCTTTCAGCATAGAATTGAGCCTCAGACCAGGTCCTTCCGTGAAATACGAGGACTGTGTCGTCAGCAAAGCTGATGACAGATCCATTTGTCAGAGTCATGTTACATAAATCATTGATGTAAATTAAAAATAGACTCGGCCCGAGAACGCTACCTTGGGGAACACCAAAAAACACCGGGGAATCGTTACTTGTAGAGTTCATTATTTTTACTCGTTGAAACCTATGACTCAAGTAGCTTTTAAATATATCTAGTGGTATACCACGTATCCCATACCTCTCCATCTTTTCCAGCAGAATCGGGACAGACACAGTGTCGAATGCTTTCTTCAGGTCAAGAAAGACGCCAATAACCTTTTCCTTACTATCGACCTTTTTAGTTACCGTATTTATTAAGTAATTGACAGCATCTTCTGTGCTCCTGCCTTTTCTGAAGCCAAATTGAAAAGAAGAGATAATATGGTTTTTTTCCAGAAAGTTTACAAGCTGGTTATTTAATATTTTTTCCAAAATTTTCGAGAGGACAGGCAGGACAGAGATAGGGCGATAGTTATTGACGTCTTTCCTGTCCCCGTTCTTATGGATAGGATGGATAAGTGATTTTTTAAAAACATCAGGAAAGACACCTTTATTTAAACAGAGATTATATATTTTAGCTAGGTAGGGTATTATAACATGTCGAGCCTTTTTAACAAACGTAGTTGGTATTTCGTCCCAACCACAGGCGCTACTGTTCTTAAGGTTCATAATTATAGAGTCAATTTCTTTCTCTGTGGTTTCCAGTAGTACAAGAGAGTTAAGAGTGGAAGTGGGGAGTTGCGTAGTAGATTGTCCATGCGAAATTTCGATAGCTTGGGCAAGATTTTGGCCAATGGATGAGAAGAATTCATTTATATTATCCAACGAAGTATTGGGGTCGAGTGTATTTATTAATTCGGAAGAAGGGGTTTGTACTTTTTTAGTGTTAGTGAAGTCTTTAATCTTTTGCCACATAAGTTTAGTATTATTTCCAGCTTTTTCAAGTTCGGCTCTTTCATACGCGTTTTTTAAATTCTTTATCATTGAACCACAGTAATTTCGGTATCTTGTATATGTTATTTTAAGAACAGCATTATTAGGACATTTTCTTAGTTTTAAGTGCATTTGGTCTCTATTACGAATGCAACGTAGTACTCCAATAGTGATCCAAGGCTTTATTATACGTTGATTACGAGAGACGGAAAGAATATTAGTATTAATGCGAATGGAGTGCATTATAGCATTTGTCAGGAATTCAGTAGATTGGTTTGGATCAGAGTCATTTAAAATAGAGTTTAAGTCAGTGTTTTGTAAATTTTCAATAGCTTTTTCATAATTAATCCTCCTTACAGTACGTTCAGCTTTAGGTATAAGTATATCGTTCATTCCAAGCAAGACCACATTATGGTCTGTAATAAATGTGTTTATGACCAAGCAAGTACCAGTACAAACGGATTTAACAAATATATGATCTAAGCATTTCTTCTCTCTTGTATATAATGTGTGTGCTGGTAAAAAACCTAAACCATAGAGCAGATCGAGATAAGAAGAGCTATTAAGATCCGTGTTTCTTGGTCGTATATCGATATTAATGTCGCCTACAATGTAAATGTTTTTGTAGGAAGTTAATTTATTTATTAAATCTTCTAAGGAGGAAAGAAAGTTTGTTATATTCCTAATTGATGGAGATCGATATATCGAAATTATAGCAGATTCCTTGTATTTGATTAGGAGACAGGTGCCGTCCGTAAGCGGTGGTTCCTCACATGAACAATCTATACCATCTCTCACATATACTACAACTCCATCGTTTTGGTTCCGTATATTAGTTGTTAAGTATGTATTGTAGTTATTTAACGCAAGGGGTTGAATATGGCTTTGTAACCAGCATTCTGTCAGAACAATGAATCGTGGTTCTAGTTTACATCTATGTAGCAAAATTTGAAATTGATCTATGTTTTTATAAATACTTCTTATATTTAGTGTCATAATAATATTACTAATTTCTTTATTATTTAAGTATGGCGTGCAATCTTCTGGGTTACATGAAAAAGCCCGTGTCATTGCAAGATTATCTAGCTCTTGCGCTATTAAACCGTTTGGTGTATTATCCATATTGAGAAATAAAAATTTTCAGTGATTCAAATAGAGAGGCGTGTAGATATTGGTATATTTTTTTGGGTGGATTATTCAATTGTAGAATAGGTTCCTTATAGATCAGTTGCTTAGACAGCATAGTGGATAGATATGTTAATAATATAACTGTGTTGTATAATTTAAACAAATGATGTTTGAGTATAGTTTTTGGTATTTGTGTGTATATTTGTGTATTATGTTGTTTTTGGTGTTGTATACAGTGTAAGATAGACAAAATAATAATCAAAAAAATAAAAAATAATAAAAAATAATAAAAAAATAAATAAAAAATTGTTAATTTATGGACATTAAATTATTTATTTTATGGACTTAAACATAGTTACAATTACTAGTTACTTTACATTAATTTGGAAACACAATATTTTTAATTTCATTGTTTAATCTGAACGCGTATGTTTAAACAAGACAAAGTGTGGTTACCCTACCATAGTGCAATTTCTCTGTAGGAATGCTCATGCATCGATCTTTAATTCGTCACCCGTATTGGTTTCAAGGGATATTTTACGACAGGGATAATGGAAAACCTAAGCTACGGGAAACCATTAGGTACTATAAAACTTAGTAGTTACCTACTAAATAATATACTATGCAACGCCAATGTAGTAGGCGACTTGGCAAACGTAGTGTAGGACACCCTCCGACCAGGTGGGATGACGATTTGCGAAAGACTGCTGGCAGATGCTGGATGCGGCAAGCTGAAGACGGGCGCTATGGCGCTCATTAGGGGAGGCCTATGTCCAGCTGTGGACTGATATAGGCTAATGATGATGATGATGATGAATGTAGTAGGCGGACTAATTGCTTAAAGTGTTTTTCTTCCAGGAAATCAAAGATATCCTAATCCTAACTAATATTATAAATGCGAAAGTGTGTTTGTTAGTTTGTTTGTCCTTCTTTCACGCCTTAACTAAGCAACAACCGACTTGATTTTTGGCATAGAGTTATTTGAAAATATGGAGAGTAACATTAACATGGGCTACTTTTTGTCCTGGTGAAACATCAAATTCCCATGCTCCCATGGGAATTTGATCCTCCCATCCCTCCCATTTACGGGAATGTTCGTAAAAAGACTTTTTAACCCCCTAGAAATGTAAAATTCGAATTTAACGCGGGTAAAACCGCGAGGAACAGCTAGTTAGTGCATAAATTATCAATGTCACGGTTTAAGAATTTTATTTCTCAAAAGAATATACATTCGCTTACAGAGAAATACAGGATAATCTTAAGGTTTTTGTTATAATGCTAACCCGCACTCTTGATATCTCTAAGAAATGAAATAAATCCCAAAAATTATCGGTGTCGGCGGGATTCGAACCCGCGCCCCACCCCCGTACGGGGTGCTCTAACCAACTAAAAATAACAAATAAAAAAATAAAAATGTTTTATTTCAGACAATATAAAGTCCATACATATTCGAGTGTCTAAAGTTAAACACACATAATAAAACAAAATTGGCACTTCGGTAAGATAAGTGGATGATCATATCAATGAAGGAAATAGCTTCCTTCATTGATCACCCTCACCAGACACTTCCAGAGTGGAGAAGTTGGGCAATCTGCCACAGTTTTCAGAATGTTGTTGCGACTGTCCCGCACTCTGCGCATCAGGGACGCTGTCTTTTTGCGCATGGAAACCATCAGTGTGGTACTGCGCAAACATCCCCGATGCACTGCAGTATCGACTAAACCACGAATTATTTCTTAGGATAATCTTATTGTATAACATATTATGCAGAACGGACCTAACTTAAATTTAAATTGTGAGTAGGCTTATATTTTATTTTATTTACTTAGAAGGCATCATTAGGATCAACATTTAATTTGAAAGAAAGAAAGAAATTTATTTATTGGCACACAAAGGCAAACACTTTATACACGTATTTATGAACTAGCAGCGCCTCGCGGTTTCACCCGCGTAGTTCCCGTTCCCGTGGGAATTCCGGGATAAAAAGTAGCCTATGTCCTATTCCAGACTATAATCTATCTCTGTGCCAAATTTCATTCAGATCCGTTCAGCCGTTCTGGCGTGATAAAGGAACAAACATCCATCCATC
The DNA here is from genome assembly GCA_947086465.1 of Eupithecia exiguata. NCBI lineage: Eukaryota > Metazoa > Arthropoda > Insecta > Lepidoptera > Geometridae > Eupithecia > Eupithecia exiguata. The sequence goes on from OX352256.1 coordinate 4,637,329, forward strand.
TATCCATCTAAACTTTCACGTTTATAATATTAGTGAGATTATCCTTAAATCTATAAACAAGCCCAGTGAACCAATAGGCCCTACCTCAGCTTAATGTTGCTCTACCAAAGGTTGAGCAACGCTGATTCTTCTATTTGGAATTTCATAGTTTTTATCTTCAAAAGTAATTAAAAATATTTTTCGAAGGGGTCTCCTACGACCCAAAGTACTTACCTACTTACATCATAAAGCATTCAAAACTACTGCACTCGTACAAATCTTTTAACTAATTCGACTGAGTGTACCGACTTAACACTAAAACGTAAGAAAGAATGCAATTTGCGGAGCTCCCTATGGGGTCGCGGTATTACGTAGATCGTGATTAGATAGATCGAAGTAAAATTCGTTCAAAATCATAGTAAAATAGCTTAATTTTCCTTCTACATTAGGCTATAATTTATCAAAAGCTCTACAGCAGTTGGTATTACGCGTAACCCTTCTATTTGCATTTGCTCTTTGGTGGGGGATACCGCGACCCCATAGGGGAGCTCCGCAAATTGCATTGTTTCATACGTTTTAGTGTTAAGTAGGTACACTATGTCGTATTGGTTAAAAGATTTGTACGAGTGCAGTAGTTTTGAATGCTTTATGATGTAAGTAGGTAAGTACTTTGGGTCGTAGGACACCCCTTCGAAAAATATTTTTAAATTATGTAGGTACTTTTGAAGATAAAAACTATGAAATTAAATGTTGATCCTAATCCTCTGTCCCGTTCTTATGAACGCAGAATCCTATGCCTATCTTTTTCACAAAATGGCGTCATAGATCCCTTAAAGTATTGCGTATATAGGACTGCTAAACGAACGGAAACGACAAGTACCTACAAAAAGTTTAGATTACAACATCTCACCTCTTTGCGTCTAAAGAGACAAACACGCATTTTCCCAAGAGAACAAGCTGTGGACGTGCTAACGCGATTAGTAAACACGTATTAACAAACAAACATACTAGTAACACTTTATCTGCTGAGATCTTTGTTGCATTTAAATGGTTTGTTGCATTTTCGCTACAAACTTGGAGCACGTAAGGTATAAATTAATTTATTCATTCACGTTTTAATTTAATAGGTACCTAAACAACTACGTAGGAACTAAAACGTCAAGTGCGAGTCGGACTCGCGCACGAAGGGTTCCGTACCAATGTTAATAAAAAACGGCAAAAAATCATGTCTGTTGTATGGGAGCCCTCCTTCAATATTTGTTTTGATTTTAAATTAAATATTCATTTTTAAAGTTGATATAAACTAAATATTCTGTGAATATTTCAAACGTCTACGTGTTTCCGTTATCAATATCGAACAAAAACGAGTAAAAAAATCACGTTTGTTGTATGGGAACCTCCAAAAATATTTATTTTATTTTTTAGTATTTGTTGTTATAGCGGCAACAGGAATACATCATCTGTAAAAACTTCAACTGTCTAACTATCACGGTTCCATGAGATACAGCCGGGTGACAGTCAGACAGACATACAGACAAATGGAAGGACAGCGGAGTCTTAGTAAAAGGATCCCTTTTTACCCTTTGGATACGGAACCCTAATAAAACAGGTAACACAAATACTTACAGATTAAAGTTATTTGGGGTATAACCTGACCCCTCTAATTAGGAGTAACCTCTCCGATTAACAAGTAATAAAATAATTTTTATGGGGTCTGTGTGACCCCAACAATGTAAAGCGATCGATAGAGATAATTTTAACTGCTACGATATCGTTTATTTTATCTACATACAGGCCAATCACAGTATTAAGGTTTTTGGTTGTAGTGCTTACCCGCAATTCGACTGAACTTATCAGGCTAAAATTTTGAGTACATGTAGCTATAAGTAAGCCTAGAATCAAACATAGGCTACTTTTTATTTCATAAAACATTTCTCATGGGATATAAATAACCTTTAAATGTTTCTATATACACAAAGCGTGCGAAACCGCTGGCAGACGCTAGTTAACTTTAAACGAGGACTCTTATAACTTTGACGACTCTAAAATTAATAAATAATCAACCTTAACTCCAAGAAGTTAGGTGTTTGTTTTACTTAAGTATTTCCATTAACGCCATATTTTTAGGATTCCGTATTTATCCTAAAACCGTCAAAAATAATAAAATATCGTCGCCTTCCAATTTAAGCCCATAATTCGTTGCCAAAACAAACACTCAGCGCGTTATTAATAAAACTTTTAGTATAAGAGATTAACTAACCTAAACTAATCACCTAAGTCGAAGGTACCTAATCATAATCACACCCGTTTAGTATCCACGGAAAAGCAGATTTTTTTTATTTTAAAATATCTTTAGTTATGAAATTAAGTAACACGAGTAAAAATAAACTATTTAATTTTTAATATTCTATTTTGATTCATTTTGTAAAATTTTAACTTACGTTAGATAATTATAAATAATGTGTCTTAATTTTAAGTAACTAATGTAATTGGTTTTATAAATCGTGTTAATTACTATATTTAATAAACAATAAACAATACAAATCCAGTGTACATTCATCCTAGACAATATTAAACATAAATGTAAACACGTTTATAAGCGCTATGCGCTTTTTCAAACTTATATATATATAGGTAATTAACGAATAGTATCATACATAGGTTATTGAACCATTTAAAACATATCATCTTAATATGACTTCATGCAAGCTTTAGTTCATTCACTGACAAGCAGTAATCCGTAAGATTTAGGTAGCTTTCAAGTCAATTTTTGCAGAATGATCGTAAAAACTGTTAATTTTTTGTCGTTTAGCCTCATGATACAAATTGTGGCGTTTAACATGAAATAAACGGTAGGATCCGAGTAGATCTCGTCTGCCCGGGTTTTTTTGTTTTCGTTTTTTCAAACTAAAACAGGATTCTTTTCTAGTCTGCTCCGGTGCCGGGTTAGTCCTGGGTCCGATGCATAGTTAAATCTAAGTTAAACGAGATTTACTTATTTATTGACAACTACGAAGTGAACTTCCGTCCGTCTGTCAGTCAGTACTATTTCCAATAGAATGTTAGTTGGTTTCCGTCAGACATTAGTGGGATTAGTGGGTGGGTATTTAGGGATTTAGTGGGTTTTTGACGAACTCTTTGTAACTGAAGTGTGAATGATTTAAAAAAGATTAAGTATTTGTTTTGGATTTCTATTTATGTTTATTTTCTATTTATGTTGACGACCGATGTGACGCGATGGGCGAAAGTCCGCCTGCGACGCGGGAGGTTGCAGGTTCGATTCCTGCTTTGGAACAAATGTTTGTACGATCTGTAAATATTTGTCTGGGTGTTCTGGGTATTTTCTATGTACAATAAAACATATCTATCTATGTAATATATTGTATTATGTATATCAGTTATCTAGTAACCATAACACAAGCTCTGCTTAGCTAGGGGTTAGATAATGCTGTGTGAATTGTATTATCATTATTGATGATTTATTTATTTGTCAATTTGTATTTTAATTTACAAAAAAGTTTATAATATATACTTAGTAGGTGAGTTAATCTCGTATTAACTCACACACGGCCCGCGAAAAAAAAAGTTATTCGATCGAAGAGAAGTTTATCTTGTATCAGTGCAATACATTACTTTAATTCATCCCACCTCAGCGAGGAAAGAGTATTTTTGCTCTTCGATATCTGAATGCAAAAGCCGTTTTTATCCGCTAGAGGATAAAGTAAATTGAATTTAGAACATCGTGTGCACGATGTTCAATTTACTTTACACGATGTTCTAAATTCAATTTGCTTTATCCTCTAGCGGATAAAAACGGCTTTTGTACTCGGACATCGAGAGCAAAAATACTCTTGATGAAAATAATATTTTGTAGGTACTTTGATAAAAAAACTACGAGGAACGCAACTCGAAGCCCTCCTGCGGATGATGATTTGCCCATACAAACGTACTACCAAAATGATTTGTAATTCGAGCATATTGCCACCACATCATGTTGGTTTTTGTATTCGAATAGTATATATCTAGGTCCCTGGTTGGTTTTTTTCTTAATAATACACACCAATAATAAAATGTACGCAAAAATATTCAAAATCGAATTTTGCGTATTTTTACGTCGAAAATGACATGTTTTCGTCCTATTTGTTTTGTATTAAAAACAACAATATCTTACGTTTTGTTTTATAAGGAACATAGCTTATATTGTCTAGTTACAGAATAACAACACAATGTCGAAGATTCAACAACTTTTCATTCATCATTTTAGGTATTACGGAACATAATAATTCACGAATTGAAGTTGCGAGCAGCTGTCGCCGGATTCTTAAAACCCCTTGATACCAAAAAGTATTGTAAAAGAGCGTCCTGGTATAGAGATCTAGTGTCCCATAACAGAGAGCGAGTGTCCCCATAATCCTAGCAAGAGGATAGTGTAGAAAATTACTAGAAACACCCTATTTGAGGCTATATATCAGACAGACAGACACCCAGACAGATTTATACTGCGGTCATAAATTTTACTTAAACGATTACGTCATAAGGCGCGTTGTTGGTAATAAAAATGTTAATCTGGCTTACAGTAAAGTGATACTGTGTGCTGGAATGGTACCAAGCTAAGTGAAAATAAGTTTATCGCAATAAGTGTGATTCAAGCATAAAATTTTGCCGCTCATTGGCTGCGTTGTTACCGCGGTCTCGATTCCCTGCGTATCGAGGTCCCTCCGTTTCGACCAATGACAGCTTTGACTTGACTTAGAGTACAGTTAGTAATAAAAGTGTTTTAGTTTTAAAATAATCAACATTACGTCAGTAAATTTAGCAGTTTTAATCAGATTTCGTAGATTTCTTTTGTTATTAGTACTAACGCACTGAAAAGCAAGCCAAGGTGAAGCCAAAGTCGAATGAGTAAACGTTTGACTGATTTTTATTCATTTAGATAAAAACATTGGGTTTTCAGATTTTTTTCGCGTCTGGTTAAAGCGACGCGGAGCGACGACGGACAGACGGACAGCGAAGTCTTAGTCACAGGGTCCCGTTTTTACCCTTTGGGTACGGAACCCTAAAAACGAATTATTAATCAAAAGTCAATAACTTTATTTCTTTAGGCTTACAAAATAAGCACTTAAACAAGTCAAATTTTATGCATAAACAGTTTAATAAATAGTAATTATTATCAAATAAGAAACAAAATGTTATTGATTTTGTTTGCTTCAATTTTTTGTCCACTAGTGGAAGAAGCGAAAAATAAACCACTAGTAAGTTTGTATAATACATACTTAAAATCCCACTAATATTATAAATGTGAAAGTTTGGATGGATGGATGGATAAATGGATGGATGTTTGTTACTCGATCACGCCAGTACGACTCAACGGATTTGGATAAAATTTGGCACAGAGATAGATTATAGTCTGGAATAGAACATAGGCTACTTTTGATCCCGGAATTCCTACGGGAACGGGAACTACGCGGGTGAAACCGCAAGGCGCTGCTAGTGTAATATAAAATTATTTGCCTAATCCCGATTTATCTTTCTATTTTTAACATGGTCATGGTTCCGCATACATCTCAGAAAGCTGTTTTATTACTGGCAGCGCAGCGTTGCAATAGTAAAACTGGTAGTAACTATACTTCATATTAATATGTATTTTCAGTTTCCTAGCTAGACATAACATAGAGGTCATGCCCGGGAAACAGGGCTTTATAGGTGCAACTTCTATAGAATATTCCATTCGAGGAATAAACGAAATGGCATGTCCGGGAGTTCCAATTCCAATGTGCAAACCTTCGATCAAAAATAAGTAGTTCGCGGCCTCCCCCGTAGATACCTAGAGGCTTACAAAAATGTCACTCAAAATTGTCTTCGTTTTGTTTTGACGCAGACAGTTTGCGCAGAGCCTGACAAGTTTTTTCCATACGGAACAAGAGATTGGTGGAGTCGAATTCATTTTATTTTATTTTGTAAGTAGGTAGTGTGTGTGAGTTGGACGAGTGATTCTTGCATTTTTTGTACCCATGCTTTTTGTCAGAACGCTAAAATGACACTAGTTGAAAAGCTTCCCTAACAAGTCAAAATGGTTCTCTTTTGCTACTGAAGGTTTTGGGGTGCGCATTGTGAATCTAAGGGGGGCCGGCAAAGCCGGAAATTTTTGATCGAAGGTGCAAACAATATAATCAACAACGACAACAAGGATAGTAAAGTCGTAGTAACTTACAACTAAAACATAACAGTAGGAAGGTACTTAAAGTTAAGTTATCTAATTTAACTCTTCTAATGCCTTAGGAGCTCCAAGCAGTGGCCGACTGAAATGTTACCCTTCAAAAGCTCATGTTAGATTAGGCATAACATAGATGACAGTAGTCAGAGTAAATACATTGCCTATACATAGATAGATAGAAAATGCTTTATTGCACACATAACTTAAAAATAACAGACAAAGATAAAATGGAGTAAATAAGAAAAATGTGACAATTGGCGATCTTATCGCTCAGGAGCGATCTCTACCAGACAACCGGGGATGGATAGGATCGTTGGATTGAACACGTCTATCACAGTCAAAAAAATATGTTTTTGTGTTGTTGTTTTTTTGTACTGTTTATTTTACTTTATTTGATTATTCGTTTTTTCATTCCTAACATTCTAATTTAAGACATTTTTATTATTGTTTGAAGGAGGTAGGAACAATCGGGAATGTATTTATCCCGATTGTCCCTAGTAGTAACAATCGAGAATTTTTAGTTTAGTTTTTAATATTGTATGTATGTTAGTTTTAAGGTATATATTACTATGGACCGTAGAATAAGTTAAAATAAGATCTGTAACTGTTCTATAGTCTGAAATAAATGATTATTATTATTATTTTTATCCCGATTGTTCCTAGTAGGAACGCAGGGGGTAGGGACAATCGGGAATAGGCGCTTCGATTGGACCATAAGTACTAAGTTATCTTAAGTATAAGTTAAGTTAAGTTTCTCGATATGTTGTAAGAGCCGAGGCCTTACGGCGTTTTCACACGAGGCACGACACCACACGACAAAATGCGGTGACGACTCCGGGCGTCATACATTTCTATGAAGCGTTTACACACGAAACGACACCGTTCGTCGCGTCGCTCGTGGGAAAACGCTCCTAATCTGAGTTTTTACAAAAAACATTCGATAAACGTAATCGAGAACCATTAATGTCTTCCACGAAAAAGGGTTATATAGAATGGTAGTAGACACAAACGAAGTGTAGCCAAAAATGCGATAAATGAGTCTCATTTTCCTATTCGTATTAGTGATATGCGTGAAAGCACTGAAGTTGTAATTATGTTTTTCAACTCACACATAAATAGATTCGTTTTTATCTTTGAAATCAAGAGAATTGTTGAGTGAGCGTGTTTTACCTCTATGATTGACGTGTTTGGGTTAACTGCCCAATGATTAATAGAATTTATTTAAAACTAGTACCTATTTACAACAATTGAGCTAACTGCAGACTGTTGCAAACAATCCACAGGTAGTTTAACTGATCCATATCAATACCAGTCGCGCGCGTGCCCAAGACGCTAGCTGCATTGCCCCGCTGTATAGCAATGCTGATGCACTGTGCCAGATACTTACCAGCTCTCGGGTTACAATTGAAACAGTTGAGCTATTTTCAGACAGTTGCAAATAATATAGAAGTAGCTCAACTGATTCATAAATGAATAGCTCAGAGAAAGCTGATGCTGATGATGTTTAAACAAACGTAACAACCGTATAAGTGATAATCGCTCCTTTGTTGGCTGCCATAAGCGCACGCATCGAAATGTTTATGTGACGCGTGGGAGGCGATGGATGCACGCGTTAAGGGGGGGACAAAACTTTTGTTATTGTAGCGAAGGAATTTATTGTAAGAAGGGAATAGCTGAATATGGTATTTCATATGAGAAAACATCTAAAAATATACTATTGAGATATTATGCCAAAAGCATAATTATTAATACTATTTAACGGGTATTTATCGCGTTTATTTACCTATTTTTCCCAACGTTTCGACAGGTTTACACACTGCCGTGGTCACGGGATGACTCAAATAAACGCGATAAATACCCGTTAGATAGTATTAATAATTATGTGTTCAGATCGCGTAAGCTTAAAAATATTTATGCCAAAAGTAGTCGAAAAATGTTCGATTTAGTTCAATAATACAAGTTTTAGGCTAGATAAACTTTGATTTTTTTTGTTCAGTTAAATCTTTTTAACACGTTCATGGCGTACGATGGCTCGGCTCTGCGGGTCGCACCGCCCGAGGCTGCGCAATTAATGAGTTGTGGTAAAGTACAAAAAACCTTTAATGTAAAAGTAAGAGTTCGTATAACATTTTTGATAATTTTCGGGTGTTCTGGGTGTTTCTATATTAAAAAAATCCGATAGGTAGCGAAAAAACCTGTAGAAGCTGAGTAATCGAATATAATATTTGAAAATAAACTGTTTTCTTAAAAAGAACACAAATTTCGCATAAAAAAACGGTTTTGATTGAAATGATTATTTTTCACGCGAGTCATCCCGTGACCACGGCAGTGTGTAAGCCTGTCGAAACGTCGGGAAAATAAGGTAATTAAACGCGATAAATACCCGTTTGAAATGCTTTAAATTATCAGCGACAACACTACATTATTTTTTACGAATTACATAGCAAAACTGATGTTTTATTAAAGTAATCGTTGAGTTTTCTATTTGATGCTTAAATTTTGAATAATTAATAGTTAACAAGCAAAAACTTGATTTTGGCACAAACACCGCTCCGCTCTGTCCCGCTCCTATGAACGCGAAATCCTATACCTATCCTTTTCGCAAAATGGCGTCATAATTCACCCCCTTAAGTCAGTGACACAAGGGCAGCGATGATGATGAATTTTGAATGAACGAATTTTTATTTTATTGTATTTTATACGAGTAGCTGAGTAGCTTTCGTTTAGTTTAGTTTATTATGACAATGCCCCAAGTATTTTACACAGCAGCTTTTATGACATACTAGCAGCGCCTCGCGGTTTCACCCGCGTAGTTCCCGTTCCCGTGGGAATTCCGGGATAAAAAGTAGCCTATGTTCTATTCCAGACTATAATCTATCTCTGTGCCAAATTTCATTCAGATCCGTTCGGCCGTTCTGGCGTGATAAAGGAACAAACATCCATCCATCCATCTAAACTTTCACGTTTATAATATTAGTGAGATCTTGACATGTAGGTACCTATTAACTTAGTTTTATTTATTTTCTGACATATTTTAATTGTAATTTTTGTAAACCCCAGGCCCTTTTAGACAGCCAAGTGTTGTAAAATCCCTTATGGTGTTTCCTTTTGTAACTTATTTGTGTACTAGAAATAACGACATCAAGTGTATTTATGTAATACCTACTGTAATACTACGGTGGAAATAAATGAAAAAAAATGATGGTAAATAATAGATTCAGGCGTTACTTTGCGAAAATCAAACAGCTCAAAACGTATGGTTCAATCAACAATGTAAACATTTGGGGGTAATTCCATGTTATATTAAAATTAGAAGTAAAAAAAAAACAATTATCTTTCATCCTTATATTTTAAAATGATGGTATTTAAACCGGTTTCATTTTGGGTAACTCGTAGTGAATTTATTTTTAATATCACGTCACGTCGGACCTCTTCAAATTCACGGTAAATGAAGGAGTCCCCTTAACATACAGAAGTCTGCTTACATCAGTTTGTTTATGTCTTAATATCGTTTGCAGAACCGGGAATGGAAAACGAAAGTGGAATCAAGATGGCCGAGTTGTAATTTGCCTTGTTGGAGATATTGTTAGGTATATAAATAAATAATGCTGGATGATTTTACAGAGCGCCATCTAGGCATAAAAGTAAGCAAACCAGATCTGATTATTGATACGGTACCTACCTACCTTACTTTAACGCATTCACTGTCCAGCCTATGTCGAACTCCCGAGAGCTGGTGAGTATCTGGCGCAGCGCATCAGCATTGCTTTACAGCGGGGCAATGCAGCTAGCGTCTTGGGCACGCTTCCGACTGGTATTGATATGGATCAGTTGAGCTATCTGTAGACTGTTTGCAACAGTCTGCAGTTAGCCTAATTGTTTCAATTGTAAATACTAGTTTTAATTTTATTCTATTATTTGATTGCTATTTTCTATTTTGATATAGAAATATGTCCGCATATTTATTTTTATATTTTTGATGTGCTTTTTTGTGAAGTTAAAAAATAGAAATCCTTGAAAAAATGGTCGGTCTTTAGTTTGGGATGCCCCGTGCGTCAGCGGAGTGTCTCAAACAGCGAAAATACGCCAATCTTGACCGAGGTTGCCTATTCGAGCCGTTTGGGGTGGAAACCCTAGGTCCTAGGGGTCCTGGGGCAGATGCAATAAACAAAGATCTAACAAAACTCCTTATAGAGTCCACAGGTGATCGGAATGCTGGCTTTGATTTCGGTGAACGAATTAGCATTGCCATTCAACGTGGCAATGCTGCCAGCATTCTGGGCACTTTGCCTTCTGGTGACGGCTTAGATTTTTAGAAAATAGATTTAAGTGTAAATATTAGTTGTTATTATTTTATTCTTTATTGTATTTTTTTCTAAATTTCAATGAAAAGTAGATATAATATGACTAAATCGCGAAATTTTTAAACTTGACGTCACCGTTCACCGTCTTGTCATGACATGAAGTTTTAGCGGGCTATAATAAATAAATATTGCTGGACAATTCACACAGCATTATCTAGCCCCAAGCTAAGCAAAACCTGTGTTATGGGTACTAGATAACTGATCTACATAATTAAATACAATAAACAGATAGATAATTTTTATTGTAAATATAAAACGATCAGAACACCCGGAACAAATTTTCGGAGATCGTACAAACATTCGTCCCGAGACGGGAAGCGAACCCGCAACCTCCTGCGTCGCAGGCGGACTTTCGGCCACCACGCCACAGAGGTCGTCACACGTCATAATAGCTAAACAGTAACTCACATTAAAAATGTTGTGTCAAAGAAGTAATTTCAAAACGTTTAAGGAAAGGAACGGAAGCAGAGAACAAACGTAGCTCGTTATTCCGTCAGCGTCGCACGCGCACGCAGCGAGGCGACGAGAGAATTATGATGGAGGGTATATTTAGCTTATTGAGAGAAAAGGTGGCAAGACAAAACACTTGAGTCTTTTAAAATCCAATTAGATACGGATAACGTTTGAAGAAATGTGACTTTAACATCTGAAACAATGCTTCATCACCTCACCTTAAGGCGTCTAAGAAGGCAAAAACACGAAAATTAGGTGTTTTTGAACCCGTTTTCTGACAAAAACATTGATTGTGGAGTTTTGAATATAGCAATTATCTCTACATAATATAATCGAAGCGCGTGACCCGAGAGCTGGTGAGTATCTGGCGCAGCGCATCAGCATTATAATACAAACAAACAAAGCAAACAAGCAGCAAACAAAGCAAACAAAAGTGATATTTTAAATCCTATTTCCCAACAGTAGGTTAAATTAATGATAGTGAATGAAAACCAGAAATTGAATTAGCCTGTAAGCTACCTCGCTACAAACGCCGATAAACGCAATAAAAAATTTCTTTCATATGAATTAATTAGATATTTAAATGGCTCTAATCACTGCGGCTCTACCATCAAGAAGAATTAACGAAGAATTAATGACCTAATATCATTTTAATATTTACAAATGAGTCTATTAAGCCAAAATTGGATTCCAAAAAGGCTTCCGACCTCGTAGATCATAGACTATTATCCTTATTTTTTTGGAATCTCATTTATTTCTGCTTTATCCATGGACAATTATAATAAATTTATGGTTCACCTTTTATCAAATAGCGTTATAAATTTTCGGAGCAGCATTTTTTGTGATTTATCTAGTAGGGTGCGATAGGGTTCGGCGTTGGGACTCATGTTGTTCTAATTATACGTTTTGATGTTATTTGTAATGTGATTTTAGACAGAGATGTATTCTAGTTAGTTAATAAAGGGTTATTCTACGCTTATTGGATGCCAACACACAAGTTTGTGTTTTGAGTATACTAGATATTATAAAAAGTTAATATCTATCTATCTAATTGATAAAGTACCTACTTTATCAAATCTAATATTTGCTTAGAATAGCTACTTCTTAAAGAAAGTTATTTTATTTGGGCACTTTGTTTCCATTTTTGGTTTAGTCACTTTGTTTCAAGTTTTATTTAGTTTTAAATATTGTGGGTTTTACAAAATATTCAAGAACCAATTTTTATTAAAATTTATTTTCAATACATACAGACATTTGAGTTAGTCCTGAATACGTCCCTGCATTTGTTATCTTTATGATCTTAATTGGATGGGTTGATGTTATTATTTATGTGAGACATCGAAAGTTATATTATGTTTATAGCTCTGATGAAAGTTGTAAAATATGTTATTAGCATGGAGGTGCTAACTAATAGAAAAGATAGAAATATTCCTTGTCTATGCCTGCGTTTTAAGAGTGCGCCTAATGCAAAAACCAAGCAAATGTGTATTTTTAAACACTTACATTTATAGTAACGAAAGTAAATGTTCAGAGGAAAAAATACTATAGGCTTCGATAAAAGTAAAAAAGGGAGATGAGGTATTACCATCTCGAAAGTGTATGGCTCAAGTTAGGTTCAACTATGTTCCCTTACCTCAGTCATAGTCGGACCGGCGCGGCGGCGCGGGCGGTGGTGTTTGTGTTGCGCGTGCTTGCTACGACGTATAATTTCGACTAAAACACCACGACAATGCCCTCGTGTTCGTTCACCAGGTGTACAAGTAGCTCCAAAACAAAAAACAAAGCCCAAGGCATCACATATTTTCCCGCGTAAGTAGATACACCAAACTTTAAATTTTCTGATAATCCGATACCTTATCATTATTTCATCTGTAACACGGTACAGTTTTTGAGTGAGCGCTGGTAGAACGTACCGTATCTTCCTTTACTTACTCTTATCGAAGAATAGGTAATGAAAAAACCTGTAGAAGTCGAGTAATCACAAAGTAAAAAACGTAATCGAATAGAATTTACGAAAATAAACTGGTTTCTTATAAAAATACTACAAATTTCCCTTCTAAATTTTCAGCGACAAAATCATATTATTTTTTACGAATTTTATAGCCTGACTAATGTTTTATTTGAGTAATCGTTTAGTTTTTCTATTTCATGCTTATAATTTTAATTACAATAAGCAGAAACTTAATTTTTGCATTAACTTTGCTCTGCTCTGTCCCGCTCATATGAACTCGAAATCCTTTGCCTATCCTTTTCAAAAAATGGCGTCATAGATCGCATCCTTTACAAAAAGCGGGAAATTTGTGTAGCAACGCAAAAATAGGGAGAATGCAAAAACATACTTGCACTCCAAAGTTTTATGATCGCTTTCAAATTCTTTTAACAATTTTGAAAACTAAAAATAAAAATATCTATCACAGTTGAATTTATATCGCGTGTTTTTACTGTATGCTTTTACATTTCCTTGATGAAAAATAGGTAACATATTGATAAAAAGTAGGTAACCTGTCTTTTCCCGTTTTAGGAACAATCTCCTTATCAAATCAGTCATGAAAACAGTAAAGACCGACAGAATTACTTTCACGTTTTTACTATACCTACGTATCTTTAAAATGTCTACCTTGTTAGAGCAAGGACTCACGAAGCGGTTTTCACATGTGCCCGCCGCGGTGGCGGGATGGAGTTTTATTTTCAAAACTCACGAGACCGGAGTTTTGTGCGGTTACGCAGCCGCCGCGGTTGCGATTATCGATCGCAAACTTGGCGGTTGATAATCGCAAGACGGGCGGTTGCAAAATGGCGTCGGATTTCTAACCTCCCCCCCGCCCACGTCCACGCGCGGTCGCCCGCCAACCGACCCCAGAACGCGCGGGTGCAACCCGCCGCGGCTGCGGGACCGCGACCCGCGCCCGCCGGTACAAGATGACCGCCGGTGCAGCGGGACCCGCAAACAATCGCACACGCCGCGGGCGTAAAACGCGTCGTGAAATGTGCTTTAATTTTTTACATAAATATCTGTAGGTATTCTACAAAGGCTGCGGGCCCGCAACCGCGGCGGGCACGGGTGAAAACCGCTTCGTGAGTCCTTAGCCTTAGAGTCCTAGCAAGACAAAATTAAATTCAATATTTTTTACTACCTCCTCAAAAAGGATTCAATGAATACAGAACTAACGAACCGAATCGAAACGCAAAAAAACATGGCGCTAATCCAAGTTGACAGTTATCTAACTTGACAGCTATCAGCGTCAATATTTGATCACTAGTGATGTTATTTGGTCGATAAAAATGTTTGATTTGTTAACGATGTATCCGTCTACGATAATGATGTTGTAAATAAATAAGCGAGAAAACAAGTGTATCAGTTGTACTTTGGAAATATAAGTTAGTGTAATTTTACAAAAGCAAACTTATAGTGCTCGCTCCAAGGTAGTTTATGATGTTTCTATTAGCGAATGCCATTATTAGCTTTCTTTATCTATTTTAAGTAGTTATTACAGTCTATTGTAATTAGATAATCTGATGGCTACCCGAATTAAATAAATAAATAAACTATTTTTTTAAATCTTTTTCATTCTAACATAAACGTTAGAATTTAGGTTTATAATGAATTCATTATTATTTTTTTACATTGTGATTGGGACTCTCCTTTTCAATATAGTTATTAAGTTATGTACACTATCGCATTAGGGGTGCCTGTAAGGATAGGTTATATTATATAGTTATATTTTAAATAAATAAATAAATTTCTTAGAGTCAGAATAGTGTATGCATTTACTGCCAACTATCTGCATGATAGTTAATACCAACTTAAATTCATAACAATAGAAGGTAGGAACATTTTTTTGTAACAGCGCATCAGTTAGCCCTCTCCGATACAATTTACCTACGCACTATTATAAATAACTAACCACGATTGATGTAAAGCGTAATGGTTTTAAGGGAAATAGAAAAAAAAGGTGATAAATACGATAAATATCCGATATACATAATATTGAATACTTTGCCCTCTGGTGAGCGCTTAGGTTTTAAGGAAATTGAAATTAATGGGTACTGGTTGTAGTTTGTCGTTTTGTGCATTTTTTTATCTAATAATAATTAATAATAGTCCATCTATAAAAACAACAAGCTAGAATTTCCAGTTTATTCCTCTACTGCGTTATTTCTCACAAGAAAGAAAACTCTGGTACTATCTAACTAGGAATAGTTTAGATACAGTAGGTAATATAGGTTAATAATGAGTCAGAGAAAAGACATTTAACAGAATAGAGATCCAGTCCCAAATGAGGCCACTTATGGGAATGGAAACAAGGGCCCTAAAACGAAATTAGGCTTCGTCACGGACACATAGTAGTGTTGACCGAGCCGCTCTCGGCGGGATCGATACGTCAATATTTGTAGTACTAGTGATGGGGTAAAATTGAGTTACATAAGCGTAAGAGAAAGTGCTCATTTTATTTTTAAGAAAACATTGGTTATTTTGTTACTCATATTAAAAGCAAACAGCTTGCCTCGAAGAGTTTATTAATAAAGTTCCTCCTAAATAAGTAGAGTTCGACATAAAGACGTATAGTTACTGACTTCGTAAATCCAATAAAAAGACAAATAACTACTACATCAAAAGAGATTAAGTTTCTAATCTATTTAAATTTTTATTGTCCCAGCAAAACCGACCAAATAGCAAAGGCTTTGTAAAACTATTTTTCTAAAATCTACTACTACTGCTCCTTTTGTAATTGGGGTTGTTTTGCGTTTTCCCATATTTTGACACAGTCGCATGTGCCATGAATGTCATGATCCCGGAATAGCTGAAGAACCCGTTATAAGTGACTAAAGAGTCAACATGATAGATTTATCGATAGATATTATTCACATCACTATCACCAGAGAGCCAATAAGAGCGACGTGACATACGCATTAACACCGTGTGACAACTCAGTTTTTTTTTATTGGTATGGGTTTTTAAATGGACTCCACTGGACATTCTTTTGTGGCATGCTATCTGTTTTTTATTTTTAAAACTTGTGATGAAAGCTTATTGAGTAGGTTAGGACCTACTTGTTATTCAAGGAGGCCAGACTTAATAATATTTCTCTCTTTATCTCTTAAAAAGGTGTGCTTAAAGAGAATTCTTGTTATGGTTAAGCTCGCCTTTACTTCTCTATGTTTAAGGTTTTCTAAATTGGTTGAAGTTTTTTTTGGGCAATCAAGAATTTAACGAATTAGTATCAAAACTTTCTGTTAAGTTAAGTACAGTACAGGTATCTATACTGTACTTAACTTAGTCGAAAAATAAAATATTTATCGAAATAAATATTTTCCTTCGACTCTACTATTTTTTGTAGCGACCAAAGTAATTGAATCTTTAACGAACCGCGAAGCACATTCCCGTGAAACTTTAACAGAGTTTTAAATCATTCTCTATTTTGACATTTGCCCGCGTCTACCACCAAGAAAATTTCATTAAAAAACCACATCAATCCCCACCAAATAAGGTCATAAATACCTTACACACTTGCCACCTACTGACATTACACAACATTATTATCATAAACATACGATTCACATGTATAAATGTTTGTTTCTTAAATAAACGAATTATAAAAGCTATAAATGCTATAAAAGATGGCCGACCCTATTGAGAACTCGTAAAAATTTAATACGTTATCTACAAAACGAGGCGTTTTTATTCCAAGTAGGGAATTCGAGATGTCAAGGAACTTTCGCCTTTATGGTGGAACCAACCAAACAGACAGGTAGGTTTAACCATAAAACCTACATTTTCGTGTAAAGATAAAATATTAAATAGATCATGCTCAGTAAAAGAATAGACTTTTTATCATTTATCAACTAGTAAATAGAGGGGACCTTGCTAATGGTAATAAAGAAGTATACAGGGTGTTTGGTATTGGGATCGACATAATTTTAAGGAGAAGGGGGTCATATTGGCTACTTTTCCCCGGAAAATTCAATGTCGTAATGCGGAATCTATCTGTGGGCGCGCCAAAACGATAATCTCTGTCATGGCTCCCGTGCTCTGAGAAATGACATCACACGCCACACCACACAACAAGAATAACTCATTGGAACAGTAATCTGTGATAGTGTGACGTTACCAGCGATCCTACCAAACCCAGAGCGTTTTCAGTCAAGTGATCATTATCAAAAAATGTGTAATTTTAATCCCATTTTTTATCCCGTTTTTTTAAAATGGGCATATTTTTTATATAAAACACCTGATTACGCTTTGTTAAACGTAACAAAGCGTAATAAGTTCCAAAAAAAAAAAGTAATTCCAAATAGAATTGTTTTCATCCAATGTCAGTGACCGTTGTCACTGACTAGAACTTATTTTTAATGTAGTGAAATAGCCTACTATCGTCATAATTATGAAGGAAGATATTACCATTCTACCTACTTATTAAAATTGTCCGTTATATTTATCCTTAATTTAATCAACTACCTAAGCCTTTATAAAATAAACATTATTTCATTAGCTAGGAACGCATAAAAAGCTAAATTAAAAACTCTATGCCCACAAAAAGGTCATAATACCCGAAACTGGTATTATTTTGACAGTTATTATAAAAGATGGCGGAAGGCGCGGTGCATTTCAAATTAGGAACTTCCTTTTTAATTAAGGAGAGATCTTACTTCGGAGTTTTTTTGCTATTTATAACGAATTCTTTTCTTACTAACTTTAGTATGTGACGAGGCCTCGAACGCGTTTTGTGTGAATAAAAAATGCCAGAATTTGTTTTTGAATCTTATGGAAGGCCTTATGAAGTTATGATACAAAAATAAATACACTTTAATAATTTCCTTGCAACATAAGTACATACGAAAGTAACATAACTAAGCTAAATGACTACTACCGGTCGCGGTCTCCTGTCTCTGTCTTTGTTCTCGGGTCGCCGGTCACGGTCGCAGCGCGAACCGCTACCATGAGCTGGTTTATTTCAGTTGTTTAGATTCGTAAAAAATAATCAAAGACACATACAGCAGTAACTAATAACAGCACTACGCTCGTAGCTATGAAGTCTGCCAGATTGAAAAAGGACTGAGTTGGAGTCCAGTTCAGTCCTATTTCAATCTGGCAGATCCAGCTGTCTTATTACGTCTTTCAGTTGTTTATAAAATACTAGCAGCGCCTTGCGGTTTCACCCGCGTAGTTCCCGTTCCCGTGGGAATTCCGGGATAAAAAGTAGCCTATGTTCTATTCCAGACTATAATCTATCTCTGTGCCAAATTTCAACCAGATCCGTTCAGCCGTTCTGGCGTGATAAAGGAACAAACATCCATCCATCTAAACTTTCACGTTTATAATATTAGTGAGAAGATAAAAAATGAACCGGCATGCGACATAATACGTGTCCAGCCGCTGGACACGTACTATGTCGCATGCTGGAAGAACTCTGGGTGAAAGTCATCACAGACTGGGTTCCTAATGGACGAAGACCACATGGAAGGCCTAGGCGGAGATGAAAAGACGAAGTGGAGGCATATAACAAAGAGTGGCCACAACTGGCTGACAATAGAGAAGAATGGAGGTCTAAAAGGTAGCCTTTGCCCTGCGATACGATAACACAGGCTCTAAGGCCCGTATTATGAAAGCTTCCCCAAGCATTAGTTAAGCAGTCATTACGTGATCTCTACTCAAGCGTTAATTACTCAAGTAATGCTTGGTAACCGTTCAATAATATGTCTAAGCGTTACTCGAAGGCGTAGACGGAGGAAATCCGCTCTTGACGGCTACTTGAGTGAGTGTAGATTTTGACATGAGCTCCCAAGCATTGTTTGAAAATTAGTATTCACTCAAAACTAGACATAAGCATCACTCAAGCAGAGCTCGATGACTGAGCATGCTTTCATAATACGGGCCTAAGTATCCTAACTAATATTAGATATGTCTAACTGCGAAAGTGTGTTTGTTTGTTTGTCCTTCCTTCACGCCCTAACTACGCAACCAATCGACTTGACGAATGGCATGGTTTAAAGGATGGAGGGTAACATAGGCTTTTGTCCTGGTAAAGCATCAAATTTTCAAAGTCAATAATTTTATTTCTTTAGGCTTACAAAATCAGCACTTAGGCCTGTATTATGAAAGCATGCTCAGTCATCGAGCTCTGCTTGAGTGATGCTTATGTCTAGTTTTGAGTGAATACTAATTTTCAAACAATGCTTGGGAGCTCATGTCAAAATCTACACTCACTCAAGTAGCCGTCAAGAGCGGATTTCCTCCGTCCACGCCTTCGAGTAACTGCTTAGACATATTATTGAACGGTTACCAAGCATTACTTGAGTAATTAACGCTTGAGTAGAGATCACGTAATGACTGCTTAAGTAATGCTTGGGGAAGCTTTCATAATACGGGCCTTAGACAAGTCAAATTTTATACATAAACAGCATACAACATATCTCATGGGAGATTTACGGGAATAATTCCCCTTCAAAAGATCGAATTCGAATTTAATGTAGTTAAAGCCGCGGGGTAACCGCTAGTAAATAATAATAGTACATAGAGAGAGTACCTCCAGTTCCTACCAGAATGTAAGCAAACCCGAGTCGAGACCTACTCACAAAAAAGCATTGTAGGCTTTGCTGCCGCCAACACTGAACTAACTTAGTTTCAATTGTTTTGTTTTGCATTTAGTCTTATCCTCATAAGTTTGAAATCATGTTTCATCGTTGTTAATTTTGATAATCCACTTAATTATTTTGCTCAAATTCATTGCTCTACATAAGTAAGATAATTTCCATACGATACGTTTGTTTGTTAAGTCTGTTCACTAGTTTTTATATGTATAAATATTTATAGTGGAGACTTTATTGGTATAAGAAAAATATTATTGTATCTCTATATTTCTATGTACTGTCTGTCTTCCAAATAAATATAAATAAAAATAAATAAAAATAAAAACAATTCCTCGATCCAAGACAGGTGTGGTGAACAAGCTATTTTACAAACAGTTCGTAATCCGACCAATGGTGTCATCTTACATCTTATGAGCTTAGTTGGCATTCGATGTAGCTACAGGGTGTCTCATTTCTGTAGGTGAATGGATAATAATAAACATGGACAAAGAAAGACAATGATACTTTCTTACTTTGTTGTGGTTCGTTTCGCGAGTAGAAATGTTTATAGATCTGCGGCATTCGGTTTGTTGATTGTTGTTGATATGGATCAGTTGAGCTACTTGTAGATTGTTTGCAACAGTCTGCAGTTAGCTCAATTGTTTCAATTGTAAATACTAGTTTTAATTTAATTCTGTTATTTGATTTTTTGTTGATTGCTACTAATAAAAGTTAATATTTTATTTTAATATTCATTTTTAATAAACATTTTCTGTTACATGTCGATAATGGAGCGCTCCTAAAGAATTAAAGAATCCAGGTTTTCATAAAAATGTTTGAGAACGATTTAAAATGGCATTTTAAGTTTGTTTATTGTAAAGTCATTAATAATACTATTTAACGGGTATTTATCGCGTTTATTTACCTATTTTTCCCGACGTTTCGACAGGTAGCTAAGCTAATTACTTATTTAAATATCACAATTATGGTACCTAATTAATTATTCTGAATTTCTTTAATTGCACGGAATCAATAATTTAAAATCTAGGTTGTCCTAAGTTAAGTTAATTTTCTTTGGCTCATAACTAGCGAATCACCCTGTCTGCATCTGCGACTCGATAATATCATGCAGATTGAATGCAAGCGCATCACTATTTGAACAGGTTATCAGCGTCTCCCAGCGAATACATTCCCGCTAGGGATGTGACAGAGCGTAATTGAAAATCGATAGTTTAGACGCGCGGTGCAAAACGACTGGGATAGGTTTGACGGCGGATATGGCGATATTGTTTTGAGAATAGCCTTGAATTTTCTATGCACGTTGAACATTTATCACTTTTTATGCTTATAAGAACCATACAATTACTTATGTCTTTGTAGAAATAAAAGATTATTAAGATGAAATTTTGCACAGAGATAGATTATAGTCTGGAATAGCACAAAGGCTATGCTATATTTTTATCCCGGAATCCCCACGGGAACGGGAACTACGCGGGTGAAGCCGCGAGGCGCTGCTATTACATATAAAAAATATTTTGATAATACGTAGGTACATATTCAAATTTAATTAAAATATTGATTCAACCTTAGAATTCCTTGTAAAAACTCCTGCGGTATGTTAATAAATAAATTAAAATATGTAAATGATTATATAATTTGTATCTTGTTTATCGATAAACATCGATTTAGGCACAAATCGCTTTTGATTTCCATTTTATTGATATACTTAATCTCAATTATTTTTTAAATGTGTGAATTAATTATTCAAATATTTTAACTAAGTACCTACCTATGTCAAAGCAATTATCTTTTCATAAAGAAATTATACCATATTATAGGAGTAAAAGTTCTTAAATATTGATAAAGACTACTTTAAAAGTATTTTAATCGTAAAGATTCCACGCCATAAGAGAAAGAAGAAGGAAATAAAAATATATCCCAAAAATATGATATGATTCTTCACTACATAAAAAATTAACAACCAACAATAAATTTATTATTTTAGACGTTTTTTTTCCGTGTTTACTACTGCTGTCTTTTCTTTGTTATTATTGAATAAACTAGTTCTAATTTGTTTCTATTATTTGATTGTAATTTTCTTGGTTAAAGTCATTTATTATAACACATAATACACAACATGGTTCTGACTGAAAACCAGCGTCGTTATCGTCCTCGGATGATAACGACAATAAGCTGAGGCAGGACCTGATTAGCCGCGCACATAGGGAAAGACTAATTTTTTCCTACTCTTGGGACTCTACTACATGCTTTTTTTTAATTATATGTTTAAAAATTTAAATCTCAAAGTATTATGTTTCTGTTTGTAACGTATGCTTTTGTGTTTCCCTTTTTTGTAAAATATGTGTGTGGCTATGAATAAATTCTTTATTCTTCTTCTTTATTCTTTTTAACATACGAAATAATAATCGATAGTTTTCATCGACCTCACCCCATCCCTAGCCCCTAGTTACTCGCTGTATAATTAGCCGCTATCTAGGGGTGTGTTTGTGCAGCTCTATCTCGAACAATGGCGGAGTAGTCCGTCACAATGGATGATTTTGCTTCCATTCGCCCCTACCTGTCAAATTCTACAAGATAAAATTTAGAACAGACTGTATATTATTACTAAAATTATGTATTATTTGCAAAAATTTTATCCCATTTTGTTATTAAACCAACCTATTTTTAAAAACAAAGGCAATTACAATCAAATAATAGAATTAAATTAAAACTAGTGTTTACATAAGAAATTAAGTCCCAAAAATTATCGATTTCGGCGGGATTCGAACCCGCGCCCCACCCTCAGTACGGGTGTGCTCTAAGCAACTAAACCACGAAACCCTTAGTCGGTTTAACCGAAAATCTTTGGGACCTCTTACGGGCTATAGCGCCGGTGGTATATCTCACTAATCTCACTAATATTATAAACGTGAAAGTTTAGATGGATGGATAGATAGATGGATGGATGTTTGTTCCTTTATCACGCCAGAACGGCAAAACGGATCTGGATGAAATTTGGCACAGAGATAGATTATAGTCTGGAATAGGACATAGGCTACTTTTTATCCCGAAATTCCTACGGGAACGGGAACTACGCGGGTGAAACCGCGAGGCGTTGCTAGTATATAATCTTAGTGTTTACATCTTCCTAGGACTTCCGTGAGGGCTGGTGCGGCGGCAGATTTGGCTGAAGATCTCAAGAGGCGCAAATATGCAGGTCTCGATAGAGCATACGCATTTGCTCCCCTTGGAGTCGAGACCCTAGGTCCGTGAGGAACCGAGGCTCTCCAGGTTTTCAAAAAATTATCTGAGCGTCCAGCTCTACATAATTTAGGATGCTAAAGTTTTTAGATGAATCACGGTTGACGACTACGTGAGCAAAGTCAGGTGCTGAAGCCAGTGGCTAACATAATTTCCTATGTCAGCTTTTTCGCATAACAACTCGATATGAAACAAAATTTGTCTAGATTCTTCCTTCCTGTCTAGACGGGACGGTAACAGATGGTAAATCTTTAGGTAGAGTCAACGGTTGCATTATTCAACCATTTAAAACATTTTTTTTTCTATAAAAAGTTGAATTTTTTTCGATAATTCCTCCTTCTTTGGGTTCTTTACGTAATACTAAATAATAATAATAATAAACTGGCTGAAAATAATATAAATAAATATAAATAATGTTGGACAATTCACACAGCATTACCCCAAGCTAAGCAGAACTTGTGTTATGGATACACGATAACTGATATACATAAACGATACAATAAACAGATAGATATTTTTTATTATAAATACATAGAAAACGACCAGAACACCCTGAACAAATATCTGCAGATCGTACACACATTTGTCCCGAGGCGGGAATCGAACCCGCAACCTCCTGCATCGCAGGCAGACCTTCGCCCACCGCGCCACAGAGGTCGTCGAAAATCAAACTAACGTTAAATTATATTACAGAAATAACAATAGTGTGAATATAGCATACATTCTGTGATTGAAAAGCATATATTGAAAAGCGATATACATAATATAAACACTAGAAATAAACAAAACTCACTGTGCCCACAACCAGGCTTCACAATACTAACGTATCTTTTAAAGGGCAATGTATACGCTTCTATAACAAAACTCCTAGTGAGTTGCAAAATCTATCAACAAATAAATTCAAACAAATTGTCAAAACCTTTCTGTGCAAAAAGGCTTACTACATAATATCAGATTATTAAGAAGATAAAAAAGCTTGGAACGGGTTTACTCCAACTCGAAAATAACAACTAACAGGCTAAAGGTTTCTTAGTCGCTTCTTTACTTTAGTCTACATAGGTACGGAAGCGACAGAAATCAAAAATATCACTTTATTTCCGTGTCACTGTTTTATTTTAAGAATTTGACGTTTTCTAAGTGTACATTTTTGTATTTATGGAAATAAAGAATTTTTGATTTGATTGAGGAAACCAAACTCGAAGAAAATGTGGGGAACAGCAGACACCACGAGTGTGTGTAAGTTGTGTAGTGTGTGTGTGTTTGTGACTAGTGCTTCGAACAACGGAAAATGAATACGCTCTGTTAAAACCCAAACATCTTAGGTCTGTGTTCACGAAACGATAATCGGACGTTAGGGCAGTTTCATCTGATAACTTTGACGTTTACTAATGTATGAAAAATTGTGTCAAAACAACTGTTTTAAATTTAACTATCTGTTGGTGAACTCGGGTCTTAGTCAAATCATAAAACGGAATCTTTATTAACAAAGAAAATTACAATAGAATTAAATTAAAACTAGTATTTACAATTGAAACAATTGAGCTAACTGCAGACTGTTGCAAACAATCTACAAGTAGCTCAACTGATCCATATCAATACCAGTCGCGCGCGTGCCCAAGACGCTAGCATTGCCCCGCTGTATAGCAATGCTGATGCGCTGCGCCAGATACTCACCAGCTCTCGGGTCACGCGTCGCTTCGACCAGACGCTCAGATAATTTTTTGATAACCAATCAATCATAATCATAAATCATGTTGTCATTTGATAACTGCCATCTGGATTAAACGTTACATTAACCTCAAATCGTTATCTTCATCGTCACCACCTTGAATTATCAAGTTATGATTGACGATAAGAAATTATCGTCATTTATATTTGGTGCTTGATGTTTATTTTCCCACGGTATTTAATATTTAATGGTAATAATATTTTATTTTATGGTTCCGTGAAATTTTTATTTGGTTCTTTTCCTGTAATAATACTTATAGAGTACCATAAACAGAGACATCTTTTTTAAGTTTTTGCTATTATAGAGCGTAGCTCGGACTGGGGCAATTTTCTAAAAAAAATTAATAATTCCCAAATTTTTTCGATTTTTACTACGTTACTTAGTTGGTTAGAGGAATCGAACCCGCGCCTCACCCTCTGAATCAGTGAGCAATTTTCTCTCTCAACCTTCGGATGAATTGGACACGTAAAAACAAAATAAATCCGGCCATGTGCGAGTCGGACTCACAACGAAGGGTTCCGTACCATTATCTATAAAAACGGCAAAAAAAATCACGTTTGTTGTATGGAAGCCCCCTTAAATATTTATTTTATTCTGTCTTTAGTATTTGTTGTTATAGCGGCAACCGAAATACATCATCTGTGAAAATTTCAACTGTCTTACTATCACGGTTCATCATGAGATACAGCCTGGTGACAGACGGACAGACGGACAGCAAAATCTTAGTAATAGGGTTCCGTTTTTACCCTTTGGGAACGGAAAAGGACGGTGGCACTCGAAAAAAAAAAGAAAACAATAATAATAACACTACATACCTACTACACAGTTCAAATTCAAACTGCTACAGAGTTCAAATTGTTCAAAGTCTAAAGGTACCTAATCTACAAGCTCTGCGTAGCTTGGGGCTGCCGATTGACAAGAGGTTGACCGCCGTTTCCAATATTTAGATGTATTAAAAAAAATAAGCAACGTAAAAATAAGCCATAGCTTTTTTATACCACGTAATACGAGACGTCGACTCGTTGAAGTAGAAAAACTCCACTCAAATCAGATTAAACTAATTCTCAGAAACGATGGGCTTAACTTCAGTCCAGCATTCAATGCATTCATTGAATTCTAAAGAACTCACTGCTCTATTTTACTTCACTACTAAAAGAACTCGTTCGTTTGACTTTCGGTGTACGATACTGATATTTTTAATCCTCCAATAACTATCTTGGTGACCAGACACTCAACTAACGTGGGAGGTGACTAAAATGAGTGACTAAAAATTTCATAAAAAATATTGAAGTAAAGAGAATCAAAATGTTCTTTCCGGTCATAAGGTGGGACTGAACCTCTAAGTTCCCATACAAACGTACTATTCGATTCATTTGCAAACTACGTCCCCGATTGTAATGAACTTTTGCATACATAATCGGATAAGAAATAGCTATAATTTGTATCGTTTTAGTTTTTCAAAATACATAATCATCATTAAATTAGAGCGAAAGTAATAAAATCAATTAATAATGGATAGAAATGAATTTGCATTACAACACAAGTGTGGGTTTAAGAAACGAGCGGAAGGCGAGTTTCTTAATAGCATCACACGAGTGTTGTAATGCCTGATTATGTACAGTTGCATACACTACTTTATCTACCCAAATATCATAAGGGCTCTATGATGGGTTCAGGAACCATGGGGAAATGACCAGCATTGTTACCAGTGTAATGCAATAAAAAATAAATTGAACACATACAGAAGCAAATTATTTATTATAGTTATGGTAGTTAACATTGACAGTTGTTCTGAGTCACTATCACTCATTTTCGACAGAAATAAAGAACTTATTCAACTTATCAGAAAATTTGTCTACTCGTAACTGGAAATAAAAAGCTAACGAACAAATGACAGCTCGAAATGGCGGCGTTTCGAATATCTGTATTTTTTTTAAATCATAGATAAACGAACAAAGTCACTATCCTTGTGTAACTCGAGATCAAAATGTCGTGCGATTTATAGTTAGAATGTAGATACTAGTAGATATAGCACACTCACTTGAATTTGACACCTATTCCAAATTTAAACTCTATAACCTACGGTTTTCAGTAGGTTATGAGTTCATTACAGTTCCGTTTATTTCTGTTGGTTGGTAATGCTGGTCATTGCCTATGGTTTTTGAACGCATTAGAGAGGGTTTATGATATTTGGGTAGATAAAGTATTTTGAAAAACTAAAACGATACAAACATAGCTATTACTTATCCGATTATGTATGCAAAATTTCGTTAAAATCGTGACGCAGTTTCCAAATGAATCGAAAAGTACGTTTGTATGGGAGCTTAGAGGTTCAGAGCCTTCTTAAGAGGGCACAATGTGCGCCATTTTGTGAAAAGGATGGGCATGGGATTTTGCATTCATAGGAGCGGGACAGAGTGTACGTTTTTGGAACGGCGGCGTTAACGTCAAAATTTAAGTTTCTGTTTATTTACAAGAAAATTAAACCACTTATGAAGAAACTGGTTCAAGGAACCAAATAATTAGTAATGATCTACGCATCAAAATATAAGTAATTTTAATAATTTTGCAGCCAGCGTCTTGGGCACGCTTCCGACTGGTATTGATATGGATCAGTTGAGCTACTTGTAGATTGTTTGCAACAGTCTGCAGTTAGCTCAGTTTTTTCAATTGTAAATACTAGTTTTAATTTAATTCTATTATTTGATTGTAATTTTAATAGACCGCAGGGTTTCTGAGATCTTGACCAAATTATGCGCAAAACAGCGAACCACACAAACAGTTTTTTTTATCGTATTTTTGTCATCAATCGTGAATTCACTTTCGAGGAACCAAAGAGCAAAATGCTGAATTCGATGTAATTCGACTTTTTAACCACAGTATCCCGTGAGTAAAGCAATCTAGGACTAGTTTCAAAGAAATTAAATAAGTTCCCAAAAAAATCGATTTCGGCAGGACTCGAACCTGCGCCCCTTCAGTACGGGTGTGCTCTAACCAACTAAGACACAAAATCCTTAGACAATCCCTCGAAATTTCTTAGAGATTACCCAGACTGCGCACTGGAATACAAAACCTTAGGCCTAGTTTGACAGCCAAACCCGTTAGGTCCGCCTCTTAAATCAAACTACCCAATTTTCGCAGTTATAATAATAAATGCAAAAGTGATAATCACTTTTGCATTTATTATTATAACTGCGTTTGTTTTTTTCTTTTTTCTCCTGGAATAAAAACAATTAAATTAAAACCTGCATGCCTTACTCTCTAATTATTTTTGCACACCAATGTATGTTGGTCAAACATGTTGACTCTAAAATAATTATTTATCACCTTTTTACACGTGTTTTTGCAAATAAATGACTTTTACCTTTTACTTTTAAAACCAAGGCTCATTTTAATAACGAAAAAACGCGTGAGAAGTCACACGCGGAAGCTATTGGCTTATAAATTATATTCATCTGTTCATCCGACGCAATAGCGCACGTTTCTTAAACACCAATGAACAACGCGATACAGAGGACGTTATCCGTTGGATATTAATGCATTACTTTAATATCCTCTGAACAGATCGTGTCTAAATATACATTATTGAGCTCAAGATATAGGTACTTCATCTTAAGAGGCCCGCATTGAGGGAGCGTAATTGATGTATAAGGGACAAGAGATCTTTAGGTCAAAAGGATACAATACAACAATACAAAAACACTTTATTGTACACCAGAAAAAGAACATTACAAAAAGACATTACATGGGACAAGTACAATGGGCGGCCTTATCGCTTAGAAGCGATCTCTTCCAGGCAACCTTTGGATGGAAAGAATTATGTGAATTTAAGAAAGGCAGGGGGTGTACTAAAGATAGACTAATAAACACATAAACTAGATATACACATAAAATAACTATAAATACTAAAAATATACTAAATAAATAAATAAATATTATGTACCAATATTCACTATTCTGACAGGAAAAACTCCTTGACGCGAGATTTAAAAACTGGTAACGATAAAGGATCAACAAGATCTTTCAATGGATTACTTGAAGTTCAAAGTTTTGTTGAAGAAAATAAATTTGATGTCATCCAATAATAAAATTTAATTAAAACTAGTATTTACAATTGATCTAACTGCAGACTGTTGCAAACAATCTACAGGTAGCTCAACTGATCCATATCAATACCAGTCGCGCGCGTGCCCAAGACGCTAGCTGCATTGCCCCGCTGTATGGCAATGCTGATGCGCTGCGCCAGATACTCACCAGCTCTCGGGTCACGCGTCGCTTCGACCAGACGCTCAATTGTCATCCATGATCACTGGATCCGCATTTTTTTTTCTTTTCTAACAGCATTATCTAGCCTAAAGCTAAGCAGAGCTTGTGTTATGGGTACTAGATAACTGATATACATAATATAATACATTACATAGATAGATATTTTTTATTTTACATAGAAAACGACTAGAACACCCTTAACAAATATCTGTAGATCGTACTAACATTTGTCCCGAGGTGGGAATCGAACCCGGACTTCGCCTACAGTGCCACAGTGGTCGTTAATTGTGTAGGTTCCATTATATTTCATGTTTTC
This sequence comes from Eupithecia exiguata, assembly GCA_947086465.1. Taxonomy (NCBI): domain Eukaryota; kingdom Metazoa; phylum Arthropoda; class Insecta; order Lepidoptera; family Geometridae; genus Eupithecia; species Eupithecia exiguata. The sequence goes on from OX352256.1 coordinate 4,666,479, forward strand.
TGTAGGTATCTTTTATAAAGGTAAGAACATCTTTTTGTATATCGCTGTATTAATATAAAACAAAGTTGATGACGACCTCTGTGGCTTAGCGGATGAAGGTCCGCCTGCGACGCAATAGCAAGGCAGAAATCGAACCCGCAACGGGTTCGATTTCCGCCTTAGAATAAATGTTTATACGATCAGCAGATATATTTTCGATGTAAAGGAAGAAAATCTATCTGAGTATTGTATTGAGAAGTCTTTATTAAAAAGAAAATTACAATCAAATAATATAATTAAATTAAAACTAATATTTACAATTGAAACAAATTTTAAATTTCAAATTTGCTAATCGCAAACTTTTGCAAACAATCTGTAATGTAATTATTTATTATTACTATTAATCATTGTAATTTTCTTTAAAAAAAACTAACTTATAAAAACCCTGTATTATAAAAAAAAGATCGTAGATAATTTTGTTTCTATATATCAACACTTGATAAGCATGTATAACAGAGTATATTCTAAGGTTATTTTCGCGAGAACTCATAATAAAACACTGTTTTAACCGGATTAATCGCGTATATTTTATATTTTGTTTATAACCTGACGTTTCGGAGGCTTTTCAGCTTCCATGGTCACAGGCAGACTGAGGTGACATTTGTCTTAATATAAAATATACGCGATCAATCCGGTTAAAACAGTGTTTTATTATGTATAAGAGTTTCAGACGGTTGTGGCGATACTATAAAGGTGTCTTGTTGACTACAGAACCCTGAAAGGGTAAGTTAAGGAAACCTTACACCTTATTAGTGAAGAGGGCTGGAGGAGTCAGTGTTAGATTTCATATTATCAGTTTGAAGGGGAAGTTAAACTATACAAAAACTCTCATGACTCTATACTTAGAGAGGCTATTCATAATAAAACACTGTTTTTACCGGATTGATCGCGTAGGTATATTTTATATTTTGTTTATAACCTGACGTTTCGGAGGCTTTTCAGCTTCCATGGTCACAGGCAGACTGAGGTGACATTTGTCTTTACAAGTAATTTGAATTTTGCACATCTACCGTCAATTATACAACTTTAATTATAACGTTCCGTATGTACGCAGTAATCACTAACAGGATGTAGGACTGGATCCCAAGCAGCAGGTACTCTTCTCTATTGAAATTATTCGTGTTTTTGAATTTCAATTGCTTCTCGGATCATTCTAGGAATGAAACGGTTTTCTCTAGTGTTTGAGCTTTGTCGAAGCGAAGAAAATGACCAATCCGGTAAAAACAGTGTTTTATTATGAGTTCTCGCGAAAATAACCTTAGAATATACTAGGCTATTCCTATTTATAAATTGTCTAGAATGGAATAGAGAAGTTCTTTGAAATGAAAAAATACCTATTAGCAAGACGTCTTGCTTTGATAGGTATTTTTTCATTTTGTAGTTGGCGTCGTTTTTCTTCTACAACGCGGACTACATTTTGTTCGAACTTATCGGAGAAGGTTTTTTCGCGGAATTGTTACTAAATATTTTCATCCTTATATTTTACAATGGATTTCCGCAAAGTAACGCCTGAATCTATTATTTTTCTTTGATAGTGATAAAAAGGTTCTGGGGCCCTAGTACGACTGGTACGCATTATCTCTCGAATACTTCTATCTAATTCAAGTCCTTCTTATACATTTGGCGTCTTGTAGCGCCCATACTGTCATCATCATCATCAGCCTATATCAGTCAACAGCTGGACATAGGCCTCCCCTAATGAGCGCCATCGCGCCCTGTCTTCAGCTTGCCGCATGCAGCATCTGCCAGCAGTCTTTTTCAAAATTAAAAAAGTTTTGAGAAACACTAACCGTAGAATATTCTTCTAAACGTCGTTGCCTATTTCTGACATGTTTTTGAGAATAAAACGTTGATACACTAGAAGTACAACAACAAAAACAACAAAAAACTATCCTTTCTTCGTTATTTTTATCATCAGGTGAAGTGATATATCGTGTTTTGAACCGTAGAATAATCAATAATGTTAATCCAACTACAACATAAATTTTAGTCCAATCAAAACAAAGGATATTTGATCGTTTAAAATTGAATCGAACATTCGCTAAATTCGAATATCCTGGCCTTGAGGAGTATCAAATAAACTTTCAAACTATCACATTTTTAACATTAATGTGATAAGCAATTATCTTTTTGTTGTTTAATAGTAGATTATACACTAAGGGGATAAAGCACTGTTTTATGTCACGGGAGCGAATTGAATCCCGAACGTAACGAAGGACTCATAATTTAACTCCTGAGCGTAGCGAGGGAGTTATAAGTTAATTCCTGAGCGAAGCGAGGGAATTAAGACTGAGTCCTGAGTGCAGTGAGGGGTTCAACCGCCCAAGACTAAAACAGTCTTATCCCCGAGGTGTATACTCTACTTTTCACACCTTATGCGAGACAAAAAAACAGGCTCAGTAGATAAATAATGTTTTCCTTTGACTTCTCTGGCAGCAGATTGTTGACAATGCCTATGGCATCTAATTTGATAAACTCAGGAGTCAAAACACTTTCATCACTCGACATTTTCAATATTATTTTTGAAATTAAATCTTCTATAGGCACCTACAAGAACTCGATTTGTTCGTCACGCGTGAACAAATGAAGGCGCGCGACGTTCCAAATTCGAAAGCACAAGCCGTGGTCCTAGATTCGAAATTCGAATTTCGAACACCGCGCTCCTCCGGACCGGGGTTCACACGGAGGCAAACTTCATTTATTTTGTCAAATCAAGTAGGCCATGGCCTAGGACAAATTGTGTTTAGCAAAATTAAACTTTATGCATATAGTAATAAGAATTATGAAAAGTGAAATCATATTATTAACCAGCGGGTTATAATGAAATTCAGTACAACATTATAACCCGGCTAATACCAAGGGATTTAATGTCTTGCTTTCGGTAGGGTTTACATGACCTATAATTCGGCATTGTCGAGCATGTGGTTTGAAAAAGTTTTTATCCGTAGGTTTAATTATGTTTTTTGTAGGCTTATAGTTATAAACGGCTAAATTAGCTGACAGAACTGGTTATTGATTTTAATTAACGTAAAATAATTAGCCAAAGCTAATTGGAAAGAAGATATTGATTTTAAACCAGTTTGGATTACTAAGATTTAGAAATGTCGAGGTAGGTTACGTGAAAAAGATTTTTGGTTTTTCTAATGTTAAAAAGTACCTACCTATATTTATAATGTCAAAAGATATTTATTTCGTCGGAACATAAGAGACGATAAGATGCATAATACACCTGACGGAAAAACAAAAATGACTATGTAGTCATTTTCGTTTTTGAACAGTCTTACATTTTTAATATTACGTGTTCATCCGTTTTTATAATGATTTGCAATGAGGTACCTAGGTATATGGATTCACTGTAAGAAAACGGTTCAACATTGACGAATAAACTGGTTAGGTTTTCTCATACAGGATAATTTATATTGCGATAACACTGTTAATAAGATCCTAACATTCAATTGTAACACATAGTAATAAGAAATAAATATTATAATTAAATATATACATAATATTTAAACCAAATCAAATTTAAAGTAAGTACCTACCAGATAATGCGAATTTTCGTTTATTAAAACTATTAAGTAAAAGGTAGCGTCTTTTAACTTTGTAGCTTTTTGCATCGAATTTTAGTCGGCATTATTTTCGCATTCTTAAAAACTAATAAAATATTGGAAAAATTTAAATGCAATCACCCTAATACCTACAGTTATGCGATAAATTATTTACGAAATCGATAAATAATAATTATATGTATTGTTTTAATACTATCATATTACATTTAATTCAAAATTCAAATAATTCTCGAAAATAATACTCTAAGAGTAAAATAATACATAATACATATAATAATATATATGTTTGTAAATAACAAACGTAAGCCCGACTAAAGACCATGTCGCGTCAAGTAAACACCAATAAATTCTACCTCTGGTGATCTTTAGCAAATATCGCTTTTAAATATAAAACGAAACTTACCTTATAACACGAAGAATAATGTCACAGAGTATTATAGCACAATGATAACACAGCACGCAATAATGGCAACAATTTCAATTGAAACACAGGGTAATTTGATAAAGCACTGGCAACACAGACACAGGGCGCGACGTCGACGAAGGGTGAACGCGGACTACGGAGGAATTTTTGTGGGACCCAGTCGTTGTCCTCTGTGTTGCCAGCGGGTTATTTTGAAACTCCCTTGGACTTTCTCCCAGATTACAGGAAATGTGTTTTATTTATTCGTGGTATTAAAAGTTATTGTTAGATTATAATATTATTTTGGCGTATGTGATTTTTTGACTTTATCTCTCTTACACATTTCCTCTTTCACACAATCCATTTATATTTTCTTCCGTCATTATCTTCGCTTATGCGCGAACTGAAGTTAGCAGCGATACGCGGCCAATACAATCCAACTTAGGAGGGTACCTAAAATATTGAATTGCTGAGATTGTTTTAATTGCTTAAAATTTTCATTTTTCCAAAACCTGGGCTTTCAAAGACCCCACGCGACTAACGGAGGGTTAATACACACATATTGATATACCTAACACGTCTGATTGAATTTTTAATGGTATACTTTTGAAATATTTATATGTACAAATTTCCATATGCTATAAATATTATAAGCAAAATTACAATGTCTATGTTTTGTATTTTCATCGCATTTTTTATTGTTTTTACCGTGTTTTTAACTTTTAAAATAAATTTAAGTTAATCTCGTCCATCCAAAGGTTGCCTGGAAGCAATAGGTTTCAGTAATAAGGCCGCCGATTGTGGCACACTAGATTTACTTAGAAGTACTTAACTGTTTGTTTTAAAAAATTATTTTTGTAAAACCAAAAATTTTAACTCATCTAATCGATTCGAATAAAATGAGCAGTAAACATTATATTTTCTTTAACTATTTCGCTTAAGCATAAAAACAACATACATACTTTCGGGGAATCGTTCCCTATATGTCGGGAAATTTTTCGAGCTGGCATCCCTAATCATAATACCTGTACACGCACACACACGTAAATGCTTTCACAGGGTTTCATATTTCAACAAAGGGCTCACACTCACACAGGCGTCTCTTATTCAGACTACACACACATAACGCGGCGCGGTGCGTTTTGAACTGACAAATTGTTGAGCTTTAAGCTAGGGTAGCAGAGTTCATTTTTGCTTGAACAGCACGTTATGAAATGACTCGTTATTGGTAAGGAAATATTCTACTAATATTAAAATATTACGAAAGTATTTCTGTCCGTCTTTTCAAACGACGATGTCAAAAATAGTAAGTAACCAGTTCTCAATTTTTTTTTTCTTGTAATGTTTGTTACTCGATGTTTTCACCAGTTGATTAAACCGATTTTAATACTTTTTTTATTAACAATCTTGAGGTGGGTCTGAAATATTCAATTTCCTAAGGTTTTTTTTTGCTTTTGGTGGCTTTTTTATCACTACGGCCATGATAGGTCTATTGTGATCGCCACTTTAATGTGTTCACCCCTAGGACTGCGGCGTTCAGAGTTCGCCACTTACCCTTACATGCTAGGAACTGAAGGATTTTCTTCGGGGAGATGTCTCGTAGCTCGTCTGGGACGAGCAGGTCCTTGCCCAGATGACTACTACGTTTTTGCATCAGTGCTCCACACTCTCCTAGCAGATGGAGAGGCGTTTCATCCGCCTCTCCATTTTCTAGGAGAAGAACTATATATATATATATATATATAGAAGACTATAGTAATCCTTCGGAAGGATTACTATAGTCTTCTTCTTCGTAAAAAGTACCTAATCTTACACCCGAATACAAAATGGTTTTTATTATATGTAAAAAAACCATAAGATCATACTTACTAATGGCTGGACGGATCTTTATAAATAAATAATTAATGCTGAACAATTCACACAGTATTATCTAGCCCCAAGCTAAGCAGAGCTTGTGTTATGGGTACTAGATAACTGATATAGGTACATAATACATTACATAGACAGATATATTTTTTTATACATAGAAAACGACCAGAACACCCGGAACCATACCTGCAGATCGTACAAATATTTGTCACAAGGCGGGAATCGAACTTGCAACCTCCTGCCAACAACCTCTTGCCTCTCGCAACCTTCGCCTACCGCGCCACAGAGGTCGTCTCTATGTGGCTCACAGATGGAAGTATTTTTGGCAAAACGTGCAAAACCGCAGACAGACGCCAGTTGCGAATAAGGGCCTTTGTTAGAGCGAGAAAGGTGTAGGAACGTTAGTTTACTGCCTTTCGTTTATTATTGATATTTGAATTTATAAGGTGTTAATTTTAATTAATATTGTGACATAATGTGTTCTAAGTAAGCTGTGACTTAGTCATTACACATTCTCTGTGTGTTTATTCTTTACTAGCAGTCCGCCCCGGCTTCGCACGGGTATATTCTATAGCCTATGTTCATAAGCGATTATCTACGATTCTAATGGTGAAAGAATTTTTCAAATCGGTCCAGTAGTTTTGGAGCCTATTCAATTCAAACAAACAAACAAATTTCCTCATTATAAGTAGTTATTGTGCCATAACTGTAATAGTTAGACATTAGTATCGCCGATTTTTTTGTAGATATTAATGTCCTCTATGACACTGTAGTAGCATCACTTTGCTCTATTGTCAATAATTTCCTCAGCTTACGCGTTTTAAGGATTTTACGGCGTTACTATTGTATATTTTAACATAGAAAAGTAGTTATTGTGACATAACTATAATAGTTAGACACCTGGTATTCCGGACTTTTTTGTAGATATAAATGTTTTCTATAAAACTGTAGTATATCACTTTTCTCTATTGTCAATAGTTTCCGCAGCGTACGCGGTATAAGGATTTTTTTCTGGTATTTTTTTCACACCTTGGGTTATATTATCGAAGTTTACATACGGATCCCTAACTTTTTTGAAAATATTCTGTAGATTTTGTTCATCATGGATATATATCCATCATTTGCCAGCAGTCTTTCGCAAATCATCATCCCACCTGGTCGGAGGGCTACGTTTGCCGAGTCGTGGTCTCCACTCAAGAACACGTTTACCCCAGCGGGTGTTGGTTCTTCTCGAGATATGGCCAGTCCACTGCCACTTCAGCTTGCTAATCCTCTGAGCTATGTTGATAACCTTAGAAAACTACGTGTAAACCATTTGTATATTAATCTCACTAATATTATAAACGTGAAAGTTTAGATGGATGGATGGATAGATGGATGGATGTTTGTTCCTTTATCACGCCAGAACGGCTGAACGAATCTGGATGAAATTTGGCACAGAGATAGATTATAGTCTGGCTGGAATAGAACATAGGCTACTTTTTATCCCGGGATTCCCACGGGAACGGGAACTACGCGGGTGTCACCGCAAGGCGCTGCTAGTAAATAATAATACTTGTAGATTGTTTGCAACAGTCTGCAGTTAGCTCAATTATTTCAATTGTAAATACTAGTTTTAATTTAATTCTTATATTTGATTGTAATTTTCTTTGTTAATAAATAATTAGCTTTTAGTATTAGTTAGTAGGTAATTACTGTTTTATTCAGGAATCTAGGAGTTGGAAGTTGTCACAGTTTTTTTTAGCTTCGGTAGTGTCATCGTTTCAATAAGCATCAATGATCCTTATGACGATCCTTAGGCGCGGTGGGCGAACGTCTGCCTGCGACGTAAGAGGTTGCGGGTTCGATTCCCGCCTCAGGACAAATGTGTGACGATCTGCAGACATTTGTTCAGGGTGTTCTGGTTGTTTTCTATGTGTAATAAAAAATATCTATCTATGTATTGTATTAGGTATGTATATCAGTTATCTAGTACCCATAATAACACAAGCTCTGCTTAGCTTGGGGCTAGATCACAGATTACCCCCCATAGATTCCGCATGAAAGACGACGACCGCGCACAACACATCGATGAAAATGCTTAGATATAAATCGCCACTTCAAAGCACGGCTTCAGTTTCGACACTTTCGACCAAGTGTCAGACCCCTGAGCTCCTTTGCGTTTTTGTGTTCTAATGCTAGTGAAAATTGGTTTTGTGTTAGCAAAAAAGATAAAATGACTTCATGTGCAGTGAAATGGTGTGGAAAGTCATCTAGACATTCAAACTACCAAAAGGACGGGATAACATTTCATCGGTAAGTAAAATAATAACAATTTTACCAGTTATAGAAGAGGTCAGCTTATAATGGTTGATGGTACGTAAAGACGATCACTTGTTTCTTTTCCTCATTGCTGTTATTGCACTCGTTGTCCCTTTTCGGCGAAAGCACGTGTAACGCTAGTGTTGTCAATTTCACTTTCTTCCAGTCAATATCGATTGAAATGTTGGATTACGTGGATATGTGGGACTCTCGGATTTTTTGTATGAAAAACGCTCAAATAAATTAGTTATTCATAAACCTGATGAAATTGCCTATAATATTAAATAAGTACATAAAAATAAATAATGCTGGACAATTCACACAGGATTACCTAGCCCCAAGCTAAGCAGAGCTTGTGATATGGATACTAGATAACTGATATACATAATACAATACATTACAAAGATAGATATATTTTTATCTATACTAATATTATAAAAAGGAAAGATTTGTTTGTATGTTTGTTTGACGGGAATAGGCTCCAAAACTACTGGACCGATCTGAAAAATTCTTTTACCATTAGAATCCTACATTATCCCTGATGGTTAAAGGCTATAGAATATTTTCAAAAAGTTAGGGATCCGTATGAAAACTTCGATAATGTAACCCAAGGTGTGAAAAAAATACGATGAAAAATCCTTATATCACGTACGCTGCGGAAACTATTGACAATAGAGCAAAGTGATGTACTACAGTTTTATAGAAGACATCATATCTACAAAAAAGTCCTGAACGGAAAAATACATAGACATAAGATTGCTATATCTGACTCGAAAAACAGATCCTAAAAATGCTGTGAGACGAATTTACACGAAACTCATACATTTTAAAAACCAATAAATATTATGATTGAACTGAAAAAATAGGTAATCTTTACTCGTTATTGTGTACTAAATAAACTTTTTTTAATCTAATGGTTATTTCATTACATCTTTAACATGATTAAATAAATGATAGGTAGTACATTAAATTGATTAAAAGGGCGTTTTTTTTTGTTTTCAGTTTGGTTTTTGATTCGAAATTTACAAAATTGTCGTTATTAATATGAAGAACTAAGGTCGCATTACAAAACAGTTAAATATTCATGGACCTAGGTAAATTTATGTTCTTTTTAACAACATGGTATTGATATTAATTATCGACAAATTTTAAACTGTCCCAACCCTAGGTTTTAGTGCGACCTTGAAATAACCAATCACAACGCCTTTGTTCCAGTCCCCGCAACCCGCGCCTTCCTCCAATTTTGGTGAGCTAGGATCCGAACTAAAGTCCCGTAATGCGGAATCTATTGGGGGTAATCTGTGGGCTAGATAATGCTGTGTGAATTGTCCAGCATTATTTATATATTTATGTAAAATGTTGAATGAATAAATGAATGAACACTGTTATACAATAAAAATAAACATGAATAAATAATCTTATATCTAAATAAAACATAATACAGTACAAAAGGCGGCCTTATCGCTGAGAGCGATTTCTCCCAGGCAACCTTGGGATGGAAAAAAATAGATACAAGAAAAGTTGGTTGATAGTGCAAACGGAACCAATACAAAAAAAAGTTACATACATATTTATAATACAAAACTACCTTATTATCTACTAAATTAGAAACAAAATAAACTAATTGAAAAAAGGCAGATTCAATTCAATCAGATTGATAAAAAAAAGATTCCTTGGAAAATGGGTCGGCCTTTAGTTTGGGATACCAGTTGTGTAGATAAGATACCCTAGCACCTTCTCATCTTGCAGGAACATCAGTAAGGGCCGGCTCCGCAGCAACATCAGCGGAGTCCCGCTAACGGCGGAAATACGCTAATCTTGACCGAGGGTACCTATTCGAGCCGTTTGGGGTGGAAACCCTAGGTCCTTGGGATCCTGGGGCACATGGAATATACAAAGATCTAACAAAACTCCTAATAGAGTCCACAGGTGATCGGAATGCTGGCTTTTATTTCGGTCAACGAATGCTTGTTGTTAAGCTGCACAAAACCGCTGCGTTCAGAGGAGGTTTCCGCTACCAAGCCACAAAGTGTTGGAATAATCTACCACCTCCCTTACGGCAACCTATCTCAAAGTCTACTTTTAAACGTAGACTCAAATCCTCACTTTTGTCCGCACAAATGGCTTGATAGCGGAAGCCCTTCCGAAGTACCACATACTATCTCACTGTATATTTACCTATCACTTTTTAACAATATTCGCTCTCTATTAGTTTAATAAGCTCTATACCTTATAATAGTTAATCATTCCACTATATACATATTTATACTTAACTTCTTTTACATATATTATCAAATTCTATAGGTATTCCTTTAAGTACGAGTATGTCTCTCCCCAATAATATTACACTCATTATGTACACTTTCCCATTTGTTTTTTGTACAATTTGATGTTTACTGAAACTTTAATTAACTGTCATTGTGCGCTACCTGCTACTGTCTGTAGGAACCGGCGGAAGATCAGCGTTACGTGTATTTGGTCTACCAGTACACGTAACATTCATGCTGAGTCGGTTCCTAATTTGTAACTACAACCCACACACAAAATACCAACCCAATGTACTAGTTTTAAGATTTTGTTTAACTGTGTAATTGGTTGTAGTTAAAAATAAATGCATTTCTTCTTCTTTCTTCTTCTTCGAATTAGCATTGCCATTCAACGGGCACTTTGCCTTCTGGTGACGGCTTAGATTTTTAGAAAATAGATTTAACTGTAAATATTAGTTGTAATTATTATTGTTTTTTCTTTATCAATGGATTGTAATAATAATATACTTTACAATTCATTGAAAAAAGTAGGTACCTACTTCAAAAAGAACCGTCATCACAAAAGTAATTAAACCTATAACCATTAAAACTAATCATGTTCTGAATGATTGTTTATTTTAAAAAAATAAGAGATAAACAATAATCATTTTTTCCAATATCAATCATAGAAGTGATTACAGTTTTTTTTACCGTAGCTAATAAAAACTTTCAACTTTAATCTTTTCATTTCCCGCTCATCCTGTATAGTCCTAAAATTTATTTATTTTGCCCAAACGCGTCCGTTTTTCCGCGTCCCATCGCGATACGTCAACGTCAGCGACACGGGACATAACCGGGATTAATGGCATGGTCCGGGATATCATTGGTTCCGCCACAGAATAAAAGAACAGTAGGTAGGGCTACCTACAGTACTCGGCGATAAATTTTGCACATCGACCTTTGGAAAGAGATAATCGGCTAATTTCGGCTTCGCAGAGCGTTATCTCTGTCGCACACTACCTGTGACATTTTTGTCAGTCGTTGTTCAAATGCGATAGAGTGCGGTCGCGTCTAGTTCTAAATATGTATACATAGAGTTGTTAACACGCCCAAAAAAATTAAGCCGCTTAATAAACTAAAAACCAGAATAAAGTTAATATTTGGGGGTGCTCCCATACCATACAACAAACGTTATTTTTAGGGTTCCGTATCCAAAGGGCAAAAACGGGACCCTATTACTAAGACTTCGCTGTCAGTCTGTCACCAGGCAGTATCTCATGAACATGATAGTTAGACAGTTGAAATTTTCACTATGAACTATTTAAGGGGGCTCCCATGCAACAAACGTGATTAAAAAATTTAAAGTACCAAAGTTAGGTACATCATGTGCGAAAGAAGTTTAGAGTCATGCATCGCCTTGCCCTGTGAATGCTGGGTGTTTTCTGGTTATAATAAAAAAAACGTCAACTGCAAGTTGGACTCGTGCATCAAGGGTTCCGTACAAACTTATACTCGTAAATAATTGTTCGGATTAAAACCAAACACGCAAATACGCGATATTGCTTAGCTCGCAATTGACGCGTATTCGCTTGCGGTTAGCCTAAATTCAGTCAGTTCGCGCCGGGACATACCACCGAGAACGTGGGCTCAACCATTACCATTTTAATAAATAATTTATACCATTACCACCATAAGTCAATCAGTTTAAGTTTATATCAATCATAGTTTACCAGTGATTATTTATACATACCAAAAACTAGTGACTTTTCATATAAAACTACCATCTCATCTCACTAATATTATAAACGTGAAAGTTTAGATGGATGGATGGATGTTTGTTCCTTTATCACGCCAGAACGGCTGAACGGATCTGAATGAAATTTGGCACAGAGATAGATTATAGTCTGGAATAGGACATAGGCTACTTTTTATCCCGGAATTCTCACGGGAACGGGAACTACGCGGGTGAAACCGCGAGGCGCTGCTAGTAAACCATAAATACCAAATAAACCAATATCCAAAGGGTTTCGGGCTTAACCAACACCAAGACCATACCCTTTACAATAATCAAGCAATTTTTTTGTGAATTTAATGAAATTAAATGAATTCTTCTTCACCCTGTATATCGTAGCCCAGATTTTATAGCGTCATTCGTTTTCGCTGTTGTTTTTGCACAGCAGTATGTCATCGTCAAACGCAGTGTTGACTAACCATTGCTCTCGGCTTTAGTTTATTTGCCTATTTATTTAATGTAAGTTACAAAATAATACCACACGGTATTATTTTGAAACTTACTGTACTTAAATCTATTTTCTAAAAATCTAAGCCGTCACCAGAAGGCAAAGTGCCCAGAATGCTGGCAGTATTGCCACGTTGAATGGCAATGCTAATTCGTTGACCGAAATAAAAGCCAGCATTCCGATCACCTGTGGACTCTATTAGGAGTTTTGTTAGCATTGCCATTCAACGTGGCAATGCTGCCAGCATGTGGGCACTTTGCTTTCTGGTGACGGCTTAGATTTTTAGAAAATAGATTTAAGTGTAAATATTAGTTGTAATTATTATTGTATTATATATTGTAAGTTTCTGTAAATAAATAATGAGTAACTTATTGTACACAGATAACTCCTTATTTAGAAAAATGTGTTAAAATATCGTTGGCTCAATATAACAAAATTGCATGTACATTTAATGTAGTTTGGTAATTAAAAATTGAAATTTTGACTACAAATTTTTTTGGGATATAAAAAAAACTTTTTTAGGGATACAAAAAAAAAATTTATATCCATAATGCATAATGTGACATACGCCTAATAATATAATGTGCCTAACGTAGTGTAGGACGCCCTCCGACCAGGTGGGATGACGATTTGCGAAAGACTGCTGGCAGATGCTGGATGCGGCAAGCTGAAGACAGGGTGCTATGGCACTCATTAGGGGAGGCCTATGTCCAGCAGTGGACTGATGTAGGCTGATGATGATGATGATAATGTGACAATAAAATGTCAAATTTTTAGGACTGAATTATTGTATTGTGTTTTAGGTTATGATAACTGTTTTTTATTTTTATTTTATTTATTTATAACAAAAACAAAGTTTATTCTAGCATTATTTATTGAAATATGATTTAACATTGAACGTGTAAACAAAAAATCCACTGCAATATAATATTATCATGCTATGAAATTTTAGATTTAAGAACTAACTTAAAGAATAAAAATAATGTAATCTTTATACACAGTCACGTTTTTTTTTATTTATTATGAAAGAAACGTCAGCAGCGTAAACATAAAGCATTCATATAAGATATATCATTATTGAGCTAAAGCCTATTTCGGCACAGGGTCATAGGGCAAAGTTTACCTTGTCAACCACCTTCTGTGTCACCTAACGTCCATATTTCATCTTAAATTTTAATGTTATTGTATTGATTGATGCCTAGACTTTATACGTATAGCGAAGTACAAAGTAACGCGTCCATTGGGTGGGTCGGTATCGGAGTGTACAGAGTTTGAAATGCAGACTTAATTTATTTCTGTAGTGCAAAGTGCCAAACGAAAACTTTCTTTTGATAAGGCTAGATTGCATTCCAAAATACAGCGACCCACCGACAAGGCATACGTATTAACAGTTATTATGAACGTTACCACAACGTTGACACTTACTTACTATATATCTTTTCGATCCTAATAAGGCTGAAAGAGAGGAATGAATAGAAAAAATAAAGGAATTGAGACGATATCTTTCAATCTAAATTCTAAGTTCTAATTAATCGGTCGGGATTTACAATATGCCGCCGCCCGGTGCGTTTATTGCTTTCGGATTTTCCATCGGCAATATAGGTATTTTTTTTACATTATATAGTACAAAATATAAAAAATACCTATATAAAATTTAAACATGTACCTAATATTTAAAGATAATGTTAGTTTAAAGTTTAATTCTCAGAACAAAGCTTATTACTACAAGGTTATTATTCTTAGTAGGTATTGTTCTAATTTAGAGGTACAGTTTTTGAGTGAGCACTGCTGGTAGAACGTACCGTATCTTCCTGTTTTACTTTTATCGAAGACTATACCAAGAGATTATAATTTGGATTAATCGATTTACGGAAAACAGAAAAATCCGTTTTCTAATTAGGCCACACGATGCTTTCAATCCAAGGCAGGTAGTGGGATACGCGGGTGTATATCCCGGGAACGCCGATCCATCCGCAAGCTTGGCCAAACGATGTGACGCCCACGATCGTGTACATACAGACGATCTTCTTGTTCTTCACTTGGAGTGGACCGCCACTGTCTCCCTGTAAAGTGTAATGGTTAATGGTCAAATATTTATTGCATTGTTAGATCATTGATTTGATTATCTTTGTTAAGAAAGATTACGAAAGATTACGATCATCTTTGTTATTAAGATTACTTACAATCAAATAATAAAAACCAATTAGAAGTACCTAGTATTTTACAATAAGGTTTCTATTACACCCACTTTCGAAAGTGTCTCAATAAGGTTCTATTATTGCAAGAATAACTTAAAAAAACAAAATGTCTGTTCAGTCGGTGCCCTAAAAATGCGTTTTCTAAAAATTGACATTTTATAGTTGCACGCGTAACTTGACGAAAACGCTGGACGCAGTGGACGCCATATTGCTCTGTGGTCATGACGTCAGTTGGATGTGAGACTTGAACAAATGCGCTGATGTTTCTAATGACAGTCGCTGCGACATAACGCAGCGACACGTCTCGTCTTGGAGGGGTCGGTTCTTATACGTTGCAACGGGACCACCGCGGCACTGAAGTTTACCTGGCAAGTATCCTTCGACTTGGTCCTATCTCCGTAACAAATCTGCGTCTTCTCGTCGACTCCTTGAAGCATGTGACGGTTCGGCTCATACGTCTTCGAGCATTCTTCAGTCGTGAACTTTGTTAGCACCACCTGTCAAATGAAACCATAAAAAAACATTTAATGTTTGTACTTTCAATGGGAAAACTTAAATGAAAACTTAAATGAACTCTGAAGATTGGGACAGGCTTTGTAGTTTTAAACTTATTTTTTATATGAATTTTATTAACAAAGAAAATTACAATAAAACTTCACTTGACTTACCACAAAATTTGACTTGTCTAAGCGCTTTTTTGTAAGCCTAAAGAAATAAAGTTATTGACTTTTGATTTTTGACTATTGACTTCGATCAAGTATCCTCAAGGTATCCGCAATGAGTACTTTTTTATATGCAATAAAAATAATAGAAACAAACTTTAGGATACACAAGAGAGATAATTCAGCTAACTGCAGATTATTAAAAACTACAGGTACTAGTCCAACTTATTACAACTTTAAGTTGAAAAAATATACACAGATCTGTAAAATAAGGATTAAACGGCGCCTGAAAAAGAACAGCTCAACACAACATAGCCGTTTGCTATTAAAGATAAGCAAGGCGCTTACAAAGCATTCTAAGGCCTCGTTTACGGAGACGGCGGGATTAAGGCCGCCGTTATACTTCGTCTACTCGTAGCATTTCTGTATTGTTTTCTGTGTTGGTGTGTTAGGTACATTAAAGTGTTATCTATGTATCATCTAGTTTCCATAACACAAAGCTCTCCTTATCTTGGGGCTAGATGATGCTGTGTAAATTGTCTAGTATTATTTAGTTTATTAGAAGGTCTCAAAATGAATTGATTTATGTTTAATGATAATAATCTATGTTGTTGAATATTCAAAAGTAAGTAAGTATCAAAAAGTACTTCAGCGTTTTTTGTAAGTTACATTTTTGAAGGTGGGTATTGTATTGACCGCTGTTACGAAGCGGAATGTATTATTCGCAGCGAACATGATAGGTTACGCCGCGCCGCCGCGCTGCGCCGTGTGCTAAAATGCGTCTCATTGTGCGCGTCTATACAATTGTTTGCGCAAATGCTTGCGCACACACTTGTGCACTATCCTACTCTGCGGTAGTGATTATAGGTCATGATAGAAACGGCTCAGTATCGCTATTACCTCACCTTGAGCTGTAGGTATACCTATCAGCGATTGACTTAGTGTCACTAATACTGGGAACCTAGTTGTGTTCTAGTGGTTAGTACTCTAAGAATCAAGTCACTAAAGGTAAACTAGGAGACAAGCCACTAGCAGATAACCTCACCTTCTGCAGTATATCAGCGTTGGAGTTAGTGTTGTAGACGGCGGCGCCCCACCCGGTGGCAGACGCGTGACTCTCGTCGACTACGGTCCCAGTGTGCAGACAAGCAGGCGGCATCGTGCTGTGTTCTAGTGTTACTCTGGGAGACAAGTCACTTGAGGTAGACTAGGAGACAAGCCACTAGTGGATAACCTCACCTTCTGCAGTATATCAACGTTGGAGTTAGTGTTGTAGACGGTGGCGCCCCACCCGGTGGCAGACGCGCGACTCTCGTCCACTACGGTCCCGGTGTGCAGGCAGGCAGGGACAGTGCTGTGGTCTAGTGTTACTCTGGGAGACAAGTCACTTGAGGTAGACTAGGAGACAAGCCACTAGTGGATAACCTCACCTTCTGCAGTATATCAGCGTTGGAGTTAGTGTTGTAGACGGTGGCGCCCCACCCGGTGGCAGACGCGCGACTCTCGTCCACTACGGTCCCGGTGTGCAGGCAGGCGGGGACCGTATTTTGGTCTAGTGGGACTCTGGAATGAATAAAAACACACGTTAGTAAATTAAACAATTTTTCATTTTCGTCTTAAAATTTCGAAACGCAATGTCGTTGTATTTGTGCGGTGTGTTATCCATTTATAAATAATACTCGCAGTTCATTACGGAAACGTTGGTGTTCTTCCAACACAAATAAGGTTCGTAGTTAACCCGCTTACATCCGTAATGAATACTCGTAGTACCTGTTTAATTTCTTTGTTCATGGTGCATGGCCGTTGTCGTTTTTTTATGACCATAATATTTTTTTTAATTTAATTATCTACGTATCATCGTCCAATGTATTTTTTTAGTTCATTGGAACCTCTCATTTACTCATTGGAATCTCTCATTTACTTAATGGAATCTCTCATTTACACAACATGGAACTTTTTATTTACGTAATGGATTTATCTGTTTACTGGTTTACTCACACTCTGTCCAACTCCAATAGTGCTATATCGTTATATTTGTGCGGTGACTTATATCCATCATGCTTGTATATTTTCTTGATGCCGTACCGCATGTTGTTTGTGTCTTCGGAGCGTTTCAGTGCGCCTATGAGCGCGTGGGTTACGTCGTTACGCCTGCGAAAAAAAAAATTATGTTGACGCAGATTTTCTATTTTCTTTGTGTTGGTACTTAGATAGATACATAGAAATATATTTATTTGGACACAGTACACACAAGTATAAAATAAACAAGCGAAAAACATGATCAAATTAACCTGAAGGCTCTTTCTTCACTAGGGACAAAATTGAAGCAAAAAGAATCAATAAACACTATATTTTCTTATTTCAAAATAAACTAGAAACCAGGTTTGGTTTGGTTTACTTGTCTAGACTAAGGTTTAAGTGTGTATTATTAAGAAAAAAAAAACAATAAACAAAGGGACCTAGATATATACTATTCAAATACAAAAAACAACATGATATGATGGAAATATGCTCGAATTACAAATCATTTTGGTAGTACCTACGTTTGTATGGACAAATCATCTTATTACGTACAATTTGTTAGCAATGCAGTGTCCAGCAGTCAGAACGAATTTTTCGCTGATGAGGGCACCACCACACTCCCAGTCGACCTTGTTCTGGTCGTTCAGATAGCCAAGCAATACCTGCAAAGGTTTTAAATGATCAAACCCTGGAATAATCTTGGACAATGTAACAATACAATACAATACAAAAATGCTTTATTGTACACCATAAAATAACATTACAAAGAGACATCACATAAGATAAGTACAATGGGCGGCTTTATCGCTAAGAAGCGATCTCTACCAGGCACCCTTTGGATGGAAAGAATTGTGAATTTAAGAAAGGCAGGGGGTGTACCAAAGATAACCTAAAATACATAAACTTGCTTACCTACTACAAAATATTTGATTATTTAGAAGATAAAAAAGCTTGGGACGGGTTTTGCTCCAACTCAAAAAATAACAACTAACAGGCTAAAGGTTTCTTAGTCGCTTCTTTACTTGAGTCTACATACCGAAGCGACAGAAATCAAAAGTAACCACTTTATTTCCGTGTCAGTGTTTTATTTTAAGGCGAATATAGAAGCAAAAACACGAAAATTAGGTGTTTTTGAACCCGTTTTCTGACAAAAACAGTGATTGTGGAATTTTGAAATTTATATATCCTGTAACACAAATCTTGAAGGGTTTCTTGGAGGTCCCAAATGTTTGCCATTAATTATATTTAAGTTGTTATAGTGTGTGTTTAGTTGCTTCGAACCCACTTTTTACCGGTGTCTCAAATTCGATCAGTACCAAATTCAGTATAGTGATTCACATAGGTCATACCTATTTCTTGGCGGTCCATTATCGTCGAAAAGCAGTCAGAATAACGATAATAAACGTAAAAACGTATTTTTGCCTACAAAATCTGTGATACAAATTTGACCAGTTACTCGTCACCTAACCGCAGAGGATCGAAGGTACCTATTATTTGGTTGATTAGGGCACTACATGGTATGCTGACTCGAAAATAAGCACTCTTTGCTGCATACAGGCGCGCGGAAATGTCCAAGGTCATTTGCCTTACTATTCGCCTTAAGAATTACCTATAGGAGTTTCGAGTCTTCCCTTACCATGTGAGGGAACTCCCACTTGGCGGCAGCAGTCCCCCCTATGATCAGCTCATCAGCGTTATGATGACAATGGTTCACACGTGCGTAGTCAGTTACTGTAGATAGTATGACGCTCTTCTCGCAAGGGAACACGTACTTTTCCTGGTACTCTATGCATTCTGTAAAGAAAAGGTACCTTTTTGTTAGTTTTTAGGGTTCCGTACCCAAAGGGAAAAACGGGACCCTATTACTAAGACTCCGCTGTCCGTCTGTCACCAGGTCTGTCTCATGAACCGTGATAGTTAGACAGTTAAAATTTTCACAGATGATGTATTTCTGTTGCCGCTATAACAACAAATACTAAAAAACAGAAAAAAAAAATTTAAGGGGGCTCCCATACGAGAAACGTGTTTTTTTGCCGTTTTTATAGATAATGGTACGGAACCCTTCGTGCACGAGTCCGACTCGCACTTGGCCGGTTTTATTTGATACCGTCCGGAGAATGTTACGCAACTGTCAGGCTTTTCAACCGACGAAAAAACGAAGGCGGTTTTCAAGTGGACGCCAATACTTTTTTTATGTTAGACTGCATAACTTTTTACAGAGTAGTCCGATTTCGATAATTCTTTTACTTTTGTATAGAGAATGATCCCGAGGTGGTCCGGTATACATTTATTCCCGAAAGATTAGTATTGATCCCGTAAATTTTAAAAAACCACCCTAGCTCCTAATGTGACAGTTCGAGACATAGATGAAAACATTTACCGAAATTTGAAGTCGGTATATAGTTTTTAAAACAGGCCAAATTATCACTTCTTGCACTATAGTCCATTTCAATTAGGAACCGTTCCCTGAAGGGTCACTTTTTGTCACGTATTGAATTGACTTAGGACTGCAAGTATTGTGACCCTTGCATTGGTAACACCTCCCTAGTTCTATCAATATGAAACGGACTGTCCCAAGCCTTCTGCTCTGTCTGGTTGGACGTCATGACAGGCGCATGGTATGGTTTCGCAGTAGGGTAGTTGCCTAGGTAAAAAAAGACATTTAGTCCGTCAGTCAAATTATCAGAAAACCAAAAATTACAAGGGTAAAGCGTCTCAAAATTTGGCTGGTAACGTCACGCCGTGCTACAAAGTATCGCACGGTAGCGGCGGCGTAACGTCACTCGGAACTGTAACTGGCTTTAGAAAAAATACGTGTTCGGATAACTGACGGACTAATTCGTTTTTTTAAATTATCCTTTTACCCTTGGTAACACATCCGTCTTTCTATCTACCTATATGACACCAACTGTCCCAAGCCGTCTGCCCTGTCCAGTTGGACGTCATCACAGGCGGTATTGGCTCGGAGTTACTCTTAGTAACGGCTCCCTTGTTCTGTCTATATGATACCTTCTGCCCTGTCCGGTTGGACGTCATCACAAATCTATATTATACCTACTGTCCCAAGCCTTCTGCCCTGTCCAGTTGGACGTCATCACAGGCGGTATTAGCTCGCAGTTGCTCTTGGTAACGGCTTCCTTGTTCTATCTATGTATGATAACTTCTGCCCTGTCCGGTTGGACGTCATCACAAATCTATATTATACCTACTGTCCCAAGCCTTCTGCCCTGTCCAGTTGGACGTCATCACAGGCGGTATTAGCTCGCAGTTGCTCTTGGTAACGGCTTCCTTGTTCTATCTATGTATGATAACTTCTGCCCTGTCCGGTTGGACGTCATCACAAATCTATATTATACCTACTGTCCCAAGCCTTCTGCGCTGTCCAGTTGGACGTCATCACAGGCGTTATTAGCTCGCAGTTGCTCTTGGTAACGGCTTCCTTGTTCTATCTATGTATGATAACTTCTGCCCTGTCCGGTTGGACGTCATCACAAATCTATATTAGACCTACTGTCCCTAGCCTTCTGCCCTGTCCAGTTGGACGTCATCACAGGCGGTATTGGCTCGCAGTTGCCCTTGGTTATACCTCCTTTATTCTATATATATGACACCTACTGTCCCAAGCCTTCTGCCCTGTCCGGTTGGATGTCATCACAGGCGGTAAGGGTTCGCAGCTGCCTTTGGTAACGCCTCCCTTGTTGCCGACGGATTCGTACTCGTATTCCTTTGGGACGTACTCGGTGGTTGTTGTTTGTGTGGATCTGAAATTATGAAGTGCCTTGAGCTACATACCTACAGAAAGTGAATATCTCTATCAAAATTATTAATGAGATATTGTGTATTGTATCTAACGTTTCCAGGAAGATATCACAAAATACGGCGCTATTTAGTGCAAGCCCGCGGACTTTCCTTAGGCTACTTACGTTAGGTATCTCTGCAATTGATGTAGGGAAATTCCCCAATACAAAATAAACTTACAAAACTTTACCTGTTTATATACAGGGTGTAACAAAAAGTAAGAACCACTAAACTAAACTGGAGGTTCATTTTTATGTAAAAACGAATAATATGTGAGCGTTAAATACAGCTACAAATGAGTACTTTATAAACTAGGTAATTGGTTTAGTTATTGTTTCTTCTCGCTTCTCTCTGTAGATATCTTGAAATAACAGGATTTCAGCTTTGATCACAGAACTCGGAAAAAAAAATGACTTTTAGGTTTAGAAAAAAAACTTAAAGATTACTATACTAGGCAATGCCATCAGCTATTTCCTAGTCTAGAAACCATTAAGTTTTTATTAATTTTTTCTCAAGCTGCGATATGTTTCTTTGCATGAAATATTAACAAGTTTTACCTTCTTGTAGTAGTAAGACCCGGTGGTTTAGTAGTTGTTGGAGTTTGAACCTTTCTGCAGCAAACGACAACGTCGTTACCAGCCCAACCGCAGGTCTGTAAGAAAAATATAATACGATTAATTATTCATTTGTTTATTGCGATTTTATTCATACATATTTTAATTAGGTGTAGGTAGTGTTAGTGGGTACACAATGCATAAAAACCCTGTCAGAGCGCACCAATTACAAAGTTTGGGTTCGCTTTTGTTAGCGCGCATACCCTAGTCAAACTAGCACCGCCATCTACTTTATCTTAGTATTCCGTTAAACAAAGGAAATTTCAAAAATCCATCGCTCAGTTTGTGATACCATTACAAACTTTTTTTTAATGTGTCTGTTATAGTTTTATTCCATTTAGTTTAGGGCAGTGAATCGAAAATAGATTTTGGTGGCCACCAAGGGCAACTTCGATTCACTGCTGCAAAATACTCTTTCCTCGCTGAGGTGGGATGAAAAGTTACGTGTACGAGTGCTAAGATTTTTTACATCGTGCTCTTTTGATTTCCTCGCCTACGCTCAGGATTCTTATTTTAGAATCACTCGCTACGCTCGTGATTCAATTCTAGAATCCTTCGCTTGCTCGGTCATCAAAATTGATTATAAAATGCAATTTCAATTTCGCTCTCTAGTACGCTATAGGTATTTGGTTTGTGGCGTCTGTCTATGACGTCACCAATGCACGATCTTCTGATGAGAATGACAATAATATATTTTATCCAATACATCTCTTTAATAACAATGAAATTTAAAATAAAAGATGTACTCCTTTTAGTTTATGATGGCGCACGAAGTTTATTATTATATCAAATTTCAAGTTAATATGAGATATGCAAGAAAGATGGAGGACGGATAGAGCGAGACCATAAGGATTTCAAAACCGATCTCGAAACCTTAAAAACCGAGTAGATTAAAAATTTATTGCAACTAGGGATTGCATTATCTGGACAATTTTCTTATCCGGATAATATGGATTACATCATTCACAAATCCGGATAATCTGGATAATTCGGATAATTTGGATAATTTGAATAAAGTTCAACTTTATTTCAACGAAAACTCAAAAATGACAAATTACAACTAAGTATTTACACGTACGTACATCAATTTCATAAAAATCTAATCAGCAAAGGTCCCGTGACCGCAAACTCGTCCAGTGTGGCCGTTCTAGCGACTTTGTCGCTAGAACTAGAGGATTTTATCAATGTTTAGCGGACAAAATTCCACATTTAGCGAGAAAAAAAGTTATAGTGACTTCTAGCGACTTTTAGGCGGGTCAATATGTCGCTACAAGGGCAACCGTGAACTCGTCATATATTAAAGCGTGATCGATTTTGGCACCTTATAAATCGCGAATTTTATCTTTTACCTTGTACTTATACCTACTCATCATTCTAACGATTGATTTGCGGTCTTTCCCAGACCATGGGCCCAAGGCTAAACGCCACTGATGTAGCTGCGGAGCGGGCACTTACTGATTGCTGTGCAAGATGTGAAGGCACTAGCAAGGGTATCTACATACGTGGCATCCCAAACTAAAGGCCGACCTATCTTTCAGGGAATCAGAGATACCGTCAGGTCTTTTACTATCATCTCGCATAGGCTACGTGGTTCAAAGGTAGCTACCACATTGACGCTGGTCCGAAAAATTATGTCATGATTAATTATCTGAACTTTATTGGTCATAAAAGTCTATAATAGTGCATATTTAGCTATTGAAAGGTAACCCTTTCATCAACATGTGCTAGTGTAGACTAGTATAGGGGCGGCATATGAGTAGATGTAGCTCTCCAACTAGACATTATGCCGCCCTTTATCAGCTAAGGTCTTCAACTGACATCCTCCAGCCATCTGCTAATAGTCTTTAACACATCGTCAGCCCACCTGGCAACAGGACGGTCTTTACGAGTTTAAAACAGCGTTGGTCTCCACTCCCCTTATACAAGTTTAAGACCAACTGTTGTCGGCTTTTCTTTGGCAGAGATGGCCCACTGCCACTCAGCTTACTAATTCTCTGAGTTATGTCACCAGCCTTGGTTCGGCTTTGGTGTGATTGGGTAGTTTTGTTTCGAATACGCATACGAATCCTAACCATCAGAAAAACTCCGAACATAACTGGCGCTTTCCATAGCTTGCTAAACGACTTTGAACTACTGCACCAGTTGTACCCTGAGAACCTAACTCATATCCGTCAGTTGTAACGGGTAGAAGCACTAGTCCATAACTTTAGGAATGGATAACAAGAAGACTTGTGTGAGCCAAAGAGTTAAGCCTTCTAACTCAAACGCTGACAAGCCCTCATAGTTTCACTTACTCTTGCAGCTGCTAGGAACTGCTGTAGAATTTTCTCCGGGGTGATGTATCTGGCTATGCAAGTCTTTGTCCAGGTGAATGCTACTTTGTTGCATTCATTCGGAGATTTCTGCTATGCGCTAGCTTACCTTCGCTTGCATCAAGTGCAAGTGCTAGCCTAGCTGTCAGACTTGATGTCATTTGTTGGTGTAGCGCTTTTGTGTGTACCAGTTCAGAGTGGCTGTTCAACCAATCTTCTCTGGAAAGTGGAAGAAGGCAGCTCCACAAAGTTCCAAACGCCTTGGGAGCATAAACACTACGAAAACGCATAGAACGACCTGAACAAGTAACCGTGGGAGGCGCGGCGTGTGGTGTGACGACGAAAAAAGCCGAAGGTTATACCAAATAATATTATAATTCAAATTGAAACTTATTTACGATTAAATAAAATCGCGATTTAATTATTTCTTCCTTCAAAAAAAGATTTTGAACATTATCCAAATTATCCGAATTGTCCGGATTGGAAACGCCTAAATCCGGATAAAGAAAATTGAGAAATTATCCGGATAATTCGGATAAAACGGATTTTGGATAATCCAGATTGCAATCTCTAATTGCAACCAACCTACAGCCAGAGCTTGTACTCTGGCTCATCGAACCGAAGCGGGTCTTTGGCCTCAGAGTTTTTTTAAGCGAGCCTTGTCCGTCGTATGTCGCACGAAAGATTAATAATAAATAAATAAATAATTCTGGACAATTCACACAGCATTATCTAGCCCCAAGCCAAGCGAATTGTCCAGCAATATTTATTATTATTATTATTTTATACATGTTTCATGGTGAAGACGAGGGGTTAAATAGAATTATCGCAAAGGTACCTACTAGTTTGAAATATTATTACTTTTAGAATTACTCCATATATTTTTTCTGGTTCTAGAAACCAGTAAAACAAATATGGCGCGAGACTGCGAAGAAAAAGAATGGTTCTACTTACTGCCGGTCGAGGTTTCTTGTTCTTGATGTCCTCGATGGCAGAAGGACAGCGACGTATGTTTGTACATACGCCATCAACTCCGTTCGCGTCGCAAAACTCCCCTGAAATAAGTGAAATCTGGTCAAAATTACAAAAAATCTGGCGAAAACAGTGTTTGGTGGGCACCATAGAAAGAAAAGAAATAAGTTCCCAAAAATTATCGGTTTCGGCGGGACTCGAACCCGCGCCCCACCCTCAGTACGGTACCAAAGGGGTTTGGGTTCTCTTTGGAGCCACCGGCGCTATAGTCCGTACCTAAGAGGTCCCAAAGTTTTTCGGTTGAACCGACTAAGGGTTTTCGTGGCTTAGTTGCACACCCGAACTGAGGGTGGGGCGCGGGTTCGAGTCCCGCGGAAACCGATAATTTTTGGGAACTTATTTCATTTCTTAGAGATACCCAAAGTTACCCGCACTTTGGGTATCTCTAAGAAATGACAGCACTATAACAAAAAAACTATAGAAAGACATAATTATTAATACTATTTAACGGGTATTTATAGCGTTTATTTACCTACCTAAGTATGTAGGTAGTACTGATTACTTATTCAAAGAAAAAAAACGATAAGTAGGTAGGTATACATTCTGTTTTCCTCTTTCCATACCCATCTTCAATCAAAAACGAGTTAAACAAGGAAAATCAAGTTTTACCTTCGCTGGCGCAGTCCGCGACCACAACAAAAACAAACAACAAAAATAACTTCATTTTAAAAGAGTTCAACACTTCACTTTAACTCATACACACATCACTGTTTACCACCAAAGTACAAAAATTAAAACGAAAAACAAGTCAAGTACGACTGTGAAAATAGTTTGGAATTTGGAATCTTTTATTTGTTATTTTTAATATTGTCGCCGGAGATGTCGATCGGCGAGCGTGGCTTGCTCGACTGATACAGTTGAGTTGACCTTAAGGCCTAAATGAACTTGGTGACTTGGTCGCAGATAATAATCCGTGCTAATATAGTGTACAACTATTTATTTGATACCTAATTATTTTTGCGAAGCAGGTTTTGCAAGGAATATCCGCATTGATTTAAGAGTGCGCTTACAAAAAAATCTTCTAGACTTTGAGCTCTGGGCTATAATTAGTATTATATTAACCTATACATGTATATTATTAACTAGCAGCGCCTCGCGGTTTCACCCGCGTAGTTCCCGTTCCCGTGGGAATTCCGAAATGAAAAGTAGCCTATGTTCTATTCCAGACTATAATCTATCTCTGTGCCAAATATCATCCAGATCCGGTCGGCCGTTCTGGCGTGATTGAGTAACAAACATCCATCCATCTAAACTTTGACATTTATAATATTAGTGAGATTCTTAGAGTATAGGTATATAGAGACGGCGTATTGTTCTATAGGAACTTTCGGTTATACAAATATGATCTAAATCGATATTGTACTCATAAACTTATAGCTATCTCGTTTTATCTTACCTACAATAACCAATGTAAAAAGAGACATCAATATAATGTGCGAAACCTATTTTTGGCAACATTGAAACGTGACGTCATAGCAAAGCATGATTGAGGCCGGTTCGCCATTTAACTTTCAGGTATGTAAACTGTCAACGAGAGTTGCATTTACAGTAAAAATGCTAAAATTATTTGAGTTCGGGACTTTTTCATGTGAATACTTATATAGTAAGCGAAAGAAAGCTAATAGGAAGATGCCAAACAGCAGTTTGGTAGGTTGCGGCTTAAAAACAAGTGAAAATCGTCCAAACATAACATTACACCGGTACGTATTCTTATTTTGCTAAATTACCAAATAATACAATAAATACCTTATGTGTTGGCTTTCATAGGAATAGTTTACATAAAATTCATACCGAATGTAGCTTATTTTTGTAAGTTTTAAGTGTAATTAAAGAAAACATGAAACTGTTTGTTTGGCGATAGTGTTGTCCTTCAAGGCATTTTTCATAGGTATCGATGTTTTCAAGTGTAAATTGTAGTGTATTAATTTTCAACTGGTTTTTTACGTTCTAGGTTACCCGAAAATTACGGTAAAAGAAAAAGTGGCTGGACTCAATTGGAGTAGAAAATTTGAAGTTTGGTACGAAAGATATTTTCGTTCGTTCTCTTCATTTTGAAGAAACTTGCTTCAATCGAACTTTAAATAACAAGACTGCGAGAGGATGCCGTACCGTCACGAATCTTTTTAGTAAGTATTTTACTTGACCTTACTCCCACAAACTTCTATTGCAAAGTAATGCATATATGCATTAACAAACTTGACTACCTTTATTTTTCTAAAGGGCTTAAATTTTGATATTAATGAATATTAAGTTTTAAGTAAATAAATCTGACCCAAAGTAATATTAAAGCCTACCATACTTCAAATCCCCTCTAAAATGTACATTTCCATAAATCCTCCCTTAGCAAATTATTTCCATGCAAAATAAAGTTATTTCGCAAACGATGTGGCACGGTGGGCGAAGGTCTGCCTGCAACGCAGGCAAACCTTCGCCCACCTTTTTTTTTAGAATTTCTTTAAGATTTTAGATTTTTTTTCAAAGTTGAACTACTCAGTACCTTTCTAGAGTCTATAATTGTAGGCTGACAAATAATGTTGCATTATAAATTTATTCTTCATGTTTGTTTCAGCCACTAGTGCCAGCGCAATCCAGTACTTTAATAGAAATAATGTAAATTTGAGATTTATACTGTAAATGAATGAGACTGATTACATTAGGTACTTGTAAAGTTGAATTTTTGAATTAGGTAGGTATATTGCAAATGTGTAAATGAATGAGACTGTTGCATTGCTTCTACAATCGAAAATACAGGTGGCGTGTGTGTTAAATTTTTGATTTATACTGTAAATGAATAAGACGGATTACATTGCTTGTTTAATTAAAAATGTAGGAGTCTGTGTTAAATTTGTGATATAATATAATAAATGAATGAGACTTGTTGAATTGCTTATAAAATGTGGTGTCTATCTTTTTGTGATTTATATTATAATAATAAATAATACTAGCTGTTCCCCGCGGTTTCATCCTCGTTAAATTCGAATTTCATATAATATCTAGGGGGATATTCCTGTAACTCTACCATGGGAGTTTGTTATTTTACTAAGACAAAAAGTAGCCTATGTTACTCTCCATCCTTTCTTAGTTAGGTTCCGGTTTCTTAGTTAAGCCGTGACTGAATGACAAACAAATACACTTTCGCATTTATAATATAAGCATAGATAGCGTCTACGCTAAAGATACAGATTACACATTGTTATACCCATATTGTTATACAAATATAAATATACTATCTCACAAATCACTGTTGCATACAAACAATATATTTTGCAATTAAGTAGCTTGTTGTTTCATTTCAGTAGGTACCTTTTTTTCTTAAATGAACACAACGTTTATTAACAAAGAAAATTTGAATCAAATAGTATAAACAAATTAGAACTAGTATTTACCTACAATTAAAACAAATGAGCTAACTGCAGACTGTTCAATAAACTGGTTTGGTGAACTTTGATCTTTAATTCTAAGGAGTTCTGGCACGTGTCTAAACGCATGAGTCTTGACTCGGAAAATACATGAAAAAATTACCATTGTTATAATAGCTCATTTTCTTAACTTCTCAGTGGTTGCGTCTCATGAGCGCGGTCGAGCCATAGTTGGGTACGTGCATTCACATACTTTGTATCTCTAATTAAAGCATTCTATGACTATATGATTATAGAATTCTGTTTCATAATCGTGGTGAAAACAATAAAATCACTACGAAACTGCTAAAATATCGTCACAAAAATACTTGTTTCGATAAAAATATCGAGGTACAAAAGGGCAGCACTACGGAAAGGAGCCATTTTAGATTATAGGTAAGTTTAGGTATACACGTTTTTTTCGTAGGTATGCCGTCTCTAGGTATACTCTAAGGTGAGATTATTCTGTATACCTAACACGCCACCGTCTATAGATGAAAACCGGGTAAAATTAAAAATTACTTATAAATATTCACCACACTGCTTCAGGAGCTAAAGCATATCTGGTAGGTATAAGCCTTAGTTTCGTCACGGTGTTCGTTGCTTGATGTCGATCACTCTTGAAGTGCTATGGATTTGTACATTTGCTAGGTCATGACCTTTTTATATATACAAAGAAAATTGCAATCAAATAATAGAATTAAATTAAAACTAGTATTTACAATTGAAAGAATTGAGCTAACTGCAAACTGTTGCAAACAATCTACAAGTAGCTCAACTGATCCATATCAATACCAGTCGCGCGCGTGCCCAAGACGCTAGCTGCATTGCCCCGCTGTATAGCAATACTGATGCGCTGCGCCAGATACTCACCATACATAAGTACTAGCAGTTTCAGAGATAGGTCCGATTCAATTTTGACAGCTGTCATGGAAAACATAGATTTCCGTCTTACCTTTCATTTGAGCCAGGAACGTTTAGCGTGTGTAGTTTCAGAGATAGACGACCTCTGTGGCGCGGTGGGCGAAGGTCTGCCTGCGACGCAGGAGGTTGCGGGTTCGATTTCCGCCTCGGGACAAATGTGTGTACGATCTGCAGACATTTGTTCAGGGTGTTCTGGTCGTTTTCTATGTATAATAAAAAATATCTATCTACGTATTGTATTATATTATGTATATCAGTTATCTAGTACCCATAACACAAGCTCTGCTTAGCTTGGGGCTAGATAATGCTGTGTGAATTGTCCAGCATTATTTATTTATTTATAGGTCCATTTTTTATTGGTGATGGAAAAGCGTTTACCCACTTCTCACTTGAATACGTGATGATGTGGCATTTCAATTCTGTGCAGACGAATTTTGCCATGAACAAAGAATTTCCTCTTTCATGAAGTCGGTAAAAATAAAGTTTGCCACATCTAAAGATTTATTAAAAGTAAACTAACGTATTTAAAGTTATTCTGACGCATCACTACAAAGTCTACAAACTGGGAAATCCAGGTTCGAGCGCAGAAACCACTTGTTTGTCTTATGGTAATACCATAATAGAGTAGGTAATTACATGCTTCAAAAAATCTGTTTAATAATATATGACGACCTCTGTGGCGCGGTGTGCGAAGGTCTGCCTGCGACGCAGGAGCTTGCGGGTTCGATATCCGCCTCGGGACAAATGTGTGTATGATCTGCAACATTTTTGCAGGGTTTTCTGGTCGTTTTCTATGTCTAATAAAAATATCTATCTATGTATTATGTAGCTAATACGGTAGCAAACTGTTTTTACAGATTGATTGAAATGTCGCCCAGTTCCGCACCGACAATTATCTATAGTATTATAGGAGAACAATCTTAAGCTTAGTTTTATATAAATACTAGCAGCGCCTCGCGGTTTCACCCGCGTAGTTCCCGTTCCCGTGGGAATTCCGGGATAAAAAGTAGCCTATGTCCTATTCCAGACTATAATCTATCTCTGTACCAAATTTCATTCAGATCCGTTCAGCCGTTCTGGCGTGATAAAGGAACAAACATCCATCCATCCATCTATCTATCCATCCATCCATCCATCTAAACTTTCACGTTTATAATATTAGTGAGATTGACCTGTATCTAAATCCCATTATATTTAGACTTAGATAGGCGAATAACGTTGTATTAAATTTTAAGCGTTAAACACTTACTAGTGGTTTATTTTTCGCTTCTTCCACTAGCGGACAAAAAATTTAAGCGAACAAAATCAATAACATTTTGTTTCTTATTTGATAATAATTACTATTATTAAGCTGTTTATGTATAAAATTTGACTTGTCTAAGTACTTATTTTGTAAGCCTAAAGAAATAAAGTTATTGAATTTTGAATTGAAAGTCCTACACAGAATGAGATCTCATATCCGTGTGGATTTGCGTATTCGTCTAGTGGAGTCACTTATATTATCAAAATTGAATTACTCAGATACAGTAATTGGCCCTAGGCTGTGTGCTAAAACGCAGAAACTGATTCAGCGGGTCCAAAACGCTTGTGCTCGTTTTTGCTTTGATATTCCATCGAGAGGTCATGTTACACCGTTTTTAAATGAATATGGCATTTTAAGAAATTAATAAATCCCAAAAATTTACGATCTCGACGGGATTCGAACCCGCACCTTCCCCTTCAGCGCAGGGTTGCTCTTTTTCCAACTAAGCTACGTGATCTTATCTCGCCGAGCCGAAAATCTTTGGGAGTTCTTTCGGCACTTACGCCGTCAGCGCCACCTACAGAGGAAACAATGAAGTTATCCAATTCTGCTCAAAGACCAAATTTACATTTAGTTCTTTGACGAGAGGTACCACCCAGAGTACTATAATAAATAAAAACCTTAGAATATGGCATTGTTAAAATGAAACATCGTAGAAAACCACATTTAGCGTGTTTACTTTTTGGAGTTATCAAACACCAAATGCCTCCATATCTCCACGAGAACGTCTTGGTCACGTCTTGGATAGGCAGTTCCAGATCGTGCGGACCCCGACAGACTGCGAAGCAGCTCTCTATGCAGCGTCATAGCTCGGTTTCCTTTAGAGGCAGTTTTAGATACGCTGCATCGCAGTGTTGGAATAATATCCCCCCTCCAATAAGAACCCGCACAGTTTTTATGGGTTTAAACTAAAACTACGCAAATTTATTTTTGATGGTCAGAAGAGACAGGAGAGTCATAAAAACGATACAAGTATCCTACTAATCCGGTAGTTTGGATGGATGGATAGATGGATGGATGTTTGTTACTCAATCACGCCCGAACGGCTAAACGGATACGGATGAAATTTGGCACAGAGATAGATGATAGTCCGGAATAGTACATAGGCTATCTATCTTTTTATCCTGGGATTCCCACGGGAACGGGAACTACGCGGGTGAAACCGCGAGGCGCTGCTAGTTATATAATAATATAAGTACTACTTAAGTATAATAACAGTTATTCTGTGTGATGCATTTAATTTATTTTTATTAAATATATGTGAGCATTTAATAAAATAAATTTGTTTGTTAAATATTAGAAAAATATTAGTTTGTTAGCTAGAATTATTTTGAACTTACTCTTTTAGTATTATTTCCGGTTTCTCTGCTGTGTCTAACTGTAACAGCAATTAGCGTAACGTAACTTGTAACAGTAAAACTACAGTTAGATCTCACTTTTTAAAGACATTTTTGTATGTATTTCGACACCTCCGTAGTCCGTAGTCAATTTAAAGTTGTTTTGATTATTATGTATTTTTTCGAAGCTTTCACGATAAAGATAACAGAGAAATAAGTTTTTAAATGAACCCACTTCACGTAAATTCACATATATCGACGCCAGAAGTCGCTGTCGCTGGCCGCACCGATAGCTGTGGTCGGTGGCCCGTTTGCGCCCAACCAAGAGACTAGACTAGAGGTACTTTTCCCCCTTTTTACCCGACTACCAACAGGGGAGGGTTATGAGGTTAGCACCCTATGTTTGTATGTTTGTATATTTGTATGTTTGTATTTTTGTGGCCGATTTCTTTGTTCCCACGTAGCGCTGAAACTACTGGTTCGATTTCAACAAATTATGTATCGATTGATTCGTCTCAATACCCCGATGGTTATAGGCTATAGGATTTAGGGCTCCAACCCCGAATAAGCCTTCAAAACGCGTATTAAAGTTTAGGTAGCCGCAGGCTGCAGGCCCCATAGAGAAAAATTACAATACCTACGACCTATTTTCATTTTCAACTCTATGCCTATCAAATATGACCGATACGTCATTCTATTTTGTCAATGTAAATGTTTCAAACTTTTATAACTTTCACGTAGTCGGGTTGTAGTTTTTAACTTTATCTTGTTTCTTTTTCTTTTTACCCTATCACTCACTTGTATTTAAAGGAGCGTTTTGAATTCCTCCATAATTCTCATCCTCATCCTTCCCGTGTCCTACGATCGTCAGAAAATCTGATTTTGAATATGTCACCACCTCACAAAACCTGTTTCTACGACAAATCCTTCTCCATCCAGGCCATAAGGTTGTCGAATGCACTACCAGAGTTCAATAGAAAAACAGTATCCTTACCAGTTTTTAAATCTCGCGTCAAGGAGTTTTTCCTGTCAGAATAGTGAATATTGGTACATAATATTTTTTAGTGTATTTTATTATATTATAGCTATTTTACGTGTATGTGTTTATTAGTTTATCTTTAGTACACCCCCTGCCTTTCTTAAATTCACATAATTCTTTCCATCCAAAGGTTGCTGACTCTTCCAGGCATTTCGCATTCGCTTCTAAGCGATAAGGCCGCCCATTGTACTTGTCTCATGTAATGTTCTTTTTCTGGTGTACACTAAAGGGTTTTTGTATTGTATTGTACTTTATACGACCCCGGAACAATTAAAAGAACTCTCGTCAACTCACAAATTATCTTGATAGCACTTTATCATGTAGCCCAGATTTATTATTAATTTAGGTATTTCCTAAGGACATTTAAGAAGAGTTGTCTTAAAATCGATATATGCCATATTCGTCCCTAATGTTCGGCCCATTCATTCATTAAAAAGTCTTTGTTCGTCCCGCACGATAATATTTGTCCAGATTCGTCCCTCATACCAAAATTATTGTAAGTACAGTGAACGTCAAAAGTATAATTTATCACCACAACCAAATGTGTGGTTTATCTACCACTAAGCATCACCACCACCCAATGATGGTCATTACTATAGTTCGTAACAAGTCTGTACCTATTCGAAATCCAACTATACAGGTAGAATTTTTCTCAGGGCCACTGTGGGGGAAGTCTGAATCCATGAGAGTTATCAAAAAGTCATGTAAGGTGTCACGTGTTATAAAAAAGTCAATGATTTTTTTAGTTTTCGTAGAAAAGCGATTGTTTTTTATTTACTTTTGGGTTCTTTGTTCGATGGAAAAGAAATAAAATATATGACGACTGTGCCCAAAGTTGTTGTACCTTCAAAATTTAACTAATTTTTCCAGAAAATCTAATAAAAACATTGAAAAATTGACTTCTTTAATGTAATAAAACACTGTTTTAACCGGATTGATCGCGTATATTTTATATTTTGTTTATAATCTGACGTTTCGGAGGCTTTTCAGCTTCCATGGTCACAGGCAGTCTGACCTGCGAACTTTATTGTAAGATTAATCTTGCAAATAAGTACCTAATAATAAAACGAATGAAGGACATTGTAAACGGCCTTAGGCTGAACGCGATAGGAATACGTTGTTTGGTAGGTACCTACCAACTTAATTAGTCCCAAAAACTTAAATATAAAGAAACAAAAATTACCTACTGGCCATACAAACAGTTTTTTATTACGAGTTCTCGCGAAAATAACCTTAGAATATTCTTTAATGTACTTATTTTTTTTTTCAAAAGTAAGCCCATATTATCACTCCTGTCATTACATTTTGATAACGCTCAAGGTATCAGACTTCCCTGGGGGACCCTAAAAATCTCAACCTGTATTAGTAGGTAAATAATTTCCTACAAGGAAAAAACATGATAAACAACTGACATTTGAGATATTGTATTTGCGAAATTAGTTAAATGCAAAAGATCAATAAAAAAGCGACGACAGTTCACTTATCTAAAGCTTAAAATAATATACTCTAGAACTTCGATGTTAGTAAAAAAAGGGAGATGGGGCATTACCATCTCGAAAGTGGATGGCTCAAATTAGGTTCAACTATGTTCGCTTACCTCAGTCATAGCCGGACCGGCGGCGGCGTTTGTGTTTCGCGTGCTTGCTACGACGTATACTTTTGTGTGATATCGACTAAATCACCAAGACAATGCTCTCGTGTTCGTTCACCAGGTGTACAAATAGCTCCAAAACAAAAAACAAAGTCCAAGGCATCACATATTTTCCCGCGTAAGTAGATACACCAAACTTTAAATTTTCTGATAATCCGATACCTTATCAATATTTCATCTGTGACACGGTACAGTTTTTGAGTGAGCGCTGGTAGAACGTACCGTATCTTCCTTTTTTTACTTTTATCGAAGCGCTAAAATGGTAAAGTACCTATGCTTTGCAATGCAACGCAGTACCCAATCCACAACTTTCCAGATATTGGAATTTCATATTCTAGCTAGAGCTATAATCAATAGTTTTTTTCGTAATCGATTAATCATCATTTACCTACTTCGATTCCTCCTCAAGGAATTATTCATTTACCAAAGGGAAGGGAAAGAATGCATGATTTGATTAGGTAATCTGTTTGACTTGCACGCTTCTTGGTTGTCTAATTTAATTTAAAACATGATTATATAACGTAAACTTAGTTTTAACTTGATACTGTTTAAGAAATTAATAAATCCCAAAAATTTACGATCCCGACGGGATTCGAACCCGCACCTTCCCCTTCAGCGCAGGGGTGCTCTTTTTCCAACTAAGCTACGTGATCTTATCTAGTCGGCCCGAAAATCTTTGGGAGTTCTTTCGGCACTTACGCCGTCAGCGCCACCTACAGAGGAAACAATGAAGTTATCCAATTCTGCTCAAAGACCAAATTTACATTTAGTTCTTTGACGAGAGGTTTTGCCGTTGCTTGATTCTAAGGTTTTTATTTATTATACTCTCTTTTATTAATTTCTTAGAAATTACCCAGAGTATAATAAATAAAAACCTTAGAATCAAGCAACGGCAAAACCTCTCGTCAAAGAACTAAATGTAAATTTGGTCTTTGAGCAGAATTGGATAACTTCATTGTTTCCTCTGTAGGTGGCGCTGACGGCGTAAGTGCCGAAAGAACTCCCAAAGATTTTCGGGCCGACTAGATAAGATCACGTAGCTTAGTTGGAAAAAGAGCACCCCTGCGCTGAAGGGGAAGGTGCGGGTTCGAATCCCGTCGGGATCGTAAATTTTTGGGATTTATTAATTTCTTAGAAATTACCCAGAGTATAATAAATAAAAACCTTAGAATCAAGCAACGGCAAAACCTCTCGTCAAAGAACTAAATGTAAATTTGGTCTTTGAGCAGAATTGGATAACTTCATTGTTTCCTCTGTAGGTGGCGCTGACGGCGTAAGTGCCGAAAGAACTCCCAAAGATTTTCGGGCCGACTAGATAAGATCACGTAGCTTAGTTGGAAAAAGAGCACCCCTGCGCTGAAGGGGAAGGTGCAGGTTCGAATCCCGTCGGGATCGTAAATTTTTGGGATTTATTAATTTCTTAGAAATTACCCAGAGTATAATAAATAAAAACCTTAGAATTGATACTGTTTATTATTTCTAGCTTTATAATAGGTTTTTAATATTTGTAGCACTCATCTCCTTTGTTTCTTTATAGTTTTCGCTTAATTTGTTAGTGTACTACCTTTCTTCTGTTTAAGATGGCAAACAATGTTTTCGATACCCCGCGAAACAGGCCTAGCCTAGTGCGGGGGTCATTGTTATCCTTCATAACCACCTAAAATTGTCACCACTGAAGTCATAATTATGTAATGTTATGTTCTTATAGGTGTTTAGGTATATAAGGTTTCTGAAAATAAACTTTTTTATCTTTAAAAAAAAAAAAAGGGTATGGCTCAAGTTAGGTTCAACTATGTTCCCTTACCTCAGTCATAGTCGGACCGGGGGCACGGGCGGCGGCGCGGGCGGTGGCGTTTGTGTTGCGCGTGCTTGCTACGACGTATAATTTTGTGTGATTCCGACTAAAACACCACGACAATGCCCTCGTGTTCGTTCACCAGGGGTACAAATAGCTCCAGAACAAAAAACAAAGCTCAAAGCATCACATATTTTCCCGAACTTTAAATTTTTTGATAATCCGATACCTTATCATTATTTCATCTGTCTGTAACACGGTACAGTTTTTGAGTGAGCGCTGGTAGAACGTACCGTATCTTCCTTTTTTACTTTTATCGAAGTTTAACACTAATGGAATTGTCTATTTACAACTAATTCGGCCATACGATGTCCTCAATCCAGCGTAAGTATCGGGACACACGAGTGTATATTCCAGGCACGCCGATTGACCCACAGTAATGTCCAAACGACGTGATACCGACGATGGTGTACATACACCCTATCTTCTTGCTTTTTATTGTAAGGGGTCCACCGCTGTCTCCCTGAAAGAAACATTTTTAGGGTTAGCTTTTTTTTTTTTACTAGATTTTACCCGCGACTTCACAATCGTTGTTGTTAAGTGCGTCTTGATTTTAACTGTTTGTTTTGCTGTAAGAAATAAATGTATAGATATCTATTCTTTTTTAACTCGTGAGTCCTCGCATACTATTTTCACCATGTATTGGCTTCATTATGATAAAATCTCATTACGATTTTTTTTAATTCACATTTTAAATTAATGGTACTTGACTTTGTCTATTTATTTATTTATTTAGTAGTAAGTAAGTAGGTATATTAATAATATTTATTTATGCATACTTTTAATTATTTATTCATTTTGATTTTTTTGGATGTCCTTCCATTGGTCTTTGTAGTTTATGTATTTTAGATTATCTTTGGTACACCCCCTGCCTTTCTTAAATTCACAATTCTTTCCATCCAAAGGTTGCCTGGAAGAGATCGCTTCTTAGCGATAAGGCCGCCCATTGTACTTATCTTATGTGATGTCTCTTTGTAATGTTATTTTATGGTGTACAATAAAGCATTTTTGTATTGTATTGTATTGTAAATTAATGTTAGGTACCTACACTAGAGTTTAATTCCAATCTAGCCAGCTTGGCTAATTGGTCATGGTTCAAAAACACCTAATTTTCGTGTTTTTGCCTTTATATACACCAAAATTAAGGGTAACTAAGAACGTGTCCATTGGCACTTTTTTTGCACCTAATTGTAAAAAAATCTATTAGATTTGTACTTCAAAGTCTATCCTACGAAGCTTTTAGATATTATCAAGTAAAAATACATTTGTATACATAAAGGTAAACCTAGTTAGAATAGTGATTAATCTAGTTTTTAGTCAATGTAAGTTATATAGGTACCTTTTATACACAAACTGTTTGTATCATAAACAACATTGTTATACTTAATTCCCTCATCGTAATTATAGTAAAGTAAAGTAAAGTAAAGTAAAGTAAAGTAAAGTAAAGTAAAGTAAAGTAAAGTAAAGTAAAGTAAAGTAAAGTAAAGTAAAGTAAAGTAAAGTAAAGTAAAGTAAAGTAAAGTAAAGTAAAGTAAAGTAAAATTTATTGCATCAAATACATGTAAATAAGGTACATAGGTGGTGTATGTTTAGTAAAGACACAATGTATTTCTACCGTTGCGGCGTGCAAAATCTTTGTACAAATTGTCAATTAATTCAAATGTTAATACAAGTGATTATTTTATGTAATAATTAGCACTCTAGTCGCCTTAAACACAGGATTACCTAGTTCAGGCAAATAATGTTATAGTCTCATTTGGCGTATTGGTCATTTCACGTATTGGTCATTTTGCGATTGGTCATTTTGCGTACCTATTCATGATGTTATTTCTATTGGTCATTTTACGTCTATTGCTCATTATGCGATTGGTCAGTTTGCGTATTCATGATGTTTTTTTAATTGGTATTAGATGTTTTTTTCATTATGCGTATATTAGTCGCACATTGGTGCGTCTAAACGATTATTTTTTAGTGCACTTATGTCTAGTCTTTTTACGCGAGTTTCTTTGAATATTTTTTTTTTTTTATTTATTTATATCTTATTGAATAAGAATAAGAAATTTTTATTGGTTCACTATACACAGGAAAATACAGTGATATAAGAGAATTAATCATAAAACATTGTGAGACCAGAAGGCTACCACTCAGCGTGTGCTGCAGGAGCTCGGGGAGCACTGCAGCGCTGGTCTTCCGTAGCACCTTAGCGTAGAGCGCGTCACTGGCTATGGACACACTCTTATTTATTATTGATGATGATAACGAATGAAAACAAAAGAAAATAAACCGATGTGCAGAAAAAAGTGATACACTTACAGGTGGGTACACGAGTTTGGACTTACCCTACAAGTATCAACAGAAGTAGTCTTGTCGCCGTAGCAAACCTGTGAGTCTTCTTTAACTCCTTCTAGAAGATGTCGGTAAGGTGCATATGCTTCTGAACACTCTTGGGTCGTGAACTTGGACACTATTACCTGGGAACAGAAATAAAATTGATCACTTTGTTTCCTATAGTGCATCAGCATTGGCATAAATAAATAAAATAATCTCACTAATATTATAAACGTGAAAGTTTAGATGGATGGATGGATGGATGTTTGTTCCTTTATCACGCCAGAACGGCAAAACGGATCTGGATGAAATTTGGCACAGAGATAGATTATAGTCTGGAATAGGACATAGGCTACTTTTAATCCCGAAATTCCTACGGGAACGGGAACTACGCGGGTGAAACCGCGAGGCGCTGCTAGTAATAAATAAATAAGGTGCTTGTATTTTCTTAGTTTTCAAAATCAAAAGAAAATTCTTCTCTATAGACATACATTCATCAGTCTCAAAAAGTATATCTCTATAATCGATAGTATCGATAGTTTTTGTCGAACTATCGATATCTATCGGAAATCTAAACTATCCATGTTTAACGTACTTACACTATCAACATTTTTTTTTATCTAATCCGTAGGTAGCATCGGTACCGTACATCTAATCTGTTAAAGGCTGTTAAATATTGACTTAAAGGTACATCGATTAACATTGTGCGGAAGATGACTTTTTTTCCGATCTTTTCTGATTATTCCTGTACTATTTTGTTCGATTTTAATCTCTCGCGCAATTTAAATTAAATGTATGACAAAAGGCTGTTAAACCACTTGATATAAACTTAAGTTAGATAAAAAAAACCTCACCTTTCTGAGCTCATTAGAGTTCACTTGTCTATTAGAAACGGTGGAGCCCCAACCGGTCACGGAAGCCTTGCTCTCGTCCACGTTGTCTCCGATGTGGAGGCAAGCTGGAACTGTACGGTAGTCCAGTGGAATACTAAAACAAAAGTTTACTAACTTACTCACTATGACGAATCTGGCGTACGACGAATCTGGATTACGACAAATCTGGAGTGTGTCGAATTCGGAACTCGACGAATACGGAACAAACGATTTTAAATATTTTAGTTGGGGCCCTAGTTTATTTTTGCCCCAGGGCCTTTAGTAACCTAGCTACGCCACTGCATTTACCTATGGAGAGCGTAGGTTTGTTCGTGACGTCACCTGTACAGGTCCTAACGGAAGACCAGCGCTGGCCAGGCCTCTTACAGGAGCTTAGCCAGCATTATGCTGAGTTGGGACCTTTTTTATAACAACTTTATAATAATATTTCTAATATCTAAGTGTGACTTAATTCTAACTGTTTGTATTCTTGTATTGTATTGTTGTTGTAAATAAATGTATTTCTTCTTCTTCTTCTTATGGAATTTGCTATTTACTCACGGTTTCTCCAGCTCCAGTAGTGCGATATCGTTGTACTTCGACGGAGAGAGATAGTCCCGATGGGGTATCACTCTCTTAACAACATGTCTATTTTTATCACTCTCTTCACTACGTTCAAGGATGCCAACTAGAACATGGCTTACGTTGTTAGCGCTAAAAAAAAAATTAGTCACATTTCAACAGGTTTTAAAATTCAAGATATTTTGTGAAGAACAGGCATTAATGAAAACTTAATAAAACCGGTCAAGTGCGTGTCGGACTCGCGCACGAAGGGTTCCGTACCATTATCTATAAAAACGGCAAAAAAAAATGCGTTTGTTGTATGGGAGCCACCCTAAATATTTATTTATTCTATTTTTTAGTATTAGTTGTTATAGCGGCAACAGAAATAGGTACATCATCTGTGAAAATTTCAACTGTCTAACTATCACGGTTCATGAGATACAGCCTGGTGACAGACGGACAGCGAAGTCTTAGTAATAGGGTCCCGTTTTACCCTTTGGGTACGGAACCCTAAAAACGAAAGGCCTACCTACTATCTGTTGTTCAGTTCAGTTCCGTTCAGTTCTTTATTTATAAGAATTATTTCTTACACGTCAAAAAGGTACAAATGTATAAAAAGGTTGTATGTGTGTGAAGTAATTACTTGTTAGCAAGACGGCCAAAAGAAACATTACCTAGTGTCAGAAATGCAGTGTCCAGCAGTCAATATGAACTTCTCACTGATAATGGCTCCTCCACACTGGTACACAATTTGCCCTTGCTCGTTCAGGTAACCGAGCAACGCCTGTGAAAAACGAACGAAAATGTAATGACGCGTTCCTGAGTAAAGAGGGTTGACAGACGGACAATAAATTGAAAGGAACCTTTAAAGGTTCCTTTTTTTCCTTTTGAGGTACGGAACCCTAAAAAAACCTCACCAACTACAAAAGGAAAAAATCTATCTAGACGTCAACTAAAATCCGATCGCGATGCACATGGAATTTCGTATATTGACCTGTTACTACCTATCTCTGCCACTCCCGCGTAGGTAAATATAATCCGTCACGCTCGCACAGATGCAATGACCAGGATTGTAAACCTTTTGTCACCCACGGCTTGCTTGACATATTTAACAATTTTTAATAAACGAACGAACGACATTCCACCGTGGGATGCATTAGTGATCGCTCAGTTTTCGGAT
Source organism: Eupithecia exiguata (assembly GCA_947086465.1). Lineage (NCBI taxonomy): Eukaryota > Metazoa > Arthropoda > Insecta > Lepidoptera > Geometridae > Eupithecia > Eupithecia exiguata. The sequence continues at coordinate 4,708,235 of OX352256.1, forward strand.
ACAGTCACGTCAGTTATAATATCTCAGTTACAATACAATACAATACAAAATTCTTTATTGTACACCACAAAATAAAACTAAAAGAAACAGATATAAACATTAAACATAGGTACGTAACGTACAATGGGCGGCCTTATCGCTTAGCAGCGATTTCTTCCAGGCAACCTTTGGATGGAAATAAATTTGAAAATTTAAGAAAGGCAGGGGTGTATACAACATAATACATAATAATAATTATTAAATATTCTTAAGCAAGGAGGAACGTAAATTAACATAAAAATACTTTATAAAATAGATAATATACACGGAATAAATAAATACCAAGAACAAAGAAAAAAACATAATTTAGTACCAATATTCACTTTTGTGACAGATAAAAGTCTTGAAAGAGAGCTTCTAGAGCTTTGAAAACGGGTAGAGATCCAGCTTTCCTAATGGACTCAGGCAGTGCGTTCCACAGCTTTACGGCCTGGATGGAAAAGGATTTGCCATAAAAACTGGTTCGGTGGAGAGGCACGTTCAAAACCAAATTTTCTGATGACCGAAGGATGCGAGAAGGATGAGCATGGGAACAATGGAGAAATTCGAAACGCTCCTTTAAATAGAGTGGAGTGTGAGGGTTGAAGAGTATGTTATACAGAAGAGAAAGGAGTTTGTTTCAGTTTGTTGTTGTTTGTTAGTTTTTGCTATTTTGTTTTCATTGATCAGAGAAATCGAATTCTGTTTTATGAATCATCATTTTTTTATTTCTACCAAATAAGTTAATAATAAAATTATAACTCGATTTTTATACGTAGGCCAGTATTAAGTGTATTTAATAAGCCAGTATTTTTTTTTCTCTTTCAAATATATCTTACAAAACATGGCGGTAATGTAAAATTGTTTGCGACCAATGTCAGTAGGCAAAGAGGTCATTGTACGAAATTCCATCTGCTTTGCGTCCGGACTTTAGTTTCAGAAACGAAACCACGAGACATCCATCAGGACGCCACAATACCCGACCCTGACACTGAGAGCGCCAAGCAACAACGGTAGAGTCCCACCAGAGATGTCGCCTCTCCGAGCTCTACGCGGCAAGTCTTGGCGTGGACTTGGCGTTTCATTTTGTAGATGGCCTGGCCTCTTATCAATAGCTCTTCTCGTTATTGATAAAATTATTACCATGTGCGGGAACTCCCATTTGCTGGCGGCGACTCCCTGGATGATGAGTTCATCGGCGTTGTGGTGGCAGTGATTCTTGCGGGCAAAGCCGCCAATGATGGCCTCGCTTCGCTCGCAGGGAAACACGTACTTTTCTTGGTATTCGATGCATTCTGGGACAAAATAACCTCTATTAATAAAACTATCGTAGTTGAACGTATTCATTATGAATGTAAGCGTTAACTTTGAACCTAGTTAATTGCAATAAACTTAACTCAGGCAGATCTACAGTTAGGTAAAAACAGTTACGAGAAGGAGGCCAAGAGGAGGATGCAGCTAGGCTGGGCAGCGTTTGGAAAATAACGCTGAGTCAATATATTAATAAGAATAGCATTATCCTTCGATAAAAGTACCTAAAAAAAGCCTTTTTTTTACTTTTATCGAAGGCATTATCTAGCCCCAAGCTAAGTAAAGCTTCTGTTATGGGTACTAGCTAACTGATATACATAATTTAATACAATACATAGATAGATATTTTTTATTATACATAGAAAACGACCAGAACACCCTGAACAAATGTCTGCAGATCGTACACACATTTGTCCCGAGGCGGGAGTCGAACCCGCAACCTCCTGCGTCGCAGGCAGACCTTCGCCCACCACGCCGCAGAGGTCGTCTAAATTTGGACCTACATAAATAAACACTAATGCGGTTTGTATCTAAATATTTAGCATTGCCATTCAACGTGGCAATGCTGCCAGCATTCTGGGCACTTTACCTTCTGGTGACGGCTTAGATTTTTAGAAAATAGATTTAAGTGTAAATATTAGTTATCATTATTATTGTATTCTGTTCTTAGTGTATTTTTTTATATAGAATAGAATATAATATAGAATAGAATATAATTTATTTTGTTAAAAGACTTACACAAACTTACACTAAAATACACAATAAACTTAGATTAACATACAAAAATGTAAGCCCAGTAACAAAATGGCTCTGCCTCAGCATGAGTTGGTCGACTAGCAAGCTAGCAACCAACGCTGGTCTTCCGTCAGAGCCACTTGTTGCTACATAGTTTTAGTTATTATAAGTTAGTACAGAAATAAGATTAATTTTATTTATTTGTTCGAAGAGATGATAGTTTTCTTCACCCTCAAGAGGAAAATTAACAATAAATTCTCGAAGAGGAAAATTCAAGTTGATATGTGCAATCTACCTTATTTCTAAAGCTGCATGAATTAATTACGCAATTAACTCAAGCGGAGACCCAAGCAATTTGCAAAAAGGTTTTTCCCTCGCACAATGCGTTTGGATGCTGATAAAAAACGTATGTTAGGAAAAAACCGTCATAATTATGGTGGCTGACGACCACAGCGCGGCGGGCGTTTTGCTTGCGAGACAGAGGTTACGGGTTCGATTCCAACCTCGGGACAAATCGATACGATCTGATGATATTTTGTTCCGGTTATTATCAATGTAAAACAAAAATACCCTATAAATAAATAAATAAAAATCATTTATTGCCTAAAACTATCTTAACCTAAACTAGACTTAATATACAAAAAAGACAAAAAAAATAGGCAAAGTGCTTCAATCAGCTTTGTGCTGCATGCAAGGAGCATGCGGTGCTGATTTTTAATTATATTATATTTCGTTAAAAAAAAAACAACCGTCAGTTAGATTAACAGACTAAATTGAACACGTATTTTTTCTTTTGTCAATCAAACAAAGAATGACAAAGATAGAGCGCGTTAAAGTTTGGGAGTCAACGACTAACGACGCCGTCGTGCTAAAAAGTGTCGCATGACGTGACGTCACGCGGAACTTTAACTCGCTATATCTTCATAATTTTATTAATTGACAAAAGAAAAAAACGTGTCCAGTTTTCTGTTAATCCGACTGATGACGGACTTATTAAAATCTAATGAGTCCGTCGTCAGTAGGATTAACAGAAAATTGGACACGTTTTTTTAGGAACATAAAGTGCGTCATAGTTTGGGAGTGGGGGCTCGTGACGTCACGACGACGCCGTCGTGCTAAAGTGTCGCACGGCGTGACGTCACGCGGAACTTTAACTCGCTATCATAATTTTTTACTAACGCAATAATTATATTTTTACAGGAACTAGCCTATTACTTACTGTCAAAAGCCTTCTGTCCAGTCTTCTTCGAAGTTAAGGTTTCTGGTACAGGCCTGCAAAGCCCACCTGTGGGCCCCTTTCGGTTGTCCACGTACTCATAATCTTTGGGTACGTATTCTGTCGTTGTTGTTATTTTAGGCCTGGAGATATTAATTTTTATAATGATGGAGATTCACACGACAATCTGACTTAGCTTGGTTGGAGAATCGTAGAAATTTTAAATGATTAAAAAATAAAACGTCAAGTGCGAGTTGGACTCGCGCATCAAGGGTTCCGTAAAAACTTGTACCTACTCGTAAGTAATCAAACTTTTTTTTGTATAAAACAACAAATTAACGGTTTTTAGATTTTTTCCTTTACGACATATGACTGTTTCTTGCCAAATTTCACGATTCTAGGTCAACGGGAATATACCTATAGGTTTTGTGTACATTGTGATTCCCTTGGAAAAAATGTGGCATAAACGGCTGTAACTTTTGATTGCGTTGACTTAGAGGTTTGATTTATGTTGCGGCTCCAAGAGGTTACGAACCTGAGTATATGATGTGAATTTCAACTCGAGAAAAGAGAGTTGACAGACGGACAGACGAACAAAAAAGTTATCTTCTAAGGGTTCCTTTTGAGGTACGGAACTCTAAAAAGGAGGTGGTTCTATGTTCGGATGTATGTTTTTTATGATTTTTGCTTCTCCGTCAATTGTAGAATTTCAATGAATTAATTTCACAATAAAAACATCACAAAAAACAAAAATAAATATGCAGATATATTTCTATATCCATAGAGATACAAACAAAAATAATCAGTTTTCGTGAAGTCCTAACCATACCTTGTTGTCCAGCATATTTCTTACCTTGGTGTGGTTGTCAGAACTCCGTATCCACCTGTGTTTCTACAACAAACTATGATCTCATCGTTGTCGTACCCACATGTCTGGAAGAATCATTATTATGTTAGCTTTGTACGTAGGTATATGGACAGTGGGTTTTGGCCGAAAGGTGTCGTTTTCAGGAAGTTCATTGGACGCCTGTAAAACGACACCGCGCGTGCGTCATCAGAGCGTCGATGACTCGGTTAATTTTAAATGTTTTTATCTATGTTAGTCTATAAGGTATTTATTATATGGGCCCTAATTATTTCATATTTAATTAAGTTTCTTTTTGTACACTTTCTTTGTGGTCTGAAATAAAAGTATTATTATTATTTGTAAGATGGATCGGCTTTAGATTGGCATGCCAGTTGTGTAGATACCCTAACACCTTCTCATCTTGCAGGGACATCAGTAAAGGCCGGCTCCGTAGCAACATCAGCGGAGTCCCTCAAACCGCGGAAATACGCTAATCTTGACCGAGGCTATTCGAGCCGTTTGGGGTGGAAACCCTAGGTCCTTGGGGTCCTGGGGCACATGCAATAAACAAAGATCTAACAAAACTCCTAATAGAGTCCACAGGTGATCGGAATGCTGGCTTTTATTTCGGTCAACGAATTAGCATTGCCGTTCAACGTGGCAATGCTGCCAGCATTCTGGGCACTTTGCCTTCTGGTGACGGCTTAGATTTTTAGAAAATAGATTTAAGTGTAAATATTAGTTGTAATTATTGTACGTATTCTGTTTTTATTGTAATTTATAGTTAGCTTTAATAGTTAGTTTCCATAAACAACTTTTTGTTTATGAAAAAAAAATCGATTAAACTGAAAAGAGGTTGTTACCTTTTCAAGCCTAAACAGCTGAACGGATCTCGTTGAAATTTGGTAGGGAGGTAGAAGGTATCCCGGAGACGGACATAGGCTATTTCAAAAGTGCGTGCGAAGCCGCGGGAAACAGCTATTATGCTATAAAAATACTCTATAAAGATAAAAAGAAAATGCTTACTGGTGGAGGTTTTTGGCGTTTTATATCAGCTAACGCTGTCGAACATTTGTTTATTTTTCTACACACGCCTGGAGTTCCAAATGCATCGCAAGAATCACCTGAAAAATAAAATTTTCACCTCACAACCTCGGAAAGATTCTGTTATCATTAAAAATCTGAGTGCAAAAGTGCATTTTGTCCGCTAGCGTGGAAAGAGTTTTTATAAAATTAGAACCTTTCTATTCCATACTTTTCTATAGTCCACTGAAAATGCATGAATTAAGTTATTTATTAATTTGTAAAATGAATAAACACTAATTTAATAAACAAGCTGTTTTTTGCACATAGCGTTTTTCTCGCTTTATTGAGTAAAAAACTGTGTGTTTCACTCAGCAGTAAAGTTATTTTCCATCTCGTACCTTTGAAACCTTCGTTACGCTCAGGATTCAATACAAGTACTCGCACCAAAAACCAACTTTGCAGCCTTGCATAACAAATAACTATTTCTGAGTTTTATTTCATCGTTTGGTGAATGAAGCTCGCCTATACATAATGCTATTAAAGAGACCGCGCGCATAGGTTGGTAAAGTTTTTTAAATCACAGTACAAATACGGAGAAATTACCAGTAGTCAACAGAATTACTCAACAAAACAGGGAATTGTAGAGATAAAAGTCAGGCGTAAAGCATAGTCTTTTAAGTCACAGAATTAATGGGGGAAGAAATGCCAGTAGTTTTGTCAACAGAACTATTCAACGGAACGTGGGAGTAAACGATTTATTTATTAAAGGAACACCAACAGTATAATTATTTGCTTAGTTTAATTAATGTTTATATAAAGACAAGTTCTAATATATATACTTATAAAAGGTGGACACAACATTCAATATACTTATGTAGGTATTTACGAATAATTCACAATTTAGGCCAGGCAACGAAAAGGTAGAGGGAAATAGTTTGAACACAATTTTTTACTTCGTAACTTTGTTTGGACCGGTTAGGAGTACCTATATACGGAAAATAAATTGTATAATAAAGTATTATTGAAGGGAATATAATGCTCTAAACCTTTTTGCCTTTTTTTATTTTTTTTTGTGCATCGGTCACAAAGAGCAAAAAATGTCAGGCATTTTTTTCCAAAATTAAAGATTTTCAAGAGGAGATATTTCGAAAAATATGCAAGATATCGAAAAACTTGATGGAGTAAAACTCGTAGTAAATTTAATCAGCTTTTATTTCGTGTGTAGTAGTTGTATAGCCAGGACGCATAGTTTCCGAGATATAAGCGAAAACCGAAAAATGGGACTATCAAACTCCCCTGCTACGGCTACAAGGCAAGGGCTACGGGTGGAGACTTATATTTTCACCTGCTAACTAGTCCAGATACAGTTACGAAGTCAAAAATTGTGTTCCAAGCATTTCCTGCTGAGGTACCTACCTATTTTTGAGCATTCGTTGCCTGGTTTAATTGGATAATTTCATGCTTTGTGTTATGTAAGGGTGAGATCTAGGTATTTCCTGAATATCTCATTTGATGTTCCTAATTTACTATTAAATGCTCTTCTAAATAGGAAAGCTTCCATACTTTTTAGCCCAAAAAATCAAAAAACTTACCTTCATAAGCGCCATCTGTGGTAACCACAACGAAAACAACAAACAAAACAAACTTCATCGCGGAACACATTCCTATTTCAAAATTTATATGACGGAGCAAAGACAAGATGCTTCTTTTTTTTTCCACTCACAAAAACATAACGAGGCATTAATTTTATTCTACCAAATCTACCACGGTTGTTTCTCGAAAATAAAAAATATTATTGCTTATTGACCACTTTTGAGGACGACTCTTCGTCGACTGCGTTGAAGGTTAAACTCAGATAACCTCAGGTTGTAAATCATTAGCTTTAGGATGACCTGTCTATCTGGTTTTATACATTATTACGTAGAAACGTTAAGCCTAGGTCTGGTTGGTAATCTAAACCCTTTAGCGCATCGCGAGCCAAATGTGAAGTGCAAATTTATTTTCATCTCGGAAGAGTATTTTTGCTCTTCGATATCTGAGTGTATAAAAACGGCTTTTACACTCAGATATCGAAGTTAAAAATACTCTTTTGTAGCTGTGGTGGGATAAAAAGTTACGTGTTGCACTCGAGTGCAAAGATTTTTTACCTCGTGCTCTTTTGATTCGATTCTATGAGGGATTTATTTAAAGACAGAAATATTTTGACTTGTAATTATCGCAATACATGTACAAAAATTTAATGTATACCTACGCACAAAAATGGAGATAGTTTTTTGAAAAATGTGATGTTTTTAACAGAAATACAAGAAACCAGAACAAACTACACATTCCATCATATAGAATACGAAAGGTAGGCAAATCATTTATGGGAAATTGCGTACGCTTCTACATACATACAACAAGCTTCCATCTGAAGCAACTGAGCTATATTAGTAAATTTAAACAGAACATAAAACAAAATCTTAACAAGAAAGCCTTTTTACTCCATAGATGATTATATCAATGATGTTAATGCTTGGACAGATGTTGCCCAGTTCCGCACCGACAATAGGGGTATGTCCTGACGGATCACGCAAAAACCGATCATGTCCTGACGGATCACGGCAAAAGGTGCTATCCGATATCGTGATCGGTCAGGATAAGAAACAAGATAGCGAATTAGTGCTATCCGATCACGCCATACAATTCATACCTTACTTTTAATTTTCGTTTGTGCTGTTAATAGATTTTCTTTATTATTTACTCATATTTGTTATTGTACATTTCAAGTTTGAATTGCAAGAAGAAATGTAATGAAATAGTAAAATTGTAAATAAAAAAGGTAAGGGGAAATATACAGTGATAATGCTAAGTAGATAAGGTAGGTAATTAGTTGTTTATGTTTGCCCTAAAAACCAAAGTGATGACAATAGTATTTAAGGAGAACAATCTTAAGCTTAGCTTTATATAAATATTGACCTGTATCTAAATCACATTATATTTAGACTTAGATAGGCGAATAATATTGTATTACATTTTATGTAATAAACAAACTTAATAGTGGTTTATTTTTCGCTTCTTCCACTAGTGGACAAAAAATTTAAGCGAACAAAATCAATAACATTTTAAAAGTAAAAAGTAAAAAAAGTAAAAGTCATTTATTTGCAAAAACACGTGGAAAAAGGTGATAAATAATTATTTTAGAGTCAACATGTTTGACCAACATAGGTACATTGGTGTGCAAAAATAATTAGAGAGCATGCAGGTTTTAATTTAATTGTACATAGCAACAGCAGATGTTTTGTTTTGTGTGTTTTGTTTCTTGTTTGATAATTACTATTTGTAAAGCTGTTTATGTATAAAATTGGACTTGTATATGCTTTTTTGTAAGCCTAAAGAAATAAAGTTATTGACTTTTGACCTTTGCAGGTTAAGAACCTACTGGTCGATGTCTCAAGGGTCCGTGTAGCGAGACCATCAAGGGGTCCATGTACCAATGGGTCCAGCGGGAATCTGTTAAGCCCAGGCCACACTCTCGATCCACGGCACGAAGTGTGCAACACGCGTGTAGACCCGCGGCTGGCCTTGAACCCCACACTCGCGACCGTATGACGTCACCCCAATCACTTCGTCTTGGCAGCCGCTGTTTTGATACAGAGGGCCGCCGCTGTCACCCTAGATAACAACAAATAACAGAAATAAGAACTAACATAAGGATATCATCAAGGGGAAAACTGGAATGGATTTTTTTCAATTCCAGTTTTCCCCCTTAAGAAGGTGATAGCTGAAAATCAGTGTTTGCTCATAGAGCAATATTATCACTGAGCTATTACCCATTTGCCACTGCTACACACGCGTATATTTGGTTATGATAATCAACTTTGTATTGTATTGTGCTTTGTATTGTAGGTTCTATTTGTTAAGCCCGATTATCCGGTTAAGAAGTGCCTCTACATCCTTTTCTTTACCTACCTTTTATATTTAAATTATGTAAAAATTTGATTTGTATGTGTGTGTTTTATGTGACAAATAAATAATTTACTTACTTACTTACTTTAAGAAGGCCCTGAACCTCTAAGCTCCCATACAAACGTACTTTTCGATTCATTTGCAAACTACGTCCCCGATTTTAATGAAATTTTGCATACATAATCGGATAAGTAATAGCTATGTTTGTATCTTTTTAGTTTTTCAAAATACTTTATCATCATTAAATTAGAGCGAAAGTAATAAAATCGCTTGAAAATGGACAAAAATGAATTTTCGCTCTCACTTTATGATGATAAAGTATTTTGAAAAACTAAAACGATACAAACATAGCTATAACGTATCCGATTATGTATGCAAAATTTCATTAAAATCAGGGAAGCAGTTTGCAAATGAATAGAAAAGTACGTTAGTATGGGAGCTTAGAGGTTCAGGGCCTTCTTAAGAGGAATTGTTCAAGGGAAGAACTGGAATTCATATTTTTTTATTCCAGTTTTCCTCCCTTTGGGGGATTTCAGAGGCAAAACTGGCATAAGCCTCATTTTCTTTGGTGAAACTTATAATTTTAGATCCTCTGTTTAAGGTACGAGCAATCAAATAGGGTAATAAATATACATAGATCTTTTTATTCTTTTAATCGATTATTAAATAACCTAAAACAAGATAAAGTTAAAAACTACAACCCGACTACGTGAAAGTTATAAAAGTTTGAAACATTTACATTGACAAAATAGAATGACGTATCGGTCATATTTGATAGGCAGAGTTGAAAATGAAAATAGGTCGTAGGTATTGTAATTTTTCTCTATGGGGCCTGCAGCCTGCGGCTACCTAAACTTTAATACGCGTTTTGAAGGCTTATTCGGGGTCGGAGCCCTAAATCCTATAGCCTATAACCATCGGGGTATTGAGACGAATCAATCGATACATAATTTGTTGAAATCGAACCAGTAGTTTCAGCGCTACGTGGGAACAAAGAAATCGGCCACATACATACAAACATACAAACATAGGGTGCTAACCTCATAACCCTCCCCTGTTGGTAGTCGGGTATAAATGTATCATACAATTTTTAGATTATCAAGGAAAAAAACTAAAATATAAACTGCATTCAGTTATGGGTGATAAAAAAACATACACAAATTTTTAAAGCATCAAGGAAAAAAACTAAAAAATAAAGCTCTCAGTTAAGGGTGATAAAAGCGATGACCTTTATCTGTGACGTCACCACCGTTCAGTTAGTCAACTCAAGGTGCTTCTGTTCCTTCAAAAAAGACAAAATATACAAGGTTGGAAAAAATATATATAAACAAGGTCAATCGAAAGCCAAAGTTTCTTGGAAGGATAGGATTTGTAGCGAATAATATATCCACTGCTGGACATAGGCCTCCCCCAATGAGCGCCATAGCGCCCTGTCTTACGTCTGTCAGAGGCCTATGTCCAGCAGTGGACTGATATAGGCTGATGATGATGATGATGAATATATCCACAGAGAAGCAGAGTTAAAAATGAATAAAAAAATATTTTATTCACCCATATTTTGTTAGTATTATATATATATTACTATATTGTATATATACTATATACTATATTGTATATATAGTAGAACTATTAAAGAAAGGACTTAAAATTAAGGTTAGTAACACACATTAAATTACATCTATTTTATAGATATTAGATTTTTATTTATTCACCATTCTTATAACATATGTGTTAGACTAGGTAAGTCATTCATTTTACACATTTTAGACATTATATGTTATGGACATAGCTCAAAGAATTAGCAAACAAGCTGAAGTGGGCCGGCCATCTCACGAAAAACCGGAACAGCGCAGGGGTAAACGATTTCTTGAGTGGAGACCGCGTCTTAGCAAACATGGCGTAGGACGCCCTCCGAACAAGTGGTATGACGACCTGCGAAATATTACAGCCAGATGCCGGATGCGGCAAGCGAAGACGGGCGGTATGGTGCTCTTTTAAAATATAATAACAAAATGCAAAAAAATATGCCATTTTAAATATAAGTGGATTTGGCCAGTTTTTAAACCAAACCATTCAAATGTGAACTTACCTTTTTCATAAAGTTGTAACACCACTGTTTGACTCTTGCATTATTATTCTTTGCAAAATGGCTACCTACATAAAAAAACGATCCTACGCGTTTGTGGTAGCGTCAGCCACCTCCAAGAATATTTTCCTCGTTAAAACTGGCTTATAAAATACTCATAAACAGTCCCTTGTACATTATAGTACCTATAGGTAGTTAATTGAAGTTCTAACAACTAAGGTCCCTTGCTTAAGATTGAACTTAGTAAAACCCAAGGTTTTACAAGATGTTTGGCAGACCGTGTGCCATATATTTACAGGGAGTAGGTGGAACCAAATGCAATACCTTGACGGTTTTTTAAACCCTGAAAAGCCACTCAGCTATCTTTAAGAACTACCTATATATATTTTCTTACAATATCAGGACGATAGCGCCCTTCTCGATTTGCGTCTATGAGAGACGACTAACAAACCAACCGGCAACGGGTAACCAGTCCGTCGCCAGTGGAACATAGCGGTAAAGACCGAACTCGGATACAACAACTGCGATATAGCTGTACGCTCATTGCTGACCAACACTTGATTTATTGGGAAAATGTTGTTTTTCTCAACAAAATGGCATATTTTCCCAAATACAAATGAATCAAAGTTGCTTTAATCATGAGCTCATAGAAAATGGTTTACGATTTGCGGCAAATTACTTTTCCGCTAGTTTTATTGCTTGCTTCTGCAAGAAGAAGCAGAACGAATTTAAAAAAAAACACAAAAAAAATGAATCTCCCGCCAACCCGCGCCGAGCCTCCTTAATTCGACTTCTCGATACGAGAGAGCGCTATCTACACGAAAAACAACGCCACCTGTCATTATTTTTTGTTATCAAAATGTTATATTATTAGCGCTACTTGAAGCTTTGTAATGATGTTCCTTTTCCGGTCTTCGTCAACTCGATTGGTTTTCAAACTTAAATTGTGTCTATGATTATTTTGAATCGAGGACCGAACAGAAATGAGTCATGTTTAAAAAAGACCGATTATTTAAGGTGAAACCGCGCGTGTGCTATTTTCAATGATCTTTACATTATTCATAATCGAATCGATGTTCCCATCATTCGTCTCGGCTTTGTTTCTTACTGCTTGCTTCTTACCCCATCACTACCGACGTGCCTCCGCCATTTTGTAGGTTGTCGAGATTTTGCTGAAAAAATAAAAGTTGTGAATTCTTTACATTTTACGGAACATTTTCAGTGCCTATTAAAATGTCTAAAAGACGAATAGAAGTTATTGACCCGTTCATCAAAAAGAAAAGGTAAGTTCTGCCGTAATAATTTTCTCAATGTGCTGTCATAGGTTGTCCATGCTTGTGATTATGAATATTGTATTTTTGGTTCAGTGCTTCATCCTCGATTTCGCATTTATTTACCAACCTAATACGTAAATCACTCTCTGCACATAGCATAATTTATTATATTGTGGTACGCACAAAAGGTATCGATTGTTCTAAATGTTTTAGTTTGAAATATAAACAAACAAAAGTAGCAAGGTACTGTAAATACGAAATCTAGAAGGAACGCTTTTCATGCTATTGTTACACATTATGGACACGACTTATTTGTCATCCAAAAGACCTGATAATACTAAATTATATTTTATCTTGCTCACAAAACAATACTCAATACCTATCTACTTTACTGTGAGAACCAAGTACAATGGCAACTATCAGGTGTTTTCCAAGTATCTTCTTTTCTCAAATCATCACATCGCAGGGCATGTTGTGTATAGGTACCTTTTTGGCTTGACACTGGGTGGTTTGCCAGGCAGGTTGCGGAAGTTACTAGGTAGGTAACCAATTCTGTTTAAATTTCCAACAATTTAGTTTGTACTAAGTAGTTAACCGTTATTGCACTTACCTGTCTTACTGTTAAACTTGATCTAGTTTAGTTCCTTCCTCAAATGTATGGTAATTTCTAATGTGTCGTGTCAAATAAATCATTTCATTTCATGTTAGAAACATGCCTACGATGCATTGCACTCGTCAACCTGAGGTTAAAATAAACTTCACTCGCAACTGTCACACTGAACTTCCCGGAACCTTAATTCCTTAGATGTCCTAGATTGCCTGGAAGAAATTGTTGTACTGTTTTAATTTGGATTTATGTAATTTTATTTTTGTTTTGTGACAAGTTCAGAATGCAGTGCCTGACAACTGAGAAGTTGATTAAATAATTAATGCAAGTCCATGCATCAGAAACAGCAGCATAATTTTTTATGTGACCATTAAACAGAAACTAATATTCTAATTTCAATTATAACTCTGTCTGTCCGTCTGTGTTACCTTTTCACGCCCCGGAGAAAAGGTAACACAGACGGACTCCGGCCTAACGGGTCTTAATGAAATTAGGTCAGGCGGTATATGGTACCCGAAGACGGACATAGGCTACTTGAAGATAGTCTGCGAAGCCACAGGCAGCAGCTAGTCTATAAACTAGTAATTCTATGAACAGTAGACCTCACAAGCACTTTTCTTTTTTCCAACAACTTAGTTTGAAGTTTGATATAATAATCTTCACAATAAAATCTCATAAATTAGACATGTTCAGTAGCACTATAAAGTTGATTTCATACCTGCGCAAACTGCTGTTTTTATAGATAATGGTATGGACTCCTTCGTGCGCGAGTCCGACTCGCACTTGGCCGGTTTTATTCATCAATCACAAGATTTTTTAATTACCATCACCGTAATTATATTAGAATACAAAAGGCAAATTCGGGTTATTATTGCAAATAAATGTCCTAACTAATCAAAGATCACCAAAAAATAATTTTTGCACTTACGCCGCTCTGCTCTGTCCCGCTCTTATGACCGCGAAATCCTATGCCTATCCTTTTCACAAAATGGCGTCGTAGGATACCCCCCATAAACGATCTCTGCTACTGTTACGCCTAGCTAGACTGAATGCATCAATCAAACAAGATAAAGTTAAAAACTAAAACCCGACTACGTGACAGTTATAAAAGTTTGAAACATTTACATTGACAAAATAGAATGACGTATCGGTCATATTTGATTAGAGTTGAAAATGAAAATAGGTCGTAGGTATTGTAATTTTTCTCTATGGGGCCTGCAGCCTGCGGCTACCTAAACTTTAATACGCGTTTTGAAGGCTTATTCGGGGTCGGAGCCCTAAATCCTATAGCCTATAACCATCGGGGTATTGAGACGAATCAATCGATACATAATTTGTTGAAATCGAACCAGTAGTTTCAGCGCTACGTGGGAACAAAGAAATCGGCCACATACATACAAACATACAAATATACAAACATACAAACATAGGGTGCTAACCTCATAACCCTCCCCTGTTGGTAGTCGGGTAAATACACATGGAGCGACGTTGCCGCTCTTACGTCGACCGACAACGCGTTGATGTTTTATTTTACTGTACTGGCGTAAAGCGACCGATAACCACCCATATTTTACGCCCGTCCCACATTAAATAAAATAAAATAAAAATTGTTAATTTCAAGTACATCAAGCACTCATAAAATTACAAATTAAAATTAAAATACACAATAATAATAAAATACAATAAAAAATTTAACCGCGCGGATTTGAATTTGCGGTGCCGCAACTCTAGGTCCGCAGCGCATCCGCGACAGTTTCGCATCTGTTCCGCATCTCGTACAACGGACAACGTCATTGCGAAACTCTTGCGGCATCGCACCTACACGGTAAGTACCACGCGTTAGTCTGAGAGCGCTCTTAAATTCTGTTTTTCCGGACCTGCCAGGATCCATCTACTCATCTGATCAGTCCAAAGATCTTACGCTTAAATTAACACTAACGAATGTAAAATAATATATATATTTTCTATATCTTTTCAGGGAGGAGAAAGCCGCTGCCCTTCTGAAGGCAGGCATCTCCGGAGAATCCTCTGAATCTTCAGCCACCATCGGCAATTCCCATCCTCCTACGGCTACCAGCACTCCGGGCATTAATCCTTATACTGGTAAGTTTTTTAAGACTGTAACCATCCGTTGATCTGTGTGGCGCGGCGGGCGAAGGTCCGCCTGCGACGCAGTAGGTAGCGGGTTCGATTCCCGCCCTGGGACAAATGTTTGTACGGTCTGCAAATATTTGTTCCCGGTGTTTTGGGTATTTTCTATGTAGAATAAAATATATACATATACATATATCTATGTACATAATTTATCGTATTATGTCCATCATTCATAATAACACAAGCTCTGCTTAGCTTGGGACTAGATAATGCTGTGAATTGTCCAGCATTTTTTTTTATCAGCTTATATTAGTCCACTGCTGGACATAGGCCTCCTCTAATGAGCGCCATAGCGCCCTGTCTTCAGCTTTTTTTATTTTTGTTTTCGTCAACACGAATCATTGGGCAAGTTATGTTTTTTTCGCATGTTTTTTTCGTTTCGCTTTGCAATCAGTATTCTGAATATAAGTAAATTTTGTGTAGGCGAGAATCATTTCCCCATTGTTTCCTTTTACCATGCGACAAACTCTATGATGTGTTGTTTACGCAGCCTCATAGGGTTGCCTATGGTGATCAGCTGAGCTGTGATGCTGATTGTACTGTGTACTTTAACAAACTCTTATGTGTCCAGGTCTTCCCCACTCCCAGCGCTACCACGAGCTCCTCCGACGTCGTCTAGGCCTCCCCGTCTGGGAGTACAAAGCGGACTTCATGAGACTCCTCAACCAGCACCAATGCGTCGTTCTAGTCGGAGAAACAGGTTCCGGAAAGACCACACAGATACCGCAATGGTCGGTTGAATTCGCAGCAACCACCGCTGGCAAGTCAACCGGAGTGGCTTGTACCCAACCACGTCGTGTGGCCGCTATGTCAGTGGCTCAACGAGTTGCAGAAGAGATGGATGTAGCTTTAGGACAGCAGGTTGGCTACAGCATCCGTTTTGAAGACTGCTCCGGCCCGCAAACTGTCCTCAAATACATGACAGATGGTATGTTGCTCAGAGAAGCAATGTCAGACCCTATGCTTGAGCATTACAGAGTAATTTTGCTTGACGAGGCCCACGAGAGAACTTTAGCTACTGATATCCTTATGGGAGTATTAAAGGAAGTTATCAAGCAACGCTCGGATTTGAAGTTAGTTATTATGTCTGCCACACTGGACGCTGGAAAGTTCCAGCAGTATTTTGATAACGCACCGTTGATGAACGTTCCTGGACGAACGCATCCAGTAGAAATTTTCTACACACCACAGCCAGAACGAGACTACTTAGAAGCTGCAATCCGTACTGTTGTACAGATTCACATCTGCGAGGAAATTTCCGGAGACATCTTGCTATTCTTGACCGGTCAGGAAGAAATAGAAGATGCTTGCAAGAGAATCAAACGAGAGATTGATAACTTGGGACCTGATGTCGGAGAGCTGAAATGTATTCCTTTATTTTCTACTCTCCCGCCGAATTTGCAACAGCGTATTTTCGAACCTGCACCTCCTAACCGTCCAAATGGAGGCATTGGTAGAAAAGTAGTGGTATCTACCAACATTGCAGAAACTTCCTTAACCATTGATGGAGTAGTCTTCGTCATAGACCCAGGGTTTGCAAAGCAGAAGGTCTACAACCCTCGTATAAGAGTGGAGTCTCTACTAGTGTCTCCAATCAGCAAGGCTTCCGCCCAGCAAAGGGCTGGTCGAGCTGGACGTACCAGACCTGGGAAATGCTTCAGATTGTACACGGAGAAGGCCTATAAGAATGAGATGCAAGATAACACTTACCCTGAGATTCTGAGGTGAACAAACGATGGTTTTGTATGAACATGTTTTTATTATTAGTTCGTAGCTTTATCTGGCGGCTTTGCACTTTTTTTTACGGATAAAAAGTAGCCTAAAATTGATCCTGTATTCCAGCCAAATTTGATGTACAATGTTAAAACAAATTGCTTCATTAACCTAAAATTAACTCAGTTGTTGCGTCTTTTCATACGCAATTTACATAACTTGTCGATTTGAGATTTTACCTTCAATAATTAATTGATTATAGATAAAATATTGCTTACAATTATATCTGAAACTCGACGTCGAAGTTAATTTTAGTTTTTTGTATCTTGGTTTGTTTACAAACATTTCACATCGAGTTTGGCTAGTCTATAGTTACGAGAACAATGTATGCAAAATTTTAGCCCTTTCAAACTTTCTCTGTCCTAAAAAAAAACAATCATATTAATTAGTCCGCCAGTTAGATAATCAGAAGATATTGAACACGTATTTCTATTATCAATTAAACAAAAAAATATGAAGATATAGCCGTCATAGTTCCGCGTGACGTCACGCCGCCGGGAGACACTTTTTAGCGATTTGTTCGCGTCACGAGCACTCTCACTCCCAAACTTAAACGAACGGTATTTTTAGGGTTCCGTACCTAAAGTGTAAAACGGGACCCTATTACTAAGACTCCGCTGTCTGTCAGGCTGTATCTCATGAACCGTGAGTTAGACAGTTGAAATTTTCACAGATGATGTATTTCTGTTGCCGCTATAACAACAAATACTAAAAAACAATAAAATAAATATTTAATAATAATAATATAATAATAATATTATAATAATATAATTTCTTTATTCAGACAACTTAGTCTATTTTGTTAGTAAACTTAGGGCTAGGGGGTTAATACTTAATGCTAAACACGGATTTTGTTCTCTGATGTAGGGTATACATCAGAGGACAATAAAATTTGTTTGATATAACATTTAGGATGCTGTTGCTGCTCCCGCGGATTCTGCTGAGCAGTGAGGCTGTCTTTTTGCGCCATAATGCGTCGAAAGAGTCGGTACGAGCTTCGGCGAACATACCTGACGCACTGCAAAACCGCGGCAGCCGCAACAGCAACCTAAATGCGTTATTATATTGTATACGCAGAGCATTGTACGCCTTTAAGGTATAGCTGACCCAAAGACTCGCTGTATACAAAGATGTACAGAATGCTTTGAACAATGTGATTTTCACAGCATCTGTACATCGTGCGAATCTGCGGGCCAGCATATTCGCCCTGACGGACAACGCTCTGCGTTCCCTCTCCATATCTGCATCATCCTTCAGGTCTTCAGTGACAATATGGCCTAGGTACTTAAACTTACGTACCCTATGAAGTTCCGAGCCATTTAACTTCACTGGCTTACTTAAGGGGGCTCCCATACAAAAAACGTGATTTTTTTTGCCTTTTTTTAAAGATACTGGTACGGAACCCTTCGTGCGCGAGTCCGACTCACACTTGGCCGGTTTTATTGTAATTTTTATTTGATTGACAAAAGAAGAAATACGTATCTAATATCTTCTGTTAATCTAACTAATGGACTAATTAGAATTTTTAGGAAACTATTCATTGCATTATCATGTCAAAAGAATTGTTATCTTAAGCAAACACGACATTGCCCATTGGCTTCGACTATTCGAAGCTATTTTGAACTTTTTTCTTAAAAAGTTCTGGAAAACTCCCCGTAACCTTAATTCACCCATTCCCTGTAAATAATTTCCATGATATATCTTCCATTGTGGCATTAAAATGCCCTAATCTCCCTAGAATATTAAAAAAAAACGCCAGCCAAAACTTAACCTAATGCGGCGCGCAATTCCCCTCCCGATTACAGATCAAACTTAGGGTCTGTAGTTTTGCAGTTGAAGAAACTTGGAATTGATGACTTGGTGCATTTTGACTTCATGGACCCGCCGGCACCGGAAACACTGATGAGGGCGCTGGAGCTTCTGAATTACCTGGCTGCTTTGGGTGAGTCATTTTCATGTATTATAATATATTTATGTTTTATTTTTGACGACGACCGATGTGGCGCGGTGGGCGAAGGTCTGCCTGCGACACAGGAGGTTGCGGGTTCGATTCCCGCCTCGGGACAAATGTGTGTACGATCTGCAGATATTTGTTCAGGGTGTTCTGGTCGTTTTCTATGTATAATAAAAAATACTACTACTATAACTTACTCCACAAGGGTCAACATAACACCAGCGCTAAAGCATGTTGCCGAGTAGATAAGTCAAAATTACCTACAATTTTGACTTATCTACTCGGCAACATGCTGAGTTGATACCTTTTTGGCTCGACACTGGGTGGTTTGCCAGGCAGGTTGCGGAAGTTACTAGTAAGGTAACCAATTCTTTTTATATTTCCGACAATTTGTTTGTACTAAGTAGTTAACCGTTATTGTACTCGCCTGTCTTACTGTTAAACTCGATCTAGTTTAGTTCCTTCCTCAAATGTATGGTAATTCTAGTGTGTCGTGTCAAATAAATCATTTCATTTCATGTATTCTTCATGTGACAGGTCAATTTTCTTTATGTAATCTCAAAAACGAAAATCAAAAGGTAAAACTCCGAACAAAGATCTCAAATTCAAATCTTCGTTCGAACGAAGTTTCGGAAAATCCGAAATCGTAATCTGGTATTTTATTTAAAAAAGAAATAACTTGACATAGACCAAATACCTATAGGATACCTCTCGTTGACCTAGAATTATGAAATATGGCAAGAAACAAGGTCTTTTAATTATTTAATTCTACGGAACCCTCGTTGCGAGAGTCCCGACTCGCACTTGACGTTTTATTCTTTCGGTCAGAGCTTGACGAATATTTGAAAAATACTAAATCTTAGTTAGTTCTTAGTTTATCTTTAGTACACCCCCTGCCTTTCTTAAATTCACATAATTCTTTCCATCCAAAGGTTGCCTGGAAGAGATCGCTTCTAAGCGATAAGGCCGCCCATTGTACTCGTCTCATGTAATGTCTTTTTGTAATGTTCTTTTTCTGGTGTACAATAAAGTGTTTTTGTATTGTATTGTAAATCTGGATCATAAAGATAATCTTCATCTAGCATATCCATTTAAAATTTTTACAGATGACGACGGCAACCTGACGGACTTAGGCGCTGTGATGGCTGAATTCCCACTGGACCCCCAACTAGCGAAGATGTTGATCGCGAGCTGCAACCACAATTGTTCTAACGAGATACTTTCCATCACTGCTATGCTATCTGGTAAGTCTCACTAGAGCCCCAGCTAATTAAAGAATTCCCACTGGACCCCCAACTAGCGAAGATGTTGATCGCGAGCTGCAACCACAATTGTTCTAACGAGATACTTTCCATCACTGCTATGCTATCTGGTAAGTCTCACTAGAGCCCCAGCTTATTAAAGAATTCCCACTGGACCCCCAACTAGCGAAGATGTTGATCGCGAGCTGCAACCACAATTGTTCTAACGAGATACTTTCCATCACTGCTATGCTATCTGGTAAGTCTCACTAGAGCCCCAGCTTATTAAAGAATTCCCACTGGACCCCCAACTAGCGAAGATGTTGATCGCGAGCTGCAACCACAATTGTTCTAACGAGATACTTTCCATCACTGCTATGCTATCTGGTAAGTCTAACTAGAGCCCCAGCTTATTAAAGAATTCCCACTGGACCCCCAACTAGCGAAGATGTTGATTGCGAGCTGCAACCAAAATTGTTCAAACGAGATACTGTCCATCTCTAAGGTTTTTTGTTATAGTGCTAACCCGCACTTTGGGTATCTCTAAGAAAGGAAATAAGTTCCCAAAAATTATCGGTTTCGGCGGGACTCGAACCTGCGCCCCACCCTCAGTACGGGTGTGCTCTAACCAACTAAGCCACGAAACTCTTAGTCGGTTCAACCGAAAATCTTTGGGACCTTACAGACTATAGCGCCGGTGGCTGTCCATCACTGCTATGCTCTCTGGTAAGTCTCACTACACCGCCAGGTTTCTTATTATGTTGTGAACATCACATTTTTTCAAAAAGCTATCTCTATTTTTAGGGTTCCGTACCCAAAGGGTAAAACGGGACCCTATTACTAAGACTCCGCTGTCCGTCTGTCACCAGGCTGTATCTCATGAACCGTGATAGTTCGACAGTTGAAATTTTCACAGATGATGTATTTCTGCTGCCGCTAAAAAACAGAATAAATTAAATATTTAAAGAGGCTTCCGTACAACAAAGAACGTGATTTTTTGTCGTTTTTATAGATAGTGGTACGGAACCCTTAGTGCGCGAGCCCGACTCGCACTTGGCCGGTTTCATTGTGCCTATACATTAGATTATCATAGATGTATTGCTATATTACTGTCAAAATATTTGTCTCTAAATAAATCCCTCGAGAGTGGCGTGGCTTTGGTTTTTTATAAATTGCGCGTACAGCCCTTTTTTGGAGAACTACGGATGTCGGCTACCCGTCCCCAAAGCAAAATATCATAAGACATTATACTATGGAAGTAACTGAAATAAACTAACCTAACTGTATTTTCGTCGGTAATATATCTAACCGGGAACCTCCTGCGTCTCAGGCGGATCTTCGCCCACCACGCCACAGAGGTCGTTTATATAGAACAATGATAACGTTAATAAAACAATGATTATGAAATTCGTTTGTGACTTACAATTTTTTTATTTTAATTGCAGTTCCACAATGTTTCGTCCGTCCGAACGAGGCGCGCAAAGCGGCGGATGAAGCTAAGATGAGATTCGCGCACATCGACGGGGATCATCTCACGCTTTTGAATGTCTATCACGCTTTCAAACAGAGTATGTATCACGTTTAACTTATTTATTTATTTATTATTTACTATTACTTATTTACTAGGAGTATATCCTACCTGCAAACTAAAGACAGATCGCACGTCGACGGGGATTATCTCACGCTCAATGTCTACCACGCTTTCAAACAGAGTATGTATCACGTTTAACTTATTTACTAGGAGTATATCCTACCTGCAAACTATAGACAGATCGCACGTCGACGGGGATTATCTCACGCTCAACGTCTATCACGCTTTCAAACAGAGTATGTATCACGTTTAACTTATCTACTAGGAGTATATCCTACCTGCAAACTATAGACAGATCGCACGTCGACGGGGATTATCTGACGCTTTTCAATGTCTACCACGCTTTCAAACAGAGTATGTATCACGTTTAACTTATTTACTAGGAGTATATCCTACCTGCAAGCTATAGACAGATCGCACGTCGACGGGGATTATCTCACGCTTTTCAATGTCTACCACGCTTTCAAACAGAGTATGTATCACGTTTAACTTATTTACTAGGAGTATATCCTACCTGCAAGCTATAGACAGATCGCACGTCGACGGGGATCATCTCACGCTTTTGAATGTCTATCACGCTTTCAAACAGAGTATGTATCACGTTTAACTTATTTACTAGGAGTATATCCTACCTGCAAATTATAGACAGGTCGCACATCGACGGGGAATATTTACACACAAGATAATTTACAATTTTGAAATAAAAGTAAAATAACTTATTAACTAGGAGTATATCCTACCTGCAAGCTATAGACAGGTCGCACATTGACGGGCATCATCAGTCATCTCATGCTTTTGAATATCTGGCACGCTTTCAAACAGAGTATGTATCTCCTACCTGCAAGCTATAGACAGGTCGCACATCGACGGGCATCATCAGTCATCTCATGCTTTTGAATATCTGCCACGCTTTCAAACAGAGTATGTATCTCCTACCTGCTAGCTATAGACAGGTCGCACATCGACGGAGATCATCTAGACATAGACATTCATTTATTTGCTGCTGCAGTACAAAACATAAGTAGGTACATGAAAATATAGTTTGAGAAAAAAAAAGTAACAGTTTAACATCGAGAACATACACAATTTCACAAAACATTTTTCAAAAAGACTGACTGTGCTGTGTTACAGCAGCAAAAAGGTCTCGACTCAGCATAAATGCCTTAACACTCAAGAGTAGATAGGCGCTGATATTCTGCCGAAACCTGCCATCTCACACTTCTGAATGTCTGCTCTCTAATAGAGTATGTATCACTAGTTTAAGTTTATTTACTAGGAGTATATTCTACCTGCAAGCTATAGACAGGTCGCTCATCGACGCGGATCATCTTACGAGTTTGAATGTCTACCACGCTTTCAAACAGAGTATGTATCACTTTTAACTTATTTACTAGGAGTATATCCTACCTGCAAGCTATAGACAGGTCGCACGTCGACGGGGATTATCTCACGCGTCTGAATGTTTACCACCCCAAGCAGCAACCAAGCGTAATGAACACCTAAAAAGCAGCCAATATAGCACTTAACGCTGTTTTACAGCTGTATAAGAACGTTGAAAAGATATTGTAGTGTTATAATGTCGGTTTAGGAGCAATTATTCAGCTCTAACTGTATTAAGTCTGTATTAAGGAGTCAAAGTACGCTTAAAGTTCTAAATCAGTGTATGATAACTGTCTTGTACAGCTTTAAGTTTCCTGTAACGCTTTAATCTCATTTTAGTATTAAAGCTGTACAATAGCTGCATTTTGCATACCGTCACTTACTTAATACAGCTTAGAGCTGTATTATGGTGGTCCTCAAATCTTAATGCTGTATTATGAAGTAGGCAAACGCTCTTCTACAGCTTCTTTTTATGGTGTAATTGTACACCGTTTTACAGACTATAGCTGTATAATTTCTGTCTTTGAGAGTAATAAACAGCAATAAAAGTAAATGACGCCTATAGTACAGCCTTAATCTGTATAAGTGACAGAGTCGCCATTTTGAATTATTGTGCATTTGTATGCTGTTTTGGACTGCATCACTTTACAATACAATACAAAACAAAATTCTTTATTGTACACCACAAAGTAAAGCTTTTTATTTTTAAGTTTTTTTTTTCATATATTTTTTTTTTGTTATTTTTTTTTTTATATATTTTTTTTATTTTTTTTTAGAATTTTTATTATTATTATTTTATTTTTTTATAATTTTTTTATTATTATAATTTTTTTTATTTATTTTTTTATATATATTTTTTTTATTATTTAATCTTGTTTCTAGTTAAATTTAATTCTATTTTGTTTGGTTTTATTGTGTAATAATTTTAAGTGACATTTTATAAATTTGTATTTTGTTATGGATTCGATTTGTGATCTAAAATAAATGAGTTAATATAATAAAATAAAGCTAAAACAAAACAGATATAAACATTAAACATAATAGTACAATGGGCGGCCTTATCGCTTAGCAGCGATTTCTTCCAGGCAACCTTTGGATGGAAAGAAATTTGAAAATTTAAGAAAGGCAGGGGTGTATACAACATAATACATAGGTAATAATAATTATTAAATATTAATAAGCAAGTAGAAACATAAATTAATATAAAAATACTTCATAAAATAGATAATATACACGGAATAAATAAATACCAAGAACGAAGAAAAAACATAATTTAGTACAAATATTTACTTTATTTATTTCTTTACAAATTCTAGGACGCAAATCTACAATAATTGCTTTGAAATTTCTAGAAAATAACTTTATTACTTTATTTTCGAAAACGTGATGTGATCTCGCAGTGCATTTTGGTTTTTCACTTTATATTACGTATCCCTAAAAAGAGTTAGAGGTTATGTTCTAAACTAAACACTGCTATGCAGCATTAATAGTAAATTTATTCGTTTATACAGCGCTTCAACAGCTTAAAGCTGAATACTAGTATCCATTACCTACATAGTACAGCTATTAATGCTATAAGTATTAAGAGTTACAGGTTATGTTCTAAACACTGCTATGCAGCATTAATAGTAAATTTATTCGTTTATACAGCCCTTCAACAGCTTAAAGCTGAATACTAGTATCCATTACCTACATAGTACAGCTATTAATGCTATAAGACCATCAAAATAGAATCTAAGCTGCTTAGCAAATTGTCGCCATTTTATCAATTACAAATCGAAGATTACGAACATGAATACATAAAAATTAGACTAATGTTTTTATGTTTATCAATATTTTCAGTTTGTCCAATAACCTACTATGCACCAATGAGGCTCTACGTCCATTAATTCAAACATTTTTAAATTCTAACCTATAAAACCATATTTACTTACCTTATTTAATATCTCTTCCCTGGTTATTTTGCGGGCGCGTTTATTTTTTATCACAAAACATATATATGTCCACAATAAATTTATTTTTGCACGATAATGCACTGTATCTTGCGCCTATCGAATCTCCAAATCAAATTAAACACAAAGCGTTTATAATAAAATGTCACTTTGATCAATACAGCTGTTATAATTGAACGCCATCATTAAAATATATCTTCTGTTTCGTTTTAATTCTTTTGTAACACTGTTCAACAGACTTTTTACAGCGTAAAGCTGCACAAGTGTGTTACAATGTAGTAATTGGAGTGTATTGGTTTCCTCTTACACCATAGTACAGCTGCAAAACAGCTATTATGCAGCCTATTTTATGCTTATACAGCTACTGTACAGCTAATATAACACAAAACGCTGTATAATTTGTGCCCATTTTAGCTGTATAAGAGCTGTATAAGCGCTTATACAGCCTTTATGCAGCAAGTAATACAGCATTAAGAGTATAAACGAACTTTAATACAGCTGTTATACAGCTTGTGATGCTGCTTGGGACGCTTTCAAACAGAGTATGTGGCACTTTTAACTGACCTATTTATTACGAGTATATCCTACCCATAGACAGGTATATCTTACCTGCAAGCTTTAACCAGGCTTCACATCGACGGGGATCCTCTCACGCTTTTCAATGTCTACCTAACTTTCAGAGTATGTATCACTTTTAATTTATTTACTAAGAGTATATCCTACCTGCAAGCTATAGACAGGTCGCACATAGACGGGGATCATCTCACGCTTTTGAATGTCTACCACGCTCTCAAACAGAATATGTGTCACTTTTAACTGACCTATTTATTAGGAGTATATCCTACCTATGATAGGTATATCCTACCTGCAAGCTATAGACAGGTCGCACATCGACGCGGATCATCTCACGCTTTTCAATGTCTACCATGCTTTCAAACAGAGCATGTATTATTTTTAACTTATTTACTAGGCGTATATAATATCCTATCTGCAAGCTATAGACAGGTCGCTATGGCGCCGATTAGAGGAGGCCCATGTCTGATATATGTATCTAGGATGATGATGATGATATTGTATATACAAAATGGCTTTTTGTGCCTGTAGTTTTGTAGATGGTGTATTTAGAGACCTTCGTGATACACCGTCGGCCACATGGTCACTTTCCATCATGTAAGAGTGTGGTCAAACAATGGTCTATCGACAATAATAATAAAAAGTATCTTTTATATCCTCCTTATAGATGGCCTTATCGCTTCTAAGCGATAAGGCCGCCCATTGTAATCATGTAATGTCTTTTTGTAATGTTCTTTTTCTGGTGTACAATAAAGTGTTTTTGTATTGTATTGTAAAATATTTAAAAAGAAACATATATGGTATCTTAATAATGTTTAAATGTAACTTATGAAATAATTTGTGTTTCAGATATGGAAGACCCACACTGGTGTTTCGACAATTTCATTAACTACCGATCGCTGAAATCTGGGGACAACGTACGGCAGCAGCTTAGCAGAATAATGGACAGGTAGTTGAAAGAGATGGAAAATATACATGCCTATAGCACGCACACTTGCTTATCAGCATGCAAGGGGCATGTGCATTGTCACACGCAAACCTCAATTTATTTACTTAATTTTAAAGAAGACCTACAAGCTTATGTCGATACAAAATGAGTTACATGAACCTAGCAACAGATAAGCTAATAAACTGCTTTCACGGCTAAATGACAGGTTAAATATTAAAGACGCTATACAAACGGAACAGAAATTTAAATGTAGGTTATACAATCGACGAAATGATTAAAAATATGCCTCTTTTATGTAAAAAAATGGGATTAAAATTACACATTTTTTGATACATCATCACGTGACCAAAAACGCTATGTGTTTGGTTGGATCGCAAGTGACGTCACACATCCTCAGATTGCAATGTTAATGAGTTCTTCTTGTTAGGTGTGGTATGGCGGGGTGACGTCATAGCTTGGAACACACGGTAGCCATGACAGAGATTACCGTTTTGGCGCGGCATTATTTTATTCAAACTTTAAAATTAGTTTTCATAACTAATACGACTGGCCTTGAAGAAATATTAATTACACTGCATTATTTTTATCAGACAATACGTTAGAATTATTTTCCAGTAGTAGTCAAGTAGCCTAACACGTGTCGGCTTGACACGTGAACTATACCTTAGCCAAATTGTTTGTAGAATGTTTGTAAACTAACTGCCCATACTTAACCTAAAATTCACTCTGTTGCCGCGTCATTCTATACGCAATGAACATTACTTGTCGATTTGAAATCCTTCAATAAATATTGCTTACCATTTTATCTGAAACTCGACGCCAAGCAAGTGAGTTTAAGTTATTTTTGTCGTGGTTAGTTTACAAACATTCTACAAGGAGTTTGGCTAAGGTATAGAATGAAAAGTGTGCCAGCTACAGTCATGTGTATACCAAAGTCTTGGAAATACAAGCATGCAAGAACGCAAATTGCATGCCAGTTCAACTTGCAAAATGTATTCACTATGTGTCAGTTGCTTGCACATGCCTGTAAGGAGCATGCACGCTACTGTTCCGTTTTACTGGCATGTGTATTTCCGGCCTTACTCAAGGGACATACTGACCATAACGTACTTAAAAAAACCGATTACCGATAGATTTTTACCTAACTAACCTAAAAACCTAAACCTAGAAGAATTAGCTGTAACTTCTATATGGAAAAAATACAAAGCATTCGTTAGATGCATTGACGTGTCATGTGGCGCTGCGCGGCGGGCAAAGGTCCCTCTGCAACGCAGGTGGTTGCGGGTTCGATTCCCACCTTGGAACAAATTTTTGTATGATCTGCAAATATTTGTTCCGGGTGTTCTGGGTATTTTGAATGTATAATAAAAAAACATCTTTGTAATGTATTGTACTATGTATATCAGTCATCTAGTACCCATAACACAAGCTCTGCTTAACTTGGGGCTAGATAATGCTGTGTGGATTTTCCAGCATTATTTATTTATTTAGGTCTAGCACCCTTTTTTTGATCCACCGAAAATAGAACAGCATGTATGTATACCAAATCTACTTTTACTGAAAAACAAACTAAACTTAAACGTGTGTTTTCAATTCCAGATTTAACCTAAAGCGAACGAGTACGGAATTCACAAGTAAAGACTACTACATCAATATAAGGAAAGCACTCGTCAATGGATTCTTCATGCAAGTGAGTCTTTCATTTGTTTCTTTATAAAATTGCTTTGAATATTATATAAACAAATTAATATTTTTAAACTTACGCGATCTGAACACATATTTATAAATACTATTAACGGGTATTTATCGCGTTTAATTACCTTATTTTCCCGACGTTTCGACAGGTTTACACACTGCCGTAGTCACGGGATGACTGGCGTACTCGAGCTGCCGCCTCTGCGAATCGGGGTCAACATTTCTTGAAACTACCCATCCCTACATCCCTACTGTCGAAAACTAAGTGAGGGTAGTTTCAAGAAATGTTGACCCCGCTTCGCAGAGGCGGCAGCTCGAGTACGCCAGTCATCCCGTGACCACGGCAGTGTGTAAACCTGTCGAAACGTCGGGAAAATAAGGTAATTAAACGCGATAAATACCCTTTAATAGTATTTATAAATAAACAAATTAGTTTGGTTTATTTCTTCTCTTACCTTTATACAAATATTCGGGGCACTGAGTCATAGAATTCATTTCAATGTTCATATAATTAATATAAAAAAAACATATAAATAATTTTGTTTCCAGGTAGCCCATTTAGAGCGCACAGGCCACTACCTAACAGTGAAAGACAACCAGGTGGTACAACTGCACCCCTCAACCTGCCTCGACCACAAGCCGGACTGGGTCATCTACAACGAGTTTGTGCTCACCACCAAGAACTATATACGGACCGTCACCGACATCAAACGTACGTACAATAGCAGTCGTAGGTACTAAATTGACGTTTATTTGACAAGTCTTGTGAGTGCTAGTGCGCAGAGTAGAGCAGCACGACGAGTGGGTTCGCTTCGCTCGCCACACATGCTGTGTGGCGAGCGATCATCGTCACACTAGGGTTCTCGTAAGTTATGTATGTATCAAACTCGAGCAATCACAATCTTATTTTTACGTAAATAAAAGAAAATTTCGAAAATTTCATTTGGCAGTTTGTGATACCTACATATAAGCTTTTTAAATGCCACTGTAATAGTTTTATTTTGTAGTTTAGGCAGAGATACGAAGTTGCCCTTTGTGGCCACCAAACTGTATTTTCGCATCATTAAAAAAGCTTATAGGTATAAGAAACTGCCCGAGAAAATTTTCGAAATTTCCTTTGTTCAACGTAACTTTAAGAGAAAATAGGTGGCGGCGCTATTTGGGTCAGGGAAGCTCCTTAAATAACACAGCGCGGAATGTCTTAAAATTTTACAAAAATCAGGTAGGCTGTATCAGGGACGCAGACGCTGTTGAGTACGTATCGTCTTGTGGGAGCCGCAGACAGTGCTCGCTTCGCTCGCCATACTGGCACAGCAGGTTGATGCACTAAGCGCGGTTCGCTTCACTCGTCGGAAAAATCGTGTGCCGTGTCAGAAGCGACCGCTTTGATACTAAAAGTTGGTAGTAGGTTTTCAGTACCTATTCAGTCCCTGGCTTATTGATATTCTAATTTGATTAATGCGTTTAAACAAAAAAGGATTTTATTTCGACTGTAAATAGTCAAAACTATGAATGGACACCACAAACTAACTGACATTAAATTTAAATAGAAGGTAGGCTTTTGGCTCGTGACACTCGACTGCTGCATATATGCTCTCCAGATCCTGAATTACTTTATTTATATTTACTTTTCTTTTTCAGCGGAATGGCTTCTGAAGATAGCACCACAATACTACGAACTGAACAATTTCCCGATGTGCGAGGCGAGACGTCAACTCGAGCTGCTCCAAGCCAGGCTCGAGTCCAAGCACTATCAGGAGGGATTTTAGCCGGAGAGAGATTTAACTAATGAGGGATTCTTATGATATAGGGATCCTTAATGCTAGCGTATAATAAATGTAATATTACACTAGTATCAGCACTATCACGAGGGAATTTAACCGGATTTAATTGACGAGGGATTCTGAATGCTAGCATGATTACTATAATTTTAAGTTCAGAGGATAGACATGCTAATATAAGGAAGAATATTAGAAAAAAAATATGTTTCATTTTTCTTTGTCCCTCATTTCTAAACTACTTGGACTATTGAAGTAAGGAGGGAGGTGAATCAAAAACAATGTATGTAACAATAAAATCATATATATTCAACAACTACCAGTTACCACCATAGGTCATACAAAAATATGGAATTCATACACCACGCGGTCATACTAGAAATTCATACAACTCAAATATTTGTATTAAAATCAAGACGGATTATAGAAGCTTGCAAAACAGTTTTTTGATAAGTGGCGTAAATAAAGCTTTTTCACTGAAAATTACAGCGTCTCACGCTGTCGTCTAAGGTCTGTGTTCACCAAAAGATAATCGGACAATTAGGCAGCTTCGTCGGTTAACTTTGACGTTGAATGTATGAAAATTTGTGTCAAAAACGTCAAAGAACTGTTTTAAATTTAACCATCTGTTGGTGAACTCTGGTCTAAGCATGAAAGAAGCGGTTTTTTTTCAGTCCCGTTCTTTATCTACGCGACTTACATTTTGTTTCCATATAAATGCCATTTTAATGCCGGAAATAAACTACTGACACGCCACGCGACCCGACCATTCGATTCGAATCGGCTGTGATAGACACTTGAATAATTCTGTATGAATAACGGCTCCAACAGATTATGGACACGCCAAGCCACCGGACGAAACGCAATGCGTATCGAGTTGAACCAAATCGTATTATTTTCTATGCCCAAATCCACATTGTAAACGCGACGTGACGACACGTCGGGTGTTACTAATGTTAATCTGGTCATAGAAAATTTATAACATTTGATTTAACTCATCACATCAGGCATCGCGTTTCGTCCGGTGGCGTTGCGTGTCGATAGTGTGTCGGAGCCATTATTCATGTGTCTATCACAGCCGATTTGAATCGAATCTTGGAAATATTTGGAATAATGCTTTGCGGCCGTGACAGGCAATAGCTAATGGAACTGATCCTCTACATCAAAATCATAATAATACCAATCAATTTAGCTAAACTACCAACATAAGGTACAAATATTTAAAAATTGAAACAAATTTAATGTTTGAACAAATAAGCTTGTAGGGTAATATAAAAAAAAGTAACATATCTTAAACCGGAAACAAAATATAGACACGCCACGCGACCTAACAAAACGAGATGCGTGTTCAGTTGAATCAAATCGTATGAATTTTCTATGACCAGAATCACATTAGAATCTCAACATGCATTGCGTTTCGTAGGTGGCGTGTCGATACTATGCCAGTCTTAGGCCGGTATTAGGAAAGCTTACTATGCTTGAGAGTCGTTTATACCATAGCGTTACTCAAGTATACATCGTTGAATAAGCAAGCTTTCATATATCATATAACGGTAAAAGCCGGTTTCTCATCCGCTTGTCGCATCGTGTGTTTATCAACAATTTGTCATTTCTAACAAATTGTCTGCCCCGCTCTCGTTAACGATGTGTTTAAACTACTCTCGTCAACGATGTGTCAAAAATAACAAGCGGATGAAAGATCGCCTGTTAAGTCTATTTTAGAGTTTGCACAACATTGAAGTATCGAAATACAAGTTTGCTTTTATAGCCTAGCATCATTTAAGCCCTTGGCAGACGATGTAAGATAAACTAAAGCGATAAATAAATACAATAAAATGGGGCGGTGCGTTCGTGAAATGCTATTCTATAAATACAATTTTTGGAAGTTTTCATCAGAAAATAACAAACCCATGAAGACTTTGGTAATATGCATGTATTTTTACATATTTAGACACAATTTAGCACTTTCGGTTGTTCACCTGACAGGATATATTTTTTTGTTATTTTGCATTTTTTTTTAATTTTCAACTCATTTGTCTTCGTCTTATAGAAACAAGATCGGTCGGCGTCAGAGTATGTAAAGCTAACAGCCGACTACAGCACGCACGCTACTGTTATTTACTAATATGTACACACGTGGGCTGAATGCTTAATTTGGCCGGTCCCGTACATTTGACTAACCTAACACTTTCATCGCCCAGTACTATGCCGCAAAGATTTGTTTGTTTTCTCATCTGCCATCCGCAGTGCGGCCGTGACCATAGTTTATAGCATTTTTTTTCAAACCCGTTTTTATTAGAGTATGTATAATTAAAATCGACCCCAAAGGGCGAATGCAGTCTTGAAGTACCTACCGTTATTTTTTACCCCCGACGAAAATAAGGGATTTACTATCGTTAGATGAATTCAATAAGATTGTATGCGGGTTAACTACGAACCTTATTTGTGTAACGTTGGTGTTATTCCAACATCACATAAGATTTGTAGTCCAAACCAGGCTTGAGTCAAAGCACTATCAGGAGAATTTTTAGTCTGCGAGGGATTTAACTGATGAGGGATTCTAATTATATAGGGATCCTGAATGCTAGGGAATCGACCTCTTTCGTAGTTAGCCCGCTTACATAGATAATGAAAAGGGATGTTCATTCGAGGTCTTATTGTACCTGTTTTTCCGCACAAATGTAGTTAAAAGGTAGCTGATATTTCTGGGAATGTTTATGCCTATAGCTGGTGAAAACTAGTGCAGCCTTTCTTAGTTTAGGGAGACTGTAGACTCGATCTACGAAAAGACGGATACTGGCAGGTTCAGAGTAAAGTCAAAATATTATATTATCCTGTGACATTTTTGAAGAGTTAGGAACAAAGTATGCTTTATGCAAACTGAAGGGAATTTTTGAATATTTTGATAGTTAATTGAGGCCTACATTTACAAAGAAAGGCACTAATTTCTCTTATGGTGCTTAGTGAGGAAAGCGTTTGCGCGTATACAAGTGATTTGGTTAGCGAATAGGAAAATTTGCGACCATTGCAAGTAATTCTTACAAACCCACACCTAAACAAATTTTAAACAATTGTCGTCCTGGGAGTGTATTGACGCGTGAGAGATTTATTATTAATTATAAAATGATATTATTATTAAACATATTCAAATCAACATTATGTCGATAGACTCCAAAACGACCATAGTCTCGAAGTTTGTTTTAGCATGCCTTCGTAGCATTTGCTTACTATGGTCCCAAAACTACCTACCTGCGAGCTAAATTGCTTGTAAGATACTTACAACCGTTTTGTTACCGAAAACTGGCTTTGAGAAATATTAAAAAAACATTTTTAATGACGCGCAAAACGTTTTACTTTACAGAAAGAAAAAAATCGTTTTTCGGAACGGAATCTTCGCGATCGCGCGCCGTTTTTCCTACCTTAAAAGATGTGCGTTTTAAATTATCGAAACAAAGTTCAATAACCTATCAAATTCTCCGAAAATTCCCTTTGCCTAGACCCTTAAGCTAGCCTTAAGGCGAGAGTTGAGTTAGACTTCTTACTGGATATCACTTGGCGACGCCAACTAGCGCGGGCCGCACGCAGCGCTCGCGCAGTTTGTAGCCTACTTTGCTTACTGCTACGACGGTGCCGGATTCTGTGCCTTCCACCTCCTGAGAAGAGAATATAGATAAGGTGAAAACAAAGAAATTAGTAGGGGCAATGCTAAGGCTAAACGGAGAAAAAAATCCCAAAAATAAACGATTTTGGCGGGACTTCGGATTAGATAAAGGTCAATGTTTCCCCTGTAGTTGGAGCTAACGGTGCTAGAGTCCGTAGGAAGTCCCAAAGATTTTCGACTCGGCGGTTACTTGATTTCGTAGCTCAGTAGGTTAGAGCATTCCCGTACTGAGGGAAGGGCGCGGGTTCAAGACTCGCCAACGATTTTTTTTTTGGGGGATTTATTTAATTTCTTAGAAATTACCCCGTGTGCGAGGGATTACGCACTATAACAAAAACTTTAGAGTAAAAATAATTTGATTGTATTGAAACTAAAAACCGATTCTATATTTCTTACTATTTACACGGTTTTTTAATTTTTGCGGGACACACCTTTTTAATTTTTACTAATCCCTCGGGAATTAAATAGGGATAATAATAGATTTTTGGGTTTATTCAAATAGTAGGGAGTTTTAAGTCTGTTTTTTTTACAACAATCAAATTATTATCCAGATGCTTTTTAACTTTACCTGTTGGAATAAAGCCTCATGAAGATTGGGGTCGAATTTCTCGCGAAGTGGCGACACGGCGACAAGGCCATGTCGGTTGAACACCTGCAAGAGCAATCGCATTAATGATGATGTCTCCCAGCCGATTCTAACTGCGGATGATGATTTGTCCATACAAACGTAATATCAAAATGATTTGTAATTTGAGCATATTTCTACCATATCATGTTGTTTTTTTGTATTCGAATAGTATAGTCTAGGTCCGTGGCTGTTTATTTTTGCTTAATAATACACACCTTGAAATATAAGCCAAAATATGCAAAATGCAATTATGCATATTTTTACGTCGAAAATTTCATGTTTTCGTCCTATTGGTTTTGTATTAAAAACAACAATATCTTAAGTTTTGTTATAAGGAACATAGCTTATACTGTTTAGTTACAGAATAACAAAATTATGTGGAAAATACAAAAAGTTTTCAGTCATAATTTTTGGTATTACGGAACGTAATAATTTTCGAATTGAAGTTGCTAGCAGCTGTCGCCGGATCCTCAGCAGGTTTAGATTATCTACCCTTTGGTGCGCTACATACCCAATTTTATGGCTGGCAAAATGTACGGGCGCACTTTGAAAATCTCTGGGAACTCTTACGGACTCTAGCGCCGTTAGCTCCATTTACAGGAAACATTGAAGTTATCCGAACAACGCACGACGACACGCTTCCGACTGGTACTGTGATATGGATCAGTTACTGTTGAGCTACCTGTAGATTATTTGCAACAGTCTGCAGTTAGCTCAATTGTTTCAATTGTAACTATACTAGTTTTAATTTTATTTTATGTTTTGATTGGAATTTTCTGTCAAGGCGACATAGGTTCGCATTTTCGAGACAAGGACGAGCGAACGCCGCGCGGTGAAGGCGAGAAAGGAAGGCAAGAGCCGGCCGGCGGCGCGCAATTTCACTGGTTTTATTTATAAATTTGTTATTGCTCCAAAATAATACTCTCGCAAAAAAATAAAACCATTAATCGTCTAAAGTATTTAGTTAAGTATTTTTTAGACGACATTACATTGAAATATGTTTAATAACTAGCTAAAATAGAAACTAGTTTTCCGGAGTAAAAATTAAAATTTAGAGGAAACTGCGATTTTTTTGTAGGTATCGTATTTTAGTCAAGTTGTGTCAATCGTGTTTCGAATCCCATAAATTACTAAAAAATAGTGTTTTTTAAAATATTATTGATATTTAACAGGTTTTAATGCCTTAAAATTTATTTTCAATACAGAAAAACGCAATCTTTCGATAGGATTTCAACCTTAAATACGACAGGTGACTCATCATCCTGACGGTAACGTGATTTTGGGACTCATTTCACGTTAGTCTTTTTGGTCCAAACCTATTCAAAGACTAAAGTTACAAGTTTAAAGTTATTTAGTTTGTTTAAGAGGCCTGCGGATGATGATTTACACATACAAACGTACTACCAAAATGATTTGTAACTCGAGCATATTTCCACCATATCATGTTGTTTTTTGTATTCGAATAGTATTCATCTAGGTCCCTGGTTGGTTTTTTTCTTAATAATACACACCTATAATGAAATGTAAGCAAAAATATGCAAAATCGAATTTAACATATTTTTACGTCAAAAATGACATGTTTTCGTCCTATTTGTTTTGTATTAAAAACAACAATATCTTACGTTTTGTTTATTAAGGAACATAGCTTACATTGTCTAGTTACAGAATAACAACAAAATGTCGAAGATTCAACCACTTTTCAGTCATCATTTTTGGTATTACGAAACATAATAATTCACGAGTTGAAGTTGCGAGCAGCCGTCGCCGGATTCTTAACGAGAGGTTTTTGGAGGAATTTTTAGGAGGTTATTTAATTTCTTAGACATTATTAATACTGACCTGTGTTAGTTGCGCGCGAGTGAGCTTGACTCCGTCGTTGAGCGCTCTCAGTGTGGCGCCTCCCTCTGCGACCGCGCTGTCCGGGACGCTTTCCGCTGCTGCTCCTAGTGTGTCTGCAACCTGGAAGTATATGCAAATGACCTTGGGCGTTTCCGCGCACCTATATGCAGCAAAGAGTGCTTGTTTTCGACTCAGCATACCATGTGCCCTAATCAACCAAATAATACGATCCTCTGCGGTTAGATGACGCGTAACTGGTCAGGTTTGTATCACAAATTTTGTAGGCGCAAATACGTGTTTACGTTTAATATCGTTATTTTGACAGCTTTTGGAAGCTAATGGACCTCCAAGAAATAGGTATGAACTATGTGAATCACTGCACTGAATTTGGACGAATCGAATTAAAGACATCGATAAAATGTGCGTTCGAAGCAACTACACACACACTATAACTACCTAACACTATAACAACTACACTATAATTAACGGCAAGCATTTGGGACCTCCAACAAACCCTTCAAGATATGTCTACAGGATGTATAAATTTCAAAGCTCCACAATTAATAATTTCGTCAGAAAACAGGTTCAAAAACACCAAATTTTCGTGATTTTGCCGTAGTATACGCCTTAAAAGAATTTCTATGTCACTGGTAGAAAAGAGGCAAACCAAGATGCTATTGTTTGGTTTTATCTACATTTGGACGATTCGCGTTATGGCGCTCAGGCCGTCCAGTAGTGGACAAGCGTTGGTTGATGTACTTACGTCGAGCAAGTCTTTGCAGAAGCTCTGGATTGCGAAGGACTTGGCATCTTCGACTTGCTTCATCATGCGACGTCTTACGTTCTCGTCGTCGGTTAACGCTCGCTTGTAATTATCAAGACTCGCATTATGGCGCTCTGACCGTCCAGTAGTGGACAAGCGTGGGCTGATGTACTTACGTCGAGCAAGTCTTTGCAGAAGCTCTGGATTGCGAAGGACTTGGCATCTTCGACTTGCTTCATCATGCGACGCCTTACGTTCTCGCCGTCGGCTAACGCGCGCTTGTATTTATCCTGAAGCAAGGGAATTGCAGTAATTGTTGTACAATGAACGATTGATTGAAATAAATGACTTGATTTGTTTGCTTTTAAAATGGGTGAATTAAAACAAAAAAAATTAGATGATACAAAGTTCACGGGGTCATCCAATACTGGGCAAGTATTCCGGATAGTAGGCAGTCGAAGGAGGCTTTCCCGGTTTTAAACCCGAGATTCTCCCGAAAACATCTCAATCTGAAATGTGGCAAACTCCGGCAAATCATCGGTATTGTCATACCAAACACCTATTTAAGTTGGGTATCACGGAGAGCCCCCTTTTCTAGGGGTGCATGAATGCAGAGGAGACGGCCGCGCATGTGCTTGTAGATAGATAGATAGATAGATTATTACTTTATTGCACCATCAACATATACAAAAAAACATTTAAACATAAACTTAATACTAACTATATCTAATGGCACAATCGGCGGCCTTATCGCTAACAGCGATTTCTTCCAGGCAACCTTTGGATGGACAGAATCGGTACGTATATAGCTGACGGTGGCGTAATCGATCATAACACTAATATATCAAAGGATAATACATAAAAACAGAAAGAGCAAAATTTTATAAAAAGAGGACAAAAAAAAACATTAAAACAGTAATAATTTAGCAGAAATTTTTAATAAGAATCAGGAAGATTTATCAAGAGTGGACAGATAGTGCTGATATACCATACTTTTGAAGATAGGAAGGGATTTAGCTTGTCGGATAGAAACAGGAAGGGCGTTCCAGAGTCTGGCGGCCTGTAACGTGAAGGAATTACCATAGAACTGGGAAGTGTGCGATGGGATTTTTAAAAGAAGGGTATCAGAGGAGCGAAGGGATCGTGAAT
Source organism: Eupithecia exiguata (assembly GCA_947086465.1). NCBI lineage: Eukaryota > Metazoa > Arthropoda > Insecta > Lepidoptera > Geometridae > Eupithecia > Eupithecia exiguata. The sequence continues at coordinate 4,746,383 of OX352256.1, forward strand.
GGGACTGATGGAGAAACTCAAAACGGTCTTTTAGGTAAGACGGTGTTGATGGAAGAAATAGAACAGAGTAAAGGAGATTAAGAACATGAGCATTGCGGCAAAGACGAATGGGGAGCCACTTGAGCCTATTACGGTACTCAGAGATGTGATCAAATAGAGTATAGAGTATAAGATGTGGTCAAATAGTCTTGTAGAGTGTGATAGCGTGGCTTCATCACCTTGGGACACCGAGAACGCCTAGGGAGGCATGCACCGGCTACTTTTTACCGATGAATCAGTTCCCATGGGACAGAACTAACCTTAAACAACTTGTGCGAAGTCGCAGGCAGACTCTAGTAGGAAATATAAAACAGGTTTATTAAATGCACTCACTTCATAATCCTTAACCTGCGTCTGTAGGGTCTTCAGCTCACTAGTCAGTAAGTCAATGTGTTTGTGACATTCCTCAACTGTGCCAGGTTTGTCCCCTGCCTCAGGACCTGGCTCTGGCTTCTCTTCAGTGCTGTAGCTGCGAGGTGTAAGTGAAGCACAGCTGCAAGAGGAAGTCATGATCAGCCTATATTTCTATTTTTACTAGCTACTATGTTAGTAAGTTAGGCAGGGGGACAATGCACAATACACTCCCATGCGAGATGTCAGTGCAGATCCCAGTTCCCCCACTTTGAATTAGAATTAGAATTAGCTACTATGTTTTACTATTTATTTCTATACGATTAGTCGAAAGCAGCAGGTTTTGAACGATAATCGCATCTAAGAGTTTGGTAAAAACTGGCCTTAGTGTTAGAATGATGCAATAGTGATAATCATGTTTATCAAGAAAAATAAGTACCTATGCAACAAGTATATTTGGTACGTAATTAAATTTTGTAGCTAGTAAGCAGCTACTAAACTATGTAGGTATTATTGTCACCCTACTGTGAGAAATGAGCTTGGTCACCAGACTGTTTAATCATGTCCCAAAGCGTCAAAATTTACGTAGAAAACTTTTTGAAACCAATCTTTATGAAATTTAATAGATAAAGGGGCTTCTGATCTGTTTTTTTAGGTATTTTAAAGTACACTTAAGAGTAAATAACGGTTATAAAAGGTTATCTATTTGTTGCGCAACTAACCTGAATATATTTGAACGTAGAGTCCTGATCGATGATTCGGTGAAGCATCTGGAAAGCCGTCCCACTGAATACACTTTCAGCGATGCCATAATTGAGGAAATTACTGAATTTTTTTGATGGGTTTCTTTTTATAATTTTTTTACAGAGTGAGGTTATGTCATGTCCAAATTCCAGTCTTCAAGTCAGCTGTCATTTTCCATAGAGCATGAGGAAAATTAAGGTAAACACACGACCAAATCAAAAGGTAAGGTTTTAAGGGCGGACGCACACGTCCGATTTATTGACTGATTGGGATAGGCTTAGGCGTATTCAACTATCCGAAAGCGTTCGTTCGGGTTCGGATAGTCTTAGTCGAATACACCGATCCATCGGACAAAAATCCGGATGTGTGCAGCCGCCGTAAATCCCTGAGAATGATAATAAGTTTTGGTAGGTACATATTATATGAAATATAGGCCACCGAGGCGAGGGCATTAACTGAAAAAAGGCACGTCCGTTCTCACGTCCCATTCCGAAGGGACCACCAAAAAATTGTCTATGGTTACGTACCATCCTTTTCCGTAACTAGTAGTCTAGTCCCCGTATAATAGTATTCATCTATGGTCTAGTCCTTGTCCTTTTGTTTTGTTTACGAAAGCGAAGTAGGTACAAAATCGTGAAATTTTATGATTTTATGACTAAAATCTGTGATGGGAACAGGTCCAAACTATAACTCCGCACACTAGCTACCTTGAAAATGAATTTCAATGCATTTAATCTTCAACGATCCGAGCAAACAAAGATTTGTCGTTGCTGCCTAGGCAAAGATGGATCGAGAGATACTTCTGCTGAATTTTACAATTTTGGACAGAAAGAAGTGTACGAAGAGATGCTGAACGATGTTTTTAATATCCAGGTAATGCTATGATACCTACAATCTAACTTGTTAAAAGTGCATTTTTTCAAAAGTCAAAAGTCGATAACTTTATTTCTTTAGGCTTACAAAAAAGCACTTAGACAAGTTAAATTTTATACATAATTATCAAGTTTATAAATAGTAAATATCAAACATGAAACAAAATGTTATTGATTTTGTTCGCTTCAATTTTTTGTCCACTAGTGGAAGAAGTGAAAAATAAACCACCCCTCTCGAAGTCTAGCCTTTTTCACGGTTCCTAATGTTTTTGTATTACAGTGCTATCCCTCGCACCCTGGGTAATCTCTAAGAAATGAAAAAAGTTCCCAAAAAATTTCGATTTCGGCTGGACTCGAACCCGCCCCCACCCTCAGTACGGGTGTGCTCTAACTAACTAATTAAGCCACGAAATCCTAGTCCGAAATTTTTTGGGAACTTTTTAAATTTCTAATAAAGTAAATTACAATCAAATAATAGAATCAAATTAAAACTAGTATTTACAATTGGAACAATTGAGCTAACTGCAGACTGTTGCAAACAATCTACAGGTAGCTCAACTGATCCATATCAATACCAGTCGGAAGCGTGCCCAAGACGCTAGCTGCATTGCCCCGCTGTATAGCAATGTAACATAATAAAATATAATATAAAATCTGATTGTAATTCCTTTCAGAAAAGTGAATAATGGTACTGTACTTTGACTATTTATTTATTTAAGTAGTTAGTATATTATGTTATTTATCTAAGTAAGTTCTTTTTAGTGTTAAATACATATGTATTTTAGATAATCTTAGGTACACCCCTTGCCTTTCTTAAATTCACAATTCTTTCCATCCTAAGGTTGCCTGGAAGAGATCGATTCTAAGCGATAAGGCTGCCCGTTTTACTTATCTTATTTGATGTCTTATGTTATTTTCTGGTGTACAATAAAGAATTTGTGTTTTGTATTGTATTGTAATTCCAGGCACCTCAGCTGCTCGAAGCGAAGCAGTACATCTGTGAGGACTGCATCATCAGACTCAGAGAGTCGAACTTGTTCAAACAGATGGTGGTGAGGAACCAAGATATGTATATTGAGTGTTTGCAGAATTTCCTTGAAGAAGGTAAAATGTTTTATTAAAATCATGTATTATTATTATTATTTATTATTTTATTATGTTTTATTTGAATTAGGTTTTGTGTTGTTATTAAAGTGCGTAAGCCCCCTTACTTGCACTTAAATTTCCATGAGGAAGGTATTTAGCTAGAAAATATAACTATTTATATCATTCCCCCTCTAAAAAGCTTATTTTATTCACTGAAAACAGTGAATAAAAAGCTTTTAATCACTATTTTGTGTTTGAATTTAGAACACCAATATATTCAACCTCCATCTCAATGCTAAACAACCTCCTTGCGCAAAAAAAAAATTTCATTTTTCCCTCGGATCATTATTTTGTTTGTTTTAGGAGCGAAAAACTCGAATCTAAAGCATGAAAATATGAAAGAAGAAACTGTAAACCTTCTCAGCTATGATGATGATGATGATGTTGACGGTGAGATCATTGTTTACTAGCTATTGCCAGCGGCTTCGCACGCGATTTTCAAGTAGCCCATGTAATAGTATATCAAGCCAGCAATAGCCTATGTAATAGTAGTATCAAGTCCAGGGTTGCCAACCATAAAAAAATTTTCCTCGTATCAAGCAGCTAAAAATCTCGTAATATGGCTTTCGAACCTCGTACTTGCCTCTAAAAGGTGACTAAACCAAAATTAATGCATATCAAACTGTTGAATTTAGGACGTTTTACACAACGAAATAAACTATTGCAAGTTTCTACTAAATAAAACATCACTTTGTATTAAAATAATCCTTAATATTACTATCGTAAATAACTAATGAACGAGATTTGTTTGTAGGTTCAAAACTTTGCATAGGTAACTATGTATTTCTAGTCTCAGTATTCATTTCCAAATATTATATCAGGAACATCCTCATTCTCATCTTTTTATTTTTGCACGAGATTTTTATTTATTTTGTGAAGTTACACCTCTCTGGTTGGCGCTATGACATGTGTGATCAAGGCGACAGACAAATAATGCGAAGAACGAAATGTTTTATTTCTCGGGGATTTCTTGGTTCATGGGATAGCGAGCGAACTATAGACAATCATCGAGCCAATGCTACATGTCGCATTACACCAAAAATGACAATGTCGCGACAGTGTCATTTTTGGTGTAAGTGTTATGTTATGTCAAAATCTCGTACATAATTGTACGAGGTTGATAGTGCCCTCGTACCTCGTACGGAAGACCAAAAATCTCGTATTTGTACGAGGAACCTCGTACGGTTGGCAACCCTGATCAAGTCCCTGCCAAATAAAGGTCAGACAGACAGAGTTACTTTCGAAATTATTATGCTCAAAAAGTTGCAAAACTTAAATGGAGCTTTTTTTTTGCTATTAAATGGAGCAAACTTAAAGAAACCTTTACCTTGTTAGAATGTTCGTTTTCGAGTTGGAGCAAAACTCGTCCCAAGCTTTTTTATCCTCTAGATAATCTGATATTTTATAGTAGGCCTTTTTACAAAGGATGTGTTTAACAATTTGTTTGAATTTATTTATTTAGTTGTAGAAGCGTATACATTGCCCTTTTTAAGATACGTTAATCTTGTGTAACCTAGTTGTGGGCACAGCGAGTTTATTCTTATTTCTAGTATTAAATTTATGTATATCGCTATTTTTAGGGAACCGATTGATATTTTTATGAGTCAATAAGTTTTCGTAAATATATTGACATGGTACCGTCATTATGTATATTTCTTTAAATTTATTCATTTTCATTATTTATTTATCATTGTTTCAGAAGTGTTATTAGATCTGAAGGAAGAATGTACTGAAAATCTCGGAGAAACAGTTAAATCGAAATCAAAAACCAAAGTAAAACTTAAAGGTAAGTAAGTATTTATGCGAGTACCGTAGTAAGGGAGCGACCGTATGACGCCATTTTTGGGGCTGCCTTATATTCAAAATTCAATTCAATTTGAATTGAATTTCGCATTTTTGGTAATGTATTAAGTTTAAGGTTTTTTGTTATAGTGCTTACCCGCACTTTGGGTATCATCATAAAATGCGAAATTCAAAATTCAATTCAATTTGAATTGAATTTTGAATTTCGCATTTTTGGTAATGTATTAAGTTTAAGGTTGTTTGTTATAGTGCTTACCCGCACTTTGGGTATCTCTAAGAAATGAAAAAAAAAATCGGTTTCGGCGTGACTCGAACCCGCGCCCCACCCTGAGTACTACTACTCCGAACCTCTTCCCACAGACATTATTTCCGTACTATTCGGAACAATTGATAAATGATATAAATAAATCATATGATTCTAAAAGAACCATGTGAAAATCGTACACGCGTATTTATTGCGTACGATTTTAACATAATTCGAGTTTTTTTTTATTCATTGAAAATGTACTTAATTTAATTTCAATTTACATGAGTTGTTTTGAAGATTTTTCCTCGTAGGTGTAGTATAAAGAACTATGTATCACTCGGGAGAAAGTGCGATTCCTACCTCGTGTGTTTAAGGGCCCAAATGACACTCGATAGGAATCAGGTATATTATCGCATAGGTGTACAATTTACTACCTCTTGTGTTGCCTTTTCACAGAACACCAACCAACCCCAAAACTAACCGACCAACGAGGCTCCGGACCTATCTTACGAGAAAACTCCCTGAAAATTTTGACCAACTCAACGCTTACAATCTTCCAATGGAACAAAAGTAGCTACACGTGCTTCTGTTGCAAGAAACCTTTCCAAGACTTTGAAGAACTAAAAACACACACAGAAAACCATAAAATACAAGAGATCGAAAAGAAAATCATAACTCAACACAATCAACCTGTTAAAGTTGAAATATCAAATTTAAGATGCAAGATTTGTAACAAAGAGATATCTGAGTTAAATAATTTAATAGAACATTTAGCAGAGCACAATATTAAAGCCCATGAACATTTGTTAATACCTTTTAGAATAGAAACTAAGCTTAAATGTCAGATTTGTTCAGAATCGTTCAACTTGTTTAGGTTATTGAATATACATATGAACAGACATTTTCAGAAGTTTGTCTGTTATGTTTGTGGAGCAGGTTTTTCTAATTTAGTGTTTTTGAACTTACATAGATCGAGGTTGCATCGACCGATCGAATGTCAGAAGTGTGATGTCAGTTTTAAGAGTAAATCTGAGAAGAAAAGCCATGATATTGAATACCATGGGATAAAATTTGAAAGGAAACAGAGATTTCCTTGTAAATTCTGTCAGCAGCGATTTTTTCAAGAGGATTTAAAAGTGAAGCATTTAGTTGAAGCGCATGGGGTCAAAAAACCAGAGTTTTCTTGTCAATTTTGCTCAAAAATCTTTATTACGAAAAGTTTGTTGAACAATCATGTAAAAGTAGTTCATATGAAGGAGAGAAGCCATCAATGTAGCGTTTGTAGTAAGGTTTTTTATACTAAGTCTGATGTGGTTAGGCATAGTGTAACTCATACGGGGGAGAAAAACTTCGTTTGTAGTATTTGTAGCAATTTATTTGCTTCTAAAGATTCCTTGAGACGGCATGTCAACAGAGTTCATGTTGGTCAGTAAATAAATAATATCAAAACAAGTTTTTTTTTATTAGTCCTAACTAATTTTAACGAAGTCTGTGGCGCAGTGAGCCAAGGCCAGGTTGCGGGTTCGATTTCCGCCTTGCAACAAATCTTTCTCATGATCTGCAAACGGTTACCGCTACGAACTACATTGTAATGAAATACAGCGATGCATGCAAAATAAGCCGGGTACCTTTACTCCGATTTAAAAACCTGGATAATTTTTTTATACAAGGAGGTTACAAAACCCAAGGAATATTGGTGGATGATATTTAACGACATTGGTATCATCGAAGCGAAGCATGGATGCTTGAATCATTTTTGGTTTGAAAGCTTTCATTCATCAATGAATTGACATCTCTTTCGTGTTCGAATTTAAATTAAAAACAAATTCGCTGCACATGCGAGATTATGCGTTATATTTGAGTTTTTAGTGATAACCTTGCTGTTACCTTGTTGTTTTCTGTTTTTGTTAAGATTATATTCTTAAATGGTCTTTGTTGTCTTAAAATATATTGGATTCTAAATCGGAGTTTTCGTAGATACCTAGCTCGTTTTGTAAGTAAATAAATAAATAATGCTGGACATATCACTCAGAATCATCTAGCCACAAACTAAGCAGAGCTTGTGTTATGGGTACTAGATAACTGATAAACATAAAACAATACTAAGGTTTTTATTTATTATACTCTGGGTAATTTCTAAGAAATTAATAAATCCCAAAAATTTACGATCCCGACGGGATTCGAACCCGCACCTTCCCCTTCAGCGCAGGGGTGCTCTTTTTCCAACTAAGCTACGTGATCTTATCGAGTCGGCCCGAAAATCTTTGGGAGTTCTTTCGGCACTTACGCCGTCAGCGCCACCTACAGAGGAAACAATGAAGTTATCCAATTCTGCTCAAAGACCAAATTTACATTTAGTTCTTTGACGAGAGGTTTTGCCGTTGCTTGATTCTAAGGTTTTTATCTCTCAAAGAACTAAATGTAAATTTGGTCTTTGAGCAGAATTGGATAACTTCATTGTTTCCTCTGTAGGTGGCGCTGACGGCGTAAGTGCCGAAAGAACTCCCAAAGATTTTCGGGCCGACTCGATAAGATCACGTAGCTTAGTTGGAAAAAGAGCACCCCTGCGCTGAAGGGGAAGGTGCGGGTTCGAATCCCGTCGGGATCGTAAATTTTTGGGATTTATTAATTTCTTATAAAACAATACGTTAACTAAATATATAGATTTTGTACTTACATAGAAAACGACCAGAACACCCGGAACAAATATCTGCAAATCGTATAAACATTTGTCCCGAGGCGGGAATCGAACCCTCAACCTCGTCGTCGCGTCGTCTCAGAAGTGTAGTAGTTACAGATTTTCCGTTCGATCATTTCATAGCTCTACGTAACTATGAAATGTGCTACGATGCTACGAAATGTGCTACGATGCTACAAAATGTGCTACGAAGCTACGAAATTTGCTACGACGCGACGCTACGAAATGTGCTACGAAATCTACGAATGAAATGACTTGTTAGAGTCAATGAATGTGACGAATGAGATCGAAGATAAATGGATACTTTTTAAATAGCTATCTTCGATCAAGTATCTACCGAAGGGGATCTCTTTTTTCATTGATTTTATCCTGTTACAGAACATTTAAGCTTCATGCGCAGACATTATACCAGCTGCGCGCGGCGCCCTTAACCAATGAAAAAAGAGATCCCCTTTAGATCAATGCCCTTACCTTTAAATCTCTGTGGTTCTTACGTAGGTATTCTCCAAAAAGTATACAATAACTACGTAAGTATACTCTTAGGTTTGCGTCAAGATTGGAAGTTTTCGTCAAAGAGAATAAAACCACTTTCGTCCTTGGTTTTGTAAATAACATAATTATTGTAAATTTTTAATCAAAATGCCAAATAGAGACCAAACGCCTAATATTTATAAAAAATGCGATCACATAAAAAGAATCGAGCCAACTTTTGAAGCTGACTTGGGTAATTTTTATATCTATTTTACAAGTCATTTTTATGAAAACTAATAGGTATAGGTTATTATTTCCCATGGAAACTGATAGAATAACTGATGAATATGTAGCATAGGTAATACTATGTACTGGTGGCCTTGTAAATCATAATAAATTACAAAAGCAGTGCATTCACAAAGTAATATATTTTCACACACAAAATGTTTTTACAATGTTTTGACAACTCATAAATCAAGTGCGCGGCGAGCTCACTGCTCTTGCGCCGCACTAGCCTCGCTTTGAAATCGTGTGTTATGTTAATATAAGGAAGAGCCACGTAGTAATACAGTGGTATTACTACCTCGTACATTGTCTACACAAGGTAAGGTAGGTAAGTATAGATACCTAATTATACCTAATTCTAAGGTTTTTTGTTATACCCGCACTTTGAGTATCTCTAAGAAATGAAATAAGTTCCCAAAAATTTTCGGTTTCGGTGGGACACGAACCCGCGCCCCACCCTCAGTACGGGTGTGCTCTAACCAACTAAGCCACGAAACCCTAGTCGGTTCAACCGAAAATCTTTGGGACCTCTTACGGACTATAGCGCCGGTGGGGTGGCTCCACCTAATACACTACACTATACCTAATTCGATCTGTATCCAACCATCCCCAGAAATGTCCAAGAGCATAGCAAGTAATTACCGCGTCTTACCAACATTCGAGAAGACGATGTACGACTCTGTAAAGACGAAGTACTACTCCCTGGAACGGAACGAGCTGCTGAAGTGTCGCTGGGCGGAGTACAAGCGGCAGATAGAGACGAGGGTTTTCTCGCCCTTCCAGTTTCCTGATAATAGGTTGGTAGCAAAGAGTTTTCAGCGTCAAAAAGGAGGTTTTCATTTCGACTGTAAAAAAGGTTGTACCTACCTACTTAGGTTTTGTTTGACGACCGATGTGGCGCGGTGGGCGAAGGTCTGACTGCGACGCAGGAGGTTGCGGGTTCGATTCCCGCCTCGGGACAAATGTGTGTACGATCCGCAGACATTTGTTCAGGGTGTTCTGGCTATGTATAATAAAAAAATATCTATCTATGTATTGTATTATATTAGGTATGTATATCAGTTATCTAGTACCCATAACACAAGCTCTGCTTAGCTTGGGGCTAGATAATGCTGTGTGAATTGTCCAGCATTATTATTATTAGGTATACTTACCTACCTACTACTTCAACCTAACCCCTCGTTTTCACCAAGGTATAGAAAACTTGTATGAAAGATGTATTTGTGAACTTCTAGTTGTCTACATGTTTTGGACATGTTTATTGTAAAAAGTAAATAGGTAGGTAGTTTTAAACTTTATCCAACAAGGATTAATAGAGCGTAAAACTTGTTTTTAACTACTATAAAACGGTTGTTGTTGTTGTTCCTTGTTTTCACCAATAAACAATACTTGTCTAAAACGCCTGTTTTTTGTAATGAGAACGCAGTTAATGTATCAGACAAGTTTAAAACATATCGTAGTTGGGAGACATGAGTGTAAACGCAGAGATGTGTTTTTTACTTGTCATAATATGCTGGTCAGTGTGAACGAAAGAATGTATAAGACAAATTTTGTATGCAACTAGTTGTAAACATGTTTCTTGGTGAAAACGAGGGGTAATGCCACTGAAAGGTAGCTTAATTTTAAGAAAATTCATAGATTAGTTCCACTGACGCTTAGTGCGTTACCTATATCCATAAATAAAAGTAAAAAAGCCCATTGAATTAAATCCCCTTGGAGTCGAGACCCTAGGTCCGTGGTGTACCGAGGCTCTCCGGGTTTTCAAAAAATTATCTGAGCGTCTGGTCGAAGCGACGCGTGACCCGAGAGCTGCTGAGTGTCTGGCGCAGCGCATCAGCATTGCTATACAGCGGGGCAATGCAGCTAGCGTCTTGGGCACGCTTCCGACTGGTATTGATATGGATCAGTTGAGCTACTTGTAGATTGTTTGCAACAGTCTGCAGTTAGCTCAATTGTTTCAATTGTAAATAGGTACCTACTAGTTTAACGTTTAAGTTTACGATTTCATACAATATTTATCTGCCAGCGTCATGCCGCGCAGTTCCGATGCAGTTCAGTTCCACTCAGTAGGTACAGTGCGCGTCAGAATTAAGTATCTCCCTTACTTACTACCCCTTACTACCCCTTACTACCCTTACTACACTTACCCTACTTCTCTTAGACAAGGGGGATACTTAATTCTGACGCGCACTGTACATTGCACTTTAAAGACCATCCTAACATAACAAATGATGTTATTTTAATTTTACCACAGCGACATCCACTTCTTCAAAGGCTGTGTTCGCCTGCTACCAAGCGAGACCATACGTCCCACAGATAACCATAGATTTCACATGACAGCCGGTCCGGGGGTCGATTCTAGAGGTCACATACCAATACCTAGAGAACGGTTCATGAAGAGGGGTATTGAGAAGAAGGTGGAGAAGAAACGAAGAAGTTCTCCGAATAAGGAGGCTGGTGCCGAGGAGAAAAAACCAGTGAAATAGGTAAAGAGGCGGAAATAAAAACCATGACAACCTACTTACTTACCTACTGATGTGGGTAGTCTGACTTACAGACCACATAAAATAAAAAAAACGTTGGTACCTAGGTACTTTACTTAACTTATAGGTACCTACTTAAATTATTTAAAAAAAAATATATTTGCAAAAATAGGACACCAAATATAAACATACATTCTACCTACATATGTGATTATAAAAAATAATCAACTTATTATAAATTTAAATTTGAATCCTTGCTCTAACTAAGAAAATCTTGTGTGAAGGTGCGAGTTTTACGATGTTTACTTTTCAGTTTTTTATTCAATTCACAGAGTACATTATTTATAATACTGAGAATTCAATTCTTATCTCAAATATTAGATAGGAATCTTTGTCTTCAAAAAATGTTTCAATTAATTATGCATATTTCTTAATTTTAACATTACCTACCTACTTAAGAAGGCCCTGAACCTCTAAGCTCCCATACAAACGTACTTTTCGATTCATTTGGAAACTGCGTCCCGATTTTAATGAAATTTTGTCTACAATCGGATAAGAAATAGCTATGTTTGTATCGTTTTAGTTTTTCAAAATACTTTATCATCATAAAGTGAGAGCGAAAATTCATTTTTATCCATTTTCAAGCGATTTTATAACTTTCGCTCTAATTTATTGATGATTAGGTATGTATTTTTAAAAACTAAAACGATACAAACATCGCTATTTCTTATCCGATTATGTTGTAGGTAGGTATGCAAAATTTCATTAAAATCGGGGACGTGGTTTCCAAATGAATTGAAAAGTACGTTTGTATGGGAGCTTAGAGGTTCAGGCCCACCTTAAGAGTGCGACCTATAACGCCATTTTGTGAAAAGTGTATCATAGGTACCTACCTAGGCATAGGATTTCTCGTTCCTAGGAGCGGAGCTCAGAGCAGCGGCGCGGCGTGAGTGCAAAAATTAAGTATTTGCTATTAATCTATTTTATTCAAAAAATAAGCATTTGTAATACAGAAAAAAACAACGATTATTCTACTAAATCATTGATCTGATCTGAATGTAATTAATTACTTACATTTCTTGCTTATAACATTCCTACTTAAATTACTTATACCTATTATAATAACTTAGGTTAGGGATTTTTTGTCTACTTAAGTAGTTATTTTATTTTATTGGTATATAGCACTTATACTACCTACTCCAAATAAACTAACTTTCCAAATAAAACCAAGCCAATACAATTGAGTTTTTAATTAAAAACTATCAGAAGACCACAACATCTCAAATTGATACAGTAGGTAATGTAGTGTAGTAGTAGTTATTTTGATTTACTGTGATTGTGCGCTACCTGCTACTGTTTGTAGGATAGGAACCGGCGGCGGAAGATCAGCGTTACGTGTATTTGGTCTACCGGTACGGTACATGCTGAGTCAGTTCCTAATTTGTAACTATAACCCACACACAAAATACCAACCTAATGTACTAGTTTTAAGATTTTGTTTAACTGTGTAATTGGTTGTTGTTAAAAATGAATGTATTTTCTTCTTCTTTCTTCTTTTTCTTAATGTTGTTTCTAGGGTTTCGTGATCGGTTTCGAAACTGTTATGGTCTATCCGTCCTCCTTTTTTCTTAGCTATCTCAGTAACTACCGCAGCTATTCTCTTGAAATTTTAAACGATAATTTCGTTCACCAAGTACCTACTGATGATAAGAAATAAATAAATGAAAAATCTAAATGAAAATTGTCAGTTGGTAAGTACCTACTAGGTACCTACAAATTGTGATGTCAAAATTTTAAGACGAAATTTTTAGAGACCTAAGGTTTCAAATGGGTTACAAATTAAGGGTATCGGTTTGTATACATTTCAATAGGTACCGATTTAGAAATTTCTGTAGGTTGCATATATTAGGTAAGTACTTTTTGAAATATGTTGAAAAAAGTCGAAAAATTTACCCCGTTCCCTTATTTTCTAAGTTTGCAGAGCGATCCATCTGAAAGGGACCTACTATTTTTCGATAATAAGTATTTAAATAGCAGTCTCTAACCGGTAGGTACCAAAAAAGTACCTACCTATATATTTTTGGCAAATCTTCGAAACCCTCGGCGCGCGAGTTGCACTCGCACTTGACGGATCTTGTTTATACAGGGTTATTGGATGTAAGCTAAGTTTCAAATAAAACCTCTCTAACGAACGATTATTGAATCGAAGGGTGTACAGTGCGCGTCGCACCCCTTGTCTAAGAGAGGTAGCGAGATAGGGGGATACTTAATTCTGACGCACACTGTACCTATTACTGCTATTACCAATATACCAAGTTTAAGGATTAAGATCTGGTTCACAAACGTGTTCGCGAGGATGGACAGAATCGGCAGTTCACGCAGTGTTACTAATTTACCAATAACCCTCCCTGTGTATGGTGGGTGCGAACCTCTAAGCCCCAATACAAACGTACATTACGAAACTACGTCCACGATGACATGCTATTTTGCATACATACCTAATAATAAATAATATATTTAATTTATGCATGATGATGATATGATGATGTTTTGAAAAACGGTACAGACATAGCTATTCCTTATCCGATTATGTACGTACCCAGGTACCTAGGTATACAAAATTTCATTCCAATATAGGGTGAAGTTTCCAAATTATTCGTAAATAGGTAGTAGGTACCTACGTTTAGAAGGCATTAGGTGTTCGCTCCCACTTTAATCAATAGATTCGTAAAGATCATTTTCACAAACTCTATTTAAAATAGTATAATATAGCTTGTGAAAATGATCTTTACGAATAATTTTCTTTACGAAAAAAAATCGCATCTGCCCCAACATTGAATCTCCCGCGCATTGTAAAACGAACGCTCTTCAGAAGGTTCCGCCGCCGTAAAAAACACGAGGAGCTACACGAGTACTATGTCGTCGTCTCGCGTCGCGCGTCGTCGCGCGTCGTCAGGCCGCCGCGTGGACGGAAGAAATAAGGCTTGTTGTTATCGCATTGATCTGTCATAACACCTCTTTGACGTTTGTTTGACGTTGATTGCTTGAGTTCATGATTTGTTTGTTTTGATTTGGTTTTGTTTTCGTTTCGAATTTCTTTGGCGAAAGACTAAGTTTAATTTATGAATAAAAATATGAAAAACGAAGATATTTGTTGTTGTTGCCTCGTAAATTGTTGTTATAAGGACGTGAACCAAGTCTACAACCACAATGGAAAACTGGAGAGCTATGGTGAAATGATATCAAATACTTTCAATGTTTCTGTAAGTTATTTTGTAGGTATTTAGAGCTTCCGGGGCTCTCTGAAGTATTCTTGCAACTTTCTTAAGATTTCTCGATCTTTAGACAGTTTGGCTGGTGTTTTCTGACCTTTATAAAACTCCAGTTTTCGCTTTTTTAATCTATTATACCCGCGGCTTCGAACGTGCATTTCAAGTAAGCTAGTTCCGTCCTTGAGATATCATTTACTTCCATACCAAATTTCACTAAGATCCTTTCAGCAGTTTAGGCTTAAAAAGGTTACAGACAGACAGAATTACTTTTGCTTTGGATTAGTAGGATAGATAGATAGATAGACTTTATTTGCATTTTCAGATACACACCTCAGACTAAGTAAAATACACACATACAAAATACAACAATTATACAGTACACTAGTAAAAACAAGCAATAATAAAATATAGTTGACAAAAAACAACAATAATTATTGTTGTTTTTTATGTAGAATAGAATAGAATAGAAAATCTTTATTTGTGTAACAGAGTCAAATTATGACATAGTTATTACATTGCTCTTATAACTAGTATTAAATTAAAAGTTACACAAAAAAGTCACCGGCTCAGCTTAACGCTGGTTTTCAGCGGTGCCAGGATTGGATGTCAACTATATTCTAATCTAGGTAAGGTGTCTATGTGTGCTGCAGTATGTCAAAACGGCCTTGGCTCAGTGTAATATTTTGCTAAACAAGCAAAAGCACTGATTTTCAGCCATGACCTATTGAGAGCAAGTGTTACAAGTCAATGTGTTATTATTATATGTGTAGCTACTAAATGTTTCTGTGTTGTCTGTGTTGTTTGATGTTTTTGTGTGTGAATGTTTCTGTAGGATGGTAATATACAGGATTTTCACCTTTGTTTCAGTTGAGAAGAACAAAGTCAATCTGTGACAGGTGTATAATAAAGTTAAGAGAAGCAGCCGCATTCAAACAGCAGATTGTTGAGGCAGATCTGGCATTGATTACACAGAGCCAGCTGTTGGCTGGTGATGAAGATGATCAAGGTATGCACATCATCATTTTCTTGTCTATAATTCTATTTCTAAGTGGGGGAACAGTGGGGGATCAGGACTGACTTTCGCATGGGAGTGTATTGTGCATTGTCCTGCTGCCTAACCAGGCCATAACCAGCCCAGCTCCTTGAAGTACCGGAGCAGAACTTCTGGTGATTGCCAGCTTCGTTTCAGCTTTTCTGTGGATGTGGACGGGTTTGATGCTTCTATGAGATTTTTAAATACTGTTTGGGCTGTGCAGGCATGGCAACATTTTCCATAGTCTCTTCTTCCTGGAGGCAGCCACGACGCAGGCTGCTGTCTGTGGCTGCCTTCTTAAAAAGATGATGGTTTAACTCACACACGTCCTACACTACGTTTGCCGAGTCGCGGTCTCCACTCAAGAACACGAAAAGAAAAAAAAAAAGAAAATTTACCATACTACCTTACATTACAAGTTTGTACAGCGTTCTAAGTTAACGCAATCAAATGTTACAGACGTTTCTGCCCAATTTTTTTAAAATTTTCGGACATGCTTACAAAATCTATAGGGTACTTGCCGTTGAACTGGAATCATGAAATTTGGCAAGAAGTCAGCACAAGTAGGTAATGGAAAAAATCTTAAAACCGTAAATTTGATGTTAATACACAGTAAAAAAATGTTTGATTACTTACGATTACCTACAAGTTTGTACGGAACCCTTGATTCTCGAATCCAACTCTCACTTTACGTTTTATTTCATTATAAGTAAAAATTTATTGCCTGGAATGTGTCCGGATCGAAGTCGGAAATCAGGGTTGGAAATATTACCTAACATATTTCGATCACGATTTAAAAAAAAGCAAAATCATGTTATTTTCGATTTTTTTGTTAAATTCATACTGTCCGTTTTCAGAAATACGTGAAGTTAAACTAGAACCTGAGGAAGCAAATGAGGCAATGCCACAAGATCAGTTGGAAAATTATGAAGTTGCATCTATGGACTCAGCTGATCGTGAGGAGTCTTCAGAAAAGAACAGTGAGGCGAAAGAAACTAAAGAAAAAGCCAATAAAGACAGGAGAAAGAAATATAAAAGTAAGTAATATCTAATTAAGGAGACTTGGGACCAAAAGTCAGTTTGACCCATACCACAGCCTTAAGGCGGTTGTATGGGTCAAACTAGCGCCACTACCTATTTTATCTTATTATTACGTTGAACAAAGGAAATTTCCAAAATCCATCGTACAGTTTGTGATATCTATTATAAGCTTTTTTTTAATGCCTCTGTAATAGTTTTCCTATAATTAGTTTAGCCAGAAAATCGAAAATAGATATTGGTGGCCACCAAGGGCAACTTCGATATTCTGCCTAAACCTAATAGAATAAAACTATTACACAGGCATTAAAAAAAAGCTTATAATAGATATCACAAACTGTACGATGGATTTTTGAAATGATCTTTGTTCAACGTAATAATAAGATTAAATAAGTGGCGGCGCTAGTTTGACCCATACCACAGCCTTAAGGGGCCTGCGGATGATGATTCGCCCATACAAACGTAATACCAAAATGATTTGTAATTCGACCATATTTCTACCATATCATGTTGTTTTTTGTATTCGAATAGTGTATATCTAGGTCCCTGGTTGGTTTTTTCTTAATAATAGACACCTATAATGAAATGTGAGCAAAAATATGCAAAATCGAATTTTGCACGTCGAAAATGACATGCTTTCGTCCTATTTGTTTTGTATTAAAAACAACAATACCGTGCGTTTTGTTTGTTAAGGAACATAGCTTATATTGTCTAGTTACAGAATAACAACACAATGTCGAAGATTCAACAACTTTTCAGTCATCATTTATGGTATTACGGAACATAATAATTCACGAATTGAAGTTGCGAGCAGCTGTCGCCGGATTCTTAATAAAAATATACGTTAAAGCTGCGTCTGTGTCACTCGCCGATTACTATAGAAAATATATCGTTATACACCTTGCTATGACTTATAATATTAATACATATTATAGCTCCGTCTGTTGTAGGGTTAATACTGAGAAACCAAAGCACACCTATAAAAAGTCAAAAGTCAATAACTTTATTTCTTTAGGCTTACAAAAAAGCTCTAAGACAAGTCAAATTTAATACATAAACAGTTTTATAAATAGTAATTAACAAACAAGAAACAAAATGTTATTGATTTTGTTCGCTTAAATTTTTTGTCCACTAGTGGAAGAAGCGAAAAATAAACCACTAGTAAGCTTGTATAATCTCACTAATATTATAAACGTGAAAGTTTAGATGGATGGATGGATAGATAGATGGATGGATGTTTGTTCCTTTATCACGCCAGAACGGCAAAACGGATCTGGATGAAATTTGGCACAGAGATAGATTATAGTCTGGAATAGGACATAGGCTACTTTTTATCCCGAAATTCCTACGGGAACGGAACTACACGGGTGAAACCGCGAGGCGCTGCTAGTCCTTACATAATCCTTATGAATTTATAGTTTTTCTGGGTCGTCCGTCATGAACCCACCTGTCTTCAGCTTTCGGCTTGACGTTGAGTTTCGAGACACCGCTTTTCCTTTATACTATACATGCCTTAAATCAAGTATTTGATTTAAATGTTTTTTTTTCAGAAAAATCCCGAAGAGTATTGAAAGGACCGACCAAAAACACAATCCAGCTGATCTCAAATTCCAACCTCTGTATCTTCAAACCATTCCAAAATAACACTGAATACGCTTGTTATCTATGCAAGGAAACCTGTACCAACATAAAGAAGCTAAGAGAGCATTCAAAAACACACAAATTAAGCGATTTTTTGACTAAAATCAGCGCTTTACAAGGCATGACGTGTAGACACGTCGACATTTCAAACTTAAGCTGTATATGCGCACACGCATGCGAGGATCTAGACGCCTTAACATCACATTTAACAGAAAAACATGGCATTCCATTTCAAAATGGCGGACATCTACTAATACCTTACAAATTAGAAAATGGCTACCAATGCGTTATTTGTAGAAAAGAATTTAATACATTTTATAGTTTAACTAATCATATGAACTGTCATTCAACGAATAACGTCTGTGACATATGTGGATCTGCATACTTTAGCCGTCAATATCTACGTCAACATGTAAAAGCGAAACACAGAGAGAGCAAATGCAGAATATGCCTTTCCAAATTCGCTACAGCAGCAGATCTTGCTCAGCATACCAGAAAAATACACAAAAAGATACCAAAAAGGGAATATCAATGTAACGAATGCAATTTTATTTTCAATTACGGATATAAGTTGAAAAACCATATGGTTATTTCTCATGGTATGCCAGATATTAAAGTCGATTGTGGTATATGTGGGAAGGTATTGAAGAACGAGTTATGTTTGAGAACACATAAGCGAAACGTTCATGATAAAGAAAGACGGTTTCAATGCACACTTTGTGATTTAAGATTCTTTACTAAGTTTGATAAGGTTCGACATGAGAAAACTCATTTAGACAAATGTTTATTTAACTGTGATTGTTGTGAGACAAAATTTAAAAGTAAAGATTCTCTGCGTAGGCATATGAAAAAACAACATACTGTATCAATTTAAGAATAAATATTTTTAAACTTACGCGATCGGAACACATGTTTATAAATAAATCGAATCTACGCCCCACCCTCAGTACGGGTGTGCTCTAACCAACTAAGCCACGAAATCCTAGTCGATTTCGTCGAAAATCTTTGGGACTTCTTACGGCTCTAGCGCCGTTAGCGCCACCTACAGGGGAAACATTACAGTTATCCAAACCTGTTCAAAGACTAAGTTACATTGAGGTGTTGCCGTTGCAGGTTTTTTTTGTTCGATTTTTTTTTTTTGGAACATATTTAATTTCTGAGAGATAACCCAGTGTGAGGGTTTACGCACTGTAATAAAAAAAAACCTTAGAATTTATTGATTATAAAATTCTTTAATATTATAAAAACATTTTTCTAAAAGCCACCTATGGAATTTTGTTCTAAATTTACTAGTAGGCAGTTCTCTTATGTGTCTAGGAATTTTGTTATAATGCTGGACAATTCACACAGCATTATCTAGCCCCAAGCTAAGCAGAGCTTGTGTTATGGGTACTAGATAACTGATAAACATAATATTATACATTACATAGATATTTTTTATTATACATAGAAAACGACCAGAACACCCTGAACAAATGTCTGCAGATCATACACACATTTGTCCCGAGGCGGGAATCGAACCCGCAACCTCCTGCGTCGCTGGCAGGCCTTCGCCCACCGCGCCAAAGAGGTCGTTGTTGTATACTTTTACAGTAATGGAAATGGTAGACCAATTTTTCGCAATCATTGCAGTTTTAAATGGCGGAAATATAAGCATAGACTCCGATTTAGAATCCTAGGTATTTTATGTCAACAAAAACATGAATGAAAACTCAACAAAAACTGATAACAGTAACAGAAAACAACAAGGTAGCAGTGACATTATCACTAAAAACTAAAACATAAACTGCGACAACGGATAATTTCACATGTGCAGCGAAAAATGTTAAAATTTGAATGCGAAAACGAACGAGAGATCAATTAAATGATGAATTAAAGTTTTCAAAACGAAAAATTGTTTCAAGATTCTGTGCTTTGCTTCGGTGATACCAATGTCGTTAAAATATTTTCCACCAATATTCATTGGGTTTTGTTGCCACTTTGTATACAAAAAATATCCAGGTTTTTGAATCGAAGTATAGTGGAATCTCTTTTTTATTTTTATTATCTATAGATTGGTTAAACACCGTACAAACTGAATTGCGCAAGCAAGACGGAGCGTGTATGGGCCATTACAATCTTATACGACACGGTAAAATTAAGGTACATATGGTAACTTATTATTACCATAGTTATTTATTTATCACAATAATAACATTGCAGATTAATCTAATGTCATCAATGTAAAATTATACAGGGTTATTGGTAAATTAGTGACAATACGTGAACTGCAGGTCCTGCCCATCATCACAAACACGTTCGTGAAGGCGCCAAGTCTAAATTCTAAAAAAAATATAAGTCACCTCTGATACTAAATGAAAAAACATCTTTGATTTGAACCCAACGAGTTACTTAAGACCGATCTTTCACTGTCATTATCTTCTGTTAATTCAGGGCAGAGCGGTTTTTAACTTGAGTTTCAAATAAAACCTCTGTAACGAACGATTATTGAATTGCGGGTGGTACAATACCAATACCAAAATTAAGAATTAAGACTTGGCGCCTTCACGAACGTGTTTGTGATGATGGGCAGGACCTGCAGTTCACGTATTGTCACAATTTTTTTTTTATTTGCTTTTAGCGGCTTTCTTATCACTACGGCCATGATAGGCCTATTGTGATCGCCACTTTAATGTGTTCACCCCTAGGACTGCGGCGTTCAGAGTTCGCCACTTACCCTTACAGCTGCTAGGAACTGAAGGATTTTCTTCGGGGGATGTCTCGTAGCTGTCACTAATTTACCAATAACCCTGTATAATCCAATCCAACCTTATGCTACCCTAGCGTTCTAGATTCGCTGCCGTCTACACAGGTCCCACAGACGGTACTAATAAACATTCTCGGCACTAGAATACTCGTTTTTTCACTTTGACAGTACAGAATGATGTTGATTATTTTCAGGGTAACCTTCACTTTGTTGTCTTCTTTGTTTATTCTGAAAAAAAAAACCAATATTATAGATATGGCTTTTGCGTACATGACTAAACTTTGGGAGGAATGGGAGGAATGTATAGGTTTTTAGGGTTCCGTACCCAAAAGGTAAAAACGGGACCCTATTACTAAGACTCCGCTGTCCGTCTGTCCGTCTATCACCAGGCTGTATCTCATGAACTATCAGACAGTTGAAAATTTTCACAGATGATGTATTTCTGTTGCCGCTAGATGTGGGCGCCGCCTTAAAAATTCTCGGCGGCGGCGCGCTGACTTATTTCAATCGGCGGCGGCGTGGCGCCGGCGGCGTAGTTTTCTACTACCTACCTCCAACTTAAACTCGCAATCTACTCCCTACCTTCTTTAAGCCGGCCGGCTTCTTAATATCGTTTTAGGCGGACGACAGGAAAATGTCAGTCCTATACAGTACAGTAAATACCTTGTCCAGATCAGGTCATCAGGTACAAAAAAAAAACAGTTTTCCAAAGGGACACTTTAATAGCCTCGTAAACAATTTTTTAACATAAACACAGATAATAATAATTATAAAATATGTAAGATTGATAATCAATCTTACATCTTACTTGATCTTACATATTTTATAATTATCATGAATAAATATGATTTTATTAACCCGAATCGAGCTCAAGCGAGATCTTTTGGCCGTAACTGTTAGCCCAGCTACTGAGAATACCCTCTCACTCGGAGTGCTAGTGGCAGGTATACAGAGTAAAGCTCTAGCAGCAAGAGCAGCAAGATGAGGAAATGCTTCTTTTTTATTATTCCAATAGGATAATAAATCACCATCTTTTGGTTCTGTAGGATCAGCACCAGCAATGTAACGCCAACATTCTTGCTCTATTGGATCACCTTGAATGCCTTGGCATGAACTCATACTATGTTTCCTTGACAGTTTGTGCAATAATGATGTGTCAATTACATTGCTGGTGCTTGTACTTGCTGCATTTTCGGCTAAAGCTTCTGGTTCGTTATTAATATTTATGATTTCCCTAATGTACGAGGAAAGGAATGACGTCCTGGTCATATTCTGGTTTTCAAGATATGAATCTATTTCTGACAGACTCATGAAGCGGTTATCCAATAGTGCTGCTGCGACAATGGGCTTTGTTACTGGGAATCTTTTATTTATTTTTGCCATCATGTTGCGTTTTAAGCGTAACATTATTAGCGCTTCATCATCTTGATTGATCCTTAATACGTCTTTAATCTCCGAAAGAAACACCAGAGCAACATTCATCGTGCATGCTTTCTGAGACGACAAGATTTCGACGATTTCGCGAAAGCTTCTCAAAAATTTTACCAGATCCTCTAAAAGGATCCACTCACTCTGAGTTATTCTGAGTTCTTCTTGGCCAATCTTCCTCAACATATTATTTATAGGTTCTCGGTTGCATATGTGGATTACACTTTCTAGCATTTCTAAGATGCTGTGCCAACGAGTTGGGGTCGCGGTTTTGATTGTTGGAATATTTTTGTAATTTTCGGATCCTGATGGTAAAGCCCTGCTCTCATTTTCGGTTTCTTCCGCATTTTCCAATATTAGATCAACTTGAGGGACAGGGTCGCTCTCGTTACTTTCTAAAGTTTCAACGACGCTTTCTATTTTTTCCAAAAACTCTAGCTGTTGCTGTACCTTTTCGGCCTCAGCATGCAACTCTGGGGCGCGATATCTCACAGCCTTAACAACTTTTTTGAAAATATTTCCAACAAAAGCTGCTTCTAGTTTTTGCATCGAAAAAAACGTCAATGGAAAGTTTATTCACTGTAGTTTTTGATAATTCAGTCATTTTGGATGAGTCAATCACGATAAAAAATACACGTCTTTACGCCACTCACGCCGCGCGGTGAATGTCGGCGGCGGCGGCGGCGTGCGGGGGGCACACGGCGGCGCGGCGCCGGCGCGGCGCCCATATCTAGTTGCCGCTATAACAACAAATACTAAAAAACAGAATAAAATAAATATTTAAGGGGGCTCCCATACAACAAACGCGATTTTTAGGGTTCCGTACCCAAAGGGTAAAAACGGGACCCTATTACTAAGACTCCGCTGTCCGTCTGTCCGTCTGTCACTAGGCTGTATCTCATGAACTGTGATAGTTAGACAGTTGAAAATTTTCACAGATGATGTATTTCTGTTGCCGCTATAACAACAAATACTAAAAAACAGAATAAAATAAATATTTAAGGGGGCTCCCATACAACAAACGTGATTTTTTTGCCGTTTTATAGATAATGGTACGGAACCCTTCGTGCGCGAGTCTGACTCGCACTTGGCTGGTTTTATTTTTTATAGATGGTTGTATCCGACACACGACACAAAAGTGTCTACGCTTGCTTAGCGCCTAAAGAAATAAAGATATTGAGTTTGTATTTTGATCCATTTACTCACATGAACTGTTCACCCGCATTCGATTCGTCAACTGCCAGTTTTTCGCTGATGATAATGGAGTATCCACCGCTGTACACCTTGATACCTTCTGATACCGCTAAAACTGCAAACCTGCAAATCATAATAGAATCTATCAGAAAATAGTTTACTGCACACTAAAATCTAAAAAACAATAAAATAACAATAATTAATGGTAGATAATTCACACAGCATTATCTGGCCCCGAGCTAAGCAGAGCTTGTGTTATGTGTAGGTACTAGATGATATATATAATAAAATACTTTATCTACCCAAATATCATAAACCCTCTCTAATGCGTTCAAAAACCATAGGTAATGACCAGCATTACCAACCAACAGAAATAAACGGAACTGTAATGAACTCATAACCTACTGAAAACCGTAGGTTATAGAGTTTAAATTTGGAATAGGTGTCAAATTCAAGTGAGTGTGCTATACTAGTATCTACATTCTAACTATAAATCGCACGACATTTTGATCTCGAGTGACACAAGAATAGTGACTTTGTTCGTTTGTCTATGATTTAAAAAAAATACAGATATTCGAAACGCCGCCATTTGGAGCTGTCATTTGTTCGTTAGCTTTTTATTTCCAGTTACGAGTAGACAAATTTTCTGATAAGTTGAATAAGTTCTTTATTTCTGTCGAAAATGAGTGATAGTGACTCAGAACAACTGTCAATGTTAACTACCTACCATTACTATAATAAATAATTTGCTTCTGTATGTGTTCAATTTATTTTTTATTGCATTACACTGGTAACAATGCTGGTCATTTCCCTATGGTTTCTGAACCCATCATAGAGTCCTTATGATATTTGGGTAGATAAAGTAGTGTATGCAACTGTACATAATTAGGCATTACAACACTCGTGTGATGCTATTAAGAAACTCGCCTTCGGCTCGTTTCTTAAACCCACACTTGTGTTGTAATGCCCTCCATTATGCACAGTTGCATAAACTACTATTATTAACAAAGAAAATTGTCTCAAGCATCTTGTCACAAGCACGGTACTTTTAAGTTGTTTATAATTGAATTGAATTCTTCAGCATTTTTTTTTGGTTTACCTTGGTTTGTCATCTCGACAATCGGCCAATAGAAGTTCTTGTGTCCCTTGAAGCGTTGTATCTCCGGATAATGTTTGCACGTATGGATATTGTAAGATACATTCTCCTGGAATATCAAAAATTATGATGAAAACAAAAGCATTACATAAACCTACGAATCAAAACGTAAGTCATTTCAATAAACCGCAGGGTTCCTAAGATCTCGACCAAATTATGTGCAAAACAGTGCAACTTCATGATTTTTTTCTATCGTATTTAATTTCCTTATGAATCCGGCGACAGCTGCTCGCAACTTCAATTCGTGAATTATTATGTTCCGTAATACCAAAAATGATGACTGAAAAGTTGTTGAATCTTCGACATTGTGTTGTTATTCTGTAACTAGACAATATAAGCTAATGTTCCTTAACAAACAAAACATACGATATTGTTGTTTTTAATACAAAACAAATAGGACGAAAACATGTCATTTTAGACGTAAAAATATGTTAAGTTCGATTTTGCATATTTTTGCTTACATTATAGGTGTGTATTACTAAGAAAAAAACCAACCAGGGACCTAGATTATATACTATTCGAATAAAAAAAACAACATGATATAGTGGAAATATGCTCGAATTACAAATCATTTTGGTAGTACGTTTGTATGGGCAAATCATCATCCGCAGGCCTCTTAATCGTGTTTTCACGTTGAAGGAACCACAGAAAAAATGTGTAATTTTATGTGATTCGAGTTTTCAACCAGGGAATCCCGTGAGGACTTAGATCTAGTACTACCTACTTTGACAAGCAAACACGCTAGGCTCGCCTCTGAATTGTTATTATTTAAGGCACATTTTTCGCATTGTATAGAAGAAAATGCACATTTCTATGGCATTGCCCTCCGACCAGGTGGGATGACGATTTGCGAAAGACTGCTGGCAGATGCTGGATGCGGCAAGCTGAAGACAAGTCGCTATGGCGCTCATTAGGGGAGGCCTATGTCCAGCAGTGGACTGATATAGGCTGATGATAATGATGATGATGATGGCATTGTATATTTTGACCGAATAAACTTACGATAGAATCCGAAGTTCCTTCCGATCTGCACGTCGGTCCACCTGTCGAGGAGCCAGGAGAAGCTCTCAGACTTGAGTTGGACTTGTGACGCGTTGTTTATGCTCACCGTGGACATGCCATTGTTGCCCTGGAAAGAAATAACGAACTGAAATCAATTTATAACCACAGAGTCAACTTAGCTTTTTTAAAGACATTAAATTACTAATAAAGTTAAAAACTACAACCCGACTACGTGTAAGTTATAAAAGTTTGAAACATTTACATTGACAAAATAGAATGACGTATCGGTCATATTTGATAGGCATAGAGTTGAAAATGAAAATAGGTCGTAGGTATTGTAATTTTTCTCTATGGGGCCTGCAGCCTGCGGCTACCTAAACTTTAATACGCGTTTTGAAGGCTTATTCGGGGTCGGAGCCCTAAATCCTATAGCCTATAACCATCGGGGTATTGAGACGAATCAATCGATACATAATTTGTTGAAATCGAACCAGTAGTTTCAGCGCTACGTGGGAACAAAGAAATCGGCCACATACATACAAACATACAAATATACAAACATACAAACATAGGGTGCTAACCTCATAACCCTCCCCTGTTGGTAGTCGGGTAAAAAGGAAATTACTTGAAAAAAAAAACGCAACATACATATAATGTTCTTTGTAGTTAGTTCAATTACCATGCTTATTCACTTCTGTATTTATGGGCTTGATAAAGGAGGATTTAGATGTTACTTTGCGATATTTTCTATCGAGAAAATTTTATGGAATCGTGTTTTCAAAACATACGAACGATAGTGTAAGTCCTAAACATTACCATTTATAAATTGCAAAGTTAAATATTCAGTAACTTGGAAGATATGGACATCCGGCGGAAATGATTAAGGTAGTACCTAGTAGGTAAGTGTCTATTTTTCTTGTATGTTTGAGTAGTTAGTCCGTAAAGCCAACAAGTGGCTCTGACGGAAGACCAGCGTTGGTTGCTAGCTTACTAGTCAACCAACTCATGCTTTTTGTTACTGGGCTTACATTTTTGTATGTTAATCTAAGTTTATTGTGTATTTTAGTGTAAGTATGTGTAAGTCTTTTAACAAAATAAATTATATTCTATTCTATTCATATTCTATATTCTATTCTATTCATATTCTATATTCTATTCTATTCATATTCTATGCTATTTAGGTATATTCTATATTCTATTCTATTCTATAGTAAAGGCCCTTAAACTTAAAATTGCAACTAAATAAAAGCCAATGCAAAAAGTACAGGGTTACCTTGAAAACAGCAGTTACATTAATAGGATCGATGCTGTACGCCTTGAGGACCTGGCCCCACGCCGTTTGAGAGATCAGCTCTGACTCCAGGAAACCAGTTCTGGAGAGCTGGAACAAATTGACAATACAGGATACAGACCATAATCATAAAAGCGTCTTGGCGCCTTTACGAACGTGTTTGTGATGATGGGCTGAACCTGCAGTTCACGTATTGTCACTAATTTACCAATAACCCTGTATAAATAAACTCGTCGTTACCAGAGCAAAGTGTTTTCTACAGATTGTCAGAATTATCCACTTCGAGCAGAATACTTGCTCGCGTCAAACGTAGTACGCTCTTCGACCAGGTGGGATGACGATTTGCGAAAGACTGCTGGCAGATGCTGGATGCGGCAAGCTGAAGACAGGGCGCTATGGAGCTCATTAAGGGAGGCCTATATCCAGCAGTGGGCTAATATAGGCTGATGACGATAAGCAGAATGCACTCACATTGTTTGCTTCTCTAAGGCCCGTATTATAAAAGCTTCCTCAGTTATCAATCGATGCTTGAGTAACGCTTTTCTATGGCATAAACGTCACTCAAGCATAGATCTATGACTGAGCGAGCTTTCATAGGAATAGTATTATAGGAGAACAATTTTAAGCTTAGTTTTATATAAATATTGACCTGTATCTAAATCCCATTATATTTAGACTTAGGCGAATAACATTGTATTAAATTTTAAGCGTTATACACTTACTAGTGGTTTATTTTTCGCTTCTTCCACTAGTGGACAAAAAATTGAAGCGAACAAAATCAATAACATTTTGTTTCTTATTTGATAATAATTACTATTTATTAAGCTGTTTATGTATAAAATTTGACGTGTCTAAGTGCTTATTTTGTAAGCCTAAAGAAATAAAGTTATTGAATTTTGAATTTTCATAATACGGGCCTAAGACCGGAACATCCTTTAAAACGTTTCGTAACATACCTGCCTCTTGATACTAGATGTTATTTCTTACACTTACTTTTTTCCCAGTCGCTGTGACAACGAAATCCCCTCCCCCCTCCCCTGAGTAAGTGACCAGCAGCTCGCTGTCAGGCTCCCCCGGGTGGCGCTGGTCTCCCGTGCACACGAGGGTCACGGCGCCTTCGTACGGGACAGGAACTTGGGATATATCTGTGAGTATGGATGTTTGGAGGCGTTCCTGGCCTAGTAGGTGGACCTGAGAACCAAGAGTTTTATAATTGACGCGATATTTAAAGAAAGAAAGAAAGAAATACATTTATTTTTAACTAGCAGCGCCTTGCGGTTTCACCCGCGTAGTTCCCGTTCCCGTGGGAATTCCGGGATAAAAAGTAGCCTATATTCTATTCCAGACTATAATCTATCTCTGTGCTAAGTTTCATCCAGATCCGTTCAGCCGTTCTGGCGTGATAAAGGAACAAACATCCATCCATCTATCCATCCATCTAAACTTTCACGTTTATAATATTAGTGAGATTAGTGAGACTACAACCAATTACACAGTTAAACAAAATCTTAAAACTAGTATACATTAGGTTGGTATTTTGTGTGTGGGTTCAAATTAATGTTATTTCAAAGAAAATGTTGATAACATTTCGTGTTTTTTTTTTGCTATAGTGCTTACCCGCACTTTGGGAATCTCTAAGAAATGAAAAAGTTCCAAAAAAATCACGTTTGTTGTATGGGAGCCCCATTTATTTATTTTCTTCTGTTTTTTAGGGTTCGGTACCCAAAGGGTAAAAACGGGAACTTATTAGTATTTGTTGTTACAACGGCAACAGAAATACATCATCTGTAAAAATATCAACTGTATAACTATCACGGTTCATGAGATACCGCCTGGTGACAGACGGACAGCAGAGTCTTAGTAAGTAATAGGGTCCCGTTTTACTCTTTGGGTACGGAACCCTAACAAATGAATTTTATGTATTTCGAGTTTTTATCACAGGGATCCAATGAGTACCTACTAGGCATGTAGTTTGACAACGAAACCCGTTAGTTTTGCCACTTAAATCGTGTTGGCTGGTTGATTAAGGGCAGGATATTCGATCCATTTTGTGAAAAGGACAGGCATAGAATTTTGTGTTCACAAGAGTGAGACAGGGCACAGCAACGCAAGCCCAAAAATCAAGTTTTTGCTTATTATCAAAATTAAAAAAGGTTTTGAGAAAAACTAACCGTAGAATATTCTTCTAAACATCGTTGCCTATTTTCTGACATGTTTTTTTGAGAGTAAAACGTTGATACACTAGAAGTACAACAACAAAAACCACAAAAAACTATCATTTCCTCGTAATTTTTATCATCAGGTGAAGTGATAAATATCGTGTTTTGAACCGTTCAATAATCAATAATGTTAATCCAACTACAACATAAATTTTTGTCCAATCAAAAAAAAGGATATTTGATCGTTTAAAATTGAATCGAAAATTGGCTAAATTCGAATATCCTGACCGCCTTTAACTCACCCCCCACTCCTTCTTCATAGGATTGGTTGAGTTGGGCTGATGCCCGTGTAGCGTCAGCTCGTAGTCCGCAGTTCCTTCCTCATTCCGCGCGAGCTTCGCGTCAGCTTCCACCTTCAGGAATACGTTGTCGGGGTCGCCTTGGCTGGAAAAAGAGTAAACTATGACCATCGATTATCTTGTTACGTAAACGACTCTTATGCCGGGTACAGACCAAGCGAGAGAGAGTGAGCGAAGGCTAACGAAAAGCGGCGGTAGGGTTTGGTCTCAGGAATTCCCGAAATTTTTGACCGAAATTAGAATAATAATAATAAATTATTTGTCAGCATATTTCGAGCAACAATGGTTCCCTGTTCTCACATCGGCCATAAATTTTCAGAATACCCGAGAAATTCCGAGAACTGGGAATTCTCGGGATCACCCTGACTTAGGTATTTTCTTACCCGTAATACTTAAGTCGGAACCACATCTCAGCAGTCAGCGCGCCATTTACAATGCTTAGTTGCTCTGCATGGATCCTTATTTCCAGTACATCATCAGAGGAACTCAGGCTCGGCTGGAGGATGACGCCGCAGGATCCGGAAGGTGGTGAGCTGACGAGGACCAGTCCGTTCAGAATCACCAGGGATGGTTGGATGGAGTGGAAGAAGCTGGAATAAAAATTGGTGGTTTTCAACACTGATACTTTAATTCTAAGGTTTTTATTTATTATAGTACTCTGGGTAATTTCTAAGAAATTAATAAATCCCAAAAATTTACGATCTCGACGATCGACGACGATCTCGAGGTGCGGGTTCGAATCCCGTCGAGATCGTAAATTTTTGGGATTTATTAATTTCTTACTGATACTTTTTTTTAAATGTAGGTACCTTACCTATTATGATCTAGGTTCTTAATGTACTAATAAAAGTTTCAGGGTTCAAACGCGGTAAAGTGACAGCGCGTTTCAAATATTTTCCAATTATTAACATTATTTGCGTTCTTTTTTTATTAGTAGTTTTTTATTATCACCTTTACAGGGTTCAAATCATGGCGTTGTTTCTTTACCTCCCTATGTGTAGGTAGCTAAGGTTATCTATATCTATTGAGTTTCAATCTCTTATCAACAGATGGCGCTTGTACAAACTTACTCGTGATGCTTCGTGTTGGGTGCAAACAATTTGTTCATAACTTCCGAACCGGTCATCGGGCGTTCACAGTCAAAGAAAATACTGTCTTTCTTGTTCTGCAAAATAAAAAGAAATGAATATGAACTTAGATAAATAATAGGATCAGGCGTTACTTTGCGGAAATCCATTGCAAAATATAAGGATGAAAATATTTAATATAACAATTCCGATTCCGCGAAAAATGTGTTTCTTCTACAACGCGGACTACATTTTGTTAGAACTTATCGAAGACGGTTTTTTTCGCAGAATTGTTACTAAATATTTTCATCCTTATATTTATGAATTTAGATTTTTTTCTAGTGAAAAGATAGATAATCACTCATCATGTTAACGATGAACGACGTTATCGCACAGTACTTAGTTCTGTTGTCTTACCTCCACATCACCCCTTCTGTTCATAAAATCAACCCCGTCATTGTTGCTCTCAGTGGACACTTCAGCTCTGGAGTGCATCGCCACTCCTGCTTGCTGGTCGCCAGGATTTGGCCATGTTAATCTATTAAAAAATTGATATTTTAAAGAAATAAATCTTAATTTCCATCCGAGATTTATAACTGGCCCTATAGTTAGTTAGACATCTTCCTTAATCCTAAGGTTTTGTCAGATCTTTAGCGCCATCTTTTAGTATTTAATAAAACTGGGATAATTGTTTTCAAGAATTTGTACGCATTTGTGTAGTGTGCCCATTGTAACTTCATTCAAAGATTAATAGATGGCCCTTTTCTCAAAAGCCAAAGTTTGCAAATCAATTTAAAAATTGTAGAAGGTACAGTGTCTTTACTTACA
The DNA here is from genome assembly GCA_947086465.1 of Eupithecia exiguata. Taxonomy (NCBI): domain Eukaryota; kingdom Metazoa; phylum Arthropoda; class Insecta; order Lepidoptera; family Geometridae; genus Eupithecia; species Eupithecia exiguata. Next base: position 4,777,736 of record OX352256.1, read on the forward strand.
CAAGTGATTTATCCGTTCCAGAAAGCGATACATTGAACTTCATCGGTAGATGTGCCACTAAAGATTGTTGTATTCTTGCGACGTGCACCGTTTGGACTAGTGGCGCCGCCGTAGAGAGAGTCGTAACTGCTGTGCCTTGGTACCTGAGGAAAAGCTTCTGTATTTAAAATGTAGATGGCGTTGTTTGAAGCAAGTCACTACTTAATGTCTCTTATTTAGTTTTTTCGTATGATGATTATTTTATCATAGTTTAGGATGAAAAACAGAGTGTGCCACACGGTACCAAAATTATTTTACCTCGACGTACTTTGAATCCCGCGCTACGCTAGGGATTAGAAACCTTAGCGTAGCGCAAAAGATTCTGGAAAAGGATTATTTTTATTTATTTTTACATTTATATTACCCAGCACCAAAACAAATACACCAAAAATAATTAAATAAATCAAAGATAATTATTTAAATAATTTATAAATTAATTATTAATTTTGACTGAGTAGACACTAGAATCCTTCGCTTCGCTCTAGATTCATAACTCAAGGTCCGTTTAAGAACCCCTGCAAAAACCAAGCTAACCTGATGTGAAGATCATTTCTCCAAGTGACATCATCATCAGAAGGTGCAGTCAGGTTCCCTCTGATCGATGTGAAGGAGAGAATGGTGGACTGCAGTCTTATAGGAGTTCCTGTAACAGATGAATTTCAGTAGGAGTTCCTGTAACAGATCAATTTCAGTGGGAGTTCCCGAAACAGAGGGGTGAGTCTGCCAGGGCGTGATTGGGACGCCGCGTCGGCAAGCTTCTGTAACAGATGAATTTCAGTGGGAGTTCCTATAACAGAGGGGTGAGTCTGCCAGGGCGTTATTGAGACGTTGGCAAGTTCTTGTAACAGATGAATTTCAGTGGGAGTTCCTGTAACAGATGGGTGAGTCTGCCTTGGCGTGATTGTGACGTTGGAGAGTTCTTGTAACAGATGAATTTCATTGGGAGTTCCTGTAACAGAGGGGTGAGTCTGCTAGGGCGTGATTTGTGACGTCGACGGCTAAATCACGTCTCGACGGTTGGTAGTCTTGTAGCTATCGTCTACGTGTCGAGCAGCGGTCGAGTCGGGATGTAAAAATGGTTGTTATCCAAATTTCAGGCACAAGAGGCAGTGAAGGTATTATTTCATGGTAACCTCAGATCTCACATCTACACCCGTAAGAGAGTCCGTAAGAGGTCCCAAAGATTCTCGGTTGTACCGACTAAGGTTTCTTGGCTTAGTTGGTTACAGCACACCCGTACTGAGAGTGGGGCGCGGGTTCGAGTCCCGCCGAAGTCGAAAATTTTTGGGAACTTATTTCGTTTCTATTTAATTTTGTTTTGGTGAAATCTGATTTCACATCATGACTATGTTAATGTCGCGAAGAGTTTATGAGATACCCACGTATGAGATACCCACGCCCGTAGAGGTGATCATTACAAACCTAGCTCCGTCGGTATCTGAACGTCTGTCTGGAAGGGGTAGTACACGATCTGCTGGTTGATATGGCTGCCGAATGTGAGGAAATCAACGAGGAATTTATCTGAAATCATAAAAAATATACCTTATAGTATGGTTTACTTCACCTGTGTTATTAACTCGCACGTTTTGCTAACTTTTATAAAATGTAATTTAATAAGTAAGGAATAACCAACCTATATATTGTAAAGAGTGTGCCCATAGTCAGTGACGCGCTCTACGCTAAGGTGCTACGGAAGACCAGCGCTGCAGTGCTCCCCGAGCCCCTGCAGCACACGCTGAGTGGTAGCCTTTTGGTCTCACATTGTTTTTATGATTAATTCTCTCATATCACTGTATTTTCTTGTGTATAGTGAACCAATAAAATTTTCTTATTCTTATTCTAATAAATAATGCTGGACAAGTCACACAGCATTATCTAACCCCAAGCTAAGTAGAGCTTGTATTATGGGTACTAGATGATTGATATACATAATTATAATCATTATCATACGTAGATAGATATATTTATTATGCATCGAAAATACCTAGAACACATGCCTAACAGGAACAAATATTTGCAGATTGTACAAACATTTGTGAAAAGGTGGAATCGAACCCGCAACTTCTTGCGTCGCAGGCAGACATTCGCCCACGCCACATTGGTCGTCTATACAGCGTGTTTCTGGATAAAGTGCAACCCCAAAAAAGGGTGAAACAAGATTGAAATATTATCGACAAAGAATTGAAAAATAAAAATATTTTTATACAAAGTATTAAAATTTTGATTACTCACTAATGATACTATTTACAAAAAAAATCTTCCTAAGTAGAACATCTAAGTAGATTACACAAAAATTAACCTTTTTTCACTGTACCTAGTCACTCTTTTGTAAGTTATTTAGCCGAGGTCAGTTTAGGACCCTACGGATTCAATATTACACTGAAACTCTGTAATTGTGTCCAATAAATTATTTTTATGCTATGTTTTTGAGTTTTTTGGTGTAGTGTTTATGTTTTTTTATGTTTGTGAGCCTAAATGAGAAACTACAGCTATCGAGAAACCAAATCTAGACCTATGTTTCTTTACTTACAATCCTCTTCGTTCCAACTTTTGAACCTGGTTTCGTTCAAGTGTGTCGCGTACACCGTCTTGTCGTGGATTTTCACTACGATGTCTATGTGGAGCTGTGGAAATTACAAAAAAACAATCACACGAAGTACTTTCAAATTGTGACAAAAGTCGTATTAAATTCACACGTTGATTTTAAGCATGCCCAGCGTTGGGATTATGGTATACTAGCGGTGCCTCGCGGTTTCACCCGCGTAGTTCCCGTTCCCGTTGGAATTCCGAGATAAAAAGTAGCCTATGTGCTATTTTAGACTATAATCTTTCTCTGTGCCAAATTTCATCCAGATCCGTTCAGCCGTTCTGGCGTGATGGATACTCCATATGATACTCCAACGGCAATTTATAAACATCCATCCATCCATCCAAACTTTCACATTTATAATATTATATTGGGTATTCATATTAATATTAATTAATTAATGGGATAACCTTATAAATGCAATATTATACAGGGTTTAACAAAAATGAAGAACAAACTTTCACCCCTGAAAGTTTGTTCTTTCTTGGTTCAGCTGCGATCACAAAGAGAAAATGTTAAAAAACCCATTAAATTTTCGAAAAAATAAATTAAAATGAAGCGTGGTGAGGTATATTTCCAGCAGTGGACTGAAATAGTCCATTGCTGGAATTAGACTGCTATTTAGCTTAGTTGCAGTCGATTATTTGTTTTCTTTTTTGAACAAATAAAATACCTACTTCAAATTTCTTGTTATATACACTAAGTTTTGCGGAACAAATGCGAATCCTTCGAAAATTATTTTTCGAAGGATTCGCATTTATGTTACCATGTCGGGAACATTTTCTATTCAATAGCGAAAAAAATAACATTGAAATCGGTCCAAAATTTACGAAGAAATTAGCAACTGGAACATACATAAAACATACATATAGCCGGATGTAGAAACTCTTCCTACTTTGAAGCCCGTTAAAAGAAAAATTCAGTTTCAAAATGAATAAAAACGAAAGTCTACCTTCTCAGCCTTCTTCCGCTTCCAAGTCTTGATATCCTTAAGCACTTCATGAAGTTTTTCTGCGTTTATTTTCAGCGGGTCTATGTCATATAGCGCTTTGTATTGATGAAGGTTTGTGAGGACGCCTTCTATGATGAAGTAAACCTGAAAGTATTTGCGTATTTTTTTTGTTAAATCCCGTTTGTCCCAACCATTAGTTTTGTAAAAAACAACATCTGAACGGGAGCTGTTCAGGAGATGTTGTTTTTTATTTGATTAACTTGGTTTATTCTACCGTTGATAAGTATTCAGTATTTTATTTATTGCATTCATACAGTCATCAGGTCTTAGTAGTTAGGTGAGTGTTCATAAAATGTTCACAGTATGTACCCATTTAGGGTGTTGCAATGGAAGACAGGCAGAGTATAACCCTACGTGTATTTTAATTTGATATTACAGATCAATAATTAGTAGGTATTATTTGTATATGATTTGTAGTCAGAAGTCATTCTTTCACTCGTGGACAAAAAATTGAAGCGAACAAAATCAATAACATTTTGTTTCTTGTTTGATAATTACTATTTGTAAAGCTGTTTATGTATAAAATTTGACTTGTCTAAGTGCTTTTTTGTAAGCCTAAAGAAATAAAAGTTATTGACTTTTGACTTCTGATTTGGCGCGCGGAGCTCGGAGTGGCAACATCTCTGGTGGGACTACCGTTGTTGCTTGGCGCTCTCAGTGTTAAGGTCGAGTATTGTGGTGTCCTGATGATGTCTCGTGGAGAGACGAAACTAGCTGACGTCTTGCTTTGATAGGTATTTTTTCATTTTGTAGTTGGTGTCGTTTTTCTTCAACAACGCGGACTACATTTGGTTAGAACTTTCGCGGAATTGTTACTAAATATTTTCATCCTTATATTTTGCAATGGATTTCCGCAAAGTAACGACTGAATCTACTCTTTATCTACGACGGGGCTTTCTTTTAGGGGGTTTTGGGACATTATTACATTTCTCAGAAAATTGCTTCAGTGCGAGGCTTACGCACTATAATAGCAAAAATCTTAGAAGTCGTGTTAGATAGAGAGATAGAAAGAAATCAAACTTGCACACTATAGTTAGACAAACAGAACATTTTTAAATAAATAAATAGTGCTGGAAAATTCACACAGCATTATCTAGCCCCAAACTAAGCAGAGCTTGTGTTATGGGTACTAGATAACTGTCTGTTTCTAGCTTTAATCTACGCTGTTTTTCGTAGCAGATGCTTCGCCGTGGTGTTTTCGTAGCTGGTGCTACGCCATAGCGTTTTCGTAGCAGATGCTACGAGTTTGCTACAACTCGTAAACTCGTAGCACTTGCTACGACGTTGAAAGTGCTAAGGATTGGGAATTGATTGAAATGTGTCTGAGGCACCTCCGATTTGCCATGTTTCTAATGTCTCGTTTACACGATAATATTTAACTGGTCAAAACAGGATTAGTGAGCAGTCAAACATATTTATATAAAATTTGATTTTTTTACCCCACAAACAACGGAGGAGGGTTATAAAAATCCATGGAGCTAACTCATTTTGAACTTGAGCTTGACTTTTGATACTTTGCTTGGTGACTTGATGCTTGATACTAAACTTACAGCAGCTTTGTATGGTCTCCGTCCACCGGTGAGCAGTTTGATGCCCACGAACGCTGGTAATGCGCCGAGTTCATCTCCGATGCTGAGGAGCTGTGAGAAAATCACTAATTAATCTCATCAACCTTGGCTTATGGCTAGATGATGCTGTGTATTGTTCAGCTTTATTCATTATTTCAAAATAATCAAAATAAAAGGAATAAATTCCGTTTAAAAACTCGTTATACCTAAATTTATATATATTAGTGTTAATTGTATAAATCATTTCCATCCTAACTTCTTACCTTAGTGCGCTTGTTTGTTTGTTTGTTTGTCCTTCCTTTACGCCCTGACTAAGCATTTTTGGCATAGAGTTAGTTGAAAGGATGGACAAAAAGTAGCCTATGTTACTCACATAGGCTACTTTTTGTCCTGGTAAAACATAAAATTATCATGGGATATTTACGGGAATATTCGTATTTTTACATGCTAATTCATCGTTCCTTCTAGCTACTGAACCGGAAAAAAGACCTTTTTATCCCGTGTCCAGTGGTGAACCAGGCGTCAGGGTCTGACACCTGGTTCACCACGAATGTAGAAGTGCTGAACCTACATCCTATGGATTACCTGTAGAGAAGGGGCTCCGTCCTCTTCCGTCCCGCTGATGATGTAGTTGTTGGTGGCCCAGTACAGAGGGTCAGGGTCTGACACCTGGCTCACCACGAATGGAATGTAGAATGAACTGGAACATGAGGTTTTAAGAATACATTTCGAGACAGTTCAATAAGATCTACCGAGGATCCACCAGTTCAATCCCCTTCGGTGAATTTATAAACATCATTGTATATTATAGAAATTTATATATAAATATTATAGAAAACGGTTTCAATTCGTTAACGTAATAAAAAAACCGGCCAAGTGCGAGTCGGACTCGCGCACGAAGGGTTCCGTACCATCATCTACAAAAACAGCAAAAATATCACGTTTGCTTTATGGGAGCCCCCTTAAATATTTATTTTATTCTGTTTTTTAGTATTTGTTGTTATAGCGGCAACAGAAATACATCATCTGTGATTTCAACTGTCCAACTATCACGGTTCATGGGATACAGCCTGGTGACAGACGAGACGGACGAACGGACAGCGAAGTCTTAGTAATAGGGTCCCGTTTTTACCCTTTGGGTACGGAACCCTACAAATTATTAACGACCCACAACCAGTACGTAGTAAGTGCAGCGGATAACTTGAATTTTACAGATATTTTTTACAACCAAATATACTTACGCCACCCTATACCCCGTAAAATCCCGATTCAGATACATATTCTTGACCGTCGTATACCAGAATCTCTTGAGATGTTTGTTCGTTTGTTGTTTTATATAGTTGTGTACAAATAACAGATCCGTTTCTCTCACGTTGGGCGAAGAAAGAAATATGTGAATCGTTGTTATACGGAGCTGAATGTCTTCGGTCTCGTTGGTTAGGATTGGTAGAGTCGTTTCTAGGATCTAGAAACAAATAAAAACAACAAAGAATCTGGTGAGAAAGTCATCTTAAGCTAAACACGTTATATCAATCCATACCACCCCACTAGCAATAGAAATAGAAATAGAAAAACTTTATTTGTCGCTCGTACAAGTAGGAACAAATATTTATAAAAGAGACACAGAAATAAACAACTTGCTCGAGTCACAAAAAGGTCTTTGTCTCAGCATAATGTTAGTCGCGTTTGCAACCAACGCTGATCTTCCGACAAGACCGCTGGGTGACGACTAATATTATAAAATGTGAAAATTTGGACGGATGTCCAAATAGTATGATAAGATATATTTATTTGACTCAACAAGAACTGCACAGACAAATACAAACAAGATAGGTAAAATACAAAATTGTGGAGATGTTACATACGTAGATAGATGAGAGATGTATCAGCAGAATAAGGTTCGAATTAGAAATTGAACGCATATTCCGGAATTGCATTAGATTAGGTAACATAGTCATTAGTTTAGTCAACGTCCGCACAGAATACTTATTCGTTAGTACGTGTTGTTTTTCTCGACCGAAGGGGCCTGCGGATGATGATTTGTCCATACAAACGTACTACCAAAATGATTTGTAATTCGAGCATATTTCTACCATATCATGTTAGTTTTTGTATTCAAATAGTATTTATCTAGGTCCCTGGTTGTTTTTTTTCTAAATAATACACACCTATAATGAAATGTAAGCAAAAATATGCAAAATGTGATTTTGCATATTTTTACGTCGAAAATGACATGTTTACATCCTATATGTTTTGTATTAAAAACAACAATATCTTACGTTTCTAGACCTTGACTCACCATATAAGGTTCTTCAGTACGTGGGCTACCTGCCAGCGTAGCCCAGAGCCGTTCGTGTCGGTTCCGTCCGCTATCAGCGGATATTATCCTGGTGTAGGCCTCCGCTGAGTAGCCGATATTAGAGAGGCCTTGCAGCCAAATGAGCTTGTCTATGTAGCGGGGGCAGTCTGTAAAAATCAGAATAACTCTCCACTAGTGGACAAAAAATTGAAGCGAACAAAATCAATAACATTTTGTTTCATATTTGATAATAATTACTATTATTAAGCTGTTTATGTATAAAATTTGACTTGTCTAAGTGCTTATTTTGTAAGCCTAAAGAAATAAAGTTATTGAATTTTTTTTGAATTTTGAATAAAAATCTTTTCCGTTTCCTTTTTTTTCCCGTTATCTTTATACTGCACGGGTATATTCTATTGCCTAAGTTCACCAGGGAAAATTTTGGATTATATTGGTAAAAGAATTTAAAAAAAATCTATTCAATTCAAACCTAAAATAAATAGAAAACATTTTAAATAACAAAAATAATTGTGCAAAATACCATCTGCTTTCTTAAGTTATTACCATTTTTCTCCTTATAATATCAATCGCAAGATTTTTTTGCTTTTATACATTTCCAACATAAAAAAAAATACGAACGGAACCTTCGCTTATTTTTCCAATTAAATGTTAGGACATTTAATTGGAAAAATAAGCGAAGGTTCCGTTCGTATTTTTATTATAGCTCTGTTTATTGTAGGCTTTAATTAGGATTAAAGCCTACAATAAACAGAGCTATAATAAATCTCACTATCTCATCTCACTTCTCACTAATATTATAAACGTGAAAGTTTAGATTGATGGATAGATGGATGGATGTTTGTTCCTTTATCACGCCAGAACGGCTGAACGGATCTGGATGAAATTTGGCACAGAGATAGATTATAGTCTGGAATAGAACATAGGCCACTTTTTATCCCGGAATTCCCACGGGAACGGAAACAACGCGGGTGAAACCGCAAGGCGCTGCTAGTATTAATATAAATCATAGCAAGGTATATTTTCTATAGTAATCGGCGAGTGACCATGACCATAGACGAGCTATAAAGTATATTTTTATTACGTCAGAAAAATATGTCGCCAGATATAGCACGATATATTTTAATATAGTAAGACATGACGGCCGCAGAGCTAATGAGTGCAAAAATATATATTATAGCATAGCCACCGTCTGTGGCAGCTTGCTATACCGTAATATATAGCTTACTATATTAATATATATTACTAGCAGCGCCTCGCGGTTTCACCCGCGTAGTTCCCGTTCCCGTGGTAATTCCGAGATAAAAAGTAGCCTATGTTCTTTTCCAAATTATAATCTATCTCTGTGCCAAATTTCATCCAGATCCGTTCAGCCGTTCTTACGTGATTGGGTAACAAACATCCATCCATCTATCCATCCATCCAAACTTTGACATTTATAATATTAGTGAGAAGATTAGTGAGATCTCGGTCTGTTGTGGGCTTAATAGCAAAAACTTGATTTTTGGGTTTCGGGAAGAAGGTCTTTACAAGAGTATAAAACCATACTTACTTCCTACATGCCCGCTATGCTGAAAAACTCATCTGGGAATCGAACTCACTCACCGCTGTACATCCGGAAGTACTTGACCACCACACTGTCGAAGAAGTCCTGCTTCACCTGCCCCGCCTCCATGGTCTTGTGCGCCAATGTCGCGAAGCTGAGGATGCCAGCGTGACGGATGTCCGAAGAGAATTCGGGCCCTGGGATTTGAAGAAACAACAATGGTATACCTAAACAGGTAAACAGGGAGAGCCTCGGTACCCCACGGACCTAGGGTCTCGACTCCAAGGGGAGCAAATGCGTAGGCTCTGTCGAGGCCTGCATATTTGCGCCTCTTGAGATCTAAATAAACAACAGGAAAAACGACAGTACAAAAATAGATGTAATACCCTATTGTACAGCTAATTAAAAACTTACCTAATTTGGTTAGCACCTCCAATTCTTCGAGTAGATGCTGGCTGTGAGTCGCCACGTTGAACGGCAGTTTTCTTATAAGAGATAAAAGGGCTGCATCCTCTACCTTCTCCTGCAGAAACATTGGTGAGTTATTAATAATTGATGTCTGGTAGGTCATACGGCTTAGAATAGGCTACTTGACTACTACTGGGAAATAATTCTAACGTATTTGTCTCATAAAAATAATGCAAAATGTAATTAATACTTCTTCAAGGCCAGTCGTATTATTTATAAAAACTAATTTTAAAGGTTGAATAAAATAATGCCACACCAAAACGATAATCTCTGTCATGGCTTCCGTTTTCCAAGCTATGACGTCACCCCGCCATACTACACCTAACAAGAAGAACTCATTGACACTGTAATCTGTAAAAGTGTGACGTCACTTGCGATCGAACCAAACGCATAGCGTTTTCGGTCGCGTGATTATTACAAAAAAATGTGTAATTTTAAACCCGTTTATTTACCTAAAAAGGCATATTTTTAATAAAAATCATCTGAATACGCTTCGTTACGTTGTCATTGACTAGGATGAAAACAATTTGGAAGGAACTTATTTTTAATGTAGTCAAATAGCCTATTAGCACCACCCCAACTCTTCCCGTGGGTGTCGTAGGAGGCGACTAAGGGACATACACCGGGGGGCGGGCAGCAGTGCCTATTGTAGAATAGATCTACCACCGAACTGCGATCCCGAACTCGCATGCCCAGTGTTGGAATTATGGTCATTAGCCCCATGATATAAAAGGCGCGAACCACCAGGTGGGCCTGAACCTCCCATACAAACGTACTATTCGTTTCATTTGGAAACTCTGTCTCCGATTTTAATGAAATTTTGCATACATAATCGGCTACTTATTTATTCGTAGATAATCGGTTAAGAAATAGCTATGTTTGTATCGTTTTAATTTTTCAAAATACATAATCTTCATTAAATTAGAGCGACAGTAATAAAGTCGTTAGAAAATGGATAAAAATAAATTTTCGCTCTCGTTTTACGATGATTATGTATTAAAAAACTAAAACGATACAAACATAGCTATCTCTAACTGATTATGGATGCAAAATTTCATTAAAATCAGGAACGTAGTTTCCAAATGAATCGAATAGTACATTTGTATGGGAGCTTAGAGGTTCAGGCCCACCTTATGTATTCTAAGTCATAAAACAGATCAATAGATCATAAGATCTTGGGGATGTCACGACATCTTACCGTTTCCTCCAGAACCAAATATTTGATGAACTTGGCGCAGGCGTCGCTCCTGACGTGTGGAAGAATTTCCAGGAAAATGTTCCTGAAGCAAAAAATTCTGATCAGAATTTGTGAAAGTTTTTTGACAGCGACAAAACAAAAACGTTTAGACGCACATTGACTAATACGCATAATGACCAATACATGAAATGACCAACAGAAATAAAAAGCTCTCAATGCGACCAAAGGACTCGCAATCTATATGCGCGTATAGTGATTTGAGGAGGTAGACGATCACATAGGGAATGCAATCTCGTCTCGCCGAGATCCCGATCTCGCGAGATACCGGCCATATTTCACGAGATTGTATCTCGTCAAATTTCGTACGAGATATCGCGAGATAACGAGATTTGGCATGCAAAATCAGAAGTCGTCTGTCAGATGATACTCTCGACATGATGTGTTTTTTGAGAAGCCATTTTCAGACAAACTAACTTGCCTTTCCGTACCTTGATAACTTCATCTGACTTCTACTTTAAACTTCTTTTATTTGATTAATACGATCTCACAACATTTATTTAAGAACTTGTGAAGTTAAGTTTTTGTTTTGTTGTTTTTATTTACCATAAGTAATGTTCCCATTACTCTTAATTATTGAAACTAAAGTAATAATTTACAAAAGCCTAAAAATAGATAATTATTGTTTTGTTACCAATATTGTAAGAATTTGAACTGATTAGCTACAGTAGGTATAATAATTATAGACATAAACAAATGTTATTAGAGTTAGAGACAAAATAATAAGTACTCTGTTGATTTTTAAAATAAAACTTACATTATTTTTATAACTAAGCAACGCAGTTTCTATTTAATTACATATCATGTCAATTACTAGTTCTTAAAACAAACATTTGCATATGTTTTAAATGCGATTCTCCCAATCTCGCGAGATTATTAGCTCGCTAGGCTCGCTAGGCGGAAATCTCGTACGAGATTGCATTCCCCATGACAGCACTTTGACCCTAAGATTCTTGGTTACGAGAAATGCTGGTATACCATATTAGGGATACTATTCCATATGTGGTTACTTTCTCTTTCTCTCTCTTAAGTAAGTTCACTGACAATGCAATGTTATGGTAGTACCATCGTGCTGGTCTGATGATGGAGACAAGTAGGCTATAGGAACTTCTAAAGAAAGTACGTAACCCCGTCGAGTTTGAGAGCTTAAAAGTATTAACTTACCTGGATGTTTCCATGTCGTAGCTGGTTCCTAGTACCAGATCGTTAAAAAGTTTGATTAACGATTCGTATTTTAGTTGGGACATTGTGCTGAAAGAAAATAGGTTTTGGTTTTAAAGTTAAACTTTCTGTAAGAATGCTCTATGTATACCTACGCTGTTTGCTTTTCTTTCTTAATCAAAATTAAAATCGATTTTTTTTTATTTCCATAAATACAATAAAACCGTCCAAGTGCGAGTCGGAATCGCGCACGAAGGGTTCCGTACCATTATCTATAAAAACGGCAAAAAAAATCGCGTTTGTTGTATGGGAGCCCCCTTAAATATTTATGTTATTCTGTTTTTTAGTATTTGTTGTTATAGCGGCAACAGAACTACATCACCTGTGAATTTCAACTGTCTAACCATCACGGTTAATGAGATACAGCATGGTAACAGACGGACAGTGAAGTCTTAGTAATAGGGTCCCGTTTTTACCCTTTGGGTACGGAACCCTAAAAATGTAGACTTAGAAAAGGTAAAATTCTTAAAATAAAACACTGACACGGAAATAAAGAGGCTTCCGTCAACTGGGACCGGTAGGCATTGGGACCGCGGTCCCAGTCGCCGGATAGATTTAAGTTTATTATTTTTCTTCCGGCAACTGGGACCACTCTCGAAAGACGTGACTTGTACAGTCGTCGTCAGATAGGTACAGAACCGAAATAAATACCGACAATGTTTAAGTAAGCCTAATTCATTGAATAATAATTATAATAGTTCCTGTCAGTTAAAAAAAATAACTCCATAGAGGTACTTTTGATTTCTGTCGCTTCGGTATGTAGACTAAAGTAAAGAAGCGACTAAGAAACCTTTAGCCTGTTGGTTGTTATTTTTCGAGTTGGAGCAAAACCCGTCCCAAGCTTTATTATCTTCTAAATAAGCTGATATTTTGTAGTAAGTCTTTTTGCATAGAAAGGTTTTGACAATTCGTTTGAATTTATTTATTGATAGATAAATAATTAAACGTGGTATATAGGACTTTTAGGCCTGTATTATGCAACTCTGTTCAGTCATCGATCTATGTTTGAGTAACACTTTTGGCATAGGAAATTTACTTATTCTAAGTAGTAGGTATAAAACCTACATGTGGACACTACTATACCGGCTGCCAGCGCGGCGGCCCCGGAGGTGTACCTACGTAACATAATATTAGCATATGCATTAGTTATAAGAAATTTTGTATCTCATTTTATGTAAACATTTTTGTTTTTATGAGAATAAACATCTTTAAACCGAAACCGAAATCGCTACTCAAGCATAAATGACTGAGCAAGCTTATAAAATACGCACCTAAGCATTTTTCTAAAAATAGCTTGGGACAAAAGTGTTGCATATTGTGTTTTTTTTCAATAAATATAAAAAATAAATAATGCTGGACAATTCACACAGCATTATCTAGCCCCAAGCTAAGCAGAGCTTGTGTTATGGGTACTAGATAACTGATATACATCATACATTACATTATATAGATATATTTTATGATACATAGAAAAAATAGCGATGTTTGTATCGTTTTAGCTTTTCAAAATACTTAATCATCACGTGAACGAACAAAGTGAGAGTGAACATTCATTTTAATCAATTTTCAAGCGATTTTATTACGTTCGCTCTCATTTAATGAATATTATTTTGAAAAAGTAAAACGATACAGACATAGCTAGTTTTTTTCTGATTATGTATGCAAAATTTTATTTAAATCGGGGATTTAGTTTTCACATGAATTGGAAAATACGTTTGTATGGAAGTTTAGAGATTCACCCCCACTTTTTGGTCACCAAATCGTATAAAAAAAAAAACCGGCCAAGTGCAAGTCGGACTCGCGCACGAAGGGTTCCGTACCATTATCTAGAAAAACGGTAAAAAATCAAGTTTGTTGTATAATAAGTGATTAAATAACTATATACTCTCTGAATATTTCAAGCGTATTTGTTATTGTATTGTAATTATAGTATTTGTTGTTATAACGGCAACAGAAATACATCATCTGTGAAAATTTCAACTGTCTAACTATCACGGTTCATGAGATACAGCCTGGTGACAGACGGACAGCGGAGTCTTAGTAATAGGGTCCCGTTTTACCCTTTGGGTACGAGACCCTAAAAAGCCGGCCAGGAGGACACATATTCTTTTTGGAAAAAAACAGCTTACTTCAGTAGTTCTATAAAATCCAAGTTGTGTATGAGAGACGCGTTTCTCACGATGTTGTCGGCATCTATTCCTTTTCTGGCAATTTTCAACAGAATCTGAAAAGTGAAATATCTGTCAGAGGTCAATTTATAGCCGCGTACCCACCTAGCTCACAGGCTCGCGCGGCAGTCTCGGTGTCCAGATCGCAAGCGATGGCTCCCGAGGCAGCCTCAGTAGTTTTGTTCTATTTACACGAGGCCGCCTCGCACCTAACACACAGCACTCACTGAGGCACCTTTGAGCGCGTCAAGTTTACCGACAACAGATGGCTCGGGGCCGAGCCGTGCTCAGCCGAGCAAACGCGCGCCCGAGGCAGCCCGAGGCACGTCCACACCAGCCGAGGCATTTGGCTCGTGAGGCTGCCGCGCGAGCCTGTGCGCTAGGTGGGTACGCGGCTTATGGCGTAAGCACCTTTGTTTTGCTATTTTTGATAACTACGGGGATTGGCTGAAATGCGATGGCGTCGAACATTTTTTAGTAATTAATTTTTCAGATTTTTTCTGTATTTTGTTGAACACATTATATAGCATGCTTATTTAAGGCGAATTGTAAGGGTAAAAGACGAAAACGACGTCTTTTTGGACAATGTTTCTGACGAAAATATAGATCGTGAACGTTTGAAATTTATATATCCGGTAACACATATCTTAAAGTATCTAGTGCCGGTTCCAAATGCTTGCCGGTAGTTATAGTTAGCACTCAGAACAAGGTTGAAGTAACAATATCTTCAGGTAATTGAGCACACTTTTTGACGGTGTGTCTTATTCGTTTACTACCAAACTCAGTATAGTTATTTCTATAGCTCGTACGCTTCTATTGCCGGTCCATTTGTTTTCAAATGAAGTCAAAATAAGGAGTTTTAACGTAAAAACTATTTGCGCCTATTAAAACATCACTCTCCCACAAACGTTTGCTCGCAAAATATGATCAGGCAATGTTGTAGTACCAACAACTGACCGAGCGAGGGCGCGGGCTCGCGGACGACACGGGGCGCGCGGCGCGCGCTAGGAGAAAACGCGACGTTGCAAGCTCTCGTACATGCCGCCGGCGGCGGCGCCGGCTCGCACTATGAGCGACGTTGCCAGATCTTGCTTTAGTACCTACGTTATGTGTATTGTATGATCGCGCGCGTGAGTCTCACTCAAGCAGTTTCAAAAGTAAAAGTATAGGTACATAATTTCTAAAATGCAGTGTTATTTTTTGTATCGAATATTTCTTCTGGAGTTGTGTTTTAGTCTTATAATTATATTATGGCAAATAAACGTGGACAGAAACGTCGAGTTCCATCGAAGTGGTTGCGAAAATGTAAATCACGTCATGCAAATGCTTTAAAAGCACAAGTTCGGCAAATGGGTGATGCTGTTGAGTAAGTAACCTATCTTGTACTATGCTATACCGGTAATAAATAATTGTTTAGTCTTCCTAGTCAAGTTCTCAGGCATAATCTAATATCGATGCATCGATGCACGGAGTAGAGTAGTGCCGTTACAGAGACTTACCTATGTAAATTCCTTTTATTCCTTTACTACTTAGGTTGGTACCTAGCCAATACTGTGTAGTACCTAACTCTTGATTTTTACTCATTCAAATAACGATTTTCGCATCCCAATTAACCCTAAATTTTAGGGGTCCGTACCCAAAGGGTAAAACGTGACCCTATTAGGTACTAAGACTCCGCTGTCCGTCTATCCGTCTGTCACCAGGCTGTATCTCGATGAACCGTGGTAGTTAGACAATTGAAATTTTCACAGACTCTGTCTTTCAGTATTTCTGTTGCCACTATAAAAACAAATACTAAAAAACAGAATAAAATATATATTTAAGGGGGCTCCCATACAAAAAACGTAATTTTTTTGTTCGTTGTTATAGATAACAGTACGGAACCCTTCGTGCGCGAGTCTGACTCGCACTTGGTCGGTTTTATTTATGATGCCATCGGTTAAAACATATCGAGAGGAGAAACTTTAGTAATGGTCACAAATGAATTACATTAATTTTTTTACTACGTACCTAAATATTTAGTTCGTTACTTGGATATTATATTATATTTGTATTATAGGGATTTTACTAAAGATCTAGCTAGTACCTATTAGCTACCAGCATCGTGTCTCAATACTAGCTTTTTACTCGCACAACTTTTACATACCTAATAAATGTAACTTAGGTACTTATCTACCTATATAATTTTGTATTTCAGGCAACCACAAATATCTGAATCTGCAATAGAAATTAACACGGATTCTGTTGCACATAGCAGTCGTAATGTGGACACGGAAACATGCAACGTGACAATTGATGATAGTGAATTGTCATTCAATATATCAATAGAGTCCAAGCGGTAAGAAATTTACCAAATTCTATTATGTTGCCTACCCACTGTATTTTTCGCACATATACGGTTTTGCCAATCCTATCGGGAATTACGGGTGTTCTATTTAATTATTTGTATTTTGCTTGTGAGTCAATATTACTGTTAATTATTCTTCTTTCAGCTGAAAGAACCTAAAAGAAGAAAAAAGGCTTCAGCAACTTCTTTTTCCCCAGACCAGCCATCTACCAGCTCACCTCTTGTAGGTTACTTGAAGTTCTGTAGA
This sequence comes from Eupithecia exiguata, assembly GCA_947086465.1. Classification (NCBI taxonomy): domain Eukaryota; kingdom Metazoa; phylum Arthropoda; class Insecta; order Lepidoptera; family Geometridae; genus Eupithecia; species Eupithecia exiguata. Next base: position 4,794,511 of record OX352256.1, read on the forward strand.
ACTGTATTTTTAACGCTAAGCTCTTCTAATCGTAACTATCCCATCGGGGGATACCATGTCATGTATTTTTCTTATTATTACATTGTTTACCTACCATATTCTATGAAATATTAATTTCCTACTTACTGTTTTTTTCACGCAAAGCACTACTATGTCCCTTAGAGAATATTTTTTCTTGCAGGTCAATAAATATATTTATTTCTTTATTTTTCAGTAAAAGAAGATAAAGGGTTCCGGTAAATTACTTCTTTCCGGATCAACTTACCACGTCATAAGTACCAACCTCTTACCTAGCGCTGAAAACAAAGATGAATAAAAATAAAACGCCAAGTGCGACTCGGACTCGCGCAACGAGGGTTCCGTAACTAAACATTATATTAATTATATAAATAAAAAAACTTGTTTCTTGCCCAATATCATGATTCTAGCCCTATAGGTTTTGGTCCATGGCGAGAATCAAAATATTTTTTTTTTTGTAGTTAGACAACAATATAAGAATTTCCGCATTTTTCCTTTATTTGTGCTATAAGACCTTGCTTCTTGCCAAATGTCATGGTTCTAGGTCAACGGGAAGTACCCTATAGGTTTTGTGTGCATGTGATACCCTTGGAAAATAAAAAAAGGACATAAACGGCTGTAACTTTTTACGATTACGTTGACTTAGAAGTTTGATTTATATCGAGGCTCCAAAAGGTTACGAACCTGAGTATATGTTATTAATATGTATACCTTACTACTAGTAACCTACCTACCTACCATCTGATCTACTCCTTCTACAGGACCGGAAACTCCTGTTACCCGGACTCTTATGAGTCCGGTGTCCTCGGGCACCATGGATTAATTTTACACCCATCTATCGTAGTTTAATTTAATTATTATGTACCAAACTAGTTTCTTAATTTGTAGGGATCTGTTGTTTATAAACTATGTACTTCTACACACATCTAGACTTGTTTATTTCAGCTACTTTCACAGTATTATGTTGCAAAATATATAAATAAATAAATTCAAACAAATTGTCAAAACCTTTCTGTGCAAAAAGGCTTACTACAAAATATCAGATTATTTAGAAGATAAAAAAGCTTGGGACGGGTTTTGCTCCAACTCGAAAAATAACAACTAACAGGCTAAAGGTTTCTTAGTCGCTTCTTTACTTTTTGTCTACATACCGAAGCGACAGAAATCAAAAGTACCACTTTATTTCCGTGTCAGTGTTTTATTTTAAGAATTTGACCTTTTCTAAGTGTACATTTTTGTATTTATGGAAATAAAGAATTTTTGATTTTAATTCTTTTGTTGGTGGTTATAATTATGATAAATAAATAAATGGTGTGAATTTTAACACGTGTCTGAGAAAAGAGGGTTGACAGACGGTCAACAAAGTGATTCTATACGGGTTCCTTTTTTTCTTTTGAGTTACGGAACCCTAAAAATGACAAGATAGTGAATTTATATTTTCATGCAGAGTGTATTCATCAATATTAATAAAAACTTAACTAGTATATGCTGATGATGATGATGATAAATAAAACTTCAACAAAAATTAGTTTAATAATATTCGTTTTACTAAAATACTATTAGACCTATGCAGTTTACAGATAAAAACTAGATATTTTGTTTAGTAATGTTAGTATATTCTAAGGTTATTTTCGCGAGAACTCATAATAAAACACTGTTTTTACCGGATTGATCGCGTATATTTTATATTTGTTTAATGCGTTTCAATAGAGAAGATGGTTGGAGAGTACCTGCCGCTTGGGATCCAGTCCTACATCGAGTCAGGTCCCACACCCAGCAATCCATAGCTACAACCCATCAAGACACTGTTAGTGATTACTGCGTACATACGGAACGTTATAATTAAATTTGTATAATTGACGGTAGATATGTAAAATTCAAATTACTTGTAAAGACAAATGTCACCTCAGTCTGCCTGTGACCATGGAAGCTGAAAAGCCTCCGAAACGTCAGGTTATAAACAAATATAAAATATACGCGATCAATCCGGTAAAAACAGTGTTTTATTAGTAATGTTAGCCTAACCATTCTCTACACATATAATATTTTGATACAATTACTCCTTTGAACTGTTTCTCTCAAGGATCTCTCTGTTCGCCATTACTCTGTGATACGTACTACACTTGTGCGCGCCATCTAACGGCAGTGGAGCGTATTATTTGGATAGGGTATATCGACTAAGGTTCCAGGACCGCGCGCGCTCGGTTTTTTGAATCGATAACATGCACTCCTTGCTGCATAGATGGCGCGGGGGTGTCCCCGCTCGGCTGCCAAATGCCCAAGGTCATTTGCCTTACTATTCACCTTAAGATGATTTAGGAGATTGTCTGAACTGCGATGACGTCAAGCATTTTTTAGGGATTAATTTTTCTGATTTTTTAAGTGCTTACTTTTGTTCACATGGTGGAGGGGGGTCGAAAGCTGCTTACGTAATAATTGAATGGACAAAACTAAGTTTGAAGCCATATAGATACTATTTGCTTTAAATTATACTAATACACTAATACATGATGGCCTTTGTATGACGTAATCTCACTAATATTATAAACGTGAAAGTTTAGATGGATGGATGGATGGATAGATAGATGGATGGATGTTTGTTCCTTTATCACGCCAGAACGGCAAAACGGATCTGGATGAAATTTGCCACAGAGATAGATTATAGTCTGGAATAGGACATAGGCTACTTTTTATCCCGAAATTCCTACGGAAACGGGAACTACGCGGGTGAAACCGCGAGGCGCTGCTAGTATTTTATAAAGTAAAAAAATAGATCATCTTCTCTCCTTCTCTCACTTACCGTATAACACTTATGAGTGAGATAGATGTCAGTAGAGTAGGCGATGCCGTTTGACGGATCACTAAAGTCCCCCGCTATATCTTCACACATTTTCATTATTTATTCTTATCTTTTGTCACTTACCGTATGACATTTCACACCATTACACCAATATTTGTATCGCTGAAGTCTCCGGCTACATAAATCATCTTCTCTCCCTCTCTCACTCCATGTATGAGCGAGATATATATAAAACTAGCAGCGCCTCGAGGTTTCACCCGCGTAGTTCCCGTTCCCGTAGGAGTTTCGGGATAAAAAGTAGCCTATGTCCTATTCCAGACTATAATCTATCTCTGTGCCAAATTTCATCCAGATCCGTTTTGCCGTTCTGGCGTGATAAAGGAACAAACATCCATCCATCTATCTATCCCTCCATCCATCCATCTAAACTTTCACGTTTATAATATTAGTGAGAATAATCTATCTCTGTGCCAAATTTCATCCAGATCCGTTTTGCCGTTCTGGCGTGATAAAGGAACAAACATCCATCCATCTATCTATCCATCCATCCATCTAAACTTTCACGTTTATAATATTAGTGAGATAGGATCACTGAAGTCTCTCGCTACATACATTATCTTTTCTCCTTCTCTCACTCGCCGTATAACACTTTTATGAGCAAGATAGATGTCAGTAGAGTTGGCTCTCTTTTGTAGGATTTCTGAAATCTCCCGCTACATAGATTATCTTTTCTCCTTCTCTCACTCACCGTATAACACTTATGAGCGAGATAGATGTCAGTAGAGTTGGCTATCCCGTTTGTAGGATCGCTGAAGTCTCCCGCCACATACTGTATTGTTGTCTGTGATAGATTTAACTTCTCCATGTTTGGAGTTGGCTGATCTTCTTTGTAGGTTAGAGAAAGACTGAAAGAGAAGGAAAATAATGTTGATAATGAGATATAATAAAACCAGCCAAGTGCGAGTCGGACTCGCGCACGTAGGGTTCCGAATCATTGGGGAGCCCCACTTAAATGTTTGTTTTACCTATTTTATTTAAAGTGTCGATGTGTCGATAACTTTGGTTATCAAGTTATCGACACTGCTCAAAGAATTAGCAAACTGAAATGGCAGTGGGTTGGCAATATATCACGAAGCACCGAAAACCGTGTGAATTGAGTGGAGACCCCGACTCGGAAAACGTAACGTAGGACGCGCTCCGGCCAGGTAGGATGACGATCTGCGAAAGACTGCAGGCAGATGCTGGATGCGGCAAGCTGAAGACAGGGCGCTATAGCACAGGAGGGCTTGTCGATGATGATGATAATTGTTTTTATAATAAATAGTATAAGCGTCAGATGTCCAGCGGCGAGATGATCGGACGGTATCTTATCAAGAAAGCCTTTTACTCCATAGATGATGTTAATACTTGGCCAGATGTCGCCCAGTTCCGCACGGACAATAGTATTATAGGAGAAAAATCTTAAGCTTAGTTTTATATAAATACTAGCCGCGCCTCGCGGTTTCACCCGCGTAGTTCCCGTTCCCGTAGGAATTTCGGGATAAAAAGTAGCCTATGTCCTATTCCAGACTATAATCTATCTCTGTGCCAAATTTCATCCAGATCCGTTTTGCCGTTCTGGCGTGATAAAGGAACAAACATCCATCCATCTATCTATCCATCCATCTATCTATCCATCCATCTAAACTTTCACGTTTATAATATTAGTGAGATTGACCTGTATCTAAATCCCATTATATTTAGACTTAGATAGGTGAATAACATTGTATTAAATTTTAAGCATTATACACTTACTAGTGGTTTATTTTTCGCTTCTTCCACTAGTGGTCAAAAAATTGAAGCGAACAAAATCAATAACATTTTGTTTCTTATTTGATAATAATTACTATTTATTAAGCTGTTTATGTATAAAATTTGACGTGTCTAAGTGCTTATTTTGTAAGCCTAAAGAAATAAAGTTATTGAATTTTGAATTTTGAATCACTAACGTCGCAGGGCGAACCTGGATGAGATCGACGCAGGAGTTTGGAGGCCTATACCCAGCAGTGGGTGGTCAGGTGGCGGATGATGCTGGACGTAAACTTACTCAGTATTGACCGACAGTAGGTGGTCATGCGTCTTGTACAGATATGTGCTCTTCAACTCCAGGTTGGTCAAACCCTTGTCTTTGTCCAGCTCGTAGATCCTCTCCGCTGAGGATATTGAGTCAACCTGAGAATATAAACAGTTTTTTTTAATAACTTTAATGTACTAAGGTACAAAGGGTGAGCTTAATGCCGAGGTATTTTCTACCTTCGATAAAAGTAAAAAAGGTTTTTACTTTTATCGAAGCTGCCGGCCCATGTTTTTACAGAGGGTAACCCCCCGTTTTCACCAAGGTATAAAACATGTCTATTTCACAAGATTTGTGTAGTGTTTTCGTTTTCTGTTCTCACTTGTATACATGTTTGAAACGTGTTCAGATCAGCGTCTAGCACATCAGGGGGCAATGACCTTAGGTAAAAAAGATGTATTCGAATTGTCACTGCCTTCCTGTTTATATTTTGGTAAGCCAGAGTAGTACAGCGCTCCAGGACTTCCGTTATTCCTTATAATGAGAGGTTTTCGTTTTGCATTTTTAAAAAGAAAAAAATTTGTTCCTTGTATCTCGATAGATGGCAGGGCTTCAACTGGTTACTATGGTATGTTAATGTCACATGAAAGAAAACGTCAAAATGATAATCAGTCGATCGCAAGAATGGAACAAAGCACTAGAGGTAGTGAATATACCCATCTCATTCACACCAGAGAGATAAAAATATGCTTGTAGCCTGAGAAGAAATCAGATAGAATGAATGTTTCTCTGTCTCGACCATCGTGCCAGTTTTTTCATTATTTATGTATAAACCGAGGTATAAACAATGAATAAACTGGCAAACAAACTTATTTTTTCAAATGCTGCAAATAAACAAAGAAATGTCACTATGAGGAGTGACAAGACAGTGGAGCAAACCCTTGAATTTTTATGGATGACATAGACATACCTTAGTCACCAGTTGACGCACTGCCATCTATCGAGATATTTAGAACTAGCTTTTTTTTTATGCAAAACGAAAACCCCTCATTCCTGTCTGTGTAATATGCAACATGAAATACTTGACCATCTTAGACGATGTAAATTACGATTTTGAGGGACATACCACAGGTCTCGCAGGATACTCCGCGGTCCAAGGGACAGAACCCCAGCTGTAACTGCTCCGGGTGGTGGGAAGACGGAAGGAGGTGTACTTCTTGATGGAGTTCCCTTTCACGGTGTACACCATTACGCAGATCTCGTCGAGGCAGGGCTGAGGACAAAGTATTAAAATTATATTAGCTAGCCGTTAACTCTACAAGCGCAGGGTGGCTTATTGTAGAATAGGCTATTTGACTACATTAAAAATTATATTAGCTAGCCGTTAACTCTACTAGCGCAGGGTTGCTTATTGTAGAATAGGCTATTTGACTACATTAAAAATTATATTAGCTAGCCGTTAACTCTACTAGCGCAGGGTTGCTTATTGTAGAATAGACTATTTGACTACATTAAAAATTATATTAGCTAGCCGTTAACTCTACTAGCGCAGGGTTGCTTATTGTAGAATAGGCTATTTGACTACATTAAAAATTATATTAGCTAGCCGTTAACTCTACTAGCGCAGGGTTGCTTATTGTAGAATAGGCTATTTGACTACATTAAAAATAAGTTCCAAATTGTTTTCATCCTAGTCAGTGACAACGTAACAAAGCGTAATCAGGTAATTTTTATAAAAAATATGCCTTTTTCATGTAAAAAACTGGGATTAAAATTACCCATTTTTGATCACGTGACCGAAAAAGCTGTGTTTGGTTGGATCGCTAGTGACGTCACACATCCTCAGATTACAGTGTCAAAGAATTCTTCTCGTTAGGTGTGGTGTGGCGGGGTGACGTCATAGCTTGGAACACGGTAGCCATGACAGAGATTATCGTTTTGGCGCGGCATTATTTTATTCAAACTTTAAAATTCGTTTTAATAACTAATACGACTGACCTTGAAGAAATATTAATTAGAATAAGAATAATTTATAGCATTTACAAGTTTCTTAAATTACCCAACACAAATATAAACTACTTATCTACTTATTATCTATGTAATTACAAAACCTAAAGTCTAGATTACACTTTGCATTATTTTTATCAGACAATACGTTAGAATTATATCCCAGTAGTAGTCAAGTAGCCTATTGTATGTGACACCTACCGTGTTTTGATTCGAATCTTCCGATATAAATGAATGTCTTCAATAGTTTTGCTTCGCTAGATGTTACATTGATTGAGAACCTCTTCTCAGGTCCATTTTCACCGTGGTTGCAAGCATTTCCTTCATATAACACTGGCACTTTATTGGATCCCGTAACTTTCCGTGTCGCAACTTGTCTTCTTGGGTGGTGTTGGTGGTGTTGTTGCGCGCCTAATCAATGCCAGTGCTGTTGAACAGCTTGGTCATGACAGAGATATCGGACCTAAGTTACACGACCGTTAGGCACGGTTTAGCAACCAAAGGTCATTTAAAACTGTGTAAAGGAAGGTACCTCAGTCATGGAGTAAGTCTCCGCGGAGCCTGGACCCTTGATCCTCGTTAGCTGAAAGTTCACGGAGATGCCTCGCTTCAGGTTCACGCACCAGGTCGGCTCCGAGCCCACGTAGATAGACTTTATGAACCCGTTGTCCTGAAAAAAAAATTAGACATAAACGGCTGTAACTTTTGATTGCGTTGACTTAGAAGTTAAATTTATATCGAAGCTCCAAGAAGTTACGAATCTGAGTATATGATGTGAATTTCAACTCAATACCTCCATGCGTTGCTGAGAAAAGAGGGTTGACAGATGGACAGACGGACAGACGGACAACAAAGTGATCCTATAAGGGTTCCTTTTTTCTTTTGAGGTCCGAAACCCTAAAAATACAAGATCCGTCATGTGTGAGTGTATTTCGCGCTAGCTGTGGAAGTTGCTGGGATATTTTAGAGGGAAAATAGGCTGGCGCTCTTTGGGAACGGAACCCTAAGAAGCATCTACCTGATAGTCCAACTCCCAGGGTTCTCTCAAGAACAGGTCTCCTTCCACTCCCTGATTGTTGGTACCACTCGAGTCACCGGTGACGTTACCGATCACAGTTTTCTGGAAAAGATAAGGTATACATAACGTTTATTATTTTCGTACTCTCATAAAAATCCTTGAAGAGCGGTGCATTTTTACTCTATGCCTTGATGTGTCAAAGAAATAACAATTAAAACAGTTGAGCGTACTGCAGACTCTTGTAAACAGTCTAAAGGTAGATCTGATCCATTTATCAATACCGATCTACTATTGACTCTACTTACTGGTTTATAAGGGGGTATCTTGATTTTAAGGGAGTACCTAAACGTTTTTAATTTTAACTAACGAAAGACGTTTACTCCCTTAAAATCAAGATGGTGGCTAAAGTCGGGGTTGAGGTTGGTCGCCATTTTGAATTTAGACTCCTACGACCCCCCGAAGAGCTGATGCAATAATTGAAATAAATATATAGTCGGGGTAGAAATTAATGCAATGTGAAATTCTAACCCGACTGGGCTATAAATGTCATCATTGAAAGCACAATTTTGGGCTGTTTGGTACAAGGTGGTTGTTAGGTGTGCGACAAGACTACTTGGCGCATGACTATTGACTTAATGACTCATGATTTTGACTCATTTAACTTACTGACTCTTGATAGATAGATAATAACTTTATTTTCTACTTCAGACACACACATACAAAATACTACAATTATACAGAAGACTACTAGTAAAAACTAGCAATAATAAAATATTGTTTACTAATAAAAACAAACATCAATATAATTAAAATCTAGGTAAGGTGTCTATGTGTGCTGCAGTATGTCAAAAAAGCCTCAGCGTAATATTTATTTATTTATTTTATTACATATTTACATTGCCATTACAGTGCAGCACCAAAGCGACAAAGAAATATAAAAAAGCATTTGCATTTACTAAATATTAACAAAATTACACCAACAATCTACCAACTCTTAGTACTCTATCATAATTTTACGAAACTTTACATATTTCTGTGTGTTCTATCCAAAAAAATATTAAAAAATATATTTCTAAGGAAGCAAAAACACTGATTTGCAGCCATGACCTATTGAGAGCAAGCAGAACGAGTCACAACTCAAGGTGTTATGTGTAATCTAGCTACTAAATGTTTCTGTCTTTGTAGTAATAATTAAGTCCTTGGCGTTTCCGTCTTCAGTCGTACCATTAGTACGTGATGTGAATCCATAACAACCGAGTGCGAAGCGATAACAGATGGTAGTTTTATTTTTGGCAAACGAAGCTCTTGACTCACTGGCTCATGACTTGTTGACTCAATGACACATGACTCATTAGCCCATCTTACCTTAGTAATACCAAATAATAGACTCAGGCGTTACTATGCGGAAATCCATTGCAAAATATAAGGATGAAAATATTTAGTAGGTAACAGTTCCGCGAAAAAACCTTCTCCGATAAGATAAGAAAAACGACGCCAACTACAAAATGAAAAAATACCTATCAAAGAAAGACGAAACTGACGGCAGGACGGAACAGACGAAACATCACATCGTTCATTGACCCATTACTCATTGACTCATCTTACCTTAGTGATATCCAGATAGAACCTTGCCCTCGTGTAGTTGTCTCCAGCGCGTACAGTCAACTGCCCCTCCATCAGCCATGAAGAGTTGGTGACGCTGCGTGGTTCAGTGCCGATGGAGACAATGCTCTTGAGGTCGTAGACATAGGTTCTTTGGAGTGGGAAGAGAAGGCGGAGGCCTGTTTCCAGGGGGGTGGAGGGAGAGATCGCTGTAAGAGAGAATTAGGGTTCATTCATTCAATGGTCTTCGACATTTCGATTTTCGAACGATACGAAATGCGGATAAGAATCGAACTAAGGTTCTTTCTTCTGGCTTCAACGTCGAGTGAGACGTCACTCGAGTCTTGTGTTATTGCCTTGAGAGTCCTGGCAGGCCTCTCAATAGCTGTTCGGTAGCCGATTGGCTACGATGGTCTTCTTGAGTTGGAGCGTGAGCGTCAATACATTAGGGTTAAATCGATGAACTAAACTGACTTTGACAAGGTCTTTGGCGCTGCGGGCGGTCGCTTGCGACGTAGGAGGTTGCGGGTTCGATGCGATTCCCGCTTCGGGACAAATGTTTGTACGATTCGCAGACATTTGTCCCGGGTGCTCTGGGTATTTTGATTTTTATCTCTCTCTATATTTCGATTCGATTTCGATTCGATTCGATATTTATCTCGTCTTTGGTGCTGCGAGTGAAGGTCCGCTTGCGACGTAGGAGGTTGCGGGCTCGATGCGATTCCCGCTTCGGGACAAATGTTTGTACGATTCGCAGATATTTGTCCCGGGTGCTCTGGGTATTTTGATTTTTAATCTAAGAACCTTATACGCAGTATTAAAAAATATTTTTAAAAAAGATGAATTAAATCAAAGGTAAAGCTGTTCTCAAGTCATAGCGTAACCAGGAGAAATAGGGGTTAATTTTATTTATATAAATAATGGGCTTTAACTCGTAACTTTCAGATGCATATCATAAATTCAAAGAAATAAACATAATGACAGTCCCCTGTCAATATATTTATGAAAACTTATTGTATAATCATAAAAATATCAAAAGCTTCCCTAAAAATAGCGATATACATAATATAAATACTAGAAATAAACATAAGCTCGCTGTGCCCACAACCAGGCTTCACAAGATTAATGTAGGTATCTTTTAAAGGGCAATGTATACGCTTCTACAACAAAACTCCTAGTGAGTTGCAAAATCTATCAATAAATAAATTCAAACAAATTGTCAAAACCTTTCTGTGCAAAAAGGCTTACTACAAAATATCAGATTATTTAGAAGATAAAACAGCTTGGGACGGGTTTTGCTCCAACTCGAAAAATAACAACTAACAGGCTAAAGGTTTCTTAGTCGCTTCTTTACTTTAGTCTACATACCGAAGCGACAGAAATCAAAAGTACCACTTTATTTCCGTGTCAGTGTTTTATTTTAAGAATTTGACCTTTTCTAAGCATACATTTTTGTATTTATGGAAATAAAGAATTTTTGATTTTGATTTTTATTGACGGCATCAAATGACAGACAGTTCGCAGGCCACTTATCTGAAGCTTGTTTGAAGCCTTATTATTTCTGTAAAATGTATCATAAGAAGAAAAGTTAAAGCCCATAATTAAATGCTCATTTTTCTGCTGCGTGGTAGCGGCGTTGGATTAACTTAACCAAAATAATTATGTTCTCATAAATATCTGTGAGCGTTGTTATGTCCGTACTAATCATAAACTCAATTTACTGGACAAATTATGCAGAAACCCACGAAAGTTTTAATGTTATTAGTAACCAGAGGATTGAAGGATAACGTCATTATGTATATTTTATACTAGATGCAGCCTGCGGCTTCGCACGCGCTTTTCAAGTAGCCTATGTCCATCTCCAGGATACGATTTACCTCCCTGTCAAATTTCATTAAGATCCGTTCAGCCGTTTAGTCGTGAACAGGTAACAAACAGACAGATAGACAGAAAGAGTTACTTTTAAATGTATAATATCTATACTAATATTTTATAGATATAAACTTTGTGAGGTTGTCGGGGGTAATATCTGGATCAACTGAACCGATTTTGAAAATTCTTTTAACAATAGAAAGCCATTGTTATTTGTGAGTGTCATCTCATCTCACTAATATTATAAACGTGAAAGTGTAGATGGATGGATAGATGGATGGATGGCTGTTTGTTCCTTTATCACGCCAGAACGGTTGAACGGATCTAGATGAAATTTGGCACAGAGATAGATAATGATCTGGAATAGAACATAGGCTACTTTTTATCCCGGAATTTCTACGGGAACGGGAACTGCGCGGGTGAAACCGCGAGGCGCTGCTAGTAGGCTATATATTCTTCTTCATTCTTTTGATAATAATATCAAAAGAATCATCGAAATCAGTCCGCAACTGACGGACTCATCGACGAACATGCCACAGATTTACATTAAAAAAAAATCTGAAGAGCAACATCATCCTTTTTTCGAAGCCGATTAACAATTTCTAAGATAACAAAAACTTACCAAAAAATAATAATACCAATTTCAAATACATTTTTATGGATTCACATCACAAAACACAACACTCTCTTTACCCGACTACCGTAAAGACAAAGGTAGGTAATGTTTTAAATAATTTATCTGTCGTTTGAAGCTATTTTGTCTCAATGCACTATAAATATTATTATTTTTAAGACGCGGCAGCTATTTCGAACGCGAATGTTAATGTCACTGTTGGGTTGTGGAGAATAAGGCGGTAGTTGCAGTTCTGATAAACCACAAAATGAGATAATGTTACTTGGGGAATTTCACGGAATACAAAATTATGATTTACATAGATAATAAATGCTTTATTATACATAAAACATCAAGTTTATGTTAAGTTTATAGAAACAATACAAGAAATATCTTAAAAACTAAGCCACAAGTGGATATTTTGACAATATAGTTAGTTTGCAATATACGTATTTAAGTTTATTTTATTGTACTCTGAAATTTATTGCGTTATACTTTGGAAGATATTCGGTGGCATATGTTTAGAGTTATGTCAATGCGTATTCTAAGGTTATTTTCGCGAGAACTCATAATAAAACACTGTTTTAACCGGATTGATCGCGTATATTTTATATTTTGTTTATAACCTGACGTTTCGGAGGCTTTTCAGCTTCCATGGTCACATGCAGACTGTGACCATGGAAGCCGAAAAGCCTCCGACTTGAGTGTGTTATATGTACTGATTACTCAATATTCTTAATACATCATCGTCTAAGGAACGCTTCCGACTGGTATTTATATGGATTAGTTAAGCTACTTGTAGATTGTTTGCAACTGTCTGCAGTTAGCTTAATTGTAAATACTAGTCCAAATTAGGTTCTATTATTTAATTATACTACTTAGATTAAAATATATTTTTATTCAACATTTTTTTTATATATAAATTGTCGGATACTAATGTGTCCAAGTTGTTCTGTGTACTACACAGAACACATTAGTATCCGCAGGTCGGAAAATAACTTCCGAGGCGGGAATTAAACGTACATAATGCTGCGTCTCAGGCAAACCGTTGCCCGCTGTGTCGCAGAGGTCGGTAAGTTTCCGATAATCCGAATAATATACAAAACTTCCAAATGTGCAGACACTCCCTTATTCTCGAACGTATTATCAGAAAGCGTAGATAAGGAATTGACCCCTGACCCAAGCGCCGAGTCATCGGTACCGAACATATTCTTAAGTACTACAGTGTGTTTGTTCATAAAACTACTAGTATCTGTCCGCGGTTTCGCTCGAGTTATTTCTGTGGAAACGTTCAAAAGTTAATTATATATTTGTAAGTGTGAGCCCTCGTGTCTAAATACAAGTTTATTGTAAACTTGTATTATAATGATAATAACAAGGTGTCATTATCTTTGACCCTGATAGGTTTGTAGGTATGTTTGTACAACAAAAAACAGCAATCAAAATCAAAAAATCAAAATCAAAAATTCTTTATTTCCATAAATACAAAAATGTAGGTAGGTACACCTAGAAAAGGTCAAATTCTTAAAATAAAACACTGACACGGAAATAAAGTGGTATTTTTGATTTCTGTCGCTTCGGTATGTAGACTAAAGTAAAGAAGCGACTAAGAAACCTTTAGCCTGTTAGTTGTTATTTTTCGAGTTGGAGCAAACCCGTCTCAAGCTTTTTTATCTTCTAAAATAATCTGATATTTTGTAGTAAGCCTTTTTGTACAGAAAGGTTTTGACAATTTGTTTGAATTTATTAATTGATAGATTTTGCAACTCACTAGGAGTTTTGTTGTAGAAGCGTATATAATTGCCCTTTAAAAGATACATTAATCTTGTGAAGCCTGGTTGTGGGCACAGCGAGTTTATGTTTATTTCTAGTATTTATATTATGTATATCGCTATTTTTAGGGAAGCTTTTGATATTTTTATGAGTGTACCTACAATAAGTTTTCATAAATATATTGACAGGGGACTGTCATTATGTTTATTTCTTTGAATTTATCACGCAATCGTTAGAATAAGCATTAAAATAGCCTTTAAGGTGGGACTGAACCTCTAAGTTCCCATACAAACGTACTTTTCGATTCATTTGCAAACTACGTCCCCGATTGTAATGAACTTTTGCATACATAATCGGATAAGAAATAGCGACGTTTTAGTTTTTCAAAATACATTATCATAATTAAATTAGAGCGAAAGTAATAAAATCGCTTGAAAATGGATAAAAATGAATTTTCGGTCTCACTTTATGATGATACTAGCAGCGCCTTGCGGTTTCACCCGCGTAGTTCCCGTTCCCGTGGGAATTTTGGGATAAAAAGTAGCCTATATTCTATTCCAGACTATAATCTATCTCTGTGGCAAATTTCATCCAGATCCGTTCAGCCGTTCTGGCGTGCAACAACCATCCATCCATCTATCCATCCATCCAAACTTTGACATTTATAATATTAGTGGGATTTAAAATAGTATTTTGAAAAACTTAAACGATACAAACATAGCTATTACTTATCCGATTATGTATGCAAAATTTCATTGAAATCGGGGATGTATAGTTTCCAAATGAATCGAAAAGTACGTTTGTATGGGAGCTTAGAGCTAGAGGCAGGGCCTTCTTAAGAGGCCTGCGGATGATGATTTGCCCATACAAGCGTACTACCAAAATGATTTGTAATTCGAGCATTATTATTATATATTATATAAATATATTATTATAATATATATTTCCACCATATCATGTTGTTTTTTGTATTCGATATAATAAAAAAGTGAACAAGAAACCCGCTGTGTAAAATATCTACCAAAACATAAAGGTTTATTTTTCAAAGGATTATCATGAACACGTTTGTCGTCCCGAGGGAATCGAACCCAACAACCTCTTCCTTTATTCTATAGTTCCACAAAAATATCTGTGACTTTGTTCACTTTGGTCGTACTAACTCGGCACTTACCTGTGGTGGGCGTGACCGCACACGTGACCAATAGCTAATTGAGGTTCCAATGGTTCATTACAGGCTATTTGAATACATTGAAAAAAAGTTCCAAATTGTTATCATCCTGGTCAGCGATAACGTAAAAAAGCGTATTTTTCATTAAAAAATATGTGTATAGGTTAAAAAAAAGCTTTTTATGTTCGATCACGTGATCGAAAACGCTCTGCCATTGCTGGTGACGTCACTTCTTCAACTTCAACTACTTTAAGGCGGCACTTGCCTTTCACCGCGACTCCACCAGTGTCTGTTTCAGAGTGTCATACATAGACTTTATTATAAGTACTATAATATAAACTCTATGGTGTCATATCATACAATGTGGTGGGTGTGAAGTGTGAACCATCAAGGGAGGGGTGATTTCTTCCGTCCACGGTTGACATGGTGTTGGTTGACGAACTTAGTTGTGACGTCATCGAGTCATGTCTCCGGCGCCATGAGTGTTTTAAGGCGTCATTACTTTATTCAAACTTTGAAATTAGTTTTCACAGCAAACACAACGGGCCTTGAAGAAATATTAGTAACATTTGCATTATTTTTTATCAGATATGTAAGAAATAATTCCCAATAGTAGTCAAATAGCCTATTTTCGGCCATTTCTGAGTAGAATATAACCAGTCCAGTCATTTGGTTCGCTAATAGGAGTTACAGGTTACCTGGAAAGTTTTGTGGTAATTTTGAAAATGTTTAAATTTATAGATTAGGTGCTCTTTCTGAATTTCAACTTTACCACTTCGTATCTATGCCGCAGGAGCCGGAGCTAGGGATGGCAAACGGTAACATATTCGACATTTAAAAGAATATTTCAAATAGTGTGAAACCTAGATTTATTTAAAAAACTGCTTTGATATTTATCAATCAATAACTTACTATTCATACCCCATTTGATATTAGAGGTCTCTTTTAAAATGTCCATAGGCCAAAAAAGGCCCTTAAGCTGTGCGCCATCGGATTGGAATCGGAGCGTACGTATAGATTGTGGTTTTGTATTGATTTATAACGTACAGCGTCCACTGGATCAGCATATGTGCCGATACCAATACCAGAGACCGGTATTTTTCCGATGACGTCACCCGCAACAATATCTTCACTACGAGGATATCGTTGCGGGTGACATCATCGGCTAATTCGAACGCTTTAAAAATACCTTTATGGTCGATGCAAAATCCGAAACCAGTGGACGCACCTTTTCGGCAATTCGTTGCGTCGTGCGTATGCTCCGATATTGATACAGTGGACGTACAGCTTTTAAAATGTATTAGTAAATTCGAGCTCTCCACAGATATCGTTGCCGCACTGTTTTCCCTACCTCGTAATTTATTAAGAGCAAGCCGGGTCAATCTAAATTGGTCATCAATTTACCGGAGTCTGAAGCCGACAAGGTCGATATTAGTTTGTGTTGTCTCGAATTAGCTACGGCAGGGATATTGGGCTCTGGTTTTCGAATTTGAACCTTATCGATTAGCAAAACGTCATTTCTCTTCTTTCTAAAGCTAGTTAGCTAGTCGCGCAGATAAAGATAAGGAATGTGACGGCCTCTCTCATGCTAGTAGCACTTAGATCATATTTGATAATTTAAGTGTGACAGCATTTTATAGGTGGCTATTTATAGGGTTCCGTAGCTCAAAAGGGAAACAGGAACCCTGATGTGATCACTTTGTGTTCCGTCTATCAGTCTGTAAACCCTCTTTTACTCAGAAATACGTGGAGGTATCGAGTTGAAATTCACATCATATCTCAGGTTCGTAACATCTTGGAGCTTCAATAAAAATCAAATTTCTAAGCCAACGCAATCAAAAGTTACAGCCATTTATGTTAAATTTTTTTGAATTTTTCTAAAGAATCACAAGCACACAGAACCTATAGGGTACTTCCCGTTGACCTAGAATCATGAAATTAGGCAAGAAGCAAGGTCTTGTAACACAAGTAATGAAAAAAATCCGAAAACTGTAAAATTGTGGTCCAAAAAAGTATTATTTTGACTCTCGCCATGGACCAAAACCTATAGGGTACCTACTTCCCGTTGAACTAGAATCATGATATTTGGCAAGAAACAAGGTCTTTTATTTATATAATTAAGATAATGTTTAGTTACAGAACCCTCGTTCCGCGAGTCCGACTCGAACTTGACATTTTTGTTAGTTCTAATCTTCATTTACGCGAATTATAAATACATTTTAAGCTATCTTCATTAAAATCGCCAACCCATCGTTTTGGTTGTTTATAGCGCAGAATTTAAGACAGCGTGTTCTAAAAACAGTAAATAAATAATAGATTCAGGCATGGACAAAGAAAAAAACAAGTACTTTTAGGCCATAAAGACGAAAACCACTTCGAAAAAAGATTAAAATTTAAATATTCTAGTTGTAACGATAGGAATAATCAAAGAATAACGGAACGGCCATACATGTTTATTTAATTTTGTCCGGGAAACCAGCTCGTAGTGGATGCGTCAAACTCGGTCGAATAAAACCGATTAATATTTACTACGTGACAAAGAATTTCACGCATTATATAATCCTTTTATCTCCCATAAATAACATAAAAGAACGAATCAGCCTTCGAAACAGCGCTTTTATTACTGGAGCGAAAAAAACACATGTTTACCCACCGAAGATCCACGCTCAAATGACCATTTCGACGTCATAATTTTAAATAGAGAACGCGTCAAGCGTGGCTGGTCATTGGTCAGCGAGCCGGGCAGAGACTAAACAGCTTATTTTCTTTAATCGGGCGTAGCGACGGTTCTTTGATCATTCAACCAGGAGCTTGTTTATGAGTAGAGCTATAGAATGTTGCCCTTTGCAGTGGGTGTTGAGGCGTCTCGGGCACTTCAAAAGGATTTTACTCAAGTTTCTAAGCCTTTTGAAAACGTGCTTTTTTAATCTACTTTCAATGTTTTGAAAAAACCTTTACGAGTATAAGTACTCATCGGAAATATTTTGATGACATGTGAAGGGTGGGAAGAGTCTGCAAAATAGGAATAAAATTGCGCCTACTATTTTTATGGTGTTAAAAAAACATAGTATATTCTAAGGTTATTTTCGCGAGAACTCGTAATAAAACACTGTTTTAGCCGGATTGATCGCGTATATTTTATATTTTGTTTATAACCTGACGTTTCGGAGGCTTTTCAGCTTCCATGATCACAGGCAGACTGAGGTGACATTTCCTGACATTTCTCCGAAACATCAGGTTATAAACAAAATATAAAATATACGCGATCAATCCGGTTAAAACAGTGTTTTATTAAAAAAACATATAAAAAAAAACGGAAAACGTTTCATTAAATTTAAAATTTCTTTTTTTATTTCATGAACTAAAACGTAGGCTGTTTAATTATCATTTTCCGCTCGGAACCCAAAGGTCAGGTCTTTCTGCCCAGTACCGCACTGGTTACGGCTGGTGGGCTTTCGGCTCTTGCGAACTACCACGGTGAATCCTTCCGCATCACAAGGCTTCTTCCCAGGAACCAGCGCAGGTGCAGCACTACGTGATGGTTCACAGGGCTAAAATACTTCTATGATAGACCAGCCATCTTTTTTTTTTTTTTTTTAAACTTGACAATTCACACAGTATTATCTAGCCCCAAGCTAAGCAGAGCTTGTGTTATGGTTACTAGATAACTGATATACATAATACAATACATTACATAGATAGATATTTTTTTTTATACATAGAAAACGACCAGAACACCCGGAACAAATACCTGCAGATAGTACAAATATTTGTCCCAAGGCGGGAATCGAACCCGCAACCTCCTGCGTCGCAGGCGGACCTTCGCCCACCGCGCCACAGAGGTCGTCATCTAAAACATTCTAAGTAGCAAAAAATTGCAATATTACTATTTTTGCTTTTTGTCGAGGCTGTATCTTTTGAACAGTAATAGGTAGACAGCTGAATTTTTTACCCGACTACCAACAGGGGAGGGTTATGAGGTTAGCACCCTATGTTTGTATTTGTATGTTTGTATGTATGTGGCCAATTTCTATGTTCCCACGTAGCGCTGAAACTACTAGTTCGATTTCAACAAATTATGTATCGATTGATTCGTCTCAATACCCCGATAGCGTCCCACACAATAGGCCTCCCCAACTCCCATGGGACTAGAGTCATGCCGTCGGGCCTCTTACCATCGTCACGTAACATACCATTCTGTTCGAGAATAGTCGGTACGTTAGCGGTGACAAAGGCCCGCCGGATGATGTCGTTTAGACTGGCATGGCGAGATATCCGACCGGCAGCCCTAGTACACGATAATCCGTGATGACCAAGCTGTTCAAACAAAAAATAAATTTAAAATAAGCTCCGGTTTCCTTTATCTTTTAGTCCCTTCCTAGATCTTGTGTTATTACTACAATTTTACGTTTTTTGGATTATTCGCTTTATTTGTGCTACAAAACTAAGATTGTGCTGAAATTACAATACAATACAAAACAAAAATGCTATATTGTACACCATAAAATAACATTACAAAGATAAGTACAATGGGCGGCCTTATCGCTAAGAAGCGATCTCTTCCAGGCAACCTTTGGATGGAAAGAATTGTGAATTTAAGAAAGGCAGGGGGTGTACCAAAGATAATCTAAAATACATACACTACAAAGACCAATGGATACCTACATTGATATAATAAAGACTTATCCAACAAAATACATAAATAACTAAAAGTGTACTGTAATAAAACATATTAATATACTAACTACTTAAATAAATAGTCAAAGTAAAGTACCATTATTCACTTTAGCCACGGCGGGGCGGCAGCCATTTTCAAGAACATAGTGCACGAGTGTGTAAAAAACATCTATGCACTTGCATCAAAGGCTAAACTGATCTAATCGATTAAAAATCCCTCTCGTAGTTAATAACCGGAACATTCTGTGACGATGCGCCCGAAAGGGTTAGGCAGGCGACTAAAGGGGTTAACAGGCGTAAGGAACTTAGCGTGCTCAGTGGGCCCTTTGATCCTACGGTACGGTGTGTGCGGGTCTTTATTGATCTGTGTAGCGTGAGGTCTAGTGAGAAAGTGGTGCCACCTCCTGTTACTTAGTTTAATTAATAATGTATAACTAATCTCACTAATATTATAAACGTGAAAGTTTAGATGGATGGATAGATAGATGGATGGATGTTTGTTCCTTTATCACGCCAGAACGGCCAAACGGATCTGGATGAAATTTGGCACAGAGATAGAGTATAGTCTGGAATAGGACATAGGCTAATTTTTATCCCGAAATTCCTACGGGAACGGGAACTACGCGGGTGAAACCGCGAGGCGCTGCTAGTAAATCATAAATAAATCATTACGCTTTTGACAGTTTGTGTGAAAAGTGCGTGCATTTAAAAAAAAAAATTATGTTAATATATTAATCTTTGTTAACAAAGAAAATTACAATCAAATAATAGAGTTAAATTAAAACAACACAAAATAGTATTTTCAATAGAAACAATAGGCTACTTGGTTACTACCAGGAAATAATTCTAACGTATTGTCTGATAAAAATAATACAAAATGTAATTAATATTTCTTCAAGGTCAGTCGTATTAGTTGTAAAAACTAATTTTAATGTTTGAATAAAATAATGCCGCGCTAAAACGATAATCTCTGTCATGGCTCCCGTTTTCCAAGCTATGACGTCATCCCGCCATACCACACCTAACAAGAAGAACTCATTGACACTGTAATCTGTAGATGTGTGACGTTACTTGTGATCCAACCAAACGCATAGCGTTTACGGTCACGTGATCATGTATCAAAAAATGTGTAATTTTAATCCCGTTTTTTCAACTCAAAAGGCATATTTTTAATAAAAATCACCTGATTACGCTTTGTTACGTAGTCACTGACTAGGATGAAAACAATTTGGAACTTATTTTCAATGCAGTTAAATAGCCTATTACAAATATTTGTGGCTATTTGACTGAGGTTTCATCGCTAGTTAACATATGTGATGTTAACTAACTCATAGGAGTTAGTTAACATTATGTGTTAGCGATGAAACCTTTAAAGTATTTTATGAAAATTTTAACGCCGGGCGGGCCCGGCGGCTCGGCAGTAGAGATTGCAAATCGGCTTTGCAATTGCACTGAAGCAAAAACACTGAAATTGCAATCGGTTTGTTCGATTGCAGCAACCGATTCCAACTTCAGTGCTTTCACGCATATCACTAACACGAATAGGAAAATGAGACTCATTTATCGCATTTTTTGGCTACACTTCGTTAGTGTCTACTACCATTCTAAGCATTTTTCGAGGAAGACATCAATGGTTCTCGATTACTTTTATCGAATGTTTTTTGTAGAAACTCAGACTAAAGCCTCAGAATACGATGCCACACACTGATACACACGTAAAACTCAAAACGGGGTGTTTTTTTGCGTACAGGTTAAGTAAATAGGAGGTGGCGCTACTTTTTCTCATTTTAACCCCTTATGCTAGTGAATACATGGGGATTACGGTTTAACAGATTGAAGGGTTAGAACCATGATTTTCGTCGCACTATTATGATAACCTCTGTGGCGCATTGGGCGAAAGATTGTGCTCCTTGAGACAAAAATTTGCAAGAACTTTTCAGGGTTATTTAAATTATAAAATAAATTGTATAAAATGCACTGGTTCTACTTCACTTATTTGCAAAATGTCCTTTACACTGTCCATAACCGGTAATAAATCAGCTTTTCATCCCCCATCTTGGAAAGAGTGGTTTTTGCTCTTCGATATCTGAGTGCAAAAGCCGTTTTTATCCGCTAGAGGATAAAGTAAATTGAATTTAGAACATCGTGCACACGATAATACTCAGCAAAAATACTCTTATCTCGCTGAGGTGGAATTAAAAGTTACGTGTTGATAATCACCTACCCAATCACCTACCTAATACCTAGCGTCAAAATTAAGACCTGGCGTCTTCACAAACATGTTTGTGATGATGGGCTGAACCTGCAGTTCACGTATTGTCACTAATTTACCAATAACCCTGTATAGATTAAGAACTATTGTGCATACATTCATGAATATAAGAATTACGATGATTACAAGTGCTTTTAGTTACGAAGTACCATTACATAATCTGTGCTATTACGCCAACAAGGCTTGTTTACAGAAATCTTTACCGTACAAAGGCATGGAGCTCTGGAAAGAATGACCGACTACATTTTTTACCTTCCTCCCCTTTGTACGTTCCGATATTGTGTTTTAGGCTGTGTTTCCAACAGAGATTCGCGAGGTAACTGAGCGGAGCGAGGATGTGTAGCGGGCTCTTTTTAGATAAGCAAGCTAGGCTCAATCGAGGACACATCCCTCGCAATACATCCCTAAGTAATTGATCCAAAACTTTTCAACAAACTTCCATTGTGTATTAGACTAATAACCTGCGAAAAATCATTTTTAAATAATGTAAAACTTCTTTTGCTACATCAAACCATATACACTGTAAGCGAATTCCTAGAAAATTACTATAAAGAATTTGTAATTCCTCAAAGACGAACCTTTCCTGATCTCTATATGCCTAATTTGATATAATTTGTACCCAATTTTACTTGACGAGAAACTGATAGATAACACTTAACTAGTTAGATTTAACTATTGTTATTGTGTATTTCTTTTTCAATAAATATTTTCATTTCATTAAGGCCTTAGTCTGAGTTTATACAAAAAACATTCGATAAACGTTATCGAGAAACATTGATGTCTTCCACGAAAAAGGCTTAGAATGATAGTAGACACAAAAGAAGTGTAGCCAACAAAAAAATGCAATAAATAGATAGATAGATAATTCTTTAATCACCTTAAATTAAAAAGAAAAACAGATTGTGTAAAATTAAAGATAGCAAAGGATTTGGCGGCCTTATCGCTTAAAGCGATTTCTTCCAGGCAACCAGAAAAATGAGTAACTTGGGCTGTTCTAGAATCCTTACAGCGATGTGAAGTAGACTATCGTTATATCGAGGTGTTGAGATGTCTGTACGAAGTCGCTACCATGAGTGTCCAAGTCTCCAAGTACATACAGGGCCAGCAGTCTAAACCCATCCAATTGCGCAGAGGAGTGAGACAGGGGGATTTCATATCCCCGAAACTGTTCACAAGCACGCTGGAGTCGCTAGAGGAGCTGAACCAGATGCTGGACGGCCTAGCCCACCGACCAGGTGGGATGACGATTTGCGAAAGACTGCTGGAAGATGCTGGATGCGGCAAGCTGAAGACAGGGTGCTAAGGCACTCATTAGGGGAGGCCTATCTCCAACAGTGGACTAATATAGGCTGATGACGATGACACTCATGCTTAGCCTTGCCTAACACTGCAACTGGTTAAAAAAAGCGGCCATCTTGTCGTGTCGTTGTCGTGCCGCCATCTTGTAAAAGCTCACACAGGCGTCCCACGCAAACATCCCTGGGGAAAGAAAAGGCGTTGTAATTAAATATCTACGGCTACCCTTCTCCGTTGATAAATCTCTGCTTTTTTTAAATTTCACTTTTACGTGGTTTTTGAGGTTTTTACAGGCTCTGCCCACGTTTTACGGAAAATGGAAAAATATTTTCCTGCTCAACAGTTTTTTTGGTATTTAAAAAAAATTCTGCTGTATCTAATAAGTATATCCTTTTGTTGATTTTTGAAACTATATTAATGTTTTACTTTGAATGGTAAATGATCTAATGATTCAAATAAATTTAATTTGTTAAAATCAAAGGAACAGGGAAAAATGCGCTTAAATCGTGGTTTCAATTTATAGAAATCATTTAGAACGGGATATTTACCATGATTCAATTTTTTCTATAGTAATAACCATGATAGTTTCAAAAGTTTTATTGTTTCAATTTATTATAATCATAATAAATAAATAATGTTTGACAATTCACAGGCTATGTTCATCAAGGATACTGTAGGATTCTAGTGGTGAAAGAATTTTTCAAATCGGTCCAGTAGTTTCGGAGCCTATTAAATTTTTACAAAATAGAGATAGCTTTTTGAAAAAATGTGATGTTCACAACAGAAATACAAGAAACAAGAACAAACTACACATTCCATCATATAGATTACGAAAGGTAGGCAAATCATTTATGGGAAATTGCGTACGCTTCTACAACAAGTTTCCATCTGAAGCAACTGAGATCCAAGTAAGTTGAAAAATCAAATTCCAACACATTCCGTGGCCGAAGTCATGGGTAACAGCTAGTATAGTATATATTGCTTCTGCTGAAACTGCGATTAGTTGCGACCTACGTCTTTCCTCGGAAGCATGTACGAGCCCGCCTCTGCGACCTTCTCAATTGAATAACCAACCCTCGTAATAGAATAAAACATACCTTCATTGAATATACCCGGTATATCTGTTAACCCTAAAAAGCTCTCAGATGATACACGCTAATTAGAATATACCATAGCATTTTTATGCGAGTGTGGTGGGTTGACCCAGAAACGGATTCAAGTGGGGGCTCGTTTGAATGGGCGAGTTGAGAGGCTACTCAGAAGCGAAAGTTTTGTTTAGTTTTGTACAAATTAGAGACGATCTGAAGGAAAAGTTGAAAAGGAAGTTTTTGAGTTTGTCGAAGAATGCAGACGTTATTTGAAAACTAGAGCGTCTTCTAATTCCAAAATGTAGGTTTTGATTAGAGTGTTCTTTCGAAGTAGTGGAATCCGTTATTAGGGTAAAAGAAAAAAAAAACTCAAAACGTTTTACATATTTATGAGTGGAGTCGGGATGTGCCTTAAGTAACCGAAAATATTTTATTAGTAATTAAATATTGAATTTACAGTCATTAAGTTGATGTCTGCGTAAATAATATCCAATCAAATAATACTTAACTTACGGTAGGTACTCAAATAAAATTTACAGTAATAAAAAAAACGTAAACGTTTCTTTAGATCTTACAGGACTCTTAAATACGTCAGAAGTCAAATTCAAATTAAATATTTTTCTAAAACTAGGAAATAAAATTCTTCAAAAATGCATTCATAAAATGCATGGGTATACCTTTTCTTAATACTGATAGATAGATAAATAGATAGAGATTTCTTTAGTCATCACCAGTGATCGGAATTTTGGGCGCTTATTTACCTAAAGTTGTGTCTAACCTGTGTTGTGTCTTACACCAACTTTAGGTAAATAAGCGCCCGAATTTCCGATCACTGGTCATCACCTTAAAAAAGAAAAACAGATTGTATGAAATTAAAGATATTAAACAGAGCAATGGATTTGGCGGCCTTATCCAGAACTATTGTGAGAAAAATAAGGGATAGTGGTGCTTTACATTAAAAGTTACAACATACATAAATTCAAACTAAATCACACACACATAATACTATTCTATTATAATGATGACACATGATAAGTGTAATCAACTTTGTTACTATTTTAAAGTTCATAGATTTTAAAAGAAATTCATTATTCTTCACAACTGTAGGGGACTGATAAAAACAGGAACCCAATGCAAAAGAGTGATGAACGAGGTAGAGGCAAACATACGTGCGTACTCGGTTAAGGTCAAAGGACACTAAATCTACAAAAAGCTCGCGGCGCGGTGGCGGCGCGGCGGCGCGGGCGTTGCAACGCCCTGCAGGCGGTGTCTACCTCCGCACCCCGCTTCCACGCGCACAACGTACCCCTTGACTCTCCCGCGTAAACACTAGCTTTATTTATAATCAAACAAGAAAAACTCAAACCCATAAACAACCAAGATAGGTACCTACCTATTCTAAAATAAATAAAAGGCAAAACAAACAAGGTAGATAGGTACCTGCTCAAACATAATCCCTTAGGTAAGTACGTAGGTAGCTACGCGTTGCTTACAACAACTAACCCGTTCAAACACAGCACAGTCAACAAGCTAGGTACTTTCAGCTAAAACGCCGAAGCTCTCAGCCACTAACGGTCGCGTGTGTCAGCAAGGCATAAAACGCTGGCTGCACTGAACATTGCACTTTACAAATACCTATATAAGCTCTTTTTGTTTGTTCGGTTAGGTTTTAGAACGATTTTGTTGCAAAGATAAATGCTCCGACTTTGTTATTGCGTGCTTGTAGCTTGGCTAAACCATAACAGTACGTTTTGAACAGTTCAGTTTATGGGAAATTATTGTTATTTTTAGGGTTCCGTACTCAAAGGGTAAAAACGGCACCCTATTACTAAGACTTCGCTGTCCGTCTGTCACCAGGCTGTATCTCATGAACCGTGATAGTTAGACAGTTGAAATTTTCACAGATGATGTATTTCTGTTGCCGCTATAACAACAAATATTTTATACATAAACAGTTTTATAAATAGTAATTATTATCAAATAAGAAACAAAATGTTATTGATTTTGTGCGTTTGTGCGTACGAGCTTTTGGTCGGTAGATCCAATGCTCTGTCCAGTGCACTATCCCGACTAAACACACCACCGCCGCGGTTATTATAGAGGCCAGTAATTTGCCTTCATCAGTTGTCACAGCCTCCTATCTCAGGATTCCACAAATTTCAGTCAATTATTTTTGGGGTTTTCCGTTTTGCGGGAAATAGTCTGAATATTGTGAGCTTTATTTAAATAAGATAGGGTTCAAAATACTTCCTTATTTGCACCCGATGAATATACCTAAAATTAACTTTATTGAAACGTAATAAGGTTCGAAATGCCAATGTTTGAGTAGGTAATTAGGATCTTTCTATAAATGTTACTTTGTCTATGGTTTTTTTATTCAGTCGAACCAGACTTTAATTCTATAAAATAGATTAAAAGGAGGCATGGCTTTTATTGCGGCAAGCTGAAGACAGGGCGCGATGGCGTTCATTAGGAGAGGCCTATGTCCAGCAGTGGACTGATATAGGCTGATGATGATGATGATGATGATGATGGCTTGTATCAGTTGAGAATGGTCGCCGCCGAGGCCGAAATTCGACTAGGTCCCGCTGGCCGAAATTCGGCTAGAAAATTCTTCATCATCATTATTGTTAATCAACTTTTCCTTATCCCATGGTTGCCTGGGAGAAATCGCTCTCAGCGGTAAGGCCGCCTTTTGTACTGTATATGTTTTATTTAGATATAAAAATTTCGGTTTCGGCGGTACTCGAACCCGCGCCCCACCCTCAGTACGGGAAACCGGAAATGTTTGGGAACTTATTTCATTTCTTAATAAAGTGATCATTCATTAATTCATTCATTGTTAGTGACGGCTTAAAGTAGCGTCCAGTGGCTGTAGTGTTCAAGCTCTGCGCACATAAATCAACACCGCTACCGCAAATCACAAAAAAATCCAATCAATTATGGGTAACTCGTTATTTTTGATACATTTTACAGTGGTAAAACTTCCCACAGGCTTCAAACGGGTAACCCGCGAGCTGTCTGTCCATCAATATAAAATTCATCTACATGTTACGACATAGAGTCTATATTTGAATGCAGAATATTGTGCTGTGCGGTGGCGGTGCTGTCCTTATCAGTCAGCAAAAGAGAGGACGTCACTGATTAAAAAAAAAACAAAAAAATTGCTGGACAATTCACACAGCATTATCTAGCCCCAAGCTAAGCAGAGCTTGTGTTATGGGTACTAGATAACTGATATACATAATACAATATATACATAGATAGTTATTTTTTTACAATACATAGAAAACGACCAGAACACTGAACAAATACCTGCAGAACGGACAAATATTTATCCCAAGGTGGGAATCGACCCCCCAACCTCTTGCGACGGCGGACCTTCGCCCACCGCGCCACGAAGATCGTCAAAAACTGTAAGTGGCTGTTGACCCTAACCCAACAAGGTTTTTAACTTCAACTGTAACTCTTACAAGCTACAAGCTGTAGAGCGAGCTTACCTTCTGTGACCCTGAAATCTGGAAGGTTGCAAGTGTGAAATTGTGAATTTTAGGGTGTATTGTAAAATATTATATTTTCGGACCCTTTAACTCAAAGTTAGCTCAAGTCTAAGTACTTTTTTTTTGTTTTTCAGTTTTGTGAAGTGTGTGCAGTGTTTTCATATTTTTGTTTTATTTTTGTGTATTAAGTTTGTTATATTATGTTTTTTTTTATAGTCGTCTATTATCACTGAATCATAAATAACTATAATGTATTTTGCTATAAGTGGAAACTTCGTAAATAGCCCTCAGCTTAAGTGCATGCAATTGTCATGTACTTAGATTTATGTTTCTTAGTTTTGTAATTTTTCTAGCTGTAAGTTTTCCTAAAATTTGAAAATAAATAAAATAAATAAATATTTTTTTAAATGAACAGATAGGCACTTACACAGATAATGTACAGACACACATAAATACAGATATGTTGCGAGAGACAAAAAAACAGAAAAGGTATGGAGACTCTGGTTTTCAAGGCAATCGTTTTGGATAAAATTATTTCACATAATGTCAAAGATCTGACATGTCTGTGAAAATATACTCCAACGGATTTATGGAAGAAACTTATTTTTAGGGTTCCGTACCCAAAGGGTAAAATGGGATACTATTACTTAGACTCCGCTGTCCGTCGTCTTTCTGTCACCAGGCTGTGTCTGTCTCATGAACTGTGATAGTTAGACAGTTCAAATTTTCACAGATGATGTATTGCTGTGGCCGCTATAACAACAAATACTAAAAAATAAAATTAAAATTTAAGGGGTACGGAACCCTTCGTGTGCGAGTCGGACTCGCGCTTGGCTGTTTTTTTTAAGTTATCTAATTCAACAATAGGATAATTTATTTACTTTTTTTACTAAGTCTTAAAATTCAAAATCTGTAATCATCACAGAAAAGAAGTATGTATTATTATATAACTTAAAAAAGCTAAATTTGAAAACGCATCCGAAAAACAAATTAACGAAACAAAACTCATAATGCCAAACAAGTTGAGGCATAAACGATATTACAAAAGCGAGTTGCGGAGTTGAAACCGCGGTCTCAGAGTAATAAAAGTGTATGGGGCATAATATTATTTTAATAACTGGACATAAACAATAAACAAAAAAAGACACATAAACAAAAAAAGACACACGTCTCAAATGAGCTTTCACTGTGTTCTTGAAAGATATACTTCATGTTTGACATTATTTTAATTTCTTTGTGTGTCAACCGGAAATTTTTAGAAACTTATTTCATTTCTTAGAGGAAAGAGCAAATTTATACTCTTTCCTCTAAGAAATGATCCGGTTTCGGCGGGACTCGAACCCGCGCCCCACCCTCAGTACCGATGTGTTAGATTTAGTCACTTGCAAACAAAACAAAGCTAAATAAAATTCGTTCTGACACCTACGCAAAGATACATGTGTCAAAATTATTAAAATGCATTTAATTATTTGTGCTTAGAAGTCAATTTAATTTGACATATTAGGGCTCTTTAATTCGCTTTACAGCACTTACTGCTTCTTTTCTACTCTTCGCTTCAAATACTACGCTTTTAAAGCCGATTTTCAGGGTTCCGTCTATTTTTTCATCACAAAAACTATGTCTGTCTCTTTTTGCATTCAATTTACCAATTGTACTCCTTTTCTTCGCAATCTGATGGTGCGGTCAGCTTTTTTGTCTACTTTTTAAACATTTCTTTCTTAAATCCGAAAAATAACGCTAGACAAAAAAAGCTTAATATAAGCTTAATTCTATTTGACTCTCGTTTCGAATCTCAATCGTCGACCGAGTTGAAAAAAAAAACAATCCGTCAGTCGAATTGTCTTTCTCGGCGAGAAAGTATGCGCTAGATTTTAAACGATTTAAAACATCAAATTCTGAAATTTGTCTCATTTGACTCCCTTCGGTTACAATCAAAAGTTTTAAATACAGAACCCTGTATAAAAATTGTGTGTCACTTCACGATTTCGTTTGATTCATTGTAGAAACTTCAGAACTCTGATGCCGCCATTGTAAATTATTTCCAAAGTCGAATGTTTGAATTGAATGGACACATTTTACTTAAGAAGGTATTTATTTCAAACTTTATAAGCAACTGAACCTAAAACTTATGAAACACAGACGGACAAAATAAATAAATAAATAAAACTGAACAATTCACACATCATCTAGCCCCCAGCTAAGCAGAGCTTGTGTTATGGGTACTAGATAACTGATATACTTAATACAATACAATACATAGATAGATATTTTTTTTGCTATACATAGAAAAACTCCAGAGCGCCCTGAACAAATATCTGCAGATCGTACAAACATTTGTCCCGAGGCGGGAATCGAACCCGCAACCTCCTGCGTCACAGGCAGGCCTTCGCCCATCGCGCCACAGAGGTCGTCAAAAAGAGATAAAGTAGGTGACGGCGCTAGTTTGACTGGGGTATGCGCCTTAAGCGTTACTACTAGCTATTTTCAATTCTACATAGGTAGATATGTGAAAATATTATACTCTTATGCTCCCTAACTTAGAATAAGTATCCCACTAATATTATAAATGGGAAAGTTTGGATGGATGGATGTTTGTGGCTCATTCACGCCAGAACGGCAAAACGGATCTTGATGAAATTTGGCACAGAGATAGATTATAGTCTGGAATAGCACATAGGCTAACTTCGATCCCGGAATTCCCATGGGAACGGGAACTACGCGGGTGATACCGCGAGGCACTGCTAGTAGGTAATAAAAAATTAAATGAACCTTGTAGTTTTAAGCTTTATTCTGGAAAATAATCTTTATTATTATACCATTGATTAAAACTTATGCTAGGTATCTACCGTTAAAGAGCAGTGTTCGCGCGGGATGATTAATTAATCTAAATATATTTTATTACACGGTTAACACCACAGGGCACCGGGCGCATCAAAAGAGTTGGTTCAGTAATTAAAAACAGGTTCAAAAATAAATTCGCTTACATTTTAAAGTGTGTTTTCCTTTAAAAACTGATTGTTTAATCACTGTAAATTCCAACAATAACAACGTTATGAACAATAACTTACGCTACAAAAACCTTTGAAAATAACTAGCCAACTGACCTAAAACCGCTAAATCGCTCCATTTCGCCTTTACGCCCTTATTCCTTCATCCCCACAACATAAATAGGAGATTCTTCGATGTTCCCCTCAGTCGAGACTCGGTTTTAGTAGAGAGAGCACGCATTTTCTCTGGAACGCAATCGAACGGTTTTCTTTTCTTTTTTTACGTATATTGGTTTGATTTCTGAGTGGTTTTTAGTGAGTGAAGTCGCTTCGGTTTTGCGGGTTTTAAGGTAAGATTTTCAGTTGAGTAATTAAGTAAGAATATTGAGATGATTATGTTTATGAAGGTTTCGGCTTATTTAAATTCGTCGGCTGAATTCACAGGTAATTTTTAGGTTGAGAATATATTTTCAGTGTGACACAATCTGCTTATAATTTACATAATGTTAATATTATGTTAATAAATATAAAAACTCTGCCAACAGTTAGTAAATAAAAATAAACGTGTAAAAGGTTATTTTAGGACGTAATTCACCATTTGATTCGCTTTATTACCATAGCTACTGTAGTTATGTTCACAGAACTATTGAGACTTTGGTCATTGCTACAGCCGCCATTTTTTTATGAAAATTAAAACACCCAAACATCCGTTTTGCGCAGTTGCGTTTAAAAAAATATATAAATAATAACAAACTACTACTATAATCTATACTATAACATCATGAAGACGAAAAATTTGTTTGTTTGTTTGAATTGAATAGGCTCCGAAACTACTGGAAAGATTTGAAAAATTCTTTCACCATTTCCTACATTATTCCTGATGAACATAGGTGATAGAATATACCCGTGCGAAGCCGGGGCGGACCGTTAGTATTATGATAAAGGCAAAGTTTGTCAGTAATGGTTTATCTGTGGAACTTCTCGACCGATTCGAATAATTCTTTCGCTGATAGATAGCTATATTATATCACAATTTTATCTAGGTAGATCGATAGATAACTCTTTGTAGTAGATACAGAAATATAAAATACTAGTGGTCCACACCGGCTTTGCACGGGTATATTCTATAGCGTATGTTAATCAGGGATAATGTAGGATTCCAATAAATTTTTCAAATCGGTCCGGTAGTTTCGGAGCCTTTTCAATGCAAACAAACAAACAAATAAATCTTTCCTCTTTATAATATCATAGTATAGAATAATTAAGAGAGGATATGCCAGGAATCACGTTATTACAAAAGGCGGCCTTATCGCTACAAGCAATTTTTACCAGGTAAGTAGGTAGGTTAAAGTGAGCACGCAATAAAAATATAGAGATAAAAGTCTGGGTATCCCGGGAGTACTTACAAGATGCCTTATCGACCACTCTCTTTCAGGCAACCTAGGCTGTTAGGGATCAAGTAAATAAAGGCACAGGCTTTAATTAGTGCTATTTTACAGCTAATCGCTAATTGCGATCTCTAATTACATTATTGAGTTTTCCCTTCGGATACGAACTGGTATTATAATTATGAGTTTTGTTATCAAGGAATGAATGCAAACAATCTACAGGTAGCTCAACTGATCCATATCAGGGATAATGCAACAGTCTGCAGTTTGCTCAATTGTTTCAATTGTAAATACTAGTTTTAATATAATTATATTATTTGATTGTAACTTTCTTTGTTAATAAAGATTGCATTAAAAAAAAACTATTAATTTTAAAGTTGTTTATAGTATAAAATTTGACTTGTCAAAGTGCTTATTTGTTAGCCTAAATAAATAAAATTATTGACTTTCACTTTGGCATCGTCGGGAAAAACTACAGAAGTTCGAAAGTAGATTTTTTGATTTTGAAAGCTAGTATAACAAAAAAACTACAGAATAACAATAAAAAACTATTTTTCGTTTTTATCTAGGAAATCAAGTTTTACCAAGCGTAGAAAACTGATAATATGAAATTGAAGACTGTGCTACGGCGTAGCAAATAGCTACGTTGGCGTCGTAGCAAACAGCTACGCCGTAGCAGCTGGCTACGCCGTAGCAGCTGGCTACAGACTGTAGCATTCCCTATGAATATTTCATAGTGTAGATGAATCTATGTTACTCATGTTTAACCGACGAAAAATATAAGAGGATGAGGTTCTATGTTCGGCTCTGTATTTTTTCTGTCTGTTCGTCTTCTTTGTCATTTATGAACCGATTTGGTATATCATTTCGTTCATTACAGGATTTAGCAAAAAGCAAGGTCCTATAGCACAAGTAAATTATTATTAAATTCTTTATTTCAGACTTCATGGGTCCAGGGTTAGGGTTGTTAGTAAAGGGAATAATCCGAAAACCGTAAATTTGTAGTTTATTCACCAATAGGGTACGTAACACAATTTTATTTCTAAATTTTATACGTGTTTTTACGCGTAACCGAAGCAGTGCAGAGAGGACAGAATTTTTATCAAGAGAAATCTTACTATCTTACTAATATTATAAACGTGAAAGTTTAGATGGATGGATGGATAGATATGTAGATGGATGGGTGTTTGTTCCTTTATCACGCCAGAACGGCTGAACGGATCTGAATGAAATTTGGCACAGAGATAGATTATAGTCTGGAATAGGACATAGGCTACTTTTTATCCCGGAATTCCCACGGGAACGGGAACTACGCGGGTGAAACCGCAAGGCGCTGCTAGTATACTATAAAATACAAACTAGTTCAAAATACAAGTCGGTTCACCGTTTTCTCTTTCCCGCGGATCTCTAAGTGATATCCTGATGACGTCACGTAACGCGAGACCTATTTTATTAGTCGTTTGAAACAGAACACCCTTTGTTTATTCAAAATCAATTATATTTGAGATCTTGAGAGTCTGTGGAGTTTTAATAGATAACGAGAGGTGACAAGGCGTTATTTTTTGTAAAGGTAGAAGAATAAACATTATAACTATTGGTGTATATTATAAGTTCAAAGAAAAGGAACGCGTTTATAAATTTAGAAAGAAAATAATATAGTTAAAAGTATCTTTTAAGAACTCTTCTTATATCTGTTTTTTTTTAATCTTTCCAATCGGTTTATGTAATGTAGGTTTTATTACTTATTGTGTCCCTGGGTTAAAAAAAAATTATGTATTAAATCTAAATAAATCTTAAACGAGAGTACTGCGTGTAGGTGTATTCTGCATGGCACCAATAATATTTAATAAAATCCCATCGTCTATACGAGCCATCAATAATTTAAATATTTTTAAAAGTACCTTGACGAAGTTATTAACTGAAAAATCATACTACACTGTGAATGAATTTCTAGATGATAAACTACATTAATTATTTCTTTCTATTATACTGACATTTTTTTGGTTGTGGGTAGTCAAGGTGTACACACACATAATTTTTGCTCTTTGTTTAATTTTATTTAAAAATAAATTTAGGTAAATATCTGATGGTAATTGCAAGTGATTAATTAATTTATATCCTCCTACACCTGCTGGTGTAATAAACTCTCCTATCTACTCACCTGGAACCATCAAGGAAGTTGACATGGATCTTTATACCAAACTGACAGCCAACATGGATGAATTGGCTGAAACATTCAAGGCCCGAATGCTCCAAGTGGAAGGTGACATCAAGAAACTGTCTTCTCCAGCCTCACAGAGTAAGCCACCACACAAAGATATTGAGTCTCTGTATAAAGAGTTTAGTGACTTCAGAGCTCTTATTTGGAAGACCATGGCCACAATGCGGTCACAATTTGAACTACTAACACTAGGTCTTGACCGCCAGGAGACTGCCTCTCGCCGTAAGGTCTTACTTTTCCATGGCATAGCAGAGGTAAATGAGACTGCGGCTTTGGATACGGTTATGAAGATGTTATCCGAACAATTTAAATTGTCTGATGTCCTGCCCGAGAAAATCTCGTCTTGCCACCGTCTAGGCAATAACACCAGTAAGTCTAGGCCTATAATGGTTAGATTTGCCGACTTCAAACTACGTTCACTGGTTTGGAATGCTAAAACTGCTCTGAAAGGCACTAATTTCACTGTCTCCGAGTTTCTAACTAAAGCTAGACACGACGTTTTCATGACCGCACGTAAGCACTTCGGCATCAGGCGTTGCTGGACATCTGAAGGTAAAATTGTGCTTTTATTGCCTGACAACAAACGGCGCAAGTTGGAGTCGATGTCGGAGCTGAAGCCACTGTTAGCAGAGTACCCCGCGGTGGGGCCCAGCCGGGAGATGGCCGCTGCGGCGCCAGGACCTTCTGATAAAGCAAAAACATCCTCCGCAGCTGGAAATAAGACTGGCAAGGTCGAAACTCGATCCAAACGCGTGCAGAAGTGATTGCATACTTCCTAAAACTCAAGTGAATCACTCGACTGTTCCTCATAACATGGCAGCATAACCTTTCGCATTTTCTTCAAAAATAGGGCAGTTTAAAAATCTTTTCATGTACTAAAATGACGCGATGTAAAATTTTATGGACGGCAAGGATGACATGCCAAGTGACACTACTAGCAAGCGGTGACGTGACACTGACATTGACGTTTAACCTCAGTCATGTTTTTCTTTTTTTTTTTTTTTTTAATATTTTGTTTCGTTCGCAAGGACATTCAGGTGTTTTTTTTTTCCGTCTCTGCGATTGCGCTTAATATATAAATACTATACAATTTAGATTAGACATTGTGTTGTATGTTATGTAGCATAATACCAAACCTAGAGCTTGGTCTGCTGTGCGTATTTAAAGAACATCTGTATTTTTCTGTTGCTTTTTTGTTTTTTTTCTTCTTTCTCTGATAATGTATCACCTAGCCACTGTTATGCATTTATGTGTTTTAATAAGTTTTAAGTTTAAGTGTTTGTTATTCCTACAGCAACACCAGCGGGTGCATTGGAGGAAGCAATGCACCATCTTATTTGTATTTTTATATATACCTATATATATATTTTTTTTATTCTCGAAGTAGGTTATTAGGTAGGACCTTTTGACCTGCCTACTAGCTTATTTAGATTTATTCTTGTTTTTTTTTTTGTAGGTTTTGCATAGTATACTTATTTTATTTTATATTATGGATCTGCTAAATATTGATACTAACTATTTCTCTTGCTCCTCTGCCAGCCCTTCAGACGACGAGTACACTAGTGCTCTTAGTGATGACACTGAGGACTCATGCGCAGGGTCCCTACATTTGCGTGACAAAATAGCTCAAAAATTTCATGGGCTTCAAAACAATCTAAATATTATTCACATAAACGCTCAAAGCATCCCTGCCCATTTTTCAGATATGCTCTCTTCTTTTGATTATAAAACTGTTGATGCCATTCTCATATCTGAATCTTTCTTAAAACCTCCTTTACCTTCCATCCAATATCCTCTCCCAGGTTTCATTCTTATCAGAAATGACCGGATAGGAAAAGGTTGTGGTGGTGTTGCCATTTACCTTCGAGCAGATATTCCTTATAAAATTGTCGATCAATCTCCTGGCCAATATACTGGATTTGCTGAACACCTCTTCATAGAAATTACTATTAACCACAGTCCTATCTTGCTCGGGGTGTATTATCCACCTTCGCTTCACGTTAATTACTTCTCCTCTTTTGAATTGAAGCTCGAAACTCTTTCTCCTATCTATGACCACACTATTATCCTCGGGGATTTTAACACTTGCCTGTTAAAGAAAGACTCTCGTGCTCGTAAACTAGAATCTCTTGTTTCTTCGATCAACATGCACATCCTTCCCCTTTCTGCTACTCATCACGCTCCTAACTGTTCTCCTTCTCTATTAGACCTAATCTTGGTCTCCGATGTTGATCGTGTGGCCACTCATGGACAAATTACTGCTTCCTTTTCTTACCACGATCTGATTTACCTATCTTATAAAGTCCGCTCCCCTAAACGCAAGCCCAAAATCCTTCTCCTTCGCAGCTATAAAAATATTGATTATGAACGCCTTAAATTTGATGCCTCTAATATCGACTGGTCACTAGTAATTGAGGGTGGTTCAGCTGATGATATGGTGGCGAACTTTAACAAAATCGTCATTGATTTGTTCGATATCCACGCACCACTCAAACGCGTTAAAGTCAAGCATCTACCTGCTCCTTGGCTAACAGAGAGCATCAAAAAAATGATGGCGAAGCGCGACAGGGCGAAACGTATGTACAAAAAATATTGTACTGAATCAACCTTACTGTCGTACAAAATGCTCCGCAATCGTTGCAGCAGGATGTGTAGGGATGCTAAGAGACTCCACATTAGTAATGCTCTTAAAGATGCAAACCCTCCCCAGATGTGGAAATTCCTCAAATCATTGGGGTTGGGTGGAAAGCCCAGTAATCCACTTGGTTCGCTTGACCTGAATGCTATCAATCGTCACTTTTCTAAATCTCCATTGAGTCTTAATAGCAATGTCAGGCAAGCGACTCTGAGTGGACTGGCTCGAAAACCTAGGCCTATGTGCACCCCCTTTACGTTAACGGCAGTTGCGGAGCAGGACATCAAGGAAATCCTTTCCTCAATTTCGACAAAAGCGGTAGGCACTGACGATATAAATATTCAGATGCTACTCCTTCTTTCCGATGAACTCGTACCAGCTATCACTTTCATCATCAATAACTCTCTTAAAACTAGTTTCTTTCCGACTGCTTGGAAATCGGCCTACGTCATTCCCCTTCCCAAGACTTCTAATCCAACGTCAGTCTCCGAATTTCGGCCTATCTCGATCTTACCTGTCCTTTCTAAAATATTAGAGAAAGTAGTCCAAAAACAGCTGTCTGATTACCTCTATAAGAATCATCTTCTCAGTCCGCTCCAATCAGGTTTTCGTTCTGGCCACAGTACGGTGGGGGCGTTGACAAAGATCTCAGACGACATCCGATGGGCCATGGATAATAGACTTTTTACATGTTTAATACTGTTAGACTTCAGCAGCGCCTTTAATTCAGTTGACCATGACATCCTTCTTTCCATTCTCTCCTCCCATAATATCTCCTCCTCAGCAATTGAATGGTTCAAATCTTATTTGTCTGGTCGCTCGCAGTGTGTTCGCTCAGACGAGCTTAGCTCGGATTGGTGCAACATCACTGCGGGCGTTCCACAAGGTGGTGTCCTGTCTCCCTTACTTTTCTCCGTTTTTATAGACGCCATTACCCATAACATCACGTCACATTACCATCTGTACGCAGATGACCTGCAAATATATACCCACTTCGGTCCAGGCGAGATTTCGGAAGGCATTGACCAAATCAATAAAGATCTCATCAAAATTAAAGAATGGGCAAACACTTTCGGACTCTTAGTTAATCCCTCCAAATCTCAAGCCATCGTTTTCGGTTCTAACTACATGCTCAACAACTTTCCCCTGACCTCCTTTCCCCCAGTGACGTTTGTTAATGAACCTATCCCGTACTCGGAAAAGGCCAAAAATTTGGGTGTTATCTTTGACAACCGTTTGTCTTGGTCCCCTCACATCAACGATGTCAGCAGAAAAGTCAACTTCTCCTTTCAGTCTCTTAAACGTCTACAAAATTTTCTACCTCTTGATATCAAAATCACTCTTGCCCAATCTCTGCTTCTTCCCATCCTTGACTACGCAGATGTATCTTATTTAGACGCATCGGAGGAGCTTCTGAATAAACTAGAACGCCTTCAGAACCTGTGCATCCGGTTTATTTACGGGCTGCGCAAGTTTGATCACGTATCTCAGTTCCGATCCCAGCTAAAATGGCTACCCATTCGTCGTCGCCGGGATCTTCATATCTTATCTTTCCTTTATTTTATCCTTTTTAATCCTCTCTCCCCTTCTTATCTTCGTGATCGCTTTGAGTTTCTTGTCCCCCGCGGCAAGCCCTGTAGAACTATAATATCCCTTCGTCTGAGAACCCCAAAGCATAGAACCAGCCGCTATCATGACTCTTTCACCGTGATGGCGCCCAGACTCTGGAATGCCCTTCCCCACTCAATACAAGCCAGTCCTTCACTTAGCGTATTTAAGTCAAAGGTAAAGGAGCATTATCTCTCTCTTCAGTCATAGCAGATATATATATATATATACATATATTTAGATATTTATATTCATTTGATACAGATCGTTATATATTTTATTTTGTGTATTATTTGCTTTATTTATTTATTTATACTATTTGAACTTTTATTTTTTTTTTGTTTTCTAATTTGTATGTACACTAAAATCTATCCACACGCATTGCACTATCTCTCATTATACCCTCAGGTTTGCTGTAAGAAAACTCTTTTAGGGTTAAGCTCGCCTTTGTACATAGCCATTAATTGCTAACTTTATGTATATATATTTCTTGTGTGTACAATAAAGAATTTAAGAATTTAAGAATTTAAGACATTATTGAATTGACTCATCTATAAAAAATTTCATCAAATCTTTTTCCATTCCTTATAAGTGAAGTCATTGTTAAATTGTGCACGGTAGAATAGCCCTGTAAAATTTCGAATTAAACATTCTGTTTTGCTAATGTTTGTGGACTCGGTGTTTTGTTTGGTTGGCTCTTGTTACTGCTCTGTTTCTTTTTTAAATTATATAGGTAAATC
Source organism: Eupithecia exiguata (assembly GCA_947086465.1). Classification (NCBI taxonomy): domain Eukaryota; kingdom Metazoa; phylum Arthropoda; class Insecta; order Lepidoptera; family Geometridae; genus Eupithecia; species Eupithecia exiguata. The sequence goes on from OX352256.1 coordinate 4,833,847, forward strand.
TGTGTCATAGGTAATTTACTAATCATTTTATTATTATTATTGTATGCATGTACTATGTTAGATTTGCACGCACTTTGAGGCAGGATGTAGTGAGACTATAATAATGTAAGACCTACTGTACCTACATTTCAGCAAATAAAGAATATGATTATGATTATGATTATAAATCTTTATTTTTCTTTCTAAATCGTAAAAAAAATAAAGCTATCATTATAATGTTTTACAAACAACGAAAATAATACGAGTATCAAATATCAAATGTCAAAGTGCTTTATTTCCTTTAGACCTTACAGGACTCTTGGACACGTCACAAAACTCTACTTACATAAGTAAAACTAGGAAATAAAGCGATCACTTTGATTTTTTGTCCACTTCAATCTTTTTAAGGTAAAGTAAAGAAGCGAACAAGAAACCTTTACCTTGTTAGTTATTTAGTGTGTTGTTGGGGGCATATTGTAGGTTTTATTACTTATTGTGTCCCTGGGTTGAATATTTTTTATGTATTAAATATAAATAAATCTTCATATTTTTCTTTCTAAATCATAAAAAAAACTATCATTATATATTTTACAAACAACGAAAATACTATGAGTGACACACTAACGAAATAATTTGAAGAAACCAACAGAGTTGTTATAAGAATTTATATTATATATGTAAATAATTTCATGAAAATCCATTCAGCTGTTTAGGTGTGACACAGACAGACAGAGTAACTTACGAATTTATAGTATTACAGATGTTTGAGTAATCCCAAAACGAAAAAGTTTTCATTTTGAAATCAGAGATCGAAGAACAAAGACAAATGTTTTTATTATACTACATAAGATGATAAACGACCCGCGACCCGTGCACCCACTGGTTTCACCCACCGGTGGGTGTAGGGGTAATTCCTGTGTACCCGTGTACCCACTGCGATATGGTTGGAATTAATTATCGATGAAAAAAATAAAATAATAATACGATAAGTCAATTTGTTTATTAAAACTAACAAACTAAAGGAGACTGGATTACATTTAACAGGAACAAACTAATACATAATAATTAACGTAATATGTCTAAAAAATGACCAACGCTTATCTCATTTGTTAATAGTTGCATTTGTGCATTAATTATTTGATTATCTCGAATTTGATACCAAGTAAACTGTGGTAAACTAAACAAAACTCATCCTTAGAAAAAGCTAAAACCACGACAGTTAAATACTTTCACTGCCCATTATTCAAGCTGAAGATGTCCTAGCAATGCTGGGGCTCACCCCTTCAAGACGCACCAATGAGGCCAGGCAGTGAATGCTTCAAAAGCCTTTGTTACGATTCAATCACCGACCTTCGGGACGGAAGCCATAAGTATTCCACAAGGTTTTAACAGCTAATAATAACTTTATATCAAAAGAGCAAAGTTTTCACCATTTCTAAGGTTATAAAATGAATGTGTCAAGATATTTATGGGACCATAATATTGTCGTAAAGATTGCAGACGTCGGAGATTTTAAAGCTCCTTTGGCGTGAGACCTATTTTTTCGGTTTTTAATATTCTGCAAAACGGAATCGATAGATTTAAATAAACTATGCTGGACAATTCACACAGCAATCAAGCCCCAAGGGAGATTCCCCAGTTTGGGGGAGGTATTTGTCCATCAGTGGGGTGGACAAGACTGAGAAAAAAAAAATATTAGACAGCGGAAAAGTAATTGACGACTACATTGATGCAGCGGTCGATAGTCTGCCTGCGACGCAAGAGGTTCCGCTTTCGATTCCCGCCTCGGGACAAACGTTTGCATGATCTGCAGACACTTATTTGTTGTGGGTTATAAGTGTTTTCTATATAAAATAATAATAATAATAATAATCATTTATTTCAGACTATAGAACAGTTACAGATCTTATTTTAACTTATTCTACGGTCCATAGTAATATATACCTTAAACATCTATACCTCCACACATCTATTTAAGTAGTAGTTTGCCGTGTGGTGCCGGCTTAGAATTAGCACTACTCCAACTTTTCCCGTGGGTGTCGTAAGAGGCGACTAAGGGACATACACCGGGGGGCGGGCAGCAGCCTCTTGCAGAATAGATCTACAACCGAACTGCGATTCCCAACCCGCTTGCCTAGCGTGGGCATTATATACCCTTTATTTTCACAAGGTCAGACTTTCAAATGGTCAGATTTTCAAATAGTCGCTCTATCTTATCGTCACCCTTTCAAATCGTCAGAGTACAGCCAAGTGTAATTTATATACATTAGCTCCCATGAGATAAAAGCCAATAACGCGATTATTAGGGGCCTCCCTCTGATAATCGCGTTACCTGCGTCCAACAGTGGACCATTATAGGCTGTTGAGGTAATTAACCATAACACAAGCTCTGCTTAGTTTATGGCTAGACGATGATTTATGAATTGTCCACCAATATTAACAATTGCTTGTGTTATGGTTTAATAGATAACCGAAATATCTGACTATACATCGACGTTTTTACGAAAAACGTCGATGTATAGTCAGAAATAACCTGTATTATTCTTCGGGTCGAGTGGGCACTAACCCAATACACGTAGGTACGAGTAGATATTATTTTATATAACAGAGTAGGTTCATTATTTGTTAACTGCGGGCGTATCTAGGTACCTAATGCCAGATGGAATACACTGAAACACAGACCCAAACCTAGGGTTTCTATCTACACGAGTCGCGAGACCGCTTTTACATGGATTCTTGACCTTCTTGTACCAATCTGCTACGGAAACTCTACAAGGCACTAATCTGAATTTTTCAATTTCTTCTCTGTCGTCCTGTAGAATTGAACGTCAAAACTGCAGACGCTTGAGATTCGCATGGAGTAGAATAGGTGCATTGCAAAGGATTAATCTCACTTCTCACTAATATTATAAACGTGAAAGTTTAGATGGATGGATAGATGGATGGATGTTGGATGTTGGATGTTGGATGCCAGAACGGCTGAGCGGATCTGGATGAAATTTGGTACAGAGATAGATTATAGTCTGGAATAGAACATAGGTTACTTTTTATCCCGGAATTCCCACGGAAACGGGAACTACGCGGGTGAAACCGCAAGGCGCTGCTAGTAAGGTTATAAGTCCAAAATATATATTGTTTGTTAAATATACTTTACTGCGCCAGCTGCAAAAAATAAACTCGTTTGATAAGCCTCGAAAAACACCCTTCATAAGTTTATATTAATAAGCTCTTCGTAAAAGGGAGATCACCTCTAAGGGGGATAACCCACCCCTTTTCATTTCCGTGCAACACGTGTGTGTAATACGTGTTAGATGGTTTTATTTAGTGTGTTGTTGAGGGCTTTCATGACTTAGTGGGTTGGTGGCTCGGAAGGGAGTTCGAATTTTAACATGTAATTTTTTTTGTAAATTTTTGGGATAAAAAGTGTGTGCAAGTGATCGATTGAAAATTATCGGTCCTCCCTTTTTTTTACTTCTTTCTTGCCAAATGAGTGGGAAAAACTCAAAAAAAATTCGGATAATTTTATTGTAGATATTATATACTAATAAATACAGATTTTGTATCTCTCAATTTGAAACTATTTTAATCGGTCCATAATTGACGAAGAACGAGATACTACGAAGATACAAATAAAAAAATTGCGCCTTTTGGCTGTATATTTTGATAATTTTTTTTAATATTTTTTTTACAATGGAACCTTTTCCTTTTAGCGTAGTGGGTTAAAAAACCATGTAAGAGACCAGACAAATGTTTTGATAACTCATTTTTTAAATCGTTTAAAAAGCTCGAAGAATAAACTGTGATATAAGACCTTGCTTTTTTTGTTTTCTACAGGTTTATGATTCGCGGTCTACGGTTTTTGTACAAAGGGAGAAAAAGAAACGAAAAAAAACCGTCGTAACCCAACAAATCTTCTTGTCTTCCCAAGCACTTTGGTCCTAGATGACATGAAAGCTTTTTTATGAAAATATTTAAGATACAGTGTACAGAGTGTAACAAAAATGAAGGACCAAACTTCCAGGGGGAGTTCAGCTTCGATCACAGAACACGGGAAAAATATTTAGGATTTTTTTCGAATTTATGTTTTTGAAAAAATAAATAAAATGAAATTATCACTAGACTAATGTATGGGTAAATTGTCATAAAAAGGCCTACTTAACCGTTTATATCCCCTTTAAAACACAAAACACCTTCGTCGCAGGTCGTTGACCGCGGTGGTCAACGGCCTGCGACAGCATCCTAGCGTCGACGCGGCTTAGATGCGGTGGGCACAAATGCATTTTTCCTTGGTTCTATGACAAAAAAGCACATGCATCAGATATCGTCTTCTCAATTGATCATCTTGTTTTTATTTGTTTTATCGAAAACTGAAATCCGGAAAATTTTCTTAACATTTATCCCATGTTCTGCGATCATAGCTGAACCCCCCTTGAAAGTTTGGTCCTTTATTTTTGTTACACCCTGTATTATAACAGAATGTTTCTAACGCGTAATATTTGTTATCTTGAGAGGTACCTATCGTTAATTCCACCAAGTATAATAACAAAAAATCGATCGACACCTCATTCATCAAAATTGGGTGAGTTGTTTCGGAGCTACGGTGAAGGATACAAACACAAAGATAATCATAAGGTTACTAACGTCTGCCCGCGGTTTCGCACGCTCTTATTCGGGATAAAAAGTAATGATAATAATAATAACTCGCTTATTTTCTCTTCACAAAAGGTCATCTTATGAAAAGGTCATGTTATATCTTATCCTAGTTATTATGTATTAGTATATTAATCTATTTGTATTTGTGTATTAGTATAGGTAATTGATTTTTATTAGCTTAGCATAAGTACCGCCATCCTATGATTTTCTCCGTACACCTTGGTTGCCTGGAAGAAATCGCTTTAAGCGATAAGGCCGCCAATTTCATTACCTTTCTTAAGCTTAAGTTTTATAATGTACTGTATGTTTAGGTTTATGTAATAAAGAATTGTCTATCTATCTATCTATCTTATCGTTTAATTGTTATACCTAGTGATGAAAGTACAAATAGGTACCTGTTTGTGAGAGACTGGTGCCAGTGATAGGTTTTAAAACCTGTGTTACTAGTCACCAGTGCCCCCTCCACAGAGTTAGTTAGATTAGACTTAGATTTTTACAATGCTTTGTGCCTAATTGTGGAAATTTGGCACAAAGCATTGTGACGGGATTAGAACCCGCAACATTCCTCTCCATTGGAGCAGAAACAGACGAGATAATAGTAGGTTACGAACATATCAAGCTAACACAGCACTAATGCGGAAAAGTGTTGTTAGTATGGCTCCTAAAATTTATCAAAAAATACAGAGTTAGTTAGATTAGACTTAAATTTTTACAATGCTTTGTGCCTAATTGTGGAAATTTGGAGAAAATAAAAAATTATACTTAGTAACTAGAACATGAGAAAAGAACAGTAAAAAGAAACTAATACTAATATAGCTGTTAGTAGTCTGTTGAAATGTCTTATGTTTTGATTCGTAGGTTATTATTATCACTAATTAATTGGTTCATTGAGACAGTTTTTTTTAAAGTTGTGTAGTTTTCTTGTAAATAAGCAAAAACTCCATTTTTGCACTTACGCCGTTCCAAAAACGCATGCTCTGTCTCGCTCCTATGAACACGAAATCCGTTGCCTATCCTTTTCACAAAATGGCGCACAGTATATAGGGTTTGAGGGCTACAGACACCTTCTTTGTGCTTGTGTGAGCAAAACTAGCCTATGACCGTCTCCCGGGATACCACTTACTTCCTTGCAGCCGTTCTGTCGTTCCTTGCACGTCACTTCATCATCCAATGCGTAAATTATTTGAAATGCATTCCATCAATTTCAATAATGTACGCAATGTATGTCGATGCAATGTCATTATTGTCTATTCTACCCTAGACAACAATCCCCGTGCTAGAGGGGGCAGGCGTGAAAAGGTGACAGACGGACAGAGTAGGTTATTTGACTCTTTTCTAAAGTAGACCTACTTAATTTTTAAGCCTTTATAACATCAAGTAATAGGATTGAATTAAAACTAGTATTTACAATTGAAACAATTGAGCTAACTGCAGACAGTTGCAAGCAATCTACAGGTAGCTCAACTGATCCATATCAATACCAGTCGCGCGCGTGCCCAAGACGCTAGCTGCATTGCCCCGCTGTATAGCAATGCTGATGCGCTGCGCCAGATACTCACCAGCTCTCGGGTCACGCGTTGCTTCGATCAGACACTCTGATAATTTTTAAAAAATCCGGAGAGCATCGTTACCCCACGGACCTAGATTCTCGACTCCAAGGGGAGCAAATGCGTAGGCTCTGTCGAGACCTGCATATTTGCGCCTTTTGAGATCTTTGGCTCAGCCACCGCGGGGCAATACAGCCAGCGTCTTCGGGACGCTTCCGACTGGTATAGATATGAATCAGCTGTTGATCGTTTGCAACAGTCTGCAGTTAGCTCAATTTTAAAAAGCTAGTAGCCTATTACTTTCGGTTTTAACATATTGGTATGGATATCGATTTGTTTTTATAGAGCTTCGACAAGAGACTACTGATTTTAAATAAGGTAGAGGTATCCCAAAAATTTACGACGTCGACGGGACTAGAACCCGCAACATGAATGTACATAATTACAACCTCAATCACGCCAGAACAGCTGAACGGATCTGGATGAAATTTGGCACAGAGATAGATTATAGTCTGGAATAGAACATAGGCTACTTTTATTCCCGGAATTCCTACGGGAACGGGAACTACACAGGTGAAACCTTAATAAATGAAATACTGAAATACATTCCATTCCTTCGTTTTGGTTTCGCCGTCGTCGAGTCGCCCCAATTAATCTCGACATAATTAATCTCTACTAACTAAACTAGTTTATAAATAAACAAACGTCGTTCTGTAACATACGAAACTTGAGTGAGTAAAACATCACACAGTTGGTTGCGAATGCTTTAGTAAGTTTGTTGGTTGACCTCAAATAAGTTTATATGACGACCGATGCGGCGCGGTGGGCGAAGTTCTGCCTGCGACGCAGGAGGTTGCGGGTTCGATTCCCGCCTCGGGACAAATTTGTGTACGATCTGCAGACATTTTGTTCAGTGTATTCTGGTCGTTTTCTATCTATAATAAAAAAATATCTATTTACATATTGTATTGTATTATGTATATCAGTTATCTAGTACTCATAACACAAGCTCTGCTTAGCTTGGGGCTAGATAATGCGATGTGAATTGTCCAGCATTATTTATTTACTAGCAGCGCCTTGCGGTTTCACCCGCGTAGATCCCGTTACCGTGAGAATTCCGGGATAAAAAGCCTATGTACTATTCCAGACTATAATTTATCTCTGTACCAAATTTCATCCAGATCCGTTCAGCCGTTCTGGCGTGATTAAGTAACAAACATCCATCCATCTATCTATCCATCCATCCAAACTTTGACATTTATAATATTAGTGGGATTTATTCTATTGACATAAAATTGTACATTCACATAATCAAAGTAAATAATTTTATTTCTTTAGGCTTACAAAATAAGCACTCAGACAAGTCGTAAATAAATTATCTTTATCTTTAAAAGTCAATTGATAGATAGATAGATTTTTAGGCTTGCGTGCTATGCCCTGTCCCGCTCCTATGAACGCGAAATCCTATGTCTATCTTTTCCAAAAATTAGAGGTTGTATAGGCCCTTATGAATAGGAGGAATCAAATTGTCCATTTGTCCAATATTACACATGGTGCCATACGAAACACTTGTATTTATCTGGATAATATCTAATTCTAAAATTCAAAATTCAATAACTTTATTTCTTTAGGCTTACAAAATAAGCACTTAGACAAGTCAAATTTTATACATAAACAGCTTAATAATAGTAATTATTATCAAATAAGAAACAAAATGTTATTGATTTTGTTCGCTTCAATTTTTTGTCCACTTGTGGAAGAAGCTTAGCTGAAGAATTCTAAGTGGGGAATTGGATTCTGCACTGACATCTCGCAAGGTCTGGTTAGGCAGGGGGACAATACACAATACACTCCTATTGTGTATTGTCCCCCTGCCTGAACCAGATCCTAACCAGCCTAGCGCCTTGAAGTACCGGAGCAACACTGAGTGAATACTTTGGACCCTGGGTTTTGCTCTACCGTCTCTCCAATAAGGTGCAAGCTCCGAAGGTCACGCCGTACCATCTTTGTAATTTGCTTGCAATTTGTAGCAGCTCCTCGAAGCCGGAGCAGGATTTTTGACGATTGACAACTCTGTTTCACTAGCTTTTTCGTGGGTGTGAACGGGTTTAATGCCTCTATGAGACTTTTCAATCCCGTTTTCGTCTGGCCGCCTCTGTGACCGTGCAGTGTACTACATATGTTCCGCCATCGATCTAAGTAAAAATAATAAATAATTTATTAAAGAACAACAAAAATTTAATTCGTAAGATATGATACGTTCTTCCAGCGCTAACTTATCAAATGGCCTGTGTTGTGTTACAACTAAAAGCAAAGACGCACGCTTTTTCCAATCGAAGGTACAACAAAGAGGGAAAGACGTACCTAGACCAAAGTGCGACTGAAACAACAAAACGTTACTCATGCACGGCGACTCGCAACAAGACATGTATAACATAACTATATCTTTTTACGTACGAATGTATCGTATATATTCTATCCCTGTCTGCTATCTTTGTAGCAACCACGCGAAAAACGAACTTCGTCGGTGCCGGTCCGACTACAACTGAGGTAGGTGGACCTAATTGCACCTAATTTGAGCCATCCACTTTCGAGAAGCTAGTACCTACTCCCTTTTCTACTTTTATCGAAGTGTTCCACAGTCTCTTCCTCCTAGAGGTAACCACGACATAGGCTCTCTTGATCTATACATATAGTATAGTAATACAAAACGGGGGTTGCCATCTATTATTAGCACATATTCCATCAAACAACCAAAATCGCTCAACTATTTGGCAACTCAAGCCGAAAACTGATGTCGAATTTCGGCAAACTTTTCGAATTGTCTAATGGTAAGTAATTTAACTTGAGCGTAGAGGGCTCACATTTCACGGGTAGGGTTCGCAAAAAAGATGTGACGATGCGAGGTTACGTACGAAAGTTTTATTTGTTTAGTTTTGTTTTTAGTTCACAGGACGTCCGGGTACCTATCAGAATACCCATGTAGCAAAAAGACGATATCGACAAAACGCCAAGAACGTGAAATGCCCTAGTATTGAAGTCGTCGTTAAAGTAAAATGCCCTGGTAGCAAAACGACGGGATTGCTTTATGTCAGTACAGTTGAAGCAAAAAGCCTATGTTCCGTAGGATACTTGCTCTTACAGTTGAAGTGAATAACCTCTTTACTTTAACTTCCTTGGAAACTAGAACCTTGACGTGTAAACCTAAATGAATAACATTTAGGTTTACTATAGTATAGAATTAAATTTAAAAAAAACGTAGTTCCTGAGTATGCTTTTTCATTACAAGTAACCACAATAATTGAAAAATTGAAACCTTTTCTCACTGAGATAGAAAGAAAATAACATCTAAGCAACATAAATAATTGTAAATGTTGTCTTGTGTTGTAGTTTTTACAGCCTTATTTTTATTTATGACAAGTTTCTGCCTGCGCCTTGCACGCACCTTTTTGAGTTGCTTATGTTATTCTCCGGGATACCATCTAGCTCCCTACTTATTTGTTTTTTTATTTTTATATTGATAGTTTTTTTATATTTGTCTATTTTTCTTGTATGTTTGAGTAGTTAGCCGTAAAGCCAACAAGTGGCTCTGACGGAAGACCAGCGTTGGTTGCTAGCTTGCTAGTCAACCAACTCATGCTGAGGCAGAGCCATTTTGTTACTGGGCTTACATTTTTGCATGTTTATCTAAGTTTATTGTGTATTTTAGTGTAAGTTTGTGTAAGTCTTTTAACAAATAAATTAATATTCTATTCTATTCTATTTCATTATGGTTTAATAAAACACTGTTTTAACCGGATTGATCGCGTATATTTTATATTTTGTTTATAACCTGACATTTCGAAGGCTTTTCAGCTTCCATGGTCACAGGCAGACTGAGGTGACATTTGTCTTTACAAGTAATTTGAATTTTGCATATCTACCGTCAATTATACAACTTGTGAATGTGGCTCATGTTACATAGGGCAAACAAAAAGAAGTATAGCCACTCGATTAAAAGAGCACATAGCTGACGTGATCATGGCCGCAGTGACATAAAAGCCACCTAAAGCAAATAAAAAAAAATACCAACCTCAATATCAGCTTTTTCATCTCCGCTTAAAAAACCGGTATTTTATTCGTACCTTTATTATACCTTTTTTATCTGTTTTGCCATCGGTACTAAACCCTCGCTTTGTTTACCTGTCAGTCCTGTTCAAATTCGGCTGAATTTAGCGACCGCTTTTATGCGAGTGCGTTTTTTGCGTGAAAATAATTGGTGTTTTTGAGAGATGCCAGACGACTAGATAAGGCGTACCTTTTTTATCTCTATAGTGCGGTTTAAAAAAATCAATCTGTACCTTTTATTTTACACCGAGATGCGGTATTATCAGCTTAGAAAATCACGTTTGTTGTATGGGAGCACCCTTAAATATTTCTTTTATTCTATTTTTTAGTATTTGTTGTTATAGCGGCAACAGAAATACATCATCTGTGAAAATTTCAACTATCTTACTATCACGGTTCATGAGATACAGCCTGGTGACTGACGGACAGACGGACAGCGAAGTCTTAGTAATTGGGTCCCGTTTTTACCCTCTGGGTACGAAACCCTAAAAAACGTTAAAAACGTTCGAAATTAAAAAAGTTGATCCCCGGGGGTTCAGAATTCCAAAAAGAAGACTTTTCGGCTACTACACTTGTTATAAAAACAAAATAATAAAACATTTATTTCAGGCAACGTTAGTCTAGTACAGTACGTTAGTTTAGTTGTAGTAGTTATGTGGTACCCTGTACAGCAACGTGATTCATCCCCGTCTTCAGTGATTTTGTTTACCAGCAGTGTATCGAAGCCGTCAATATTGGCTTAGCCGCTTAATTCGATGCAAAGGGGTCAGCGGTTCGTTGTAACCTTAAGGCGAATAGTAAGGCAAATGACCTTGGGCATGTCCGCGCGCCTATATGCAGCAATGAGTGCTTGTTTTCGATTCAGCATACCATGTAGTGCCCTAATCAACCAAATAATACGATCCTCTGCGGTTAGGTGACGAGTAACTGGTCAGGTTTGTATCACAGATTTTGTAGGCAAAAATACGTTTTTACGTTTAATATCGTTACTTTGACTGCTTTTCGACGATAATGGACCGCCACGAAATAGGTATGAACTATGTGAATCACTATACCGAATTTGGTACTGATCGAATTTGAGACACCGATAAAAAGTGAGTTCGAAGCAACTAAACACACACTATAACTAACACTATAACAACTAAACTATAATTAACGGCAAACATTTGGGACCGCCAAGGACTTCTTCAAGATATGTGTTACAGGATATATAAATTTCGAAACTCCACAATCAATGTTTTTGTCAGAAAACGGGTTCAAAAACACCTAATTTTCGTGATTTTGCCTTCATATTCGCCTTAACTAAGCATTGACGAACGCTGTGGTTAGTGAGCTTTAGGCTAAAGCTCTTCTCATTAATGCAATACCAGTACCACCCAGAATAACAATGTGCAATCAAATATACACTTAAAATCGTTAAAAATGAATGAATGAATGAATGAACACTTTATTGTACAATAAAAATAAACATGAATAAATAATCTTATATCTAAAATAAACATAATACAGTACAAAAGGCGGCCTTATCGCTGAGAGCGATTTCTCCCAGGCAACCTTGGGATGGAAAAAAAAAGATACAAGAAAAGTCGGTGTGCAAACGGAACAACTAATACAAAAAAAAAGTTACATATTTATAATACAAAACTACCTTATTATCTACTAACTTAGAAACAAACTAAACTAATTCGATAAGTAGGTACCTACTTCAAAAGGAAACATCATCACAAAAGTAATTATACCTATAACAATAACGTTAACTTTAGATACATTTTACGTTGACCAAATAGCTTCCCACAGGCTTCGATCGAGTGGTCCGCGAGCTTTCTGACATCTGATAAAATAAAATGTATCTAAATATTACGGGTTAAAGCCCTTAATTGAATGCACATTTTTACCCGACTACCGACAGGGGAGGGTTATGAGGTTAGCACCCTATGTTTGTATGTTTGTATGTTTTTGTATGGTCCATATTAGTGTTTTGCATAGCTTTATATAGGTACTAGCGGTTCGCCCCGGCTTTGCACGGGTATATTCTATCGCCTATGTTAATCGGTGATAATGATAAGTGATATATAAAATTCCTAGTGGTTTTTTTCACTTCTTCCAGTAGTGGACCAAAATTTGACGTGAATTACATCAATAACACTTTATTGAGGACCTGTGTGACGCGGTGGGCGAAGGTCCGCCTGCGACGCAGGAGGTTGCGGGTTCGATTCCCGCCTCGGGCAAATGTTTGTACTATCTGCTGTTTGTTTCTTTTCCGGGTGTTCTGATCGCTTTTTATATATAATAAAACAAATTCTATCTATGTTTTGTACTGTATTATGTATATTAGTTATCTAGTAGGTACCCATAACACAAGCTCTGCTTAGCTTGGGGCTAGATGATGCTGTGTGAATTGTCCAGAATTATTTATTTATTTCTTATTTAGTAATAATTAGTATTTATAAAGCTGTTTATAGTATAAAATTTGACTTGTCTAAGTGCTTATTTTGTAAGCCTAAAGAAATATAAAGTTAAAAACTACAACCCGACTACGTGAAAGTTATAAAAGTTTGAAACATTTACATTGACAAAATAGAATGACGTATCGTAGTTTTACTTATGTAATCTGAGTTTTGTGACGTGTCCAAGAGTCCTGTAAGGTCTAAAGGAAATAAAGCACTTTGAATTTTTAATTTTTAATTTTTTTGAGCTTTTTGTTACTAAAAATGTTCATCATAGTACTTATATTTTACTAAATATACATATTAAAATGTAAGCCAAACTCCATCTAGCTCATGTATAAACTTGAAATTACACCTTTTGTCTACTAAAAAAGGTCAACCGTTCCAATCTAAGTTGAAAGCATTCTATACAATCTTTTCAATTCTACTCGAACAGTGAATGGATGGATTATGAATGGGGTTCGGTTGTCGTTTTCTTTTATTTGCGAAATAATTGTCATTTGTAATCTTTATCTTAATAGCCGTTGTAATAGGGACACCCATTATAGTCATCATCATCATCGCCCTATATTAGTCCACAGCTGGACATAGCCCTCCCCTAATGAGCGCCATAGCGCCCTGTCTTCAGCTTGACGCATCCAGCATGTGCCAGTAGTCTTTCGCAAATCGTCATCCCACCTGGTTGGAAGGCATCCTACACTACGTTTGCCGAGATATTCGCCCACCGTGCCACAGAGGTCGTCATATTGCTGTCGTAGTATAATATTCCCGCCATAAGATTTACGTAACAAGGTACTAGGATAGCATAAATTTATGAAGGAAGTTGATACTAACATTTGAGTTTACTAGTGAATCTCCAATCGTCTCTCTATTATCTCCAAGCAACTTCTGCTCTCCTGGTACTTACAGCCGGTTTTTCATTCGCTTGTTATAATTTGACAATAGTTTATACCTTCAGTTAACCTTAAAGTTCGATTTAGTATTTTGACCAAGACTTGGTTCGAAAAAAATGCACGTTCCTCCACACACAAGTAAACACACTAGAAGTTAACAAAAAGTTTAAACTTACTTAAAAAAAAAAAACAAAAACAATTTTAGGAAAACTTACAGCTAGAAAAATTACAAAACTAAGAAACATAATTCTAAGTACATGAGAATTACATGCAATTAAGCTGAGGGCTAATTATGAAGTTTCCACTTATAGCAAAATACATTATAGTTACTTATGATTCAGTGGTAATAGACGACTATAAAAAAATACATAATATAACAAACTTAATATACAAAAATAAACCAAAAATTTGAAAACACTGCACACACTTCACAAAACAGAAAAACAAGAAAAAATAATTAGACTCGAGCTAACTTTGAGTTAAAAGGTCCGAAAAGAATTTATCACTTAACAGTCGTTTAAGTTTGATGGTAGAAGTAGTACAAATAATAACAAACGGATGAAAAACCGGCTGTTTGAATGCTAAAAGTACCTACTGTTCAAAGGTTTTCCTACTCTCACCTTAACAGAGGCGTAGGTTACTTTAAATTAGAAACGAAATGCGAAGTTCCTTTGGCATTAATGATTCATACAGGGATGGTTGCCCGCGGAACATTTTACTTACATGGATCATTAACTTCCTCCCTCTCCTCCTTTCCAGTGGCAGAAGGAAAATGGTATTGTTAGTGAGTTCTCACACGAGGGCGTTCAAGCTACAGAGCATAACACTGTAGTTTTTAATAAAATAATAAATAATAAATAAATAATGCTGGACAATTCACACAGCATTATCTAGCCCCAAGTTAAGCAGAGCTTGTGTTATGGGTACTAGATAACTGATATACTTAATACAATACATTACATAGATAGATATTTTTATTATACATAGAAAACTTTTAGCGTTTGGTTTTCTTCTCTCATAAAATAAAAATTGAAATTTCAGTTTTCCCTTTGAATATATTTTCTCAAGGGAAAACTGGAACGAAAAAACCATAGAGGGGGAATAGTGGACTTTTAAAAATGAAGATTTTTTCTCAAGTGCGAAAACAGGTATAAGAAAAACGGTGAGGGGGAATTCTGGACTTTAAAAAATGGGATTCCAGTTTTCAAGGGGATTTGTCAAGGGGGAAAACTGGAAAAAGCCAAAATTGCTATAGAAGTCCTACTTTTTAGACTACTTTAAGACTAAAGTTACGATTATCTGCGTTGTAAAATCATGTTTATTCCCATTTGTCACCCTGATCTGTCTTAGGGAGACAAATGCGAACAAAAAAAGTTAAATTTATCCCTCTATTTGCAATGGTGGGACAGATAGAACTTTTATTTATTCAGAGCATAAGCGGCGTCGGTAATTACAGTTATGCTGATAGCAGTAGACTTTTTTTATATCGAAATGGTTGAGAATTTGAAGTAAATTTATTTGGCGTGTTTAAATTAAATCCAGAATTGATAAATACAGTCCGCTGACAGGCGGCTGGACAGATAGACAGACAGGCAGACGGATAGGAGGCTTAGTTATAAGTGTTGGGACCCTTTGTGTACAAAACCCTAGCAAAATTATAAGTCCAGGATTGGTCGTCCTTCGTTTTATGTAATCCGCCCTACGTCTACTTTGTATGACTTCTTGTTTACTCCCCATTGGAAACCATAAGAGCAGTGATTTTGAAAATTATCATTTTCATGTGATTTTATACGTTTTACGACGCACGTATATACTTATATATAACATTTTATATATCTAACTTAGGACCACTTCGAAATCAATTTTTAGACAACAACGAAAGAATCATACAAATCTATTGAGAATAGGCTACTTGACTACTACTGGGAAATAATTCAAACGTATTGTCTGATAAAAATAATGCAAAGTGTAAGTAAGTGTAATTTCTTCAAGGCCAGTCGTATTCGATGTAAAAACTAATTTTGAAGTTTGAATAAAAAAATGGCGCGCCAAAACGACAATCTCTGTCATGGCTCCGGCGACATGACTCGATGACGTCACGCCTCACACCACACCTAACAAGAACAACACGCACTGTAATCTGTGATACGTGTGACGTCACCAGCGATGCAACCAACCGCAGAGCGTGATTATATCTCAAAAAATTAAAAAAAAACAGTTATTTTTTACCTAAAATAGGCATATATTTTACTAAAAATCACATGATTACGCTTTATTACGTTGTCACTGACTAGGATGAAAACAATTTGCAACTTATTTACAACTAGCAGTGCCTCGCGGTTTCACTCGCGTAGTTCCCGTTCCCGTAAGAATTTCGGGATAAAAAGTAGCCTATGTCCTATTCCAGACTATAATCTATCTCTGTGCCAAATTTCATCCAGATCCGTTTTGCCGTTCTGGCGTGATAAAGGAACAAACATCCATCCATCCATCTAAACTTTCACGTTTATAATATTAGTGAGAGTGAGATTAGTGAGATGTAGTCAAATAGCCTATTGGTGAAGATATGACCAAAATTGTGGTAGCTAGTTGTGATTTCAATCATTATCAAAAGTATTAGGTGTTTTTTTAACCTTCATGATACTAATCCCACGGGAATTAAATATTTTTGGGACCTATTCCGGATCACTCTCTATTGCTACAAAAGCGAAAGAATTTTCATAATCTTACTAATGTGAAAGTTTGGATGGATGGATGGATAGATGGATGGATGTTTGTTACTCAATCACGCCAGAACAGCTCAACGGATCTGGATGAAATTTGGCACAGAGATAGATTATAGTCTGGAATAGAACATAAGCTACTTTCAATCCCGGAATTCCCACGGGAACGGGAACTACGCGGGTGAAACCGCGAGGCGTTGCTAGTATATATAATATTATAAATGTCAAAGTTTGGATGGATGGATGGATGGATAGATGGATGGATGTTTGTTACTCAAACACGCCAGAACAGCTCAATGGATCTGCATGAAATTTGGCACAGAGATAGACTATAGTCTGGAATAGAACATAGGCTACTTTTAATACCGGAATTCCCACGGGAACGGGAACTACGCGGTTGAAACGGCGAGGCGCTGCTAGTCAGTTCATAAATGACGGGCTTATTCCAGTTTTACCCCCCTGAAATCACCATGAGGGGGGAAAACTGGAATAAAAAAATATGAGTTCCAGTTTCCCCTTCGAAAATCCCCTACAAGGTGGAAAACTGGAATGGAAAAAATAAACATTCCAGGGATGAAACGTTGGTGTTCTTCCAACACAAATAAGGTTCGTAGTTAACCCGCTTACATCCGTAATAAACATTCCAGTTTTGAAATCCACAAACATACATAAAGAATTCATACAGCAGAACATACATCCTCCCCCTTTTCGGTAGAAATTCTTCCATCTCGTTATAAACCTTCGTGTGAGAAAGTGCTTATTACTTCAATGAAACACGGCTTTGACTTTTTGATTAATGTATGTAAAATTTAAGGAGATCGTTGCCATATGCAAATTGGAGCTTGGAAGTTTTGAACAGAATTTAGATTCTGTTATCATTATGAGAATCTATTCAAAGGTTAGGTACGCATGAAGAAAATAAAGTACCGCCTCGTAATTCATTACTTCATTACGATTTCTTATGTCGAAACCAGTATCGTGTAAGGAAAAAAACCTGTTGCTTAGTAACTAGTATCGTAATCACATTGAAAAAATAGAATGACGTATCGGTCATATTTGATAGGCATAGAGTTGATGAAAATAGGTCGTAGGTATTGTAATTTTTCTCTATGGGGCCTGCAGCCTGCGGCTACGTAAACTTTATTACGCGTTTTGTAGGCTTATTCGGGGGCGGAGCCCTAAATCCTATAGCCTATAACCATCGGGGTATTGAGACGAATCAATCGATATATAATTTGTTGGAATCGAACCAGTAGTTTCAGCGCTACGTGGGAACAAAGAAATCGGCCACATACATACAAACATACAAATATACAAACATACAAACATAGGGTGCTAACCTCATAACCCTCCCCTGTCGTTAGTCGGGTAAAAAGAAGATTTTTTCTTCTACCGTACCTGGTTACGAGACTCCGGTTTCGTACGCGGCCGAAGGCAATTTATGTGATAATTTTTCTTTTTACCCGACTACCAACAGGGGAGGGTTATGAGGTTAGCACCCTATGTTTGTATGTTTGTATATTTGTATGTTTGTATGTATGTGGCCGATTTCTTTGTTCCCACGTAGCGCTGAAACTACTGGTTCGATTTCAACAAATTATGTATCGATTGATTTGTCTCAATACCCCGATGGTTATAGGCTATAGGATTTAGGGCTCCGACCCCGAATAAACCTTCAAAACGCGTATTACAGTTAAGGTAGCCGCAGGCTGCAGGCCCCATAGAGAAAAATTACAATACCTACGACCTATTTTCATTTTCAACTCTATGCCTATCAAATATGACCGATACGTCATTCTATTTTGTCAATGTAAATGTTTCAAACTTTTATAACTTTCACGTAGTCGGGTTGTAGTTTTTAACTTTATCTTGTTGTTACATAGAGTAATAGCTGTTCTCCGCGGTTTCATCCGCGTTAAATTCGAATTTCACATTTCTAGGCGGATTATTCTCCCATGGGAATTTGAAATCTCCCAGGGGAATCCGATGTTTTACCAAGACATTATGTAGCCTATGTTGCTCTCCATTCTTTCAACTAACTCTATGCCAAAAATCAAGTTGATTGGTTGCTTAGTTAGGGCGTGAAGGAAGAACAAACAAACACTCTTTCGCATTTATAATATTGGTCAGGATGCCAATACTTAGGGAAAATTCCGCGAAGGTCGTACATTTTTGGGATATTATTGTCCATTATTTATTTACTTTTCATTTGTTTCTTTGAATTTGTTTTTTGTAATGTTACCAGGCTGAAAATGTACCTAATTAGCCATTGTTTGTTTGTTTATTGTTTGTTTATTAAATATAGTAACTAACACGATTTATAAAACCAATTACATTAGTTACTTAAAATTAAGACACATTATTTATAATTATCTAACAAGTTAAAATTTTACAAAATAAATCAAAATAGAATATTAAAAATTAAATAGTTTTTGATAATGCAGGCAAATAAATTAATTGGTATAAAAAATAGGATTTCAAAATATTACAATGACTTAAACTAAATAATACTAACTAAAATAACCAATCGAACACGCATCCTTTCATTCATCCCTCTCGCAAAACCTCAGGCATACTAACATAAAACTCTTCCATTCATCTGCGAAGATATCACAGTCTGGGTTTTGGTTTTGGTCATTAAACATATCTACAAGTTTTGACCATGATTTGAGTACTGAGCAATTTCATCCGCTGTGGATCCGCATCCAATTCCGCATCCGATTTTTCGGCATAATTTCATCCGCTGTGATCACGTAATAACTCACCGCGAGTGAGTTTCATGCCGATTTATAACCCTTATTTTTTGTCATATGTTACGACTTACAAACGTAACTGACACAAAAAAACGACACTTACTACTCACTACTAAAAACTATCGTAGTTTGATGAATTCATTACGGATGTAAGCGGGTTAACTACGAACCTTATTTGTGTTGGAAGAACACCAACGTTTCATCCCTTAACGAGGGACTTCTTCAGGGTGAGTGCGGTTCTAGGCGCGCGCGTTCCGCGTCCCTCCGAGCACTGCGCGCTATAGTCACTACTACCAAGAAAACCGGCCAAGTGTGAGTCGGACTCGCGCACGAAGGGTTCCGTACCATTATCCATAAAAACGGCAAAAAAATCACGTTTGTTGTGGGCTCCCATACAACAAACGTGATTTTTTTGCCCTAAAATATTTATTTTATTCTATTTTTTAGTATTTTTTGTTATAGCGGCAACAGAAATACATCATCTGTGAAAATTTCAACTGTCTAACTATCACGGTTCATGAGATACAGCCTGGTGACAGACGGACAGACGGACAGCGAAGTCTTAGTAATAGGGTCCCGCTTTTACCCTTTGGGTACGGAACCCTAAAAAACTACACTACCAAAAAATCCTAAAAATTTTCTTGTCGCTCACCGGTAACATTTATTTCTTCTTTTTATATGGTGACAGACGGACCAGAACTTGACTTTAATACTTCTAAAATGCTTTCTGATCGCGTATGTTTCAAAGGCTGGGAGAGATCGCTCTTGAGCGATAACACCGCCAATTGTTGCTTATTCTATAGATACCGTATTCCTTTGTATATAATTTATAAGTTAAGTGTGCTTATAGTATTTTTTATCCATCTATCTATCAGAAAAAACTTATATAAAAATCTTTATCTTTACAGGTAATAAATCAATACAAGGACACATTTTTCACTACTCAGTATACTACGGCTGCGCTAATCCAGTTCTGTGGTCTGAAGGTAGGTATATGTACAATGTATATACAGGGTAGGTATATGTATATACAAAAGTATATACAGGGTCATTGGTTATTCACTGACAATACATGAAATGTCGGTTCTCAACGTCATCACAAACACAGTTGTAACATATTTATAAATATTTAACACGGTCACGGGAGTTATAGGTCACGGGATGACTGGACCCGTGACCACGGCAGTGTGTAAACCTGTCGAAACGTCGGGAAAAAAAGGTAATTAAACGCTATAAATACCCGTTAAATAGTATTTATAAACACAGTTGTAACGCCAGCTCTTAGTTATAATGAGACTGAACGAACGCTCGCTGTGTGAAACTCTACACAGATATCCAAAACCGCTACCACACCCACCCAGCACTAAAATAAGCTTGAAAAATCAAAAAAGACCCGTTGACTCGTTCGGTGATATTGCCGTGTCATATACAAGCTCGCACAGTTTTTTTAATTTACTGTGCATGCTAGCCGGGACCTCGTGTTCACGACACGTTTTCTAAACGGTAATGGCGTTTTCACACGAGGCACGACACCACACGACAAAATGCGGTGACGACTCCGGGCGTCATACTATGAACCGTTTACACACGCAACACACGACACCGCAGCACGACAGGTTCTTAGAAATGGGTCGCGACTCGTGGTCCCACTGGGATTGTACCACTATTACTCGTGGTCCCACTATCCCTGAAGTCATGGGTTCGTGGTTCCACTGCTTAGTGGGACTACCAGTCATAGTTAAAATCGTAGGTTCGTGGCCCCACTGCATCAAGTTTATACGTAGAGTAAATAAATGTATGACGCCCGAAGTTGTCACCACGTGCATCGTGGGAAAACGCTCTAAGGCGTTCGAAACCGCGTCGTCAAAAAGAGCTGTAAAACGTTTCATTACGATCGACGGAAACGCCTATCTGCTAAGTGAGTGTGGAGTGGAGTTTTTTAAAGAGTAATTTTTATCAAATAAGAAGCAAAATGTTATTGATTTTGTTTGCTTAAATTTTTTGTCTAGTTGTGGAAGAAGCGAAAAATAAACAACCTAGTAAGTTACTAGTTAGTTAATACTTAAAATGTAATACAATATTATTTGCCCATCTAAGTCTAAATGTAATGTGATTTAGATACAGATTTATAATAATTTATATAAAACTAAGCTTAAGATTGTTCTCCTTAAATACTATTGTCGGTGCGGAACTGGGCGACATCTGGCCAAGCATTAACATCATTGAGATAATCAAATCATCCATGCAGCGGTAAGAGCTACGTATATATAACTTACGGCATAGACCTTCACTTAGAACCTAACTTAGTCGCCCCGTAACGCCTGCAAGTACCCAACTTATAAAATCGTAAAATAGGAACACAGTTAAAAGCAAAAAAACTCCCATTTTAATTGTCTAACAAGATTTCCTCAGCATTGTTGAACGCGGCTTCGTTAAACGGTTGAGGTCTTTTGTGATAAAATTAAATGGTTTGTTAGCCGGCTTATTTGTTGAGGAAAGAAAAACATTGTTTTAACCTTCTGTATTTTGCTGATTCTAGGAATTGGAGAACCTTATTTACCTTTAGAAGCTAGGTAAATTAGTTTTTCTGGGTTTGATAAAAATCAGAATTATTTTAAATTTTAATGTTCTTTAGGCCTACAAAATAAGCTCATAGACAAGTTGTTCTAGCTGAGTAAATTGTACTTTCAAAGATTTGATTTTGTTTTTCCTGTTAAACTCACCAGGGCGTAATAATCGCATGTGCGACGAAGCCCTTAATAAATAATAAAAAAAGTAAAAAAACACGTAAATTTTTAACCGACTTCGAGAAAGGAAGAGGTTCTATGCTCGGCTTCATGAATGATGTTTTATGTATGTTCGTCAATTTCCCCGTCATTTATGGACCCATTTGGATGATTCTTTAGCAGTTGTATAAAGGATAAATTCGAGGTAGTCTACCATTTTTTTTTTGAGTGTAGGATAAAAAAACTAATAACTGAAACTTTTTTTTAAACTTACTTACTTTAAAACGTACTTAAAGTAAGGAATTCGAAGTCAGTTTTAAGTGCTTTATTATGATAATAATTTGCTGTTTAAAAAAAAGCAAATTATTATCGTACCTACCTATAAAGAAAAATCTTCATTAACAAAGAAAATTACAACCAAATAATAGAAACAATTGAGCTAACTGTAGACTGTTGTTAACAATCATGTACAGGTACTGTCCATTTCAATACCAGTAGCACGCGCCCAAGACGCTGGCTGCATTGCCCCGCTGTATGGCAATGCTGATGCGCTGTGCCAGATACTCTCCAGCTCACTCTGGTCACGCGTCGCTTCGACCAGATTAGTTTTAACTCCTAATTCTAACTACTATTATAAATGTGAAAGTGTGTTTGTTTGTTTGTCCTTCCTTCACGGTCTAACTAAGCAACCAATCGACTTGATTTGAAAGGATGGAGAGTAACATAGGCGTTTGGCTTTGTCCTGGTAAAATATCAAATTCCCATAGGATATTTACGGGAATATTCGTATTTTTATATGAAAATTCGTCCTTCCTTCGGGGCCTAAAAAAGCCACAGATCGACTTGATTTTTTGCATAGCGACAGTTAAAAGGAAAGAGAGTGAAGTACTATGCTCCTAGGTCCTGAAAAAACTCCAAATTCCCAGGGATATTTCCAGGAAAATCCGTAAAATGCCTATCGAACCAATGCAATGACTTGATTTTTGGCATACAAAAACAACCAGTGCCCAAGGGATTAACATGAAATTCGTATTTTTAACGGGAAAAAATACCTTTTTATCCCCCTAGAAATGAGAAAATCAAATTTAACGCGAGTGACACCGCGGGGAGAAGCTAGTCATTAATAAATTGTCTGTCAGCCTACTTGAAGAAAACAGTTCCGCTACAAATTAAGTGATTTTAATGCATTAACTGCCCACTCTCGGCGGTGCGACCCGCAGAGGCGAGACCGCCCGCTCCACGCTGGTCTCCAGAGACATAATGCGTCGTAGGCCGTGAAAGCGTTATTCAGTACATATGTTGTGAAGCTATGAGAAGGCCCATATACCTCGATAACTCGGTTATCGGCATACGGGGCTCGTTGAAAGCCTTGTAATTGTGTTAACGAACCACCTGCTATCGACTACTTGACGACATCTGTGGCGTATCGAACGAAGGCCTGCGACGCAGACGTAGGGAGTTGCGGGTATCCGACTCGTTCCCGGTGTTCTGTGATTTTTCTATGTTTAATAAATAAATAATTAAAAATAAAATAAATAATTAAAAATAAAATAAATAATGCTGGACAATTCACACAGCATTATCCAGCCCCAAGCTAAGCAGAGCTTGTGTTATGGGTACTAGATAACTGATATACATAATACAATACATTACATAGATATTTTTTATTATACATAGAAAACGACTAGAACACCCGGAACAAATACCTGCAGATCGTACAAATATTTGTCCCAAGGCGTGAATTGTCCAGTGTTATATATTTATTTTTGTTATTTATTTTTAAACATTTCAGTTTTACACTACAATTTTGCGGCATCATTCACTTGCAATGTTCCTAGAAGCGTGCCGTTTTCAGGGCTTCGTTTAGCAGTATTCAGTAAAAGAAAGATTTTGTTAGTTATACGGAAAATCCCTTGGGATATCAGGAATGAACGCCCACAACTTCATTAGTCTGGCAAATGATTACGATAATTATCCTCGTTTTTGAAGCGTTCAATGACAAGCTATCTACGAGGCGCGCCCGGTCGATACATAAATAAAACCTTTATCGACGTTTTCCGGTAACCTAATTAGAGGTAGTGGATGGTGCCAGTACTAGAGCACGAGTTTCGTAATGAGGGGTTTTCGATTTGCATTAAAAAAAAAACTAGTTCTAACTAACTCGATAGATGGCAGTGCGTGAACTGGTGACTAGGGTATGTCTATGTCAAATGAAGGGAAAACGGCACGATGGTTGAGACAGAGAAACATTCATTCTATCAGATTTCTTGAAATATTTTTTCATTCAAATAAGTTGATTTACAGACTTACGTAACTAGTAACACAACTGACTCTAATCAAAGTAACCTAGAAAACTTATTAATTTCTTCTCAGGCTACAAGCATATTTTTATATCTCTCTTGTGTGAATGAGATGGGTATATCCACTACCTCTAGCGCCTTGTTCCTCTAAGCGATCGACCGATTATCATTTTGACGTTTTCTTTCATTTGACATTTAACATACCATAGTAACCAGTTGAAGCCCTGCCATCTATCGAGATACATGGAACTAATTTTTTTCTTTTTAAAAATGCAAAACGAAAACCGCTCATTATTTTGAAAACATTAGCCCACTTTCAGTTGCCCCTATTCGGGCAAAAAGAGGAATTTAAAAGAGGATTTTTATCTTAGAAATGAAATCTTTCAAATTCTATTGAACTAACAGCCGGCTTTTCAAACGCTTGTTAGGTTTGACATTATTATTATTATTTGATAATAATAATAATCTTTTATTTCAGTCAAGCAAGTCCATAGTTTTACATTATATATATATAGAAATAACATATTTAGGTACGAATTATAGTAATTATATAACATTACCTAGTAGGTAGGTAGATACACCTATTTAGGCTATTTGCGGTTCCCACTGTGGTGCACCGATATCCAATAGCGGAAAAAGCTATTGTCAGGGCACTCAGCGATAGCCTGCAAGATAGAGTTCTTGGATGCGCGCAGACGTTTCCAGAACGAAAAGATGCGCGTTCTGAGGATGGCGTAGAAATCGGGAACTCCGGCCTCGGCGAACATACCATAATGGAGGAGCAACTGAGAGCTGATATCTCTATGTCACAGTGCTTTTAGTATTTCACTACACTTGTTTGTCTCGTATGGTGGTCTGATGGTGCGTTCGTAACCAGTGGTCGAGTCTGTTTTTGAAGCTGTTCACAGAGGGAGCTGTTATGACATCTTCAGGAAGCCTGTTAATATCCGACAGTGAGCGAAATAATCAAAAGAGTGCGAATTTGTATTCAATAGGAAGGGACTCACTTTGAGCATTTGATAAATTGATTGATTTTGTATTAAAAATGTTAAAAATCATGGTCTTCCTTTTATTTCTGACACTATGTTGCTTTGCAAAAAATAATCCTTATGATGAAGTCTTTCGATCAGTATGATAAAGCTACAGGATGATTATTTTTCTCGTGTAACGGATTTGATTCCCGGTTCAACCATGTAATTATTGAAATATCTATGAATGCAATTTAAATTGTTTTTTAAATTCATATAATGTCTTCTTTAAGTAAAATGTTCCATCTACAATATTCAAGGTACTTTCCCTCCATGTGGCATATCCGTGGGAGGCCCTGTATACTATAAACATGTACATAACTACATTCGAAAACTACACAAAAGATCTTTTAGCACAAAAATGTTAAACCGAGAATTAAATCGGGTTTTATTATTTTACTAGCAGCGCCTCGCGGTTTCACCCGCGTAGTTCCCGTTCCCGTAGGAATTTCGGGATAAAAAGTAGCCTATGTCCTATTCCAGACTATAATCTATCTCTGTGCCAAATTTCATCCAGATCCGTTTTGCCGTTCTGGCGTGATAAAGGAACAAACATCCATCCATCTATCTATCCATCCATCCATCCATCTAAACTTTCACGTTTATAATATTAGTAGTAGCCTATGTCCTATTCCAGACTATAATCTATCTCTGTGCCAAATTTCATCCAGATCCGTTTTGCCGTTCTGGCGTGATAAAGGAACAAACATCCATCCATCTATCTATCCATCCATCCATCCATCTAAACTTTCACGTTTATAATATTAGTGATAGTGATGATGATGATAGTGATTAGTGATAGTGATAGTGATGATAGTGATAGTGAAGTGATTAGTGAGATTAGTGAGATTTACTTTTTACCGAAGAAAAACAAAAGAGCACATGGTTCTATATTCGACTTTTTATATTTATTTTTGTATCTTCATCAATTTCTCCGTCAAGAACCGATTTGGAAAATTCTTTCACTTTTGTATCGAGAGTGATCTCATAAAAAAAGGTAAATTAGACTCGAGGGATAAGATGTTTGTTGGTCCGAAAAATTTTGAAAAATTCTTTTAATTCTAAGGAATTTGAAGTTGGTTGGTTTTGAAACATTTCTGGTGGGTGCGACCTTCTAAGCTCCCATGCAAACGTACTTTCCGATTCTCCTCATCATCATCATCAACCTAATATTAGTCTTATTAGTACACTATCACTATATACCATGTATCACTGTTAGTGATTACTGCGTACATACGGAACGTTATAATTAAAGTTGTATAATTGACGGTAGATATGCAAAATTCAAACTACCTACTTGTAAAGACAAATGTTACCTCAGTCTGCCTGTGACCATGGAAGCTGAAAAGCCTCCGAAACGTCAGGTTATAAACAAAATATAAAATATACGCAATCAATCCGGTTAAAACAGTGTTTTATTATGAGTTCTCGCGAAAATAACCTTAGAATATACTTATTAGTACTTTTTTTTGACCTAGAACCATGTAATTTGGCAAGAAGCAAGGTCTTATAGCACAAGTAAAGAAAAAAACACGGAACCTGTAATTTTATAGTCTAAGCACAAAAAAAAAACATTTATTTGATTCTCGCCATGCATGGACCAAAACCTATAGGGCACCTACTTCCCGTTGATCTAGAATCAGGATATTTGGCAAGAAACAAGGTTTTATCTTCTCACTAATATTATAAACGTGAAAGTTTAGATGGATGGATGGATGGATGTTTGTTCCTTTATCACGCCAGAACGGCTGAACGGATCTGAATGAAATTTGGCACAGAGATAGATTATAGTCTGGAATAGGACATAGGCTTTTTATGGCTTTTTATCCCGAAATTCCTACGGGAACGGGAACTACGCGGGTGAAACCGCGAGGCGCTGCTAGTAATATATAAAAGAACTAGCGATTTTTTAGGGACAACGTCCAACCCAAACCGCTGAAGCTAGAAAGCTCGAGAAGCGGAACCCTCGTTGCGCGAGTCTGACTCGCACTTGACGTATTTTTTTTTGTTATTCTACCTGTACGTTTTGCGATAACTATCTACCCTAGCTCGATAACCCATGAATAACCTATTGACTGTAATAATGTCCTCGGTAGAACTTGTTTGTTAAATCGATATGCAGATTAGATTAGGTATATCTATGTATACGTAGGTATAGGTGTACCTAAGCATGAATAGGCTCCGAAGCTACTGGACTGATTTGAAAAATTCTTTCACCATTCCCGACAGAGTACAATATTGGAGTGTTCAAATCCAGGGTGTATCTTCGATAAAAGTAAAAAAGGAAGATACGGTACGTTCTACCAGCGCTCACTCAAAAACTGTACCGAGTTACAGATGAAATAATGATAAGGTATCGGATTAACAGAAAACGGAGGAGTCACCTCCGTTTTTTCGTCGGTTGAAATAGCAAATTGGATCAGAGTGTAGTAAAGCAATATACAAAGATCTAACAAAACTCCTAATAGAGTCCACAGGTGATCGGAATGCTGGCTTTTATTTCGGTCAACGAATTAGCATTGCCATTCAACGTGGCAATGCTGCCAGCATTCTGGACACTTTGCCTTTTGGTGACGGCTTAGATTTTTAAAAAATAGATTCAAGTGTAAATATCAGTTGTAATTATTGTATTCTGTTATTGTAATTTTGTTAAAATAAATATAGTAGGGCAATATTCATCACCTATAGCAGTCTACTGCTGGACATAGGCCTCCCCTAATGAACGCCATAGCGCCCTGTCTTCAGCTTGCGGTATCCAGCATCTGCCAGCAGTCTTTCACAAATCGTCATCCCACCTCGTCGGAAGGCGTCCAACACTATGTTTGCCGAGTCGCGGTCTCCACTCAAGAACACGTTTATCCCAGCGGTTATCGGCAATAATTCAAACTTTCATATTATTAACAGGGTAATTTTTCCTTAATAATCTAGTCGAGTTATTATCTCACTAATATTATAAACGTGAAAGTTTAGATGGATGGATGGATAGATGGATGGATGTTTGTTCCTTTATCACGCCAGAACGGCAAAACGGATCTGGATGAAACTTGGCACAGAGATAGATTATAGTCTGGAATAGGACATAGGCTACTTTTTATCCCGAAATTCCTACGGGAACGGGAACTACGCGGGTGAAACCGCGAGGCGCTGCTAGTTTAAAATAAAATAAAAACATGTTGCCTTCGCTCATCCAACCCTTCACATAAACGAGAGGATATTTTTAATTCATGATTCAGGTTCCCTCCTTCATTAACGTTGCATAAAGAATACATCTGCCAAAATGTGTCAGAGTCTTGCTTAGTAGGTGAAAAGCAGCTTTAGTTGCAGGTTTGATTCCCTCCGCGGGACATAAAGAAAATGCTGGACAATTCACAGAGCATCATCAAAATTCAAAATTCAAAGTGCTTTATTTCCTTTAGACCTTACAGGACTCTTGGACACGTCACAAAACTCAGATTACATAAGTAAAACTAGGAAATAAAGTGATCACTTTGATTTTTTGTCCACTTCAATCTTTTTAAGGTAAAGTAAAGAAGCGAACAAAAAACATCTAGTGAAAACATCTAGTGCCAAGCTAAGCAGAGCTTGTGTTATGGGTAATAGATATCTGCATTTATATTATAAAGAGGAAAGATTTGTTTGTTTGAATTGAATAGGCTCCGAAACTACTGAACCGATTTGAAAAATTCTTTCACCATTAGAATCCTACATTATCCCTGATGAACATAGGCGATAGAATATACGCGTGCGAAGCCGGGGCGGACCGATAGTAACTGATATACTTAATAAGATTGCATTGATATTTTTTTATTATACTTACATAGAAAACACCTAGAACACCCGGATCAAATCTGTAAATCTTACAAACATTTGTAGGTGGGTATCGAACCCACACAAATAAATATAAATAATGCTGGAAAATCTACAGATTCGTTATATTTGAAACTTCAAATCATTTTTATATTTCTCTGTAGTAAATCTATCAGTAACTATATAAAAATATTAATTGACGACAGATCTGGCGCGGTGGGCGAAGGTCTGCCTGCGACGCAGGAGGATGCGGGTTCGATTCCCGCCTCGGGACAAATGTGTGTACGATCTGCAGACAGGTCAGGGTAATCTGGTCGTTTTCTATGTATAATAAAAAATATCTATCTATGTATTGTATTATATTAGTTATCTAGTACCCATAATACAAAGCTCTGCTTAGCTTGGGCTAGATAATGCTGTGTGAATTGTCCAGCATTATTATTATTATAAATTAAAAAGTAACACTGTCTGTCTGTCTATTACATTTTCACGGCTGAACCGATCTTAATAAAATTGGCAGGAACGTAAATGGTGTCCCTGAGACTGACATAGTAACACTGTCTATCTGTCTATTACATTTTCACGGCTGAACCGATCTTAATAAAATTGGCAGGGACGTAAATGGTGTCCCTGAGACTGACATAAGCTACTTGAAAAGCGTAAGCGAAGCCGCGGGCGGCAGCTGGTTAAGAGTAACTGAGCTAATGAAAATAAAATGGCAAAGCTAAAGGTCTATACCCTCTTATAAAAGCATAATCCAGTGCAAAGAATACAAGCATCAAAGCCCAAATAACATGTACCTTCTCTGGGCGGGCGGGGGTGGGCGGGGGCGGCCAGACGAAGGCTGTTGCCCCAGGCCAGGCTCAGCAAATGAATGGATACAGTGTAATGTTACAGCAAAATGCTGAATTTACTCTTTTTGTCTTAGTTTTCAGCTATATTTAAAAAGGTAAGTCTTCTGACTTGTCTAAGTGCTTATTTTGTAAGCCTAAAGAAATAAAGTTATTGACATTTTGGACTTTTTTGACTTTGTTGTTTTATCTTGTGTTTTTTTCTTCAGTTAAAGCATAATCATAAAGCATTATCTATTTAGATAATGCTGGATAATTCACACAGCATTATCTAACCCCAAGCTAAGCAGAGCTTGTGTTATGGGTACTAGATAACTGATGATATACACAATACAATACGATGCATAGATATTTTTAACTATTCATGGAATAGGACCTGAACAAATATCTGCAGATCGTACAAACATTTGTGCTGAGGCGGGAGTCGAACACGCAATCTCCTGCGTCGCAGACGAACTTACACCCGCTGCGCTACAGAGGTAATAAAAAATCTAGGCTACCTACCTATTTTTATCGCCGAAAAGGCGTTCGTAATCACTGGAAATGTATTTGTTGGTGCCCAAATTACCAGGAGAGCAGAAATTGAGTGGATATACAGATTTGATTAGAGATTAGTAAAACACTAGTAAAAACTACCTACTTCATGTTAATGCTAACCTGGTAGTTAGTAAAGTTTAGGCTGTAAAATAACGACCTCTGTGGCACGGTGGGCGAAGGTCTGCCTGCGACGCAGGAGCTAGCGGGTTCGATTCCCGCCTCGGGACAAATGTCTGTAAGATCTTCTGACAATTGTTCAGGGTGTTCTGGTCGTTTTCTATGTATAGTAAAAAATATCTAGCTATCAATGTATTACATTGTATTATGTATATCAGTTATCTAGTACCCATAACACAAGCTCTGCTGAGCTTGGGGCTAGATAATGCTGTGTGAATTGTCCAGCATTATTTATTTATTTATTCTATTACAGCACTATTTTGGTAGTAGGGTTTTGTCCCGGCCTATCACCAGGGGTAGGCCGGGACAAAACCACCAAGGTAGGCCAGGTCCGCAGCGAAGCTTATGGCCCTAATCTAAATAAATTATTTTCGTTTTCATTTCAGAGAAAATATATAAATTCAAATAAAATACAGCTCGTAATAAATTCAATAGATATTCACAAAAAGATATAAATGATCCGTACTCGGCGTACTCCATTGTGGAGAGCTGATTCATATCTGAACGACGCCGTAATGAATTAGAAGTCTATTCTGTATGTTTTTAGGGTTCTCTAGCGATTACACGGAACCTTTTTACCCGCGAGGCGGGGGTTTTGTATTTTGGCAGTTCTATGTGGTTGGCCTCCAACTGTGCCAACAGCTCTTATAGGCTATATCTATATTAAAAATAAGTTCCAAATTGTTTTCATCCTAGTCAGTGACAACGTAACAAAGCGTAATCAGGTGATTTTTATTAAAATATGCCTTTTTTTAAAGTAAAAAAATGGGATTAAGATTACACATTTTTTGATATTATGATGGGTTGGATCGCTGGTGACGCCACACTATTACAGATTACAGTGTCAATGAGTTCTTCTTGTTAGGTGTGGTGTGGTGTGTGACGTCATTGCTCAGAGTACAGGAGCCATGACAGAGATTATAGTTTTGGCGCGGCATTATTTTATTCTAACTTTAAAATTAGTTTTTATTACTAATACGACTGGCATTGAAGAAATATAAATTACACTTTGCATTATTTTTATCAGACAATACGTTAGAATTATTTATAGTAGTAATTAAGTAGCCTAATTGGACCTCCAAGAGTCCATTCATAAAAATAGGTCCAATCATAAAAATACTTATCTACTTTAAATTTTTTACTCCTAGTTACATTTTCTAGGGCTTTGCTCCGGCAATAGAAAAAACAAGTAAAAAGTGAAGACTTTCGGGTTATCATTGAACCCACCTCTATCCTCTCATTATACCAAAAATATTATCGAAAATTCTTGGCTAATTTTATAGTATTTGAAATCTTAAATTTTTCCTTACAGACTAAATCTTCACAACATATACGGGAGGAAACTTAAGCTTTTGAAGTTTTCGAAAACTTTCCGAAACTCCTCGGAACCTATTATCCCTAACCAGACTCACACTTGTCCAATTACATTATACCCCGCCTACGGCCAGCCACAGAATACAACATAGTACAGCTACGTTGAATATTGTATATGACCTCTTCTTTGACATACTTATTACGTATTTATGATTAAAAGTGGACAAGTTAGAGTATCGTTTTTCATCATCATCATCAACCTTTATTAGTCCACCTCTGAACATAGGCCTCCCCTGATGACCGTGATAGATTCATAGGCTTTTCCTATCTAATAAATGATCTCATTTGTACAGAATCATACAATAGGCTATTTGACTACATTAAAAATAAGTTCCAAATTGTTTTCATCCTAGTCAGTGACAACGTAACAAAGCGTAATCAGGTAATTTTTATTAAAAAGATGCTTTTTTTATGTAAAAAATGGGATTAAAATTACACATTTTTTGATACATGATCACGTGACCGAAAACGCTATGTGTTTGGTTGGATCGCAAGTGACGTCACACATCCTCAGATTACAGTGTCAATGAGTTCTTCTTGTCGGTATGGCGGGGTGACGTCATAGCTTGGAACACGGTAGCCATGACTGAGATTATCGTTTTGGCGCGGCATTATTTTATTCAAACTTATACTAAATTTAAAATTAGTTTATATAACTATAATACGACTGGCCTTGAAGAAATATTGATTACACTTATTTTTATCGCATAACGCATTATTTTTATCAGACAATACGTTAGAATTATTTCCCAGAAGTAGTCAAGTAGCCTATTGCCTAGATAACTATTTGATGACCTCGGTGGCGCGGTGGGCGAAGGCCTGCCTGCAACGCAGGAGGTTGCGGGTTCAATTCCTGCCTCGGGACAAATGTTTGTACGATCTACAGGTAATTGTTCCGGGTGTTCTGGTCGTTTTCTATGCATAGTAAAAAAAAAAAAAAAAAATTTCTATCTATAATGTTATGTATCGTATTATGTATATCAGTTATCTAGTTCCCTTAACACAAGCTCTGCTTAGCTTGGGGCTAGATTAATGCTGTGTGGATTTTCCAGCATTTTTGATTACTAGCGGTCCACCCCGGCTTCGCCCGGTTATATTCTATCGCTTATGTTCGTCAAGGATAATGTAAAATTCTAATGGTGAAAGAATTTTTCTGATCGGTCTACTAGTTTCGGAGCCTATTCAATTCAAACAAACAAATCTTATTCTAAGAAATTACCCAGAGTACTATAATAAATAAAAACCTTTGAAATCTTATTCTCTTCTAACTCTTATTCAGCGAGGCAATGCTGCAAGTGTTATGGGCACCTTTGCACCGGGAATGGTCAGGGGCGGGTTATTTAATGAATGACTAATTTTTATACTGCGTAGTTAATGTTAAGTGCAGTATTTGATGTTTTAAATTTGACTATTATCTGAAATAAATAATATTTTATTACTTATTAAATAAAAAAAAAAACAGATCTTTCCTCTTCATAATATTATAATTATGTTTCTCATTTCCATGATCTCAGACTTTTATAGTGACCCGATCCTTTGGGAGGCATGCGTGGGGCCGAAGCCAACAGCACAGAAGCCGTTTATGAGAGTTAATCTAAAGGCGAGGGCTACACATTGACGACCTCTGTGATGCGGTGGGCGAAGGTCTGCCTGTGACGCAATAGGTTGCGAGTTGCGAGGTCGATTTCTGTCTCAGGACAAATGTTTGTACGATCTGCAGACATTTGTTCAGGGTGTTCTGGTCGTTTTTTATGTACCTATAGTAAAAAATATCTATTTAGTGCATTATATTATGTTTGTCAGTTATCTAGTACCCATAACACAAGCTCTGCTTAGCTTGGGGCTAGATAATGCTGTATGAATTGTCCAGCATTATTTATTTATTTTATTTATTTATACACAGCTGGTAGCATCCTCAGGCGCACAATATGATACACCAGAAGATGATATCCGCCAGGTGTAGAGACAGGCAAGGGAACGCCTATTCCCGATTCTTACTAATAAAGAGAAAAAAAATATTCCCGATTGTTCCTTCCTCCTTTAAACAATAATATTTTTTTTAATATCATAGAAAAAGTATTTACTCGGACTACTGTCATTTATTTTATGGCTATAATCTCGAAATGGCAAAATAGCCTGATGTTTTAAGTAATGCATTATTCTGTAACAATTAGGGCGTTTGTTACCTGTCCCAGGTAAAAAAGGATTGACAGCCCCCCTGCGAACATAACCCCTTTCTGGAAGATGAAAGGAATGAAAAACCAGGTTATTGTCATGGGCGGCTGGACTGGGTTATCAGGTTATGGGCTATACTGCGGACACCTACCATAAACATAGTCTCAAAACTCTTAAAAGCGGCAACAACTTCTTTGTTATTATTATAAGTCTAGATTATTATTTAAACTAATGTAGGTAGGTAGATATTTAGGAACACCCCAGCAAATTAAGGATCCGGCGACAGCTGCTCGCAACTTCAATTCGTAAATTATTATGTTCGGTGAAACCAAAAATGATGACTGAAAACTTTTTGTATTTTCGACATTGTGTTGTTATTCTGTAACTAGACAATATAAGCTATGTTCCTTATCGAACAAAACGTAAGATATTGTTGTTTTTAATACAAAACCAATAGGACGAAAACATATTGTAATTTTCGACGTAAAAATATGCAAAATGTAATTTTGCATATTTTGGCTTACATTTCACTATAGGTGTGTACCTATTATTAAGAAAAAACCAACCAGTGACTTAGATATATACTATTCGAATACAAAAAACAACAAGATATGGTGGAAATATGCTCAAATAACAAACTATTTTGGTAGCTTGTATGAACAAATCATCATCCGCAGGCCCCTTTAAGTAATTCTGTCAAGTCAAACATCAGACTTGGAGCGTAGAGTATCTCAGTTTTGAGCCACAAAGGGAGATATAGCCCCGAGGTGGTAAGAAAGCTGTTACGACCTACATATACCATTTCGTAATGAAATAATGTTAAGGACGCGACTTTTGGTCGCTCATAGTCCCTTTTCGTCCCACTCAGAAACTTGGGAAGGCCCCAAAAATGCCGAAGGTATCATATAGCCGAATACGTGCCATCGAATAATAAATAAAATAAGTAGCTGACACCCCACAGAAGTTTGTATGTAGAATTTAAAAACGAACAGCTCTTCTAATGCCGAGTACAGACCAAGCGAGCGAGAGCGAGCGAATGCAAACGATTGGGATTTGACAATTGGTAGGTACGTTCGTTCCATATTGCTTTGATGTAGCGACAGCCGCCGGAGCACGGCCGAAGAAGAACGAAGGCCCTTGTTTGGACTCGCTTGCTTTTGCAATGACGTCCACACTGTTACTTTTGCGTTCTTTCGTTAGCCTTCGCTCGCTCTCGCTTGCTTGGTCTGTACCCGGCATAAAATCCCACAGATTAAAAACATTTCAGTTACTAAAATTTTCCATTATTTTGGACGGTTCTATTCTGCAGTGTGAATAATGTAACAAAAAGTCATTTTGCATTATAACATTGGATTTTACATCGCTAACTAATCTTGCGGCTAAAAGTCGCGTCGTGAACTTTTCTGCGGGTTTTAGAAGCCTTTGTTTGACATTTAGTTAGTCCTAGTTCAAGGAATTATTTAGCGTAGAGATAAATTACACCTACCGACACGATTCTGTACCTTGTCGTCTTTTTACACACGACATCTGTATCGCAGCGGGTGAAGATCCACCTGCATGGTATAGGGACGCAGGAGGACCTGACCTTCTATGTATAATAAAAAAAATATACTTATTTAGAAGAAGAAGAAGAAAAATACTTATTTTTACCAAAAAATACAAAACAACAGACATACATACTAGGTAGGTACTATAATTAAAGTTAAAACTATATAAAGAACAAGAAAGACTAAAAAAAAAAATATAGTATATTCTAAGGTTATTTTCGCGAGAACTCATAATAAAACACTGTTTTAACCGGATTGATCGCGTATATTTTATATTTTGTTTATAACCTGACGTTTCGGAGGCTTTCATGGTCACAGGCAGACTGAGGTGACATTTGTCTTTACAAGTAATTTGAATTTTGTAGATCTACCGTCAATTATACAACTTTAATTATAACGTTGCATATGTACGCAGTAATCACTAACAGTGTCTCGATGGGTTGTAGCTATGGATTGCTAAATAAAAATAGTTAATAAAAAAAGGCATGTGTAGCATTTGGCTAAGCCCAATGCTACGCTGGTTTTCAGGTAGAGCCCAGGTGAGGAGTGACGTAAAGTTAAAGGACAAAACTGACCATTAAAGAGTATAACAAATAACTACGTAACTAATTTATGTAATAAATAATAATTTATGTACTAATTTATGTGTCCGGGTCATTATTGGTGCAAAGGATTGCCATCGCTATCCAGCGAGGCAATGCTGCAAGTGTTATGGGCACCTTTGCACCGGGACTGGTCAGGGGCGGGTTATTTAATGAATGACTAATTTTTATACTGCGTAGTTAATGTTAAGTGCAGTATTTGATGTTTTAAATTTGACTAATATGATTTTATTTATGTAATGTATTCAGTATATTAGTTATCTAGTACCCAGAACACAAGCTCTGCTTAGCTTGGGGATAGATAATGCTGTGTAAACTACCCAGCATTTTTAAATAACTAAAATAACACTTTTGTTGCCCATGGCGCTCGTTCATGGAGCGCAGGCTGGCAGTGGTAGTAAATGCGTTAGGACTTTATTCAGATACTCGATCTGCTTACAGCTGGTTTTTCGAACGATTGTTATTTTTGACAATAGTTTAAACATTTTTTTAACCTCTAGTGTATAGAGTCAAGATTGGATTTGCTGGCATTATTGCTTGTGTGTGGAAATAAAATTTGTCTAGAACCACCATGGGACCGTTGTCTATACAACTGCAAAAGAATCATCAAAGAAATTACATCGATTATTAGAACTAAATTTAAACTTTTATTTACATTAGAAACAATTGAGCTAACTGCAAACAATCTACAGGTAGCTTCACTGATTCATATCTATCGGTAGTATTTGTTTGCTCGGTTTTGGCAAAGACCACTTTTAACTGTTTCCATTCCTCTGGTGCTCGTATCTCGTCATTCCGACCTATGTGGCGCGGTGGGTGAAGGTCTGCCTGCGACGCAGGAGGTTGTGGTTTCGATTCCCGCCTCGGGACAAATGTGTGTACGATCTACAGACATTTGTTCAGGGTGTTCTGGTCGTT
Organism: Eupithecia exiguata; assembly: GCA_947086465.1. NCBI lineage: Eukaryota > Metazoa > Arthropoda > Insecta > Lepidoptera > Geometridae > Eupithecia > Eupithecia exiguata. The sequence goes on from OX352256.1 coordinate 4,870,991, forward strand.
TTCTATGTATAATGAAAATATATATCTATGTATGACTGTATTATTATTATGTATAACAGTTATCTAGTACCCATAACACAAGCTCTGCTTAGCTTGGGGCTAGATAATGCTGTGTGAATGGTCCAGCATTATTTGTTTATTTATTTATCCCATCTTTTGTATTGTCTTCCGCGTTTTCTCTTTTATTTCTCACATTAATTATTTAATCGCGTTTAAATCAAGCTCCAACTGAGCAAGATAATTCTGACTGAAATCGGCGGTTTTGTGGTGAAACGTAAATGGAAACGTGATTAAATTAATTGAGTAATTTCGAGCAGGTGGTCGGCCATTTTATTAATCGGATAATGGGTAATCCGATAATTTTCAGTAAGAAATTCGAAGCTTTACATTTTAAAGTAACATTGCCAACCAGAATCGGATCTTAACAGATCGGATTCTGTTGTTACTTAGATTAATAAGGAAGTTAATTATCGTTATCAACTAACGAAAAAACGAAGGAGGTTCTCAAGTCGACGTGTATATTTTTTTTTATGTAAGGCCACGCATAACTTTTTACAGAGTAGTCCAATTTTGATAATTCTTTTTTTATTGGAAAGGGTATACCCCGAAGATGGTCCTATAAAAGCATTAGAAAAAAAACTAACCCTAAGGGTACGAAAACAGGGGATGATTGATGTTTCACTTACTGGTTGTAATAATAAACGGAACCCTATTACTAAGACTCCGCTGTCCGTCTGTCACCAGGCTGTATCTCATGAACCACGATAGCTAGACAGTTGAAATTTTCACAAACGATGTATTTCTGTTGCCGCTATAACAACAAATACTAAAAACCGAATAAAATAAAAATCTATAATCTATAGGGGCTCCCATACAACAAACGTGATTTTTTTGCCGTTTTTATAGATATTGGTACGGAACCCTTCCCGCGCGAGTCCGACTCGCACTTGGCCGGTTTTATTGTATTTTATTGTACGACGTGAAAGAATTCGCCGGTAGAAAAATAGCAATGAAACTTTAAGCTTCAAAAGATAACAGAATGCTTGGACCGTCAAAGGGCAAATTCCTAAACAAATATCCATATTTTCTTTACATAAAAAGTTCCAAAGCGTTCCTAAATGCGCAACGTGAAAGATAAATTGAACTTCCTTGAGGGTGCTCGATTAACGGAAGTTAAGTTATAGCGCATCCTTTGTTTTTAGGCCGAGTTTTTGTAGATAGCGGTCGTGATTTGATGGACAGCGTTAAATAGAGAGGTAGGTAGGAAGCTTTACAAGCATAGTACACTCTACGTGTCCAGGCTTCACTATACCACGAAGGTGGAGGAGATCGTGGAGTATGTGAAGACGAAGACCAACACCTTGGTGAGGGTCGAGCTGTTGGAGTTGCGTCATAATGATTTTAAATCATTTGTGGTGCGTATTCCAACGGAGAATATTTCGACCTTCACTAAGGAAGAATTCTGGCCGAAGAATGTGCTGTTCCGGCGTTTTCGCGGACGATTACCGGTCGCAGCACATATCGCGTGTCACACGTCGCCGACTCTACGTGGTAGTAAATAGGTATATATTTTATGTATGTTAGAATAAGGTATATATTTTATATGGGCCGTAGTTTTTAAGTATTTTACATCCTGTACTAGACTAACGTTGCCTAAAATAAATGTTTATTATTATTTTTATTACGTGTTCACTCTTTGAATTTGTAACCACGCACGGGAGTGAACATGTCAAACTTGTCAAGTGAATGACAATAATTACATATTCGTGTGAGAACCAGCTTTATGAACAGACGTTTTGAGATTTTTATGGAGATCCTATTATTCGCTCAAACACGTGGTGAAATCTATACTACTATTTTATATGCGAAAGTGTGTTTGTTTGTTTGTCCTTCCTTCACGCCCTAACTAAGCAACCAACCGGTTTGAATTTTGGCATAGAGTTAGTTGAAAGGAGAGTAACATAGGCTACTTTTTATCCCATAAATCAGGTCCCATGGGATATAAATAACCTTAAACAACGCGTGCGAAGTCGCGAGCAGCACTTAGTGTACCATAAAACATGATACAAAGTCAGTATTTCAGTATTTTATTTATTGCATTCAGACAGGCATCAGGTCTTAGTAGTTAGGTGAGTGTTCATAAAATGTTCACAGTATGTACCCATTTAGGGTGTTGCAATGGAAAAGTTTGAGTCGATATTGTTACGCCGCGGGCCGACTCAATAATACGGTCGACAAAAGACGTTCACCGTATTTACCAAGCCCTGACTTTATGTAAATAGAATGCTTTGCTTGGCTTACCTACCTACATCACCATTACCTAAGGAAATTGTTTATATTTTTCATAGTTTCACCATAACGGGTTTTCTTGCTGGTTGATTTTATTAATGACGACCTCTGTGGCGCTGTGGGCGAAGGTCCGCCTGCGACGCAGGAGGTTGCGGGCTCGATTCCCTCAGGACAAATATTTGTACAATCTGCGGATATTTGTTCCGGGTGTTCTGGTCGTTTTCTATGTATAATAAAAAATATTCATCTATGTATTGTATTACATTATGTATATCAGTTATCTAGTACTCGTAACACAAGCTCTGCTTAGCTTGGGGCTAGATAATGCTGTGTGAATAGTTCAGAATATAAAAAAAAAATGGTTGGAGCTGTGTAAAACCCATCAAAAGAATCCATATTTCACACTTTATAGGTATACTAGCAGCGCCTTGCGGTTTCACCCGCGTAGTTCCCGTTCCCGTCGGAATTTCGGGATAAAAAGTAGCCTATGTCCTATTCCAGACTATAATCTATCTCTGTGCCAAATTTCATCCAGATCCGTTCTGGCGTGATAAAAGAACAAACATCCATCCATCTATCCATCCATCTAAACTTTCACGTTTATAATATTAGTGAGATTAAAAATGCGAAAGTTATATTATTTTATAGAATATTTGTTACCTCTTCACGCAAAAATTACTGAACAGATCGGGCTGAAATCTTGCATTGATGTAGTTCTAGGCCTGGAATAAAATAAAGGCCATTTTTCATCGGTAAAACAGGGGCAAGTCGTTAAATCCGAAAGTGCCTAACTCCGACTTTCTCGCTGTTTGTTTGTTGACTTTTCACGCATAAACAGCTGGACGGATCTTAATGAAATTTGGTAAGGATATAGACAGTATTCAGAATTCGTAACGAATACATCCGACAGAGAACGAGGGTTATCGACATAGCTCAGAGGATTAGCAAGCTGAAGTGGCAGTGGGCTGGCCATATCTCGAGAAGAACCGACAACCGCTCGGGTAAACTGTTCTGAGTGGAGACCGCGACTCGCAAACGTAGTGTAAGACGCCCTCCGACTAGGTGGGATGATGATTTGCGAAAGACTGCTGGCAGATGCTGGATGCGGCAAGCTGAAGACAGGGCGCTATGGCACTCATTAGGGGAGGCCTATGTCCAACAGTGGACTACTACAGGCTGATGATGATATAATGATAGACAGTATCCCAGAGACATTTAATCCTGAAAAACACACGCAAAAAGTTTTTTTTTCGTTAATGATGCCTTCATTATCGAAAAAAAAAGTTTTTGCATCGCAAACAGTTTAGAATATTCTTTAAATTAACAGTATATATAACTACTAGCAGCGCCTCGCGGTTTCACCCGCGTAGTTCCCGTTCCCGTAGGAATTTCGGGATAAAAAGTAGCCTATGTCCTATTCCAGACTATAATCTATCTCTGAGTTAAATTTCATCCAGATCCGTTTTGCCGTTCTGGCGTGATAAAGGAACAAACATCCATCCATCTATCTATCCATCCATCTATCCATCCATCCATCTAAACTTTCACGTTTATAATATTAGTGAGATGTGTACACCAATCAAGATGCCACTAATAGATACATTATTTACTTATTTATTTACTTAAGTTTAGTTAAGTTTGCTTTTTAGTTCATAGTTCTTTATTGATAAGGTCACTTATTTATGAGTTATGTAATTATTACATAAATTATTAAATAGAAATATAAATAAATCAATCTAAACTTTAAAACATCATGGTCAAACACATTTCAAAATCATAAAATCATTAACATCATAAATACATTGAGTTATCAGCCACGTTTTCAACTTATGCTTAAAAGACTGAAGACTTTGAAAAGACTTTTAACCCTTTAAGATAGATACCTACCAGTAAGTACTGATTTTGTGAACTTTACTGGAAAATTCTTTAAAAAATAGTTTTTATTAGTTAGATCAGATGAAGTGACGGAACCCTTATTACAAACCCTACTCACCCTTGTCCAGTTTATTGGCGAAACCGCTAACTGGATCACAAGTTGGAGGTCCAGATTAACCGACCAACTCAATTATGTTATAACTCCCTGTTCAAATTGACACAGGCTCGGGGTTAAGGTTCACCTCGACGGACGCGTGGTTACGACAGAGTTGTTAACTGAGAGTTTAACGCCGTTTGGTGTGGTTGACGAGTCTAAAGCTGGTCGCACATCTAAGCAGCAACGCTAGCACAAAAATTGCATTCAAATATGAGCTTTAACTCCGCGACATTATCGCAAATCATTATCGTTTATAAACGGCAAAAAAAACACGTTTGTTGTATGGGAGCCCCGTTAAATATTTATTTTATTATGTTTTTTAGTATTTGTTGTTATAGCGGCAACAGAAATACATCATCTGTGAAAATTTCAACTGTCTAACTATCACGGTTCATGAGATACAGCCTGGTGACAGACGGACAGCGAAGTCTTAGTAATAGGGACCCGTTTTTACCCTTCGGGTAAAGAACCCTAAAAAACGAAGGAGGTTCTCAAGTCGTCGCGTATATTTAATTTTTTATGTTAGACCACGCATAAATGCTTACAGAGTAGTCCGATTTTGATAATTCTTTTACTATTTTACTATAAAAACTATCGTAGTTTGACGAATTCACTACGGATGTAAGCGGGTTAACTACGAACAAACGCCACCGCCCGCGCCGCCAGTCCGACTATGACTGAGGTAAGGGAACATAGTTGGACCTGATTGGAGCCATACACTTTCGAGATGGTAATGCGTCATCTCCCTTTTTTTACTTTTATCGAACATAAATACTATTATCGGGAAATCCCGGTTTGAAATAATAACCCATTTTGTCTCAATTCACTTCACACACGTTCCAATAATTTCCAATTATAAATTATTCGAGCGAACAGACGACTGAGTTACGGACAGTATTTTCCATCTTGAAATAAAGGAAAAACTTCGAGGGTATTGGGGTTTTTATACAGGGACGTAGTAAGGATGAAGGGTGAGTAAAGGGGGGCACTTAAGTTGCGAATAGCATTCAGGAACGGAGATAGTTCTTTTGGAAACCAAATTGTCGTCGTTTGTAACAGCTACTTTCGTGTAGGCACAGAATTTTGAATCTACTTCAAGGTTTCAAACAGATTGTGAAATCTCGAATAAAGAAGGGTGCGTTAGCTAGCTTTGATTGGTAGAATATAAATTAAGTCGAGACCTAATAAAAAGTATATCAGATATACAAGTAGTATTATTATTGTCGATAAGAACGCCCTTTTGTACTTCCTTGATCCTCGGTGTTTCCTCCTGTATTGTATTTTCAATTTAAAGATCTTTATTTTATACTCAAAAAGAACAGACAAGTCCACTTCGAATGAGTGTACATTGGTATCTCAAAATAAGTATTACCTACGGCGTTTAACAATCTAAATAACAAAGTTCACAAACACGTAGTAACAAATAAATGACCCAACAAAAGTAGGTACATAATTAGAATTAAAATAAAGAGGATAGGCGTAGGTAGATAAAATAAAAATATAGTGTGCGTCGCGTCGTCGTCACGATTGTATGCCTGGCGCAAGAAATCGTGGAGTGGTTATTGGTATTTTTTGATTTTGTACTCTAAGTAGGATTATAATATAAATAACCAAACATAGGTAGCTACTTAAGGTAATAAAATAACTAACCGCGATTGCATTTGAAGAATTTTGTGTTTAGTTGTTACAATAAAGAGTTATCAATTTAACTATCTGTTCATTCAAAATAAACATGTTTGTCTATTACTAATCTATATTGTCCATGATAGAAAAAAGGGACTCACTCACTCGATTGAGAGGGAGACTCTCGGAAAAAAAAATGGCGATTGCCAAGTTGTAATAATCTTTTACTTTATCAATAAATTTTCAAGTTCAGTCAATTTTCAAGCAACTATCTATCTATCTGCTACCCCAAATGTTTCCCTGAATCCCACCCTGCCCTCTTCATGCCAGTTGAATTAGTATTCTAGCACAGCCCTTTGGAACTTCCTTTGAAAGGCTATATGGAAAGTTTGTCGGGCCCTGAGAGCGTGTCGGGCCGTCATAGGTACGAGATAATAAGGGCCGATTTATGTACGGATACGGGCCTAGTAAGGACATGTGTTTTCAAATGAGGTAGGATACAATACAATACAATACAATACAAAAATTCTTTATTGTACACGAGAAAATAACATAACAAAGAGACATCACATAAGATAAGTACAATGGGCGGCCTTATCGCTTAGAAGCGATCTCTTCCAGGCAACCTTGGGATGGAAAGAATTGTACATTTAAGAAAGGCAGGGGGTGTACCTAAGATTATATAAAATACACATGTATTTAATACTAAAAAGACCTAACTTAGATAAATAACATAATATACTAACTAACTTTGACGACCGATGTGGCGCGGTGGGCGAAGGTCCGCCTGCGACGCAGGAAGTTGCGGGTTCGATTCCCGCCTCGGGACAAATGTGTGTACGATCTGCAGATATTTGTTCAGGGTGTTCTGGTCGTTTTCTATGTATAATAAAAAATATCTATCTATGTATTGTATTATATTATGGATATCAGTTATCTAGTACCCATAACACAAGCTCTGCTTAGCTTGGGGCTAGATAATGCTGTGTGAATTGTCCAGCATTATTTATTTATTTATTATTTATTAACTACTTAAATAAATAAATAAATAGTCAAAGTAAAGTACCATTATTAACTTTTCTGAAAGGAAAAACTCCTTGACACGAGCTTTAAATACTGGCAAGGATCGGACTTTTCTAGTGGACTCTGTTGATGTGGATGTTAAATTATTACTTTTTACCCGACTACCGACAGGGGAGGGTTATGAGGTTAGCACCCTATGTTTGTATGTTTGTATGTTTGTATATTTGTATGTTTGTATGTATGTGGCCAATTTCTTTGTTCCCACGTAGCGCTGAAACTACTGGTTCGATTTCAACAAATTATGTATCGATTGATTCGTCTCAATACCCCGATGGTTATAGGCTATAGGCTTTAGGGCTCCGACCCCGAATAAGCCTACAAAAGGCGTATTAAAGTTTAGGTAGCCGCAGGCTGCAGGCCCCATAGAGAAAAATTACAATACCTACGACCTATTTTCATTTTCAACTCTATGCCTATCAAATATGACCGATACGTCATTCTATTTTGTCAATGTAAATGTTTCAAACTTTTATAACTTTCACGTAGTCGGGTTGTAGTTTTTTACTTTATCTTGTTCCCGTTCAGTACGAATCAAAGAAAAAGTAAAGAAAGAAAAAAAAAGTTTTTAAGCTAACACAAAGCTAAGCAGAGCTTGTGTTATGGGTTAGATAACTGATGTACGTATTTTATACATATTTTTTATTATACATAGAAAACGACCAGAACACCCTGAACAAATCTGCAGATCGTACACACATTTGTCCCGTGGCAGGAATCGAACCCGCAACCTCCTGTGACGCAAGCGAACCTTCGCCCACCGCGTCACAGAGGTCGTCATAACACAAGCTCTGCTTAGCTTGGGGCTAGATGGCGCTGTGTGAGTTGTCCAGCATTATTTATTTATTTATTTATACGCCTACGGTACGGGGGGGGGTCGCTATTAGCACCCAGGCCGATCGTTTAAAATACAGAAAAGTTATGGTACTTTTTATCCAAATTGAAAAGCAGCTCTTTGTCTCGTAAAACCCTTTTAAAAACGTTGTAGATCGAAGGTACGTTTTTACGGCCACTAAATTGAGTAGCTAGTATGGGTTTGCACAACACCAATACGGAAAAAGTTTTCGTATACTACCGCTGGCCTGTCAAAGTTTTACTGCTACGATTTGATAGTTTTGAAAAAAACTAAACAACGGCTTCAAATCCCTTAGTATTTACACTGTTATTTAAGTTTTTTGGGACAAAAAGTTATGTCCCAGGAAAAAAAATTACAGGGACCATTTTTAGATTACTTTCATTATTTAAGGAAAGAATTTTCCAAATCGGACTATTATTGACAGAAAATACATTGTAATAATAATAATAATAATAATAATATATTTATTTTCCACTCACAAAAAGGTTTTCTTAAGATATTTGAGTAAGATGAAATTAAGGACTTAAGCTATTAACCGGTTTTGTGAGGAGCTGGAGCTTGAGATAGGCTTATAAAAGCCTGTATTACAAGACACCAGTGCCCCCACTCCGCGGGTGTAATAAGATGCTATGGCACAAGTTATAAGCGAGGCGCACTCTTAATTTGGTATTACTTAGAAACAAACATTCAGTGACCAATTTGGATGGTATGCAGGTACAAGTAATTAGCATCATGAAAACTAATATTAATAATAACTGAACTAAAGAACTAAAATTAGAATACTAAAATACTAAAATAACCGATCCTTATGTTAAATAGAGCAAGTATGTTTGAATAATTTATTAAAAGTTTACAATACTTGTGAAACAGTGAAAAAAAACTAGACTGTGGGGCGACGACACCGAAAGGCACCTGTCTCATAAGAGTCAGGGCAATCCAGGTCGTTCGCCCACTGGTAGGTATATTATTAACTGGGTGAGTTATTGAATTATTACATTATTAATAATACATACATCTGAACATAGAACCCCCTCTTCTTTTATTTTTCGTTTCGTTGGTACAAAATACAACGTATCTCTCCAAATCATTCGAGAACTAAGTGTCTGTAATCTTATACATGACAAATGGTCGCAAAAGCCACGAACTTTTGTGTCTGACTATACATCGACGTTTTTGCGCCTATCAAACCAGAAATAACCGGTATTATTCTTCGGGCCGAGTCTAAGCGAACCGAGTGGACACTAACCCGAAATAAGTTAGTTATATTATATTAGTTATATATATTTTTCTCTTGCAGAGACAGAGATCGTTTTGTGATTCAATGCAAAAAAGCAGGTCTGGTTTGTCTTTTACTATCGTTGTTGTTTATCGTTGAACGTTGGTCCTAGATGATTATACAAGCGATGACTATAAAAGTACTTAACAAGTTTGCTTAAAATATTAAAAAAAATTATATTACGCACAACCCATACTAAGTGCTCTAAACTCAAGCGAGTTCCATAAAAAAGGGTAAAGCGTTGCTAAAAGCGAAATAAGTTTAAAAAGTTCTAAATAAGCTTGAAGCGCTTTAAGGTTGTTCGTTTCGTGTTGGCACGAATTTTTTTGTGGTTTATTCTACTTTTTACAAGGAATAAAAGTAACAGAAACAGAATTTGCGGCAAATCGTAAACTATTTTCTATGAACCCATGATACCTGTATGATACCGTTCCTCAAAAGGAAAACTGGAACCCTTCACTTTGTTGTCCGTCTGTCCGTCTTGTAACCCTCTATTCTCAGAAACACGTGGAGGTATCGAGTTGAAATTCACATCATATACTCAGGTTCGTAAATTCTTGGAGCCGCGATATAAATCAAACCTCTAAGTCAACGCAATCAAAAGTTACAGCCGTTTATGTCCAATTTTTCTGAAATTTCCAAGGGAATCTCACAATCACATACGAGCAAAACCTTTTTTCTTAGTTACTTCAGTTTGACCTAGAATCATAAAATATGGCAAGCAACGTCTTACAATTATACGGGACCCTCGTTACGCGAGTCTGACTCGCACGCGACGTTTTGTATAAAGGTATAAACACGGACTTTGTCGCTCAGCGACCACATCGCCCCGTTTATTCATATAAGAACGCTGATAAGTGATTTTAAACGACAACAAAAATAAACATGCCAACACGAATCGAACAACCATAAGCGTTGTATTGATTTTTCAACGCCCGAGTCGGCTCTTTACTCTCTAATCGCATCAATTACTTACAGGGTGTTTCAAACGGTTTTTTATAGGAACAAATTGATGCGAACAATTTTTTGTCGACACCCTTGAGTGGGGTAGGGAAAGGAAATGGAATGTATTATCTTCATCAGCTTATGTCCACTGCTGGACAGAGTGCGCCTGATGCCGGATAAACATCAGTAGAAGGAGATTGCTTGAGCTCTGGGCTTTTAGGCGGAATTTTAGGTATTCAATTATTCAAAATGTAAGCATCAAACAGAAAAATCAAACAATTACTTAACAAGAACATTAGTCTGGCTATGTATTTCCTTAAAAATAATGTAGTGTTTCGTTGATAATTTAGAGTATTTCAATTAAAACGGTTTTTAATACACAAGTTTGTATTTTTACCCGACTACCAACAGGGGAGGGTTATGAGGTTAGCACCATATGTTTGTATGTTTGTGTGTTTGTATATTTGTATGTTTGTATGTTTGTATGTATGTGGCCGATTTCTTTGTTCCCACGTAGCGCTGAAACTACTGGTTCGATTTCAAAAAATTATGTATCTATTGATTCGTCTCAATACCCCGATGGTTATAGGCTATAGGATTTAGGGCTCCGACCCCGAATAAGCCTTCAAAACGCGTATTAAAGTTTAGGTAGCCGCAGGCTGCAGGCCCCATAGAGAAAAATTACAATACCTACGACCTATTTTCATTTTCAACTCTACGCCTATCAAATATGACCGATACGTCATTCTATTTTGTCAATGTAAATGTTTCAAACTTTTATAACTTTCACGTAGTCGGGTTGTAGTTTTTAACTTTATCTTGTTTATTAGAAACAAGTTTATTTTTACATAAATTCTATTCGATTACTCGGCTTCTACAGGTTTTTAACCAACCTATCGTATTTTTGATCTGAACATTTACTTTCTTTACCATAAAACTGAGAAATGGCGCGGGTTCGAATCCCGCCGAAATCGAATTTTTTTGGGAATTTATTTAATTTCTTAGAGATACCCAAAGTGCGGGTAAGCACTATAACAAAAAAAACCATAAAATTGAGAGTTTAAAAACACATTTTGCTTGATTTTTCGGCCTAAAAAAATAAACCGGATCTCAAACCGAAAAAAATAAATAAACCGGGATAAAACATGCCTCGTGTACCACCGCCCTTACATCCGATAATATTGTCAATTACGTAAAAATGTACTTTATCCATCGAAGTGGTATTATTGAATATTCTGCTAAAAAAAATTGAGTTTCGATACTGTAAGAGTTTTTTTGATCATCCTATAAATGAATTGGCATTGTTCCGTCATACACCTATATTTTATATTAGGGAGCATTCACACTGCAACCGTTTTTTTTGCGAAAAAAATAACGGATGCTGTGTCGGATGACGTGTAAGTAATCTTTTTAATGGCATTAAATTTACCGTTTTTTTAGTTTTTCCCTTACTTGTGTAGTAAGTACTTCTCGCCAAATTTCAAGATTCTACGTCAACGGGAAATACCTTAAAGGTTTTGTGTGCATGTGATTCCCTTGGAAAAATAAAAAATTGGCATAAACGGCTGTAACTTTTGATTACGTTGTTGACTTAGAAGTTTGATTTATATCGCGGCTCCAAGAGGTTACAAACCTGAGTACCTATGTGATGTGAATTTCAACTCGATACCTCCACGCGTTGCTGAGAAAAGAGGGTTGACAGGCGGACAGACGGACGGATGGTCAACAAAGTGATCCTGGGGAATCCTAACAACAAAATATTAAAAAAGCATTTTCTTCCTTTTGAGGTACGGAACCCTGAAAACGGTCCTGTAAAAACGGATCCGGTGTAAATGTGCCTTTATTTTATAGGAACAAAACAATCATACATTAAATACTAGAAATGTAGGTCTGTCTGTCTGTCATTTTTATTTTTATGACTAAGCGGTGTTTGTCTCAAGAATAGAATTCGTAACGAATGTATCCGTCAGAGAAATTGCAAACTGTAGTGGCAGGTATCTCGCAAGAAATCGATAACCGCTAAAGTTGGGGTAAACATGTTCTTGAGTGGAGACTGCGACTCGGCAAATGTAGTGCAGGACGCTCTCCAGCCAGGTGGGATGACGATCTGCAAATGACTGCAGGGAGATGCTGGATGCGGGAAGTTGAAGACAGGGGCGCTATGGCGCTTATTAGGGGAGGCCTATGTCCAGCAGTGGACTGATATAGGCTGATTAGGATGATAGACCTCTAGAAAGATGATGGCAGGTACCAAAGAATAATTGAATAACTCCTTTTCAAGCGTTTCTCTGTCTCTGCTATAAAAAACCATCTAAAATTTAATTCTCTTTTAAAATCATAAACACCCTTCATTTTAAAATACAAAATAATCTAACTCCACTCACCTGCAACTCCGTAAGAGCTACATCCGGTCTGGATCCGGACCGGATCTCAGCCGTATCCGGTCATCCGGGCCGGATACGAACTTATTGGATAACATGAGATGGGTATGACAGTAGGTACATACTCTACAAGTATGTTACTGGTAGGTACCTAGATCACACTAATATCAAATGCGAAAATTTGAATGTTTGGATGCTTGTTAACTCTCCACCACTGAAAACCAGCGTTGATCTGCACCAGTGCGGTTCAACACATAGCTGAGTTTGACCCTTTTTGGCCCATACGTGGGCTGCGCGGACGATCACAGATGGGAAAGGTGCACTATGCACGATGGGTAGACCCTGGAATGTTGCAGGCAGGTACTCGTCTATCTTTTTTTGTGTTTGTTTGTGGTAGATAGATATATCTATCTACGTAGGTACCTATGTAACATCTCCTCAATTTTGTATCTTACTTTTATCTTGTTTGTGTGTGTCTGTGCAGTCCTTGTGGAGTCAAATAAATATATCTTTATCTTTATCTTTATCCACGCCAAAACTATTCATATTCTAAGGTTTTTTGTTATAGTGCTAACCCGCACTCTGGGTATCTCTAAGAAATGAAATAAGTCCCCTATAACAAAAAAACCTTAGAATTGAGCAAAAGGCAATACCTCTCGTCAAACGAATCAAATGTAACTTTGGTCGTTGAGCAGGTTTGGTTAAACTGTAATGATACCCCTGTAGGTGGAGCCACCGGCGCTATAGTCCGTAAGAGCTCCCACAGATTTTCGGTTGAACCGATTAAGGGTTTCGTGGCTTAGTTGGTTAGAGCACACCCGTACTGAGGGTGGGGCGCGGGTTTGAATCCCGCCGAAACCGATAATTTTTGGGACTTATTTCATTTCTTACATATTCATATTGTTTATTTGCTGAAATGTAGGTACAGTAGGTCTTACATTACCATCTCACAGTGAGACTACTCTCACTACATCCTACCTCAAAGTGCGTGCAAATCTAACATAGTACATGCATCTCACTAATCTCATCTCACTAATATTATAAACGTGAAAGTTTAGATGGATGGATGGATGTTTGTTCCTTTATCACGCCAGAACGGCAAAACGGATCTGGATGAAATTTGGCACTGAGATAGATTATAGTCTGGAATAGGACATAGGCTACTTTTTATCCCGAAATTCCTACGGGAACGGGAACTACGCGGGTGAAACCGCGAGGCGCTGCTAGTATTATAAACGTGAAAGTTTTGATGGATGGATGGATAGATAGATGGATGGATGTTTGTTCCTGTATCACGCCAGAACGGCAGAACGGATCTGGATGAAATTTGGCACAGAGATAGATTATAGTCTGGAATAGGACATAGGCTACTTTTTATCCCGAAATTCCTACGGGAACGGGAACTACGCGGGTGAAACCGCGAGGCGCTGCTAGTATTATAAACGTGAAAGTTTACATGGATGGATAGATAGATGGATGGATTTTTGTTCCTTTATCACGCCAGAACGGCAAAACGGATCTGGATGAAATTTGGCACAGAGATAGATTATAGTCTGGAATAGGACATAGGCTACTTTTTATCCCGAAATTCCTACGGGAACGGGAACTACGCGGGTGAAACCGCGAGGCGCTGCTAGTATTATAAACGTGAAAGTTTACATGGATGGATAGATAGATGGATGGATTTTTGTTCCTTTATCACGCCAGAACGGCAAAACGGATCTGGATGAAATTTGGCACAGAGATAGATTATAGTCTGGAATAGGACATAGGCTACTTTTTATCCCGAAATTCCTACGGGAACGGGAACTACGCGGGTGAAACCGCAAGGCGCTGCTAGTTAAAAATAAAATGATTAGTAAATTACCCATGACACAGATTTATATAATTTAAGAAAGAAACAGAGCAGTTACAAGAAACAACCAAACAAACACCAACTACTGAACGGAACGGGGTGAAATTTTTATGCACACGAAGATCCGGTTAGTTACCAAGGTTATCGACATAGCTCAAAGGATTAGCAAGCTGAAGTGGCAGTGGGCCGGCCATATCTCGAGAAGAACCGACAACCGCTGGGGTAAACGTGGTCTTGAGTGGAGACTGCGACTCGGCAGACGTAGTGTAGAAGCCTTTCGACCTGGTGGGATGACGATTTGCGAAAAATTGCTGGCAGATGCTAGATGCGGCAAGCTGAAGACAGGGCGCTATGGCGCTCAAAAGGGGAGGCTTATGTCCAGCAGTGGTCTAATATAGGCTGATGATGATGAAGATCCGGACTTGGAATAACTTATAGGCTACTTTTTTCATTACGGATGTAAGCGGGTTAACTATGAACCTTATTTGTGTTGGAAGAACACCAACGTTACACACAAATAAGGTTCGTAGTTAACCCGCTTACCTTATCCGTAATGAATTCGTCAAACTACGATAGTTTATATAGGCTACTAAAAAGTAGTTTTTTTATATATAAAAATATTTAAAAAAACGCGAGTGAAGCCGCGTTCTGAAGCTAGTGTCTTATAATGTTTCGGTATTCTTTGTAGCGTAGTTAATATCCAATTAAACGTAACATCAACGTAATAACATCGTAACGTAGGTACACGTAAATTCCAAATAGCAATGCTTATTAATTAGCGTCGTAATCCAATTGAGGTAACAACCAACTACGGCGCACGCACGCCTACGCACGCTATGCTTAAAGGCATAAACTACCCTAAATCAACTCCGCCGGACCTCTATATTTTCTAACCAACTAAATATTTAACTTTGAAATTGATTGGTAAAGTTCAGAACTCTATCGATCATTTGTTTTGAAAACACAATTCCATAAAATTTAGTCGATAGAATAAAATCGCAAAGTAACCTGTATATTTTTACTAAAACCTAATAATTTTTACTATTTTTTTTTTCATAAATGCAGAAATTAATATCTTAAGAATAAGCATGGTAATTGAACTAAATATAAAAACATTTTGCATGTTGCGTTGTTTTTTCTTCAAATTATGTCGTAATTAAAAGATAATAAGCAAGAACTTGGTTTTTGGGTTTGCGCTGCTACGCCCTGTCCCGCTCATATGAACGCGAAATTCTATATCTATCTTTTTCACAAAAATTTGAGGTTTTACAGGCCCTTAATATGAGATTTATACAATTCCCATATTTCTTTCGGCTTACAAAAAAGCATTTAGATAAGTCAAATGTTATACATAAACAGCTATAAAAATAGTAATTATTATCAAATGATGAAATTATAAAAATTGATTTTATTCGCTTAATTTTTTGTCCACTAGTGGAAGAAGCAAAAAATAAACCACTAGTAAGTTTAAATATCATAGAAATCCTAATACATAATTTGCGTTGCTGTTAATGTAGCTCTACATAACTCCCTATTCAAGGATCCGACGACAACGCGTCCACGGAAAGATTTCAGATTTTCAAGCGTATGCATGAGGTACCTACTGTACGTGTGTGGCAGTGGTTTGACAGCTTTACCCTGTCCAGGTATTGGTGTTGTATTGTCTGTGTGTTTCATCATACTAAAAGCCCTGACATTAACAACAGCTGTATAAAATAGCTTTGGTAACAAGTACCTGCTGTTTTGAATGTTATCCCGTGTTGAACATAACAGTAGTCCTAATCGATATCTTTATCATTATTATTTTTAATATAATTTAATCATAAGAAATAGTTATTCAGTCTCGCAACGAATGTTAAAAAGGTCATTGTGACAGAATTTATATTAATTTGAATTTGACTATCAAATAATAGTATTAAATTAAAACTAGTATTACAACTAATATTTACACTTAAATCTATTTTCTAAAAATCTAAGCCGTCACCAGAAGGCAAAGTGCCCAGAATGCTGGCAGCATTGCCACGTTGAATGGCAATGCTAATTCGTTGACCGAAATAAAAGCCAGCATTTTTAATATTATTATTTTATATGTCATCAGTGTCACCAAAATTTTTGATATATTTTTTTTCCATTGTTTTTTAGTCAGCCGTGGGGACACGCACGCACCAAGGGTTCTGCCAGAAAACCAGCGTTGCTCAACTTTTTTGTGGAGCAACATTAAGCAGGCAGGACCTAATTGGTTCACAAACTCATTTAGGTTAGAGGTAATTACGTTTTTTTTATATTAGGGGAGGCCTATGTCCAGCAGTGGACTGATATAGGCTGATGATGATGATGATGTTTTTTTTATGTTATGTATATTTTTAATGTACCTATTGTGTGTGTGCCAATAAATGTATTTTCTTTCTTCTGTCTTTTACCTAGTGAAGGAGAGAGTTTGGACTTTATTGATAATCAAATTTGGCTAGTTCGAACATAAAATTCTTATTAAGAGGTACAATTAATCCATACTACAATATCATAACCAAACATATACATATCATATCGTTGTCCAACATATCATATCATTGTCGACATAGCTCAGAGGATTAGCAAGCTGAAGTGGCAGAGGGCTGGCCATATCGCGAGAAGAACCGACAACCGCTGGGGTAAACGTGTTCTTGAGTGGAGACCGCGACTCGGCAAACGTAGGGTAGGACGCCCTACGACCAGGTGGGATGACGATTTGCGAAAGACTGCTGGCAGATGCTGGATGCAGCAAGCTGAAGACAGGGCGCTATGGCGCTCATTAGGGGAGGCCTATGTCCAGCTGTGGACTGATATATAGGCTGATGATGATGATGATGAATATCATAAATTTGAAAGTAACTGTGTCTGTCTGTATGTTACTTTTCACGCCTAATAAACGGCTGAACAAATCGGGTTGTTTTACAGGCAGTTTTGATGCGGGCATGACAAGGTTGTGTTTGTATCTAGTTTGGTATCGGCGAGGTTGGTCATTTATTTTTTGGAAAAAAATTGGATTTTGTGATGATAGGCTGAACCTGCAGTTCACGTATTGTCACAAATTTACCAATAACCCTGTATATATAGCTCGCTTTTCAAGTCTAAAAAACTTCAAATGCTGGATAACTCACACAGCACCAAACGCGCGTTCCCAAAGCACGCTTATAAACTCCTATTGTGTTTGATCGTAGGTACAATTAACCTTACAATTTCTCTCGGGCCAAGATCCAATGTTGTAAACTATATAGCTAACTTAAATTGCTTTCATCTCAAACTCCAGCAAACTCATTAATACACTCGCATCTCTGTACTATCACAAAACTTATACTTGTCCTACCTACATTATCATCGCCACCATGTTGACGACCTCTGTGATGCGGTGGCCGAAGGTCCGCCTGCGACGCAGTAGGTTACGGATTCGATTCCCGCCTCGGACCAAATGTTTGTACAATTTGTAGATATTTGTTCAAGCTGTTTTTGTCGATTAGTATGTATAATAAAAAATGTGTTTTTATGTATTGTATATACATTTTTTTATTGTTATATTTCTTTTAGACCTTACAGGACTCTTGGACACGTCACAAAATTTGAATTACATAAGTAAAACTAGGAAATAAAGTGATCACTTTGTTTTTTTCACATAAAATTTTTGTGTGTATTGTTCAATATTTAAGTTTCACGAGTTCCTTTTTGTACAACTGAGGTTTCTCAACTACAAGTAGTTACGCAACGGGGCTTCCCTTTTGTGAAACTCATTTTGTTCCCTTTTGCTCAACTGCAGATAGTAGCACAATAGGGCTCCCTTTTTATGCAATTTTGAGTTTCCGGAAGGCAACCACATCGAATACACACAATTTGTGACAGTTCAAGGCAAAGTTGTCGCTTCCAAAAATAAGCGGTTTAACCACCAGAGCGTAGCTCGGTCCCTTTTGTGGTTTTATGATTAAATCCCTAAAGACATGTATTAGGGTTTTGGCATGACATGAAAATTGAATATATGGATAGGTACTAATATAGGGTGTTTCCAAATTCTTGCACAATATACAAAGTATATTCTAAGGTTATTTTCGCGAGAACTCATAATAAAACACTGTTTTAACCGGATTGATCGCGTATATTTTATACTAGCAGCGCCTCGCGGTTTCACCCGCGTAGTTCCCGTTCCCGTAGGAATTTTGGGATACAAAGTAGCCTATGTCCTATTCCAGACTACAATCTATCTCTGTGCCAAATTTGATCCAGATCCGTTTTGCCGTTCTGGCGTGATAAAGGAACAAACATCCATCCATCTATCTATCCATCCATCCATCTATCCATCCATCCATCTAAACTTTCACGTTTATAATATTAGTAAGATTTTGTTTATAACCTGACGTTTCGGAGGCTTTTCAGCTACCATCAGCTTCAGTCTGCTTGTGACCATGGAAGCTGAAAAGCCTCCGAAACGTCAGGTTATAAACAAAATATAAAATATACGCGATCAATCCGGTTAAAACAGTGTTTTATCACAATATACAAGTTACAATATACATTATAATTTTCTTTAGTAATAAAAGTTTGACATATACATTATAGTTAGAATCAATGCGTACAGCGCGGGGCAATGCAGCCAGAGCGTCTTGGGCACGCTTCCGACTGGTATTGATATGGATCAGTTGAGCTACCTGGAGATTGTTTGCAACAGTCTGCAGTTAGCTCAATTGTTTCAATTGTAAATACTAGTTTTAATTTAATTCTATTATTTGATTGTAATTTTCTTCCCGGTATGTGTCCCTTAGTCGCCTCCTACGACACCCACGGGAAGAGTTGGGGTGGTACGATTGTAGACCAATTTCTAATAAAATCTAGGTAAATATCCCGTTTTAAATGACTTTAATGTTAATAACCTTCGATGAAAGTAAAAAATCGAAAGTGGATGGCTCAAGTTAGGTTAAACTATGTTCCCATACCTCAGTCAAAGTCGGACCGGCGGCGCGGGCGGTGGCATTTGTGTTTCAATTTGTGGTATCATGATGATGATGAAAAGTAAAAAAGGAAGATACGGTACGTTCTACCAGCGTCAGCGCTCACTCAAAAAGTGTACCGTGTCACAGATGAAATAATGATAAGGTATCGGATTATTAGAAAATTTGAAGTTTGGTGTATCTACTTACGCGGGAAAATATGTGATGCCTTTGGCTTTGTTATTTGTTTTTGAGCTATTTGTACACCTGGTGAACGAACACGAGAGCATTGTCGTGGTGATTTAGTCGAAATCACACAAAATTATACGTCGTAGCAAGCAAGCGAAACACAAATGCCACCGCCCGCGCCGCCGGTCCGACTATGACTGAGGTATGGGAACATAGTTGAACCTAACTTGAGCCATCCACTTTCGAGATGGTAATGCCTCATCTCCCTTTTTTACTTTTATCGAAGCCAAGCTTCGTCGCATCGAACCAAGATAGTTTTAAAAGTTTTAAATAGTACTTCCCTTTTATATGTCTACGGTAAGTACAACATAAAATCTAACTTTAAACAAACAAAATCTCTCATTTCGTACGAAACTCGGACCCTATATCGGGCATAGCCAATTCTGACGTCATTAAACCCCATTACCGAAGGGTCCGGCTCGGGTCGGCTCTAATTTGAACCCTATCATCTTACGTATTTGTTATCCTCTCGAATGGCAGAGGTCACTGTGGGTTGATGAAATGAAAATCCCATCAGAAGTTTTCAGAGAGACTGTTTTCCTCAGAGGAGCTGAGGTGTTGAAATGTACCAGAATTAGAAAATACCGCCAAATTCTACAAGTATACTACTTCAAATACTTATGGTGGGCCTGAACCTCTAAGCTCCCATACAAATAATAAATAAATAAATAAATAATGCTGGACAATTCACACAGCATTATCTAGCCCCAAGCTAAGCAGAGCTTGTGTTATGAGTACTAGATAACTGATATACATAATATAATACAATACATAGATAGATATTTTTTATTATACATAGAAAACGACCAGAACACCCTGAACAAATATCTGCAGATCGTACACACATTTGTCCCGAGGCGGGAATCGAACCCGCAACCTCCTGTGTCGCAGGCAGACCTTCGCCCACCGCGCCACATCGGTCGTCGATGTACTATTCAATTCATTTGGAAACCACGTCCCCGATTTTGATGAAATTTTGCATACATAATGGGATAAGAAATAGCGATGTTTTTATAAGACTTTTTTTTCAGGATGTGACATAAATAGGCTGTGTTTTATCCTGGAATACGCGGGTGAAACCGCGAGGCGCTGCTAGTTACTATTAATTTAGTCCAATCTTATTTATTTACTTATTATTACGTACTTTCGCGTTTTACGATAGTCATTTTAATTGGATTGTTCTAACTTAACTAAGATAATATTAAATTACTAAGACTAGCATAAAATTTGAAGTCAGCCCGCTTAACAGAAATTAACGCAAAGAATCACAGGCTTGTTCAAATAATCACTTTAATTAAAATGTTTGAGCATTAACATAAAATGGAGATTTCTTTCGGTTCCTTAATGAAAGAGGGAATTTATGTCGTTACTAGTTAATGCCCGTGACTTTGTTTATGCCTGAGCGAGTTCCTCGAAATCCTTACGTAACTCACTAACAGCCGGTTTAACATCCGCTTGTTATTTGACAAGCGGATGAAAAACCTCTAGTGTGTTTACTTGTGTGTGGAGAAACCATAACTTTGGTTCGTAAAACAAATCTCACTAATATTATAAACGTGAAAGTTTTGATGGATGGATGGATAGATAGATGGATCGATGTTTCTTCGTTCCTTTATCACGCCAGAACGGCAAAACGGATATGGATGAAATTTGGCACAGAGATAGATTATAGTCTGGAATAGGACATAGGCTACTTTTTATCCCGAAATTCTTACGGGAACGGGAACTACGCGGGTGAAACCGCGAGGCGCTGCTAGTAAACTATATATGCATTAGTGATTTGTATAGGAGTGTAGTCCCTCTGAGTAAAACTCGATTTTGTATTTTATACGAACCAAGTCTTGGTAAACTAACAAAATCGAACTTTACTGTTACAGTTGTTATTTTCAAAGTGTCTTGATACACAATTGATAACTACTTTGAAAATAACAACCAAATAATATAAACAAATTAAAAATAGTATTTACAACGGAAACAATTCAGTTAACTGCAGACAAAAAGAACAGAATACAATAATAATTACAACTAATGTTTACACTTAAAACTCTTTTCTAAAAATCTAAGCCGTCACCAGAAGGCAAAGTGCCCAGAATGCTGGCAGCATTGCCACGTTGAATGGCAATGTTAATTCGTTGACCGAAATAAAAGCCAGCATTCCGATCACCTGTGGACTCTATTAGGAGTTTTGTTAGATCTTTGTATATTGCATGTGCCCCAAGGACCCAGGGTTTCCACCCCAAACGGCTCAAATAGGTAACTGCAGACTATTACAAACAATCTACAGGTAGCTCAACTGATCCATATCAATACCAGTCTGAAGCGTCCTCAAGACGCTGACTGCCTTACCCGTATGGCAATGCTGATGCGCTGCGCCAGATACTCACCAGCTCTCGGGTCGCGCGTTGCTTCGACCAGACGCTCTAATATATTTTTAAAAAGTCAGAGAGCATCGGGAGATGCCCTATTTAAAGCTCACAACAAAAATGTTCTCGTAAACTGTACTGTAATTAAGGGGCTATCTGTCAAAGTTAACACAAAAGTAATATGTTACTGTCAGATCAGGGTGTGTTATGAACTTATGACTCAACTTACCCCGAGGCTATGGGCGGGCGGACACGTAGCTACTTTTTAAGGTACCTATCGCTTATGTATTTATGATAAAACTGTTTGTATGATAAAAAGGTATTTGTATAGGACTGGGTGTTTTCTACAGCCAGGACTTGGAATACTGGTATTTGTATCTGTACATTTACCGATATTTTGCACGTAAAATATCGGTATCAACAATTCAATTTTCTTTTCTTTGGTTCTCTGTCGGATTTATTCGTTACGAATCCTATCGTTCGAAGCTTCTTCCACTAGTGGACAAAAAATTGAAGCGAACAAAATCAATAACATTTTGTTTCTTATTTGATAATAATTACTATTTATTAAGCTGTTTATGTATAAAATTTGACTTGTCTAAGTGCTTATTTTGTAAGCCTAAAGAAAAGAGTATTGACTTTTGACTTTTTGACTTTTGAAAAAAGAAGAAACTCCAAGCATAGCTCTTTCTATAGCTCGCTGGGCGACTTTACACTGATGGACCAGCACAACCGTGAGTGTCCGCGTCTCAGCTCCGTAAGTCATGACGGGTAGGACGCACTGATTGAAAACTTTCGTTTTCAAGCATTGCGGTATGGATGACGAGAAGACTCGACATAGATTTCCAAAAGCTGGACCAATATCTATGGAAAAAATAGTCGTCACGATCACGTCTCTGGACTCCAGTGGACTCTACCACCGTTAGTAAGTTCACTGATAGTAAATTTAATACCATTTTTCTTTGTTTCAGGAATATTCAACCTTCTGCAATGGCGTCTCAACAAGAGTTGTCTAAATTCAGCTAACAGATGTCGCTTCCCGTTATGAAACCTAATACTTAGATAGCACTGAATAGCACTAGGCGTAGTAATTAGTAAAACATAGAAGCTTTTAGAAGAGTAGTTAACACTAATTCATAAAAAAGTAAAGTTTGTAGTAAAAAGTGAAAGTTTTAATAAAAAACGTGTAAAATTTAGCGAATAAGTGAATTGTTTGATGAAACAGTGAAAGTTTTAGCAAAAAAGTGAACCTGTTTAGTAAAAAAGTGAAGTGTTTAGATTTTATTTTCGGATTATTATGATTTAGTAGTGATTGAGATGCGAGACGGATCTAAACCGGGGCCAAGCAGTGCCGTCCCTGGACAAGAGTTTGAAGACGATGGTATGTAATCGTTATTATAATATCTATACTTCATGCCAAATGTGTGGCAACGCTTTGTAACCGTAGACGCTAGACGGTTTGTCTAACGTCTATGGTTACAGCGCGTTCTCTGGTTTATAGTGGTTTTTAAATAAAATAGTATAAGTTTTTGATAAATAAAGAAATACAATACAACACAATGTAGACCAGTAGTTAAAAATCTCATCAACTCTTTTCAGCGCCTTATTAGTGAGTAACTAATTTAGCTCCACATAAAGTAAGTAAAGTAAATTTATTCATCACTAATGACTAATCGTCGTGACGGTAGGTCCCATTTGTTCTATGGAACATGACGTAATTGAACAATTTGAGAAAATATTGTCCCTATTTGTACTATAGAACTGCATAATAGCTTTTGCTCCTGTATTTATTTGTCTGTGAATGCACAGAACTAAATGGGAATCGCTTTTCCCAAATTCTTCCATGATAGTATTTATTCTAAGGTTATTTTCGCGAGAACTCATAATAAAACATTGACAACTAAACACAGTATATTTTATATTTTGTTTATAACCTGACGTTTCGGAGGCTTTTCAGCTTCCATGGTCACAGGCAGACTGAGGTGACATTTCTCTTTACAAGTAATTTGAATTTTGCATATCTACCGTCAATTATACAACTTTAATTATAACGTTCCGTATGTACGCAGTAATCACTAACAGTGTCTTGATGGGTTGTAGCTATGGATTGCTGGGTGTGGGACCTGACTCGATGTTGGACTGGATCCCAAGCAGCAGGTACTCTCCAACCATCTTCTCTATTGAAATTATTTGGATGTTTTTGAATTTCAATTGCTTCTCGGAGCAATTGACGCGATCAATCCGGTTAAAACAGTGTTTTTTATTCTTCCATGATGATATATAAAATAAGACGTGTATAAAATTAATCTCTGACGTTAATACCAGGTACAGTTCACTATCAAAAAATTAAACTACTACTACTCGCTACATATTTTTATTTTGCAAAACAAAAGCAAAACAGCAGTTTAACAATACTTACTTGTTTCCTTAACTACAAACTAAAAACAATTTTTCTTCTTATTTTTAAAGTTTATATAATGTAGGTACTTAGTTTGATCTACGGAACAATTTGAGACAAAAGTACAAACTGTTCTATAGTACAAATAGGGACAATATTTTCTCAAATTGTTCTAGTACGTCATGTTCCATAGAACAAATGGGACCTACCGAATCGTGATATCTCATTGAATAGAATAGAATATTATTTATTTGTAACTCCATCAACAAATACAGACATAATTTAGGAACAAGACACAAAACTACTGTCGATAAGTCACAAAACGGTCTCTGTCTCAGCAAGAGTTAGTTGTAAACACTTTACAACCAACGCTGGTATTCCGACAGAGCCGTTTGGTGACGTCACGTTTATTGAAATCAAGACGCAAGGATAGTTGATAGTTTATTCTTCATCACTAAAAGTAACATAACAGTTTCATACCAAACCAATGCGTTATAGTACATAAAATAACTAACTCTTACTTAGTAGGTCCGCCGGCTAAAACAAAGATACATACGTACAATACAATACAGACCGATGACATATAGAAAAGAGAACTTAACATAAATAAAAATAAAACTGGCCAAGTGTGAGTCGACTCGCGCAACGAGGGTTCCGTATCTCAACATTATATAATTATATAAATAAATGACCTTATTTCTTGCCAAATATGATGATGCCATGATTGTAGCTCAACAGGAAGTAGGTACGCTATAGGTTTTGGTCCATGGCGAGAATCAAAATAATGCTTTTTTGTGATTTTATTAAACTGTAATATTACAGTTTTCGTATTTTTTCCTTTACTTGTGCTATAAGACCTTGCTTCTTGCCAAATTTCATGGTTCTAGGTCAACGGAAAGTACCCTATAGGGTTTTGGTCCATGGCGAGATTCAAAAATTATTTTGCCTGTGAATAAACTACAAATTTACGGTGTTCGGATGTTTCCCTTTTAGGTTTTGTGTGCAAGTGATTCCCATGGAAAAAAAAAAACAAAAAAATTGGGCATAATGGGCATTGATTGCGTTAACTTAGAAGTTTGATTTATATCGAGGCTCCAAGAGGTTAAATACTTGAGTATATGATGTGAATTTCAACTCGATACCTCCACGTGTTTCTGAGAAAAGTGGGTAGACAGACGAACAACAAAGTGATTCTATAATGGTTCCTTATTTTCTTTTGAGGTACGGAACCCTAAAAATTAGCATACAGAAACAAAACAACAAAAAACTACGTATAACAAATTATTAGAATTCTACTAGATTCTGATACACTTACAGACTAAAAATCTTTAATGTAGAGACCACATATTTCTATGTATGACAGCCTCTGAATTTCTTTCCTTAAGACGACCCTAGCCTGCATAAAAATAAATAAAATACGCTACGGTAAGTTCCTTTGCAATAAAATATCCTTTAAATTTCCCCTTCCTACGATAAAGAACGAAACAAAAACATATTTCCCATGTAGGGTACGATATAACTTGGAGTTTGGAAACTTATATTTTCGTCTGAACTGTGAGCATTCTTTCCGAGTTCTCGTAATGCTTTGGTACTGCTCTCTCTTTGGTGCTCTCTCAGGCTCCTAATACGAATTGCCTAATGCGTAAGTGAATTTTGTAAGATCTAGTATATTCTAAGGTTATTTTCGCGAGAACTCATAATAAAACACTGTTATTACCGGATTGATCGCGTATATTTTATATTTTGTTTATAACCTGACGTTTCGGAGGCTTTTCAGCTTCCATGGTCACAGGCAGACTATATACAAAATAAACGCGATCAATCCGGTAAAAACAGTGTTTTATTTTGTAAGATCTCTCATATTCTAAGGTTTTTTGTTATAGTCCTTACCCGCACTTTGGGTAAGGACTGAAAGTAAGTACGCACTAAGAAATGAAATAACTTCCCAAAAATTTTCTATTTCGGCGATTCTTATTTCATTTCTTACCCCTCGTTTTCACCAAGAAACATGTTTACAACTGGTTGCATACAAAACTTGTCAAATACGTGTCTCAAACATTATTTCGTTCACACTAAGTAGCTTACAAGTATAAGACAAGTAAAAACACCTCTGCGGTTACACTGACGTCTAATGCCGGGTACAGACCAAGCGAGCAAAGGCGAGCGAAGGCTAACCACCGAACGAGATTGAACCAGAGTGGACGTCATGGCGAAAGCAAACGAGCCCAAATGAGGGCCTTCAGCTGTCCTCCGCCGACTGTTTCACATGTGTTCGTGTGGTGTGGATACAACAGCGAAAGCGAGTGAACGTTCGTCATCGATCGTCGAATCCTACTCGTTAGCCTTCGCTTGCTTTTGTTCGCTTGGTCTGTACCCGGCATAAGACATGTTTTAAACATATATGATACATTGACTACGTTCTCACTACAAAAAACAGACGTGTTTTAGACAAGTATTGTTTATTGGTAAAAACGAGGGCCGTCTTATAGTAGTTCAAAACAAGTTTTACACTCTATTCATTCCTGTTGAATAAAATTTAAACTATTTACATTTTATAATAAACATGTTCAAAACATGTAGACAATTCGAAGTTCACAAATGCATCTTCCATACAAATTTTGTATACAACATGTTTTAAACATGTATACAAGTGAGAACAAAAAACGAAAACACTACTAAAATACATGTTTTATACCTTGGTGAAAACGGGGGGTTAGAGATACCCAAAGTGCGGGTAAGCACTATCGCAAAAAACCTTAGAATTGAGCAAAGGCAACACCTCTCGTCAAACGAATCAAATGTAACTTTGGTCGTTGAGCAGGTTTGGTTAAACTGTAATGTTACCCCTGTAGGTGGAGCCACCGGCGCTATAGTCCGTAAGAGGTCCCAAAGATTTTCGCTTGAAATGACTAGGGTTTGAATGGTGGTTTGGATGTGGCTTAGTTGGTTAAAGCACGGGCCGCAGTCGAGACCCTAGGTCCGTGGGGTACCGAGGCTCTCCGGGTTTTCAAAAAATTATCTGAGCGTCTGGTCGAAGCGACGCGTGACCCGAGAGCTGGTGAGTATCTGGCGCAGCGCATCAGTATTGCTATACAGCGGGGCAATGCAGCTAGCGTCTTGGGGACGCGCGTGACTGGTATTAGGTAGATCAGAGCTACCTGTAGATTGTTTGCAACAGTCTGCAGTTAGCTCAATTGTTTAAATTGTAAATACTAGTTTTAATTTAATTCTATTATTTGATTGTAATTTTCTTGCTAATCAAGAATTAATTTATCTGCAAACATATTAAAATTTATCATAAAACCGCTGACATAAATAAACAGAAACTTTTCAAAATGGAAGTACTTACGACCTCAATATCGTAACTTGGCAAATCTCAAAACTTCAGGATAACTTCTGCTCGGGTAGGTTCTCAGGGACGAACTAAGGTAGTATGTTGTAGGTTATACGTAAGTAGGTAAGTAAGTAAAAGTAAGTAAGTAAATTATTTATTTGTCACATAAAACACACATACAATTGGCTTTAACAAATAATTTTTTTACATAATTTAAATATAAAAGGTAGGTAAAGAAAAGGATGTAGAGGCACTTCTTAACCGGATAATCGGGCTTAACAAATAGAACCTACAATACAAAGCACAATACAATACAAAGTTGATTATCCGTCGGTCCGTATTATACGTCGTGTAAGTATTTTTTTTTTCAAGTGCCACCGTCTTTTTTGTTCTTCCATCCATCCCAAGGTTGCCTGGAAGATAAGGTCTCCTTAATGAATGAATGAATATTGCACTTAAAAGATAACTAAAATAATCCTTATATCTAAATTTTAAAACATGACCAGTGCAATAGGCGGTCTTATCGCTGATAGCGATTTCTGTCAGGCAACCTTAGTACTTCGTCTACTCGTAGTATTTATTTCTGTACTGTTTACTGTGTTTTTGTGGTTCAATAAAGTATTACCTATGTCTCAATTTACACGTCAATTTAAAATGGGCCAGAAATGCGGTTCTTAGGACTGCTAGTTGGAACACAATATCTCTGCGAGCTAAATGGTCACAAAAAATCGTAATATACAAAGGTACCGTTTTATGTAGGTGCCTAAAATATTGTTTATAAAATCGAAGATCGAAGTTAGAAGGCTCGATGCTATGAAATTTTGACCAATTACAAAATGATCTTTTGTTGTAACGCTACCCACCACATTTTGGCCCAGTATGGCGTGCCTAGGCTATCAAATTTTGTATGTCCACCTGTGGACAAAAAATTGATGTGAAGAGAAAATCTTTAAGTTATTAGTTATTCATGGTACAAAATTTTACTTGTCTAAGTGTAAGTGTTATTTTGTAAGCCCAAAGAAATAAAGTTACTGAAATCGATAAAAGTTCATCAAAAAAGGTGTTATCGATGACTCGAAAAAAAATCTTGTTTAGTTAGGTACCTACTACAATTTTCTGTATGTTCCGGTCCCTACTTTTCGCCAAACGTTCATCTCAGCCTCGTTCATGTTAGCCCTGTTTCTCCCCTTACTCCGCCCCTGACCTCAGTTTCTACGGAGTATAATCTCATCACGTTCAACTCAGCAAATTGGTGTTACATTGCAGCGATACCAAACTTCAGAAGACAGATTCCTAGACTTTGCGAACAGGCGCCTAGAGCTTAGTGACCATTTTGGAATATAATACTAGCTTATGTCCGCAGTTTCGCTCGCCTTCGTCCAAGACAGTTCTTGGACTGTTGCTGGTTCAATTCGAGTGATTGAACGATCTGCAGATATTTGATCCAAGACTATGTGTTTTTATGCGGCTGGTACACTTATCCCTACCAAGCTATCCCCACTGGTAGGGATAAGTGCACGATTGTGTAGACTTATTTCTACCGGTAGGGATAGGTGCACTGTCCATTTCGGCTGGTGCATTTATCCCTACTAGATTTATTTCTACCGGTAGAGATAAATGAACTGTCCATTTCCTGTATACCTTTTTTTTTATCACCTATTCCGTCCCACTGCTGGGCAAAGGCCCCCAAATCTTTCCACACCGTGCGATCTTGTGCGATTTCCCACCAATCATTTAGAAAGGCGTTGAGGTCGTCCCGCCAACGCTTTCGTGGCCGACCTCGACCGCGGCTTCCTTCCGGGACCCAGGGTGTTGTCAAATGAGCCCACCTCTCGGAGTTCATTCCAATGTGGCCTGCCCATTGCCATTTCAGTGTGGCGATCTTAACTCCCACGTCGGCAATACCTGTCAGGGAACGAAGCGTCGTGTTCCTAATGCGATCGATTCGCATTAGGAACAATGTATAGATAGATAGATAGATAGAAAATACTTTATTGCACACTTAAAACTAAAAAGAATTTACAAATTAAACAATAATAATATAAGCTACAATTGGCGGTCTTATCGCTCCAGAGCGATCTCTGCCAGACAACCTGATATGGATAGGATTATTGGATATATATGGTAAGATCGGTGTGCATCTAATGGTATTGATTATAAATGTATACATATTAACTCAAACCTATATACCTAGTAAAAAAAAAACATGTATCTGGGGGCACGGCACTGCCCCCGCCAAGTCGAGCAAAAATGCGGCACTGTACCATCCTTTTCTCGAAGCAGTTCTACCCATTTTCGAACCCCGTTGACTTCGTTGTGGATATGTATTTAACATATACATAATCAGAAGATGCCAATCAAATAATAGAAACAAATTAGAACTAGTATTTTTGAAACAATGAGCTAACTGCAGACTGTTGCAAATAATCTACAGGTAGCTTAAATTATTTATATCAATACCAGTCGCGCGCGTCTCCAAGACGCTGGCTGCATTGCCCCGCCTGTATGGCAATGCTGACATATGTAATGTATTATGTATATCTTACCCATGATACAAGCTCTTCTACGTTCGGCGTTCAGAGAAAACATAATTCAAATTTTAATTAGCATTTCATGAGGAAATTATTTTATTTTAATGATCTACCTACATCCTACATCAAGGCCTCCGAAGATACGATTTCATTTTCTCTATTCGCGGAAATAAAATAAACACTTCTTATTTTCCTGTCCCAATTTCTTATTTTCAATACTAATAAATGATTCTTACTTCATTAATTGATTCAGTGATCAAAGACTTATTTTAACGTTATACTAAATTTTAATTAATACATTTATTTAATTATTTATTTTTTTTTTTTTTATTTTTTTTATTTTTGGGTCCTGGGGCACATGGAATACACAAAGATCTAGCAAAACTCCTAATAGAGTCCACAGGTGATCGGAATGCTGGCTTTTATTTCGGTCAACGAATTAGCATTGCCATTCAACGTGGCAATGCTGCCAGCATTCTGGGCACTTTGCCTTCTGGTGACGGCTTAGATTTTTAGAAAATAGATTTAAGTGTAAATATTAGTTGTAATTATTATTGTATTTTCTTTAGTAATAAAATTAAAATAGGCAGTTTTGTACATAAATAGAGCTAGGGACCGTAGGTTTATAATTTATGTATCATAACGTATTAAAAATACCTTACCGATTGAAAACAAAGTAGTCTCTAACTGAAGCCAAATATTTTACAAAGTCAAAGTCGGTACAAAATAAAAGAGTAGAATACATTTATATTTCCAAATTTTCATTTATTAGGAAAATTACAATAACAGAATAAAAAAAATACAACTACCTATAGAAAATACAATAATAATTACAACTAATATTTACACTTAAATCTATTTTCTAAAAATCTAAGCCGTCACCAGAAGGCAAAGTGCCCAGAATGCTGGCAGCATTGCCACGTTGAATGGCAATGCTAATTCGTTGACCGAAATAAAAGCCAGCATTCCGATCACCTGTGGACTCTATTAGGAGTTTTGCTAGATCTTTGTTTATTCCATGTGCCCCAGGACCCCAAGGACCTAGGGTTTCCACCCCAAACGGCTCGAATAGGTAACCTCGGTCAAGATCAGCGTATTTCCGCCGTTTGAGGGACTCCGCTGATGTTGCTGCGGAGCCGGCCCTTACTGATGTCCCTGTAAGATGAGAAGGTGCTAGGGTATCTACACAAGTGGCATCCCAAACTAAAGGCCGACCCATTTTCCAAGGAATCAGAGTCATACCGTCAGGCCTTTTACCATCATCTCGCATTAGGCCACGTGGTTCGAGAGTAGCTGCCATACTGACGCTGGTAAAAGCCCGACGGATGATGTCATTAATTGAACTATGACGGGACACACGTCCTGCACTAGAGACACATGCCAGTGCATGGTGACCGAACTTATCAACGGTTTCACCGCACTGGCAACGGTGTGCAACTAGACAGGGAGAACCTAAACGCAAAGAGGTGGCCACTCGAAATGTGTTATTGTCTAAAAGGGTACCTAGATTTTTAGAAGGCAAAACATATAACCAAAGTCCTGATTCCCACTCGGAAACGGCAAGTAAACGAGCGCGTTCTGATGAGCTGGTAGACGTATTAATAAGGTTTTTCCGTACCAACTCACATAGCGGCTCATCCCACAGTCTCTGAGAAGAAAGAACTTTGGGCATATTAGTGCTAGGACAGGCTATTTTCCAAGACGCTAATGATTCATCGAAACCTGTTATTTGACAATTTTGTGAACATTTATCCAAAATTTTATGAATCAGATCCTTTGTACCATGAACTGAAGACAAAAAAGCTGGGAGTGAAACACTAGAAATTTCGCGGACACCTAGACCCCCCAATCTGATAGGAAGAGTGGCCTGGTGCCACGCTCTGTCATCTAAAGGTATATTAAAAATTTTGATTAATGTGTCGCGCATGATGCTGTCCAACTGCTGTGTAAGTTGAGGATATTTCCAGAGTTGGGAGCATCGTAAAAAGTAAGTGAATTTGGGAACAAAAAGGCAAAAACGTAAAATAACAAAAGCCACGTGAACATTGACGTTTTGCAATTTATCGGAAAACGAAAGGAACTTTTGAATTTTTTCATTTATAAAATCAGGCAAAGACTCATCCATGATCGGAGATCCTAAGAGGCAAAGCGAAGATTTATCTATCAACTTCAGGTTTGGGGCTAAACTTTCGAAGCGACTCTTTATATTTAAAAAATTAGGAGAAGTCGTTGCCGTTTCTGGAACATAAAGTTCACATTTTGCAAAGTTCAGCTCCAAGCCTATAAGCTTAAATTCTTCTATCAAAACACGCAAATCTTCCAAAATCGTGTCTTCTTCGCCTCCTAGAGTACCATCATCCAGATACCAAACATTAAATTTTGACTCTAAACGTTTTATAATGGGATGTATCGCGAGACTGAAAATAGCCGGTCCTAAAGGATCGCCCTGCTGACAACCAACCTCAGAGGACAATAACTTATCTTTATATACTAATTTTGAAGGTGTACCGTAACATTGCCAAAGAAAGGGGTAAACATCAGGTAATTTATCTTTTATTTGTGTCAGAAGGGCGCCCCGGTCTACAGAGTTGAAAGCATTTTTAACATCCACCTTCAACAAAAAATCGTTTGTGTGGTAAGACACAAATGATCGAAGTGAGTGTACCGCAGCTTCACAACCACCACGGGATCCAAAGCCCAGCTGGGTCGGTTGAAATTCCGACCTCAAATCTGAGCTTTTGATTCTACAGCAAATTTTGGCTGCAAGCCGGCGGTATGTCGTACCAACTGCGATTGGTCTAATGCCTCCATCTTTTTTTGAAAGTGCACACAGATTTGCACCATATAAAATATCGATGATGTCTGCACTGACCTGACCGGATAGCATTTTGTTCACTAACGACGTAATCGCTACTATGAGGCCTTCGCCCATTTCACCACAACCAGCACCTGTTAAATCTTTTAGGTGTTGTGGTGAAAGGCCGTCAAGGCCACCAGCAGAGCCACTCTGAAAAGAGTTAATGCTGAAGATTACGTCGTCAGGAAGCACTGACAGGAAAGTGCAGGAATCATCCGGTGGTGCTGGGAGGCATAGATCAGGCGCAGCAGGTGGATGTTTTGATGCTAACGCCGAAAGAGTTTCACTAGAATTTGAGGCTAGCGTGTCGTTAGAAAACAAAAGTCTTGCTGCACCTCTGATATCTCCATCACTGACTCGGTTTTCTACCATACGATAGGTGATATCAGAGTTTGATCTTTGTCCGAAATGTCTAACAAAAGTGTTTGAATCAAAACTTGTTTGTGAATTATAAATTTTGGTACAATTTTGCTTGATTTTGGCTGTAAGAGAAATATTTCTATTATCCCTTTCAGCATGCAGTATCCTATAAGGGAAAGTCAACAAATGTTCCCAAGCAGTCCTTGAATTTTCCGAAACTGCACTTTTTATATCTTTTGTCAAGGACTGTGCAACACACAATCTAGCACCTCGGGGGATGCGTTTTACAATTTGAAAATTTTGTTTACATTTTGATAACTTTTGCCAAAGAGTTGTGGAGTCCGGGATTAATGATGAATTTTGGTTACAATTCGAAATGGATGCTGTAGGGGGGGCATTTTTATGGATTCTACTTTCGTGAATTTTAAGTCCCCGAAGGCCCTTGAAATATCGTGTTTGGGAACATTTGTGGCATGGGACTAAGTTTTCGGACGACACTATGTTGCTAGTACTTACATTTTGGATATATATATTATTTCCAAATTAATATTATTTTGCTTATACCTGTATTGAATCAAAAATATTACTTTTACTCAGGTATATTATGAGATGATGACGACGTCCCAGTCTAACGGAAATAAATACA
Source organism: Eupithecia exiguata (assembly GCA_947086465.1). Lineage (NCBI taxonomy): Eukaryota > Metazoa > Arthropoda > Insecta > Lepidoptera > Geometridae > Eupithecia > Eupithecia exiguata. Next base: position 4,905,015 of record OX352256.1, read on the forward strand.
AAGTGCAACAAATCACTCAAAATCACTGGAAAACTATTATCGATCTTATACAAAACGATTGGATTGTTGTCAAACTACGAGAAGTACATAGTAAATATTTTAAACTTACGCGATCTGAACACATATTTATAAATATTATTTAGGAGGATTAACTGAGAAATTAGTAGGAAATCAACATTATTGAAATATATTTTTTGTTTAAATAAGTTTTATTATATTCAATTAAAATGATTTAAATGTTATTTATATAGGAACCTACTTTTAAGAAATTTTGCATGCCAATGTGTTTTGGTGACACTATTCTAATATTTAAGACCTTTTATTTAAACCATATTTCTTGCAATAAATGAATTGAATTGAATTGAGGTAAAAAGGATAGGATAGATTTTGCGTTCATAAGAACGGGACTGAGCATGTGTTTTTGGAACGGCGCACGTGTAAAAATTGAGTAATTAACTAGGCTTGCGTTGCTATGTCCTGTCCCGCTCCTGTAAACGCGAAATCCTACGTCTATCCTTGTCACAAAATGGCGTCGTATGGTACCCCCTTAAATCTGAGATACGTTTGAGTATTTGGGCGTAAAAAATTTTCTATTGGGATTTTAAAAGCAAGAAAATGTCCCAGTAGTAGTCTGTAGTCAGGAAATTTGCAGTGTTGCCGTGCGCCAGAAAGCAAGTTCAGTCGTGTTGGTCTTTCACCGGTTATGTCAGTTTACCATCCCACTGGATTATGAGAGTGAGGGAGTAGAGAGTCAGTGCACAAGTGTGTGCGCTAAACCAGGTGTGGTTTTGCGCACACACTTGTGCACTAAAGATGCGCGACTGCGAATGATTTGACGAGTCGAATGATCTACAACTACTAATTTACTCATTCGACTTGAGTATTAGTAATACACTAATCTTCAAAGTCGAATGACAACTAATAATTAGTAATTACTAATGCCTCTCGGAGTCGAATGAAATGTAGGTATGATACTCGACTATCCAAGTCGAATAGGTAACCGACTCAGTCGGCAGTCGCCAGTCGGTCTCAATTCGTTATTCAACGACTGCCGAGTCGGTCCGAGTCGGATCGACGCTGGCGACTGCCGACTGAGTCGGTCGGTCGAACGACTCGGGATTACTAACCAAATTAGTTACTAATTTGCTCTTGTCATTCGAATGGTTCGAATGATTTCTGAAGTCGAATAATTCGAATGAAATCATTCACAGTCGCGCATCTTTATTGTGCACTGTGTCCCGTGCTATCGAATAACTATATAGTAGTAACGTACCTTTGCACATGGCAAGTCTCCGATGGACGTGGCCGCCATTGTCGTAATTCTTTTCGGAGAACATCATAAATAACCGTTTCCCTTCTTCTTCAGGATCACTGGCAGACGATAGCAGCTGTGAAGAACTGCTGGCTTTGAGGAGCATCCTCCACTTTCCTGAGGAAGTGGCTCTAAGGCTGACTGACTCAGAGTACCAGCTGTTCTATCAGGTAACCTTAAATAATATTATCTTCGTCTATCTTCATTCATCTACAGCCTAAACTGGCCCACAGCTGGACGCCAGGCATCCCCTTGAATCAGGGACCCTACAACCCCGAGTTTGGGTTAACCCCTTCCAATGGGTAACACTTTCATCGTCTGCGCATTTCGATTGGGTTACCCCTTGTTCGGGTAACCCGTATAAAACACATGTGAAAGGGTAACCCTTTCAATTTGTGTTTTTGCGACGTATGAGGTTGCGGGTTCTTCCCATTCGTGACAAATGTTTGATACTTTGTAACTAAGTTGCCCATCATGAATGATAGAAGACACAAACAAGGTGTCACCGAAAAATTGCGACAAATTTGTCTTAATTTCGTGCGTGCGTGAAAGCACTGAAGTTATATGCTTCTCAACTCACACATAGATTCGTTTTTGGTTAAGAAATCAAGAAAATAGTTTAATGACACTATCCCTCTGCTGCGAAGCAGCGCTTTTCCTCTATGTTTCCCATATTTCGTCGCTTAGTAGCGATGTAATTTCCACTTGGATCCACTAATCCTATTTATGAGGGCTATAACACGCGCGTCAAGGAAAACATCAAGAACCCGTTCATAAATCGCCACCGAACGTGTTATACGGCATCGCACGGGTTAACAATCATCCACGTGGTTACGGATAAGCTAGGATGATGAAGAAGCAAAGAATAAATTAAAAATCCCGTTACTTAAAGCCTGTTTATACCTACGCGGTATTCGGACGACCTCTGTGGCGCGGTGGGCGAAGGTCCGCCTGCGACGCAGGAAGTTATATTCGATTCCCGCCTCGGGACAAATCTTTGTACGATACACAGATATATTAACTAACCCGGGCTGGCCAGTGAATGCGTTCACAAAAAAATATGTAATCTTTCTGTCAATAAATTATATCTATCTACGAGTATCTACGAAACCTTAAAAACGTACGTAGATTCTTTACTTCTTAATACAAAAATCTAATTACTTTAAATTCAGTCAAATGTATAAATGAAAAATTTTGTAAATTCGAGAAACGTAAATATCTACCGATATTTCGTAAATTAACACCAAATTTTACGCTAAAAGCCAAAACGTGTCGGCGGTGTTACATTCAAACCCACCATCTACCATTTGAAATAATTTGAATTGTAAATCAAACCAGCTGCGAGAGAAATTAACGTTGGCAAATATTTACGTAACTTTTTTTAACGAATTGGCATTGGTTCGTTTTTGTGTAAAGTTCGCAGTGAGAATTCGGCTGAAGTTTGTGATAAATATGCTTTGGTAAGGAAGTTTCGCGAACCTTTGATTTCTTTTGCCGGTGTGCACTTCGACGAGATTTTATTCTACAATCTAAATCTAATTATAAATTCAAAACTAACTATGTCTGTCGGTCAGTCTATCTGTCTGTCTTTTTATATTTTCATGCCTAAATAAACGCTGAACGGAACTTAAAGAAATTTAGCAGGGAGGTTATGATATCCCTTTTAAAGTCTTGTTTTTAACGTATCCGCAAACGTAGACAATGTAAGCAAAAATCTGCAGATTGTACAAAAAAATCCTGTGACGGGAAACAAACCCGCAATCTCCTGCTTGTAGGTAAGCTTACCTTTCTAGGTCGTTGAAATAAAAATAAACGACAAGTTGATCTTGTTAGAATTCTCTAGGAATCTTCGTAATTACATTCCTTTCTGTATATTTCTACATAAAAACGAGACTTAAGAACACGGTGTGAGAATCGACCGTAAGCTCAGCCAGTGGGTGTCGTGATAGCCGGCTAACGGAACCTACGAGAAACAGCGCGATCTATGTCGCGACAGACGAGGTGTGTCTGCGACGCAAGAGGTTGCGGGTTCAATTTCCGCCTTAATACAAATGTCGTACGATCTGCAAGTTCTGGGTAGGTATATCCTATAGAATATTTTCAAAAAAGTATGAAAACTTCGATAATGTAACCTAAGGTGTGAATAAAATACCGTAAAAAATATATATATATATCGCGCTTTTTATCGCGTACACTGCGGAAACTATTGACAATAGAGCAAAGTGATGTACTACAGTTTTATAAAGGAACATCAATATAAAAACAGGCGACACCACGTCTAAGGTGAATAAGGTTATTCAGGTCATTCAGGAAAAAAACGAGTTATTACTGTTTTCTACCAAGGTTAAACCTATCTTTTTGAGTTATATTTTTATTGCTACCTACCAACAGTTAGTATCATACTACGAGTATCTGTGCTACAGGGTAAAACAGTGGCAAAAGTGAAAAGTTTTTTAAATTGAATTGGCTCCGAAACTACTGGACCGATTTGAAAAATTCTTTCACCATTAGAATCCTACATTATTCCTGATGAACATAGGCAATATATTATACCCGTGCGAAGCCGGGGCTGACCGCTAGTATTAAATAAAAGTGTCAAGATGCAAACGGTTTTTATCGCCCATTAAACAGTAATCTCACACGGAACCCTAAGAATCTAGGTCACGACCTACCTTGTTACTCGGTTTCTTACCGCGTGTCGGCAAATTCTTTCCAACGCGGGTAGAATATAAAGTTACCATATTTTACTATCTCTTTTCCATTATTGCTAATGTTATAAAAATGGCTTTTCTGTGTATAAAATGCTGTATCTCATACAACAGTCAACATCATCATCAGCCTATATTAGTCCACTGCTGGACATAGGCCTCCCCTAATGAGCGCCATCGCGAATGATGCTCCGGATCGTGCGTTGACAAAACGTCGCGCCATTCTATAGTGCGCTGCTCCACGTCGAGCGCGAGTAAACGGTGCATTATCACAACGTTGAGCCATAGAACGATGCGCTAGTCCACGTCGAGCCGCGTAACGTCGCGTCATTTCAAAGGGCGTACTGTCGGCGCGGCGGGTCTGAGCGGAAGCCCAAGCGCGCTTGGAGCGCCTTTGAAAGTACGATTTATGTAAAATCGTATGAGCTGGATGCGGATGAAAAATCTAGGCGCAAATTTATTTCATAATTTCAAAAAAGTTCTTATGAACCTTTTACTATACTCTACGTACCATGTTTTGTTTCCTTACATTATTATAATGAGAAATAATAGTGAAATGTAATAAAATAAGTGTTCTAGGGGTAAAATCAACAGTATATTATTAAAAACCAATCATTAGGTAAATATTTATATTGTATTACTTAATAATAAGACTTTATGTACAACACATTAATTAGAATACTTTCCAAAAATATTACTTACATAAAATCAAAAATGAAATATAAATCTTCTCCTTAAAAGTCAATGTAAAAGTATAAAAGATATCACAGATTGCAATAAAATTAAAACTACTACATAATCTAACTTCATAATCATAAAACTAAATAACACTTCTCAAAAGAAAAAGAAATCATAAAAAAAAATCAGTCCTAAATTCCCGTTGATAAAAGAAACATGTTTACTCAATCATTTAAAAAATCCAAAAAATACAATCATAGTTGGACGCAAATGCCAAATAAATGAAAAAAACCCTCTTAAAACCAAAAATAAAATCAGTAAAAATTAAAAAAAAAAAAACACGGTAGGATGCAATATAATGCGAAACAAATGTAAAAAAAAAACTTCTAAAAACCAAAAAAGTAATAACGAAGTCATAAAAAATCAGTCTCATACATTGCAGGAAAATCAGTCTAGTATCATCTTACAGATAATAAAAATCAGTCAAGAACAAACAGTTATACCGTACTTCGCACGTACAGTAGGTATGTACCTAGCTAACACGAACATATTATTTTTTTAACTACGTTTGTAATTTAAAATTGATCATTGTGTCTGAAATAAAGTTATTTATTGTTATTATTAGTCATAGAAGCGCATTATTAGCACTTAAGTTACTAAAATTCAACATAAAACATAATTTAACATTTTACAATAAGACTACCTATCTAAGTAATTATCTATTTAAAAAGTGAGGTGATACTTACTGCGAGCAATGAAGGCTTGAACGAGACTGAGCTGTGTTGTTTATCTCCCACGGAAACTCCTGAATAAAGCCTCCTGAACTAATCTGTGCTGAATATGCATCTTGTTATCAAGCCGCCCCGTCCGTCGTCGTCGCGTCGTCGTCGTCGCCGTAATTACAAGAGATACCTACCCACCTAAGTGTTAATGAACCTACATAATATACATCTATATAATGAAGTGCCTACCTATCATGGTCCAAGGTTGCCTGGAAGAGATGCTTAAAGCGATAAGGCCACCCTTTGTACTTCCTTGATTTGCAGCATTTCTTTCTATCTATCTATTAAAAAATAAGTACCTAGCTAACTAGGTAATTACTACTAGGTACTTTTATTTCTATCCCTAAGTACTAGGAATACATAGGTACGCTTATTTTATAGGCTTTTTTTTTTATTTTAAAACAGTGTCTTAAAATTTGTGTAATAAATAGCGCCTAGATTTTTTTAACCGCAGCTGAAACTGATTTTATAATCGTACTTCGAAACGCTAGAAGCTAGCTCACTGCGCCGCCGCCGCGCCGCGCCGACAGTACTCCCTTTGAAATGACGCGACGTTACGCGGCTCGACGTGGACTAGCGCATCGTTCTATGGCTCAACGTTGTGATAATGCACCGTTTACTCGCGCTCGACGTGGAGCAGCGCACTATAGAATGGCGCGACGTTTTGTCAACGCACGATCCGGAGCATCATTCGCCATCGCGCCCTGTCTTCAGCTTGCCGCATCTAGCATCAGAAAATTTTTGGGAACTTATTTCATTTCTTAGAGATACAGACATAGGATACTTCAAAAGGGGAAAGCCGTGGACAGCAATTAGTATAGTAAAATGTTTAAAAAAAAGAGACATTATCGTCGAAAACGTAGGTCAATATGACAAGACCACAAGTGAATTTGCCGATATAACGTCAACAAACTCGCATTCTAACCCTCAACCAGGGAATTGAATACCAGTCCCAAACCGAAATTGAATACAAGTCCAATATAAGTAGGTATAGTATACCTACCAAAGTTAAGGGTTAAGGTGCTAGCAGGTGCGGACGGCGTAAAACTATAAATAAAGGTATCGATTTGACACAGAGAGGAAAATACAGAAGGTAATTTACAAGATCTTGCCGTAGCATTTACGAAACTAGCACGGAAACTTCGATAAAAGTAAAAAAAGGAAGATACGGTACGTTCTATCAGCGCTCACTCAAAAACTGTACCGTGTCACAGATGAAGTTTTTTTTTAAAAGACTAATATACTGTTGACCGCAAATGCCCATGACAGCGTTACCGGACTTTTGGCGGGCGCGGAAGGCGCCACACCGGTCAAGTTAGGTTGGGGCAACACGCACAAGGGCCACCACTTAGGTGCGAGCCTCGGCTTGGGCTGTCGCCAGATGCTACAAGAGGGAAGTGAGTGTTTCGTGTAGGTGCACGAATGCACCTATGGGCGGAAGCAGGGAATCCTTCGACAGCCGGCGGGGTCGGTTTTTGGTCGGATGTGTTGTGTGCGAAAGAGAATCAGTACTTGTTGCCGTCACCTCCGGGTAAGCGGCAGTGATTAGGTAAACAGGGTCACCGAGAACGTGTCTCGGTATACGGGGGAGAGGCACGGAAACGAGAAATCACAAAATTTATACCTGTGTAGTTTTACAAAGAAGGTGAAGGTTTTTTTTACTAGGAACAAACTAACGAAATAGCACGCCTTCGAAGTTCAAAGGCGTGCTATTTCGTTAATTACTTCAAAGTTTGAACAGTTTCGGAGGATGAAATCCGCCTGTCTCACTCCACTGCGCAATAAATTAGTAAATAAATATTGTTAATTGTAGGTACAAATAGGTACCCCATAACCGTAGTTTTTTAAATCGATTATTTATGTTATTTCATAACAGAAAAAACTTATAACACCCACAATTTTTAAAATAATAAGAATAAAAGTACACTCGCACAAAATGCTTGCCTTTTTCTGTGACGTCACCGTTCAGTTTAAAATTCAAAGTTATTCTGTTCCTTCTATCGAAATAAAATTAGAAACAAATAAATGATTAAATCTGATTGACGACCTCTGCGACGCATGAGGTTGCGGGTTCGATTCCCGCCTCGGGACAAATGTGTGTACGATCTGCAGACATTTGTTCAGGGTGTCCAGAACACCCTGTCTTTTTCTATGTATGATAAAAAAATATCTATCTATGTATTGTATAATATTATGTATATCAGTTATCTAGTACCCATAACACAAGCTCTGCTTAGCTTGGGGCTAGATAATGCTGTGTGAATTGTCCAGCATTTTTTTCTTATCTAATAAATATTTTCTTTCTTCAAAAAAAAATATACTAAAGTTTCATGACAATACGGTGAACGGTGACGTCAGATTTAGAATTTTCGCGAAAGTTTAGGAAGTTTTAAAATCAACCGCTCTGATTATGTGTGGAATGTCAACCATTGTAAAGTTGGTATGCATCTGCAACTGACCGTGTGTTCTGCTGCTGACTTGAATGGCATTCCGAATTGCAACCGGCTGTGACGTCATAGTGTGAGCGAGTCAGTCGAACTATGGGTGCTACTTGGGGCGACCTATGACGCCATTTTGTGAGAACGGTAGGCATAGGAACTCGCATTCGAGCGGGATAGAGCAGAGCGGTGTAAGCGCAAAAATCAAGTTTTTGCTTATTATTATATTAATTAGGACATTTATTTGCAAAAATACGTTGAAGGTTCCCTTGGTATTCAATTAATTAACTTTTTATTTTAAAGATTTCTTATTCGCTTCTTTACTTTACCTTATAAAGATTGATGTGGACAAAATATCAAAGTGGTCACTTTATTTTATAGTTTTACTTAAGTAATCTGAGTTTTGTGACGTGTCCAAGAGTCATTTATGGTCTAAAGGACAAAGTACTTTGAGTTTTATTATTTATAACGGTGATGCTGATGACAATAAGAAAATCTTGTGATTGATAGTTCAGGCGAAAAACGGTAGTAACTAAGAAAACACATGGCTACTTGACTTACTACTGGGAAATAATTCTAACGTATAACTTTACCGGTGTGGTGATAAAAATAATGCAAAATGTAATTAATATTTCTTCAAGGCCAGTCGTATTAGTCGATAAAAACTAATTTTAAAGTTTGAATAAAATAATGGCGTGCCAAAACGATAACCTCTGTCATGGCTCCGGTGACAACACTTACACACACAATAGCAACAACACGCGCTGTAATCCGTGATTGGTGTGACGTCACCAGCGATGCAACCAAACCCAGAGCGTTTTCGGTCACGTGATCATATCTCAAAAAATGTTTAATTTTAATCCCGTTTTTTACCTAAAATAGTCCTATTTTTTAATAAAAATCACTTAATTTCGCTTTGTTACGTTGTCACTGACTAGAATGAAAACAATTTGCATCTTACTTTCAATGTAGTTAAATAGCCAATTATTTTTGATATTAAAAATAGTTTTTTTTAAACAAATAACATCAGCCTTGTATCCCATAAATTATTATGTATTTTTCTCGGAGCTTTTTTTTTTTTTTTTTTTTTTTTAGCTTTTGTTATTGCACGTCATTCTCTCTCAAACATATTTTTGCATGCCGATTGACGGTCAAGCATGTTGATCCATAAAATGTATTTACCTATTACCTTACATAGCACATGTTTTGGCAAATAAAAAATCTTTATCTTTATCGATAAAATATATACATGAACATGAACATTTATTCACTTGAAATAAATCATTAGATCTTACAATGATGTACTTATCCCTCCTAAGTAGGTACCTACATTTATAACATCGATATTGCATCTACCTCATTTTCTTACCTTTCTTTTTAGGAGTCTTTTGTTTAAACTTGCCTTTCGCTCCGTTCTTACCGCGACCCTTGGTTTTTTCTTTCGCTTTTGCCGCTCGCATGTATTTCTTCATACAAGAATCCACTACCTAAAAATAACGTAGAAAAAGGTTTTAACGTAACCCAATTCTCGTCAATACACATCTGTCTACGCCATATTGACTCTTCCTATAACTGACAAGACAAATTGTCATTCTGCCTCCTGCACTCTGTGGGCTGTAATTCTATTCCCACATTTGGAAGGTCGGGGCTATCGTTTCGCGAACGCTTTGTTCTGCTAATAGAGTTGGGATGGATGTAGGTACGTTTGTATGAAATGGATGTCCATTCAAAGGAATGAAAGAGGTCATGTTTGGTTGCGATTCGATCATAATTACGTGCTTCTTGATTCGATAGAGAAATAAACCATACAATAAATATTTATTACGGATGTAAGCGGGTTAACTACGAACCTTACCTATTAGTGTTGGAAGAACCGCACTCACCCTGAAGAAGTCCCTCGTTAAGGGATGAAACGTTGGTGTTCTTCCAACACAAATAAGGTTCGTAGTTAACCCGCTTACATCCGTAATGAATTCGTCAAACTACGATAGTTTTGAAACAGAAGAGCTTTAGAACATATTTATTGTAGTAAAACATGCAATAAATATGTTTTTCATCCCCCCCCCCCCCCCCGATCTCGGAAAGAGTATTTTTGCTCATCGATATCTGAGTGTAAAAGCCGTTTTTATCCGCTAGAGGATAAAGTAAATTGAATTAAGAACACCGTGCACACGATGATCTAAATTCAATTGACTTTATCCTCTAGCGGATAAAAACTGCTTTTACACTCAGATATCGAAGAGCAAAAATACTCTATCCTCGCTGAGGTGGGATGAAAAGTTACGTGTTGCAATCAAGTGCAAAGGTTTTTTAAAAAGTGCTCTTTTGATTCCCTCGCTGACGATCAGGATTCTAACTTTAGAATCACTCGCTACGCTCGTGATTCAATTTTAGAATCCTTCGCTTGTTCGGTCATTAAAATTGAGCACGCGGTTAAAAAGCAACTTTGCACTCTTGTATAACAAATACTATTATGTGTTAAAAACAGATTCATAAAATTAGGTACCTAAAAAAACATTTTAACTTCGATGTAGCTAAAACCTACTTTGAGTCGAACTTTAGCCGTGTACTTCATTTTATGCGACAATTTAATCCAAGCTGATAATAACCTGCGACAGAGAGGTGAAATTCACCACCTACAATAAAAATGTATATTATTAAGTTTTAATTTTTGTAAAGAATGTTTTATGAATTCTTTCTAATTTATATTATTTGTTTGTATAGCTGATTAATATTTTAATCTTCTGAAATTATGTGAACATGACATAGTGTATAGAAATACATAGTAATTTACACAGATCACTATAAACTATTCTTTAGGTATTTGACCATAGATTTATCTTATTTTTTTTTTAATTACCATTATGGTTATCTGTGGTAGACAGTAGATATAAGGTTAAGTACATTGAGGTCTGATTACGATTGTTCAGTTACTTTTGCATACATTGCAAAATGATGCCAAAGGTAGTCCAATAAATTTTTTAATCTCGGCGTAAATATTCTACCAACAAAATTAAAAAAAAAAACTGACCAAGTGCGATTCGAACTCGCGCACGAAGGGTTCCGTACCATTATCTATAAAAACGGCAAAAAATCACGTTTGTTGTATGGGAGCCCCCTTATATGTTTATTTAATTCTGGTTTTTAATATTTGTTGTTATAGCGGCAACAGAAATACCTACATCATCTGTGAAAATTTCAACTGTCTAACTATCACGGTTCATGAGATACAGCGTGGTGACAGACGGACAGCGAAGTCTTAGTAACAGGGTCCCGGTTTTACCCTTTGGGTACGGAACCCTAAAAAGGTATAAAAATAGAGAAACCTGAAGTCTTTTTGTCTCTTATACAAATACAAATACAAATACAAATTATTTATTACCAACAAAATTTACATATACATACATTAAATCAGAAAAAGTACTTAGTTCTTGTTTTCAGTTTAAGTGAAGACATTTATTTAAATCCACACAGCATTATTTTCAAGCGGGTTACCTACGTTTTTAAAGGCTCTTCGAGCGTAGAATCATTATAAAGATAAAACTTAGCCCATCAATTTTATTTGCTTCTTTCAACTTAAAACTAACTTAGAACTAATTTAAGTTAGAAGTTCTTAAGGCTGCGCTTCAAAAGTTAGGTTTCCAATGAACTGGTTCCGTTATTTGTCGACTTCTTTTGATGGGTTTGTGAACAGCACGGACGATTTGTGCGAAAAGGACGGTATTTTATGTTCCGCTGTATGTTTTTAGGGTTTCGAATCTCAAAAGGAAAAATGGAACCCCAATAGGATCACTTTGTTGTCCGTTTGTCCGTCTGTGAACCCTTTTTCTCAGAAACACGTGGAGGAGGTGTGGAGTTACAATTCACATCAAATATATATATTCAGGTCCGTATATCTTGGAGCAGATATGTAAAAAAAAAACAAACTTCTAAGTCAACGCAATCAAAAGTTACAGCCGTTTATGACCAAACATTTTTTTTTCAAAGGGTGCACACAAAACCTATAGGGTACTTCCCGTTGACCTACAATCATGAAATTTGTGTGGTATGGCGGGGTGACGTCATAGCTAGGAAAACGGGAGCCATGACAGAGATTATCGTTTTGGCGCGGCATTATTATATTTCTCAGAAACGCGTGGAGGAGGTGTGGAGTTAAAATTCACATCATATATTCAGGTTCGTAACATCTTGAAGCCGCGATATAAAAAAACTTCATTTTCTGAGTCAACGCAATCAAAAGTTTATGTTTTATGCCCAAACATTTTTTTTTCAAAGGGTGCACACAAAACCTATAGGTTACTTCCCGTTGACTCTTGTTGAATCATGAAATTTGTGTGGTATGGCGGGGTGACGTCATAGCTTGGAAAACGGGAGCCATGACAGAGATTATCGTTTTGGCGCGACATTATTATATTTAAACTTTAAAATAAGTGTTTAAAACTAATACGACTGGCCTTGACGAAATACCAATTACGTTTTGCATTATTTTTATCAGACAATACGTTAGAATTATTTCCCAGTAGTAGTCAAGTAGCCTTTTGTGTAAAAACGCCTTCTTAGCAAAAGTTTTTAATTATTCTTGAAAATATTTGCCAAGGTTGCCTGGAAGAGGTCGCTTCTAAGCGATAAGGCCGCCCATTGTACTTATCTTATGTGATGTCTCTTTGTTATGTTATTTTCTCGTGTACAATAAAGAATTTTTGTATTGTATTGTATGGTATATTTGGATTTATAGATACTTTTCCCAACTCTAGTATAAGTAAGTAGAGGTACTTATAGGGCCGACTACACCAAACATTATTGGATTATTGTACGATGTACGATCACTTTGCGGGGTAACCTGGTTTACGGCAAGGCCTCTCGGGGATGGAGAGGGGTTATAGTCCCTCTAAAGCAGGATACAGACTGGTGTTACAGAGCGTATTGTAAAGTGTTACATTACGCACGGACGCTCGCTGCGTGACACTAAAAAATAGTTATAATAAAACACTGTTTTAACCGGATTGATCGCGTATATTTTATATTTTGTTTTGTATAGAGAAGATGGTTGGAGAGTACCTGCTGCTTGGGATCCAGTCCTACATCGAGTCAGGTCCCACACCCAGCAATCCATAGCTACAACCCATCAAGACACTGTTAGTGATTACTGCGTACATACGGAACGTTATAATTAAAGTTGTATAATTGACGGTAGATATGCAAAATTCAAATTACTTGTAAAGACAAAATGTCACCTCAGTCTGCCTGTGACCATGGAAGCTGAAAAGCCTCCGAAACGTCAGGTTATAAACAAAATATAAAATATACGCGATCAATTTTTATTATGAGTTCTCGCGAAAATAACCTTAGAATATACTATGTATTTTATACTCTTTTATATTATATTCTGACGACCTCTGCGACGCAGGAGTTAAAGGGTTCGATTCCTGCCTCGGAACAAATGTTTGTTCGATCTGCAGATATTTGTTCAGGGCGTTCTGGATGTTTTTTATGTATAATAAAGAATATCTATCCATGTAGTGTATTGTATTAAGTATATCAGTTATCTAGTACCCATAACATAGAGACCGTTTCTACATGGTTACTATGACCTTCTATTACTTTCCGCTATGTTGACTAAACTAGAGTTCCACTAAGCTGATCCCATTTCTTCCTCTGTCCTCTCGTAGAATAGGCTACTTGACTACATTGAAAATAAGTTCCAAAATGTTATAATCCTAGTCAGTGATAACGTAAAAAAGCGTATTTTGATGGCTTTCATTAAAAAATGTGTCTATTTTAGGCTAAAAAGAGAATTTAATTAACATTTTTTTATGTGCATGTGATCGAAAACGCTCTGCCGTTGCTGATGACGTAACAACTTCATCTCCAACTTCTTTACGGCGCCGCTTGCCTTTCGCCACGACTCCGCCAGTGTCGGTTTCAGAGTGTAATACATAGAGTTTATATAAGTACTATATAAACTCTATGGTGTCCATCATACAACAATGTGGTGGGTGTGAAGCATAGAGTTATTATATGGCTAGTACTATAACAACTCTACGGTGTGAAGTGTGTACCATCATGGGAGGGGTGATTTCTTCCGTCCACGGTTGACATGGTGTTGGTTGACGAAAGGAGTTGTGACGTCATCGAGTCATGTCGCCGGAGCCATGAGCATTTTAGGGCGCCATTATTTTATTCAAACTTTAAAATTAGTTTTCACAGCAAATACGACGGGGCTTGAAGAAATATAAGTATCATTTGCATTATTTTTTATCAGACAATACGTAAGAACTAATTCCCAATAGTAGTCAAATAGCCTATTGGTCTAACATCAAACAGCATACTACGTCTGCTACTGCGTAGCGTTAGTCGTTTTTTGTCTAAAAGGCGCATTTATTCACTGTTTGGGCAAAGAGAGTGTTAAACAATCATCAATTTAACTCCAATACCTACATAACACACTACGCACATGGACACCTCCAGCGTCATCAGGAGGCTAGGCAGTGAATGCGTTTAATTATTGGCAAAAATGTGTCAAGTAATGTCGCTGGTATCTAGGTTTTTATGTGGTCACTGCGAATCGTCATTCGATGCCAATAAAAACCTAGACCGCTACAGGACGATGCCATTCAACAACTTTATGTGACAATTCCACAGCGTGACGATGACATTCAAGCCTTTTTTAGGGTTCCGTACCCAAAGGGTAAAAACGGGACCCTATTACTAAGACTTCGCTGTCCGTCTGTCCGTCTGTTTTTTTGTTCATGTTTTTTTGCCGTTTTTATAGATAATGGTACGGAACCCTTCGTGCGCGAGTCCGATTCGCACTTAGCCGTTTTTATTTTGACAATCCCATATAAAGACTATTTGAACTGTTATTTTTTTGTCTTCTAATTTGTATGTACACTAAAATCTATCCACACGCATTGCACTATCTCTCATTATACCCTCAGGTTTGCTGTAAGAAAACTCTTTTAGGGTTAAGCTCGCCTTTGTACATAGCCATTAATTGCTAACTTTATGTATTTATATTTCTTGTGTGTACAATAAAGAATTTAAGAAAGACTATGACACATAAGTAATCAAAACCTTTGTTGCAGGTCCCCCCAATCGACTACCTGCGCCAAGTGACGTTAGACCTGGGAGGGGAAGGTGTGTTAGCTGTCTCGGAACGACATATGATCCGACGACCGGCGCAGCCGGGCCCTCAGCGGAGCAGCGTCCGTGCGCTAATACGGAGATTCAATGAGGTAAGGATCCACTCTGTGACTGCCTTGGTCCATCGGCCGTCATCCCGCCTTGTAACGTGTCCTGCCCATCTCCACTTTAGGCTCGCGATCCGCCTACGTCTACGACTTTTGTGCGTTGTCGTAATTATCTCCACGTTGGGTATACGATCGACGAGGGATATGCCGAGCATGGCGCGCTCCATTGCCCTTTGAGCTACTCTGATCTTGTGCATGTATTCCTTTGTGAGCGGTCATGTCTCAGCCCCGTGAATTTGTAGAATTATATATCTTTGAAACAAATAAGTCTCCAGTCGAAACCCTAGGTCCGTGGGGTACCGAGGCTCTCCGGGTTTTCAAAAAATTATCTGAGCGTCTGGTCGAAGCGACGCGTGACCCGAGAGCTGGTGAGTATCTGGCGCAGCGCATCAGCATTACCATACAGTGGGGCAATGCAGCTAGTGTCTTGGGCACGCTTCCGACTGGTATTGATATGGATCATTTGAGCTACTTGTAAGATGGTTTGCAACAGTCTGCAGTTAGCTCCATTGTTTCAATTGTAAATACTAGTTTTAATTTAATTCTATTATTTGATTGCAATTTTCTTTATTTTATATCTTTGAAACAAATAAGTCTTCATAAAATAGGTACCTATTCCTTCGGCTTAGCTAGATAAAATTTTTGTCTTACCTACTCGATACAATAACATTAAACCTTCTCTACCCAATTTTCTCAGAACCTATCATACCAGGGCAGTGAAATGTCATCGTTATCAACTTATCTTTCGGCCCTTCACTCTGATAGCGTTTGACAGGGGATTAGAGAGATGAAGGCTTTGGGGAAAAAATATTATTTTAGAGCAGACATTTTTATCGAACGAACTTCAGGCATCCTTCTGAAATAAATTGGTTGGTACCTATTGAAATCGATCAATTTATTGAAGGTTTTCTGGTGAGTCAACACCTATAAATAGGCTATTTGACTACATTAACAAGATAAAGTTAAAAACTACAACCCGACTACGTGAAAATTATAAAAGTTTGAAACATTTACATTGACAGAATAGAATGACGTATCGGTCATATTTGATAGGCATAGAGTTGAAAATGAAAATAGGTCGTAGGTATTGTAATTTTTCTCTATGGGGCCTGCAGCCTGCGGCTACCTAAACTTTGATACGCGTTTTGAAGGCTTATTCGGGGTCGGAGCCCTAAATCCTATAGCCTATAACCATCGGGGTATTGAGACGAATCAATCGATACATAATTTGTTGAAATCGAACCAGTAGTTTCAGCGCTACGTGGGAACAAAGAAATCGGCCACATACATACAAACATACAAACATACAAATATACAAACATACAAACATAGGGTGCTAACCTCATAACCCTCCCCTGTCGGTAGTCGGGTAAAAATAGGTTCCAAATTGTCTTCATCCTAGTCAGTGACAACGTAACAAAGCGTAATCAGGTGGTTATTACTAAAAATATGCCAATTTTAGGTAAAAAAACACGTTTAAAATTTCATTTTTTTTACTTGTGATCACGTGACCGAAAACGCTCTGCGTTTGGTACGATCGCTGGTGACGTCCCAGTATTAGATTACAGTGTCAATGAGTTCTTCTTGTTAGGTGTGGTGTGGCGTGTGACGTCGTTGCTCAGAGCACGGGAGCCATGACAGAGATTATCGTTTTGGCGTGCGATTATTTTATTCAAACTTTAAAATTAGTTTTCATAACTAATACGACTGGCCTTGAAGAAGTATTAATTACACTTTGAATTATTTTTATCAGACAATACGTTAGAATTATTTCCCAGTAGTAGTCAAGTAGCCTATTAAATGTTGGAATATTCACACAGGAAGTAATGTTGGACTATTCACACAGGATCCTGTAACCTTAGGCTAAGCAGAGAAATATCCAGTTCTTTAGGCTAAGCATGGTAAAATAGGCCTGAATGAAATGATAGGGAATTATAATAATTTGCCGTGTTAATAATTTGGAAGGGAGGTAAACAATATCCCTGGGACGGACATAGGCTACTTTAAAAGCGCATGCAAGGCCACGGGCAGAAGCTATAGTAGCTTTATTAACTTTGAAACAGCTGTAGTACAAGTGTGCAATAAACACCGCTGCTGGTTGCATTTTCATAATAAAACGAACATGGGTAATAAAGACCCCATTATCTGTGTGTTGAATTAGCTAATGGATTGGGACAGTTATAAAAGCATTGTGCGACTGTTTGTGGTGTTCGTGTTTGGTTAACAGATAGCTTTTATGAAGTGTTTGTTTATTTTGTAGTTTTTGTATTTTGAAGCCATTTATTTTGGAGTTTGAAGCCAGAACTTTAGCTATTTGGCACGAGTTTCCAAGAACGCGAAAATAATGTCACCTAGGGTGTAGTTATATACAGGGTATCCCGAAAATTAATGTCAACCTGAAAGTGGAAGTTAGGTTGGTTTATGACGACCCAGAAAAACCATAAATCATGGGTCTATCTTTAATGTTTATTGAATTATAGGGTTTTTACTGAAAATCATAAATTTACTGCCCGGAGCCAAACTTTCGTACGCTGCTGTGACTACAGATGTCATTAAAAAAATAAAATTCACATTTTTTTTAATCACAAACTCATTAACCATTTATGTGAGAAATCGACGACCTCTCTGGCGCGGTGGGCGAAGGTCCGCCTGCGACGCAGGAGGTTGCGGGTTCGATTCCCGCCTCGGGACATATATTTGTACGATCTGCAGATATTTGTTCCGGGTGTTCTGGTCGTTTTCTATGTATAATAAAGAATATCTATCTATGTAATGTATTGTATTATGTTTAGCAGTTATCTAGTATACCCATAACACAAGCTCCGCTTAGCTTGGTGCTAGATAATGCTGTGTAAATTGTCCAGCAATATTTATTTATTAAACAAAAGCCAAATTTTTGAAAAAAAATAATCATATTAGTTCGGTTTTTGCATCAATCACTTTCAACAGGTTAACTTTGACTCTTAATACTGAAAAAAGTCTAACACGATACGGCTTACTCTTAAGGCGAATTGTAAGGGTAAAAGACGAAAACGACGTCTTTTTGGACAATGTTTCTGACGAAAATATAGATCGTGAACGTTTGAAATTTATATATCCGGTAACACATATCTTAAAGTATCTAGTGCCGGTTCCAAATGCTTGCCGGTAGTTATAGTTAGCACTCAGAACAAGGTTGAAGTAACAATATCTTCAGGTAATTGAGCACACTTTTTGACGGTGTGTCTTATTCGTTTACTACCAAACTCAGTATAGTTATTTCTATAGCTCGTACGCTTCTATTGCCGGTCCATTTGTTTTCAAATGAAGTCAAAATAAGGAGTTTTAACGTAAAAACTATTTGCGCCTATTAAAACATCACTCTCCCACAAACGTTTGCTCGCAAAATATGATCAGGCAATGTTGTAGTACCAACAACTGACCGAACGAGGGCGCGGGCTCGCGGACGACACGGGGCGCGCGGCGCGCGCTAGGAGAAAACGCGACGTTGCAAGCTCTCGTACATGCCGCCGGCGGCGGCGCCGGCTCGCACTATGAGCGACGTTGCCAGATCTTGCTTTAGTACCTATGTTATGTGTATTGTATGATCGCGCACGTGAGTCTCACTCAAGCAGTTTCAAAAATAAAAGTAGGTACATAATTTCTAAAATGCAGTGTTATTTTTTGTATCGAATATTTCTTCTGGAGTTGTGTTTTAGTCTTATAATTATATTATGGCAAATAAACGTGGACAGAAACGTCGAGTTCCATCGAAGTGGTTGCAAAATGTAAATCACGTCATGCAAATGCTTTAAAAGCACAAGTTCGGCAAATGGGTGATGCTGTTGAGTAAGTAACCTATCTTGTACTATGCTATACCGGTAATAAATAATTGTTTAGTCTTCCTAGTCAAGTTCTCAGGCATAATCTAATATCGATGCATCGATGCATGGAGTAGAGTAGTGCCGTTACAGAGACTTACCTATGTAAATTCCTTTTATTCCTTTACTACTTAGGTTGGTACCTAGCCAATACTGTGTAGTACCTAACTCTTGATTTATACTCATTCAAATAACGATTTTCGCATCCCAATTAACCCTCAATTTTAGGGGTCCGTACCCAAAGGGTAAAACGTGACCCTATTACTAAGACTCCGCTGTCCGTCTATCCGTCTGTCACCAGGCTGTATCTCGATGAACCGTGGTAGTTAGACAATTGAAATTTTCACAGACTCTGTCTTTCAGTATTTCTGTTGCCACTATAAAAACAAATACTAAAAAACAGAATAAAATATATATTTAAGGGGGCTCCCATACAAAAAACGTAATTTTTTTGTTCGTTGTTATAGATAACAGTACGGAACCCTTCGTGCGTGAGTCTGACTCGCACTTGGTCGGTTTTATTTATGATGCCATTGGTTAAAACATATCGAGAGGAGAAACTTTAGTAATGGTCACAAATGAATTACATTATTTTTTTTTACTACGTACCTAAATATTTAGTTCGTTACTTGGATATTATATTATATTTGTATTATAGGGATTTTACTAAAGATCTAGCTAGTACCTATTAGCTACCAGCATCGTGTCTCAATACTAGCTTTTTACTCGCACAACTTTTACATACCTAATAAATGTAACTTAGGTACTTATCTACCTATATAATTTTGTATTTCAGGCAACCACAAATATCTGAATCTGCAATAGAAATTAACACGGATTCTGTTGCACATAGCAGTCGTAATGTGGACACGGAAACATGCAACGTGACAATTGATGATAGTGAATTGTCATTCAATATATCAATAGAGTCCAAGCGGTAAGAAATTTACCAAATTCTATTATGTTGCCTACCCACTGTATTTTTCGCACATATACGGTTTTGCCAATCCTATCGGGAATTACGGGTGTTCTATTTAATTATTTATATTTTGCTTGTGAGTCAATATTACTGTTAATTATTCTTCTTTCAGCTGAAAGAACCTAAAAGAAGAAAAAAGGCTTCAGCAACTTCTTTTTCCCCCGACCAGCCATCTACCAGCTCACCTCTTGTAGGTTACTTGAAGTTCTGTAGAACTGTATTTTTAACGCTAAGCTCTTCTAATCGTACCTATCCCATCGGGGGATACCATGTCATGTATTTTTCTTATTATTACCTTGTTTACCTACCATATTCTATGAAATATTAATTTCCTATACATTGAAACTTACTGTTTTTTTCACGCAAAGCACTACTATGTCCCTTAGAGAATATTTTTTCTTGCAGGTCAATAAATATATTTATTTCTTTATTTTTCAGTAAAAGAAGATAAAGGGTTCCGGTAAATTACTTCTTTCCGGATCAACTTACCACGTCATAAATACCAACCTCTTACCTAGCGCTGAAAACAAAGATGAATAAAAATAAAACGCCAAGTGCGACTCGGACTCGCGCAACGAGGGTTCCGTAACTAAACATTATATTAATTATATAAATAAAAGAACTTGTTTCTTGCCCAATATCATGATTCTAGCCCTATAGGTTTTGGTCCATGGCGAGAATCAAAATAATGTTTTTTTTGTGATTAGACAACAATATAAGAATTTCCGCATTTTTCCTTTATTTGTGCTATAAGACCTTGCTTCTTGCCAAATTTCATGGTTCTAGGTCAACGGGAAGTACCCTATAGGTTTTGTGTGCATGTGATACCCTTGAAAAATAAAAAAAGGACATAAACGGCTGTAACTTTTGATTACGTTGACTTAGAAGTTTGATTTATATCGAGGCTCCAAAAGGTTACGAACCTGAGTATATGTTATTAATATGTATACCTTACTACTAGTAACCTACCTACCTACCATCTGATCTACTCCTTCTACAGGACCGGAAACTCCTGTTACCCGGACTCTTATGAGTCCGGTGTCCTCGGGCACCATGGATTAATTTTACACCCATCTATCGTAGTTTAATTTAATTATTATGTACCAAACTAGTTTCTTAATTTGTAGGTATCTGTTGTTTATAAACTATGTACTTCTACACACATCTAGACTTGTTTATTTCAGCTACTTTCACAGTATTATGTCTTATGTTGCAAAATATATAAATAAATAAATTCAAACAAATTGTCAAAACCTTTCTGTGCAAAAAGGCTTACTACAAAATATCAGATTATTTAGAAGATAAAAAAGCTTGGGACGGGTTTTGCTCCAACTCGAAAAATAACAACTAACAGGCTAAAGGTTTCTTAGTCGCTTCTTTACTTTTTGTCTACATACCGAAGCGACAGAAATCAAAAGTACCACTTTATTTCCGTGTCAGTGTTTTATTTTAAGAATTTGACCTTTTCTAAGTGTACATTTTTGTATTTATGGAAATAAAGAATTTTTGATTTTGATTCTTTTGTTGGTGGTTATAATTATGATAAATAAATAAATGGTGTGAATTTTAACACGTTTCTGAGAAAAGAGGGTTGACAGACGGTCAACAAAGTGATTCTATACGGGTTCTTTTTTTTCTTTTGAGTTACAGAACCCTAAAAATGACAAGATAGTGAATTTATATTTTCATGCAGAGTGTATTCATCAATATTAATAAAAACTTAACTAGTATATGCTGATGATGATGATGATAAATAAAACTTCAACAAAAATTAGTTTAATAATATTCGTTTTACTAAAATACTATTAGACCTATGCAGTTTACAGATAAAAACTAGATATTTTGTTTAGTAATGTTAGCCTAACCATTCTCTACACATATAATATTTTGATACAATTACTCCTTTGAACTGTTTCTCTCAAGGATCTCTCTGTTCGCCATTACTCTGTGATACGTACTACACTTGTGCGCGCCATCTAACGGCAGTGGAGCGTATTATTTGGATAGGGTATATCGACTAAGGTTCCAGGACCGCGCGCGCTCGGTTTTTTGAATCGATAACATGCACTCCTTGCTGCATAGATGGCGCGGGGGTGTCCCCGCTCGGCTGCCAAATGCCCAAGGTCATTTGCCTTACTATTCACCTTAAATTTGTGATTCGTTGGTTGGTTGTTCGTACGTAAAAAGCCTATAACTCAGAAACGAAAGGAGATATAGATCCATGATTTTCTGAAGAACCTAGCCCAGTGATAGACGGATGGACAGACAAACAGACAGCGGAGTCTTTGCATTATGGTCCCGTGGGCAACTGCTTGTCGTGGGTACGAAACCCTAAAAATTACTTAGAAATTAGATACCTTTCATTTGACGCAAGCTCTTAAATTAATCGAATATAGAATATCATCATCATCATCATCATCCTATAGCCTATAGTAGTCCACTGTTGGACATAGGCCTCCCCTAATGAGCGCCATAGCGCCCTGTCTTCAGCTTGACGCATCCAGCATCTGCTGGATCTTTCGCAAATCATCATCCCACAGAGAAGATGACGAATTCATTACGGATGTAAGCGGGCTAACTACGAACCTACGAAATCTACAAGTAGCTCAAAAAATTCGTATACGTTTTTGTACGCAAATACTTAAATATTGTTATTGTATTAATTATGTAATATATTGTATTGTATTATGTATATCAGTTATCTAGTACCCATAACACAAGCTCTGCTTAGCTTGGGGCTAGATAATGCTGTGTGAATTGTCCAGCATTATTTATTATTATTATTATTATTTATTGGTACGAGCGGGGTCTCTTACCACAAGCAAACTTTGCTTAAAAGGAGACTCCAGAACCTGTATATGTAGTTTTTAAGTAATTGATTTTTTTTTTTTTTTCAAGCTAGGAAGAATAGTAACCTCTACTGAAGCATAGGTTAGATAGATGACCTTTCGTAAGTGAAGAGTGGACGAGAGAAACGGACCTCAACACCCAACGGGAATAATAAATCTAAATTGCTTTGGAGAAAGCCCTTTTTGTGCTATAAAGTTAATGCCGCCCTGTTTTTGTTAGTTTTTACCGAAATAAGTAGCACTTTAAGTTTAAGGTATGCCAATATTCTATACAACCGACAACCGCTGGAGTAAACGTGTTCTTGAGTGGAAACTACGACTCGGCAAACGTAGTGTAGGACGCCCTCTGACCAGGTGGGATGACGATTTGCGAAAGACTGCTGGTGGCATGCTGAAGATAGGGTGCTTTGGCGCTCATTAGGGGAGGCCTATGTCCAGCTGTGGATATAGTTTGATGATGATACAAGCTCTGCTTAGCTTAGGGTTAGATATTGCTGTGTGAATTGTCTAGCATTATATTACGGTATACCTACCTACCTGCTCTAATAAAGGTTCGTCTTATTAATTAAACATTATTTATCGTAACATAATTTATTTTAAATTTCGTTGTTCACTAAGTACCTAGTAATTTCCGTAAAATGTATATTTATTTTATTACTTTACTTTGCCATAAAAAGGAGCATCCTGTAGCTAAGCTCAGGCGCAGCGTTGTCACTCATTGGTCGTTGGCTGCGCGTGAGTGGCGGAGCGCTTGTGTGCTGCATGCCGCGACATACTACAAGACGGTGACACCGCTGTGTTTGTGTGCGTAACTGTCTAGCTTATCGTGTTTACAAATAACTATTTTTTATTATAAATTATATTTTAATTACTGCTATTTTTAGAGAACCTAGAACCTTTGTCTAGTTAAACCTATCTTAAGATTTAAGATACTATGAACCAAAAATATATAATCTTTCTGTCAATAAATAATATCTATCTATATCTCCGACCGATGTGGCGTGGTGGGCGAAGGTCTGCCTGCGACGCAGGAGGTTGCGGGTTCGATTCCCGCCTCGGGACAAATGTGTGTACGATCTGCAGACATTTGTTCAGGGTGTTCTGGTCGTTTTCTATGTATAGTAAAAATATTTAGCTATGTATTGTATTATACTATGTTTAACAGTTATCTAGTACCCATAACACAAGCTCTGCTTAGCTTGGGGCTAGATAATGCTGTGTGAATTGTCCAGCATTATTTATTTATTTATTTATCTATCTATCTTCCAGGTATCAGCTTGGATAACAGACCTGATCCTGTCTCACGCGACGCTGGAGGAGCGAAAGGCGGCGCTGGCGTGCGTGCTGCGCATTGCAAACACCTGCTGGAATGTGGGGAACTTCAATACGGCCATGGAAATTGTAGCAGGGCTCAAGTAAGTAGCCGATATCCTTCAAAATAAAACCGGCCAAGTGCGAGTCGGACTCGCACACGAAGGGTTCCGTGCAATTATCTATAAAAATGGCAAAAAAATATGTCTGTTGTATGGGTGGTCCCTTAAATCTTTGTTTTGTTTTGTTTTCTTTTAATTTAATTATTTATTTTTAAAGAGAATACATATCTAAATATTATCTGAATATTTCAAGCGTCTACCTGTTGCCGTTATCAATATCGAGCAAAAACGAGCAAAAAAAAAACACATTTGTTGTATGGGAGCCCCCTTAAATATTAATTTTTTAATCTGTTTTTTAGTATTTTTTTGTTATAGCGGCAATCAGAAGACTGGCCAGGTATTATGCCTTTCCACATAACCACGTCGTCAAGTTTTTTATTTTACAATTTTTTTTTTCGGTCCCGACACAAAAAGTTTTGTTATGAGTTTGACGGGTGGATCTATGTGTCTATGTGTGTATCTGTGGGGTGTTGCGGCATCATAGCTCCCAAACGGATGATTTTGATTGTTTATTTTATCAAAAGCAGACTTGATCGAGTGTTCTAAGGATGAAAAGTCTGGTCAAGTGTGTGTTAAAATTTTTTTTTTTTGTTAAATACCTTTATCTACCCGTGCGAAACCGGGGCGGGACGCTAGTAAACAATAAGATAATGAGTATCTTGAAACATAAGTAGAGCTCCGTATGTCATGAAAACGCCGGTTGTGAGTTTCACTTGATTATATTTATTATACTAAACAATTTTCCCCACACATCTGGGAATCGTCTAACTAATGTTATCCACACAGTAAACATTCCAAATCCATTTTTATTATTTATCACACTTGTCTTTTGTTTTGCTTCATCATGACCGAATGGCCCCGTTTTCTTCTTCTTCTTTATTTTTGATCTCCTCAGTGTGTCCAATCCACAGGTGTTTCCAGCCAGTATTCTTAACTCAATTCTTTTTAAAATGCTAAGCAACCTTTGAAATCATGACACGTATAGTCACCGGCATCAAATACCTGGTGCAGCGACCGCGGCGGGCCTTTACCTTTGAACAGGTCACATCACATCGGGGTAGATATATCGATTTCTATTGTAAATTCTAGTTCCAATCTGTTTATAATCCAGTTAATGGATGTAATTTTCATTGTTAATTAATTGATATACCCTGAGATGAAAGTAAAAAGGGAGGTTAGGTACTAGCTTATCGAAAGTGGAAGACTCAAGTTAGCTCCAATTAGGTCCACCCACCTCAGTCATAGTCAGACCGGCGGCGCTGCTGCCAGTGTTCGTGTTTCGCTTGCTACGATTATTTCGCCATTCAAAGACAGGGATAGAAAGATACAATACATTCGTGCGTAAAAAGAAATAGCAATACACAGTTTTTTGCGAGTCACGGTGCTTGTGTAGCGTATTGTTGTCTCGGTCGTACTTCGGTCTAGGTACGACCTTTCATATTTGTTGTTCATTAGGTATAAATTATTCCCTAGGACTTGAAATAGTGTGTGTCTTTGCGATTGGTTGTTACAAAACACATGCCATTTGTTGAGTTAGCGCTGGGAGATCATGACGTATCTCCTCTTTCTTAATTTCATCTCAGGCAATACTCGTACCTATCCTCCGATACAAAATCCTGGATATATTTTGTATATAGAGAGGTAACAAAACCTAAGGAAGGTGGAAAATATTTAACGACATTGGTATCAACGAAGCAAAGCACAGAAGCTTGAAACAATGTTTTGTTTTGAAAGTTCATTTTAATCTCTCGGTTGTTTTCGAATTCAAATTCAAACATTTTTCAAATAAAAACGGGCTAGTTATAAGGGCTTTGTCAATTGTCTTAGGGCTGTGTCAATTGTCCAGCATTAATATATTATTTATCATTATTTATTATCTGTCTGATTGACATAAATTATCTTAGATTGTAAATCTGAGTAGGTATATCATGTTGTTAATTTTATTCATATTTTCAATGTTTAATTTTAATTAAAAATAAGAGAATATTATCAGAGGAAGGAAGACTGAAGAAAAAAAGAAGATGACAGAAGAAAGAAGAGATAGTACAGCTGGCAGGGGTTTCTTTCGGCCTTCAGCTGTAAGAGAGACTGTAGGCCGGCGGAAACTACTTGCTGGCTCTACTTTATAACAACGGTGGAGAAGATAGAAGAAAGAACAAGAAAAGAACACAGTCCCTAGTTACACACGACCTAGTTCGTTTGTTACTTGCATAATTATAACCATAAAACAAGCTCTGTTTAGCTTAGGGCTAATGCCTTACTGGAAAATGCAGACAAAAAGCGTGACCTCTAAAGAAATATACCTACTGACATTTCAGCCAATGGAAGAAAATGTGTTCATATAATTTTCAACTTCAATTTCCTTTATTTGCTAACATGTACGTACAATTCATTCTTAGTCTATGTAAATGGCTAGGTGTAGAAATCATTTAGAACGGGATATTTACCATGATTCAATTTTTGAGTTTTCCAATATTTCGGCACAGTTTCATGCGCCATGATCACGGAAGAACTAAAGTCACTGCGAGTTGGTTTTTATTGGCAGACATACCGATCTGAACAGATTTTGTAGGGAAAAATTCGATTTTTACGTAAAACGTATCTTTCCCTACAAAATCTGTGATACAAACTAGACCAGTTACACGTCATCTAACCGCAGAGGATCGTATTATTGGGTTGATTAGGGCACTACCTGGGCTGCTGAATCGAAAACAAGCACTCTTTGCTGCATATAGGCGCGCGGACATGCCCAAGGTCATTTGCCATACTATTCGCCTTAAATTGGTTCACGGAATAGTAACATTTATCTAGTAAAAATTGTTTTAGCTTTTTGCAAAAAAGTGTATGTTTGTCCTCGTTTTTTATGCATTCAGGTATTTTGTTATATATTCTAGATAGTCTGTGGTATGGACTTAGTCTTGCTAGTTCAAGTTTGGATGGCGGTAGGTAATACTATTTTGTTTTTGTTCCGTCTGTTATACTCATTGTTTATGTCGTGATTGGTTTTAAAGAGACTTTTGTGTTTCCTGACAAATAATACGGCTTGCATGATATAGATAGGTGGTAATGGTAATGTCATATAAATTGTTTTCCAATCGCAAACTTTGCGGCAGTTGGAAAAATGTTTAGTAGTTTTAAAGTCAAAATCAAAGATAGAATAAGCGAGTGAAGCAAGCCGCGTTTTTTTATGAATACTTTGTATACAATTATACCGGCTTTTTATGTATATTTTGTATACTTAGATAAATAGAATTTACAGAAAATTTTGCTGATTTGTATTATAATTCAAACTTATTTCGTAATTCACGAAAAAACCTGACAGTTCCTATAAAACCCCCGCAGGCAGGACACCAACCTAAACAGCCTGACATGTCAGGTATAAACCTGATATCTAGTGCACCCTAAATGCATCCCAAAACTATGATTATCGCAATCGGACAAGGCTTGTTAATATCTACGCGGTAGTCGTTACCCAGAGCGGTAACGATAAGTTTCGTTTGGATATCGCGTTCGTGCGGTCCGCACTCCTTGGTATTCCATCGGTAGGATTACCGAATCCCCTCGGAATTCGGTACCGCTCTGGGTACCAAATACCTCATTGGTCTGATGAACCGGCCTTTAACATACCTAAATTAAATATTGCGACAAAATGAGAACCTTCTTCTCTGAAGGTGGTTTAGAACTACGACATTATGTCGCAACCACAGTTGTCCACAAGAAATCTTAGATCCCATTTCAAGATTGAACTTCATTTATTAAAACGCTCTCGCATCCGCTTCTCGCTACCACTCAGGCCAAACCATGACCAAACAAATTACTGAAAATTGCTGGGATATCAGCCGTATGATCAGATGAAGGTCTGGTCAGGTTTTCTATAAATAAAATGACGCTAAAAATTGTTCGCCGATCGCCGGTTTTTTTTTTTAGGTTTTTAGTAGATACATATAAATCTATAGGTCAGCTCACACCGAGACGCGACGTGACGTGACGCTGCACGCACATTATAAGATGTGATTCAAAATATAATCATCATCAGCCAATATTAGTCCACTGCTGGACATAGGCCTCCCCTAATGAGCGATATAGCGCCCTGTCTTCAGCTAGCCATAGCCAAAATTGTTATCCCACCAGGTCGGTGGGCGTCCTACACTACGTTTGCCGAGTCACGGTCTCCACTCAAGAACACGTTTACCCCAGCGGTTGTCGGTTCTCCACGAGATATGGCCATGGCCAGCCTACTGCCTTTTCAGCTTGCTGATCCTTTGAGCTATTTCGATAACCTTGGTTCTCTGTCGGATGTATTGGTTACGAATCTATTCTTCAGAGAAACTATTCGATTCAAAATGTAACTTTATTTATTACGCAAAAAAATACAAATTTTAGTCTCGAGATGCCTCGCGTCTCGTTGCGTCGCGTTTCAGCCTGAGCTGACCTGTCAGAACATTTATATTTTTTCCCTGCGATGAAATGGATACCGTATATCTATTTAGGGCGAGAGGTTGTTTCATGACCGCTTGTTAATTTATTTGTTACCAGACGTTCATACCTACACAATGTACTGTGTGTTACGAAGCAAAATGATTATCTATCTAACAAAGTATCAGATCGCTCCCGCGTCCGCTCCGCTACTCGCTCACACTCCAGCCGACCTGCTGACCACAGAATCTCTCTGACCCATCTCAACGTCGAACCTCGTCGCTTCATGCATAAATATTATTTTATATCGTTCTGGACATGTCACATGTTGAGTTCTAAGATTCTGTGAAACGGATGAAAATGGACCTACATTTCAGTTTCATCTGGGCCATGTTGTTGACCTCTGTAGCATAGTGGGTAAAGGAGCGCTTGCGTGTTCGATTCCCGCCGTGACAAATTTTAATGTCTGTACTATTTTCAAATACTTTTCCCGGTGTTTATATGTATAATAAATAAAACCAACAATGTAATATATTGTTTTAAGTATAATACAGTTTTGGTACCTGACGGTTTAGAGTAACTCTCCAAAATGCGCAAGTTATTGTTAATATAGATATTTGTAGATCCTTAAACATTATTCACTCGACGGGAATCGAACTGACAACTGTCTAAAGCACATCCCCACCCCTACATCACAGAAGTCATTAAAAACTCGTGATTATAACGTGGCTTCTAATTTAAAATGAAAATCGATAGCATTAATATTCAAAGCTCCATAGCCCGTAGTCATTAAAAAATAACTTATAACCGACTTGGCTCAGTGAAATCTCAACCTTTAGGGTTGCCAGGTTTGAATCACACTAAGGATCTGGCGACAGCTGCTTGCAACTTCAATTTCGTAAATTTTCATGTTCCGTAATACCAAAAATGATGCCTAAAAATTGTTATTCTGTAACTAGACAAAATAAGCTATGGTTCCTTATCAAACAAAACATAAGTTTTTGTTGATTTTAATACAAAACAAATAGGACGAAAAAATGTCATTTACGATGTAAAAATATGCAGAATCGCATTTTTCGTATTTTTCTTACATTTCATTATAGGCGTGTATTATGAAGAAAAAAAACAACCAGGGACCTAGATAAATACTATTCGAATACAAAAAACAACATGGTGGAAATATGCTCGAATTACAAATCATTTTGGCAGCACGTTTGTATGGGTAAATCATCATCCGCAGGCCCCTTAAGGCTGGTATTTCTAAAAAATACACCATTTCCATGATCTTTGAGATCCTACTGCTGTTTAAATATGAAATAGGATTCTTATACTCCTACACCTAATATTCCATTTCACTCTGTACAGCGCCAAGATAGTTTTCTGATTAGTTGCATACGTCTGATGAAAAAACATATCGAAAATATCTCAATTATGATA
This sequence comes from Eupithecia exiguata, assembly GCA_947086465.1. Classification (NCBI taxonomy): domain Eukaryota; kingdom Metazoa; phylum Arthropoda; class Insecta; order Lepidoptera; family Geometridae; genus Eupithecia; species Eupithecia exiguata. The sequence goes on from OX352256.1 coordinate 4,935,157, forward strand.
CATATTTGCCTTCTTCTCCGAACCAATATGACTTACTGACTTGATCTTTATGTTGAAAAATAAAACAAAAGGCAGGGTAACAGATTAGCCAAAATAAATATTTGATTACTTGAACAGTACCTACTCTTTTAATTAAAAGAAATCTTGATTATTGCACTCGCGCTCTGCTATGTCCCGCTCTTACGAACGCGAAATCCTATACCTATCCTTCTCACAAAATGGCGTCGTGTAGTCCCTTTAAATCTATTTGAACCAAACACCACCAAACACCAAACATTTGTAAACACCTTTAATATTAAAACTAGTTTAGTAACTATTTTATTGAAAGTATTCACCATTATCGTCTTGTATAATTAGTAAGGTCTATTTGATTATTTTATTTGTTTTTAGCACTCTTCTTGCCTGAGAAACAGGTTATCACCTAGTTCAGGCACACGCATTGTTTTAAATCCATTAGAATAAGATTACATACTTTTTTGTTATCCTTTTGGTCCTTAGATATTTTTGAATAAATTATTTTATTTTATTTTTTATTTTATTTTCATCCCTCCATCTCGGAAAGAGTATTTTTGCTTTTCGATATCTTAAATTTATTCAGAATTGAATTAAGAACATCGTGTGCACGATGAGCTAAATTTAATTTACTTTATCCTCTAGCGGATAAAAACAACTTTTGCACTCAGATATCGAAGAGCAAAAATACTCTTTCCTCGCTGAGGTGGGATGAAAAGTTACGTGTTGCACTCGAGTGCAAAGATTTTTTACCTCGTGCTCTTTTGATTCCCTCGCTAACGCTCAGGATTAAAATTTTTGAATCAGAATCCTTCGCTGGCTCGGTCATCGAAATTGAGCACGCGGTTAAAAAGTAACTTTGCACTCTTGTATAACAAATAACTATTGTTACCGACTTCAGGAGGAGGTTCTATTTGAGAGTTTTCACCTCAGTACTATGAAAGACCGATTTCAGCAAAAAATTGCGTATTAAGTATCACTGTTTCAGTGATGTGCTTAGTAGGCTTAGGGTCACACAAATTTTTTAAAATATTCCAGGTACGGTGGCCATTTTACTATTTTTTTTTATATTATGTGAAAATTCAACTTTGTCTCGCTCAAACGTTTTTCACTTTCAATCAAAAATTTTGTAACTTGCATTACTTTTAGAAAGCTGATCATTTCATGCAAGAAAGTAAGGTTTATAACGGTCATTTATTACAAAAAAGAATCTTTAAATTCCACAAAAAACTGTTTTAACTGTTCCGCCCGAAAAACCTCAAAAAATCGCAAAAAATCATAACCCTAAACCCACGAAACATTGGATGGCTTTGCTGCCATACTCCGTAAAAAGACCGCGTCCCTGATGCGCAGGCTGCGTGGCAGCCCCAACACCATCCTAAAGACAATAGCCGGTAGGATCAACTGTGGCCATGTGGGATCAACTGTGGCCATGAGGAAGCAATGCCATGTGGGAGCACATGGCATTGCTTCGTGCGGAGGGTGATCTAATTTTTTATATATTTCTTAGATATTATATTGAGTGAAAATTAACTAACCCTAGTGATAAGATTTTGTAAGTACTAACAAACTGGATCTATTGTGTTGTCCGAAATAAAAGATTTTTATTTTTTTATTCATTTTATTTTCATTTATTGGGGAACATACCTACATAGGGTATTTTTAGGTAACTCCGGAGACGACGTCACTGTTCACCACTTGGTCCACCCTGTATAATGAGTTCCATAGACTGATGTAGGTACTAACGATAGAAGTAGTAACCCTAGAGTAGCGGCTACCGGTCCAAGGTCGCTACAAATGGGCTATCGAAGGCACTCCGAATACTCGGCATAGGCGAAGCCCGGGGCTTGCATATTTTATGTTAGCTAGTTTCATTTTAGGTGGAAAGCAAGCTGTGTGGCACACTTTAAGGAGCATTTACACAGCATCCATTTTATATTTATAATAATAATTACGTTTATAAGGTAGGTAAAACAATCTTTATCAAGGAAGGAGGTCCCTAAGATACAGGTTTATCCTAGTTCGGGGATCAATGATGTAATAATTTTAAGGTTTTTTATTGTTACAGTGCTTACCCGCACTTTGGGTATCTCTAAGAAATGAAATAATTTCCCAAAAATTTTCGATTTCGTCGGGACTCGAACCCGCGCACAAAGATTTTCGGTTGAACCGACTAGGGTTTCGTGGTTTAGTTGGTTAGAGCACACTCGTACTGGAGTGGGGCGCGGGTTCGAGTCCCACCGAAATCGAAAATTTTTGGAAACTTATTTCATTTCTTAACAATTTTAAGTCTTAATTCTTTTCAATAAACGTAATCGTAAAGTAACGTAATGGATCAGTTGAGCTACTTGTAGATTGTTTGCAACAGTCTACAGTTAGCTCAATTGTTTCAATTATAAATACTATTTGTAATTTAATTCTTTTATTTGATTGTAATTTTCTTTGTTACCAACTTCAAGCTTACAAAATAAGCTCACAGACAAGTCGTTCAGACCAGATTTACTACAAATTTACCTATTCTCGCCGTTTTTACAAATAAATCTGAACCCACCGAACCCCATTTTAATAATATACTTAGGTAAAAGGTAGGTACTTCTCATAATGACATCTAAAAGTCTTTGAACTGGGTGGTAGGTTGGCACCTACATACAGGCAAGCTTTCATTAGTGATTTTTCGGGTTCTGTACCCTGTATAAGGGTAAAACGGGACCCTATTACTAAAACTCCGCTGTCCGTCTGTCACCAGGCTGTATCTCATGAACCGTGATAGTTAGACAGTTGAAATTTTCATAGATGATGTATTTCTGTTGCTGCTATAACAACAAATACTAAAAAACAATAAAATAAATATTTTAGGGGCTCCCATACAAGAAACGTGATTTTTTTGCTCGTTTTTGCTCGATTTTGACAACGGCAACAGGTAGACGCTTGAAATATTCTCAGAATATTTAGCTAAGTATTCTTTTTAAACAAATTCTGGCGCCACACGGGTACTGTGCACAGGGAGGTTATTCACTATGACCAAATCAAACGTCTTACACAGATACGACAAGATATCGCCGTGAAATCTGACAAAACCATATTCTCTAAGCTGTATTTGTAATTATCAACCGCGACACGGTACGGTTAGGGCACGATGTGAACTATCAAATAAACGTATTATATAGGACGTATTACAGTGCTCAAGTGTGTGCGCAAATACATACGAAGTCATGGTGTCAAATGTGAATCATCCCGAAGTTGTTGAACCTATCAAGTCTCGTAGCACTTTGTAGCGAGCGCCGTAGCACTTTCGTAGCAGTACGTAGCACTTTCGTAGCAGTACGTAGCACTTTCGTAGCAGTTCGTAGACGTTCGTAGCAGTTCGTAGCTCACTGATCTAATGGCAAAATGGCAGGTATTGAATAAACACTCAACGATTTTATACTATACTAGCTTCTGCCCGTGACTTTGCATGCCTTTTTTCGTTTTAGAAGTGGTTATGTCCGTCCCTGGTATATCATCTATTCTCATGACTTAAAGTGTGATTTTCATGAATGAACACGTCTAAATTTTGGCAACCAAAAGTTACATTTGACGACCGATGTGGTGCGGTGGGTGAAGGTCTGCCGACGCAGGAGGTTGCGGGTTCGATTCCCGCTACAGGACAAAGGTGTGTACGATACGCAGACATTTGTTCAGGGTGTTCTGGTCGTTTTCTATGTATAATAAAAATATTTATCTATGTATTGTATTATATTGTGTATATCAGTTAACTAGTACCCATAACACAAGTTCTGCTTAGCTTAGCTAGATAATGCTGTGTGAATGGTTCATTATTATTTATTTAATAAAAGGGAACGGATATATAGATAGATAGACAATTTTTTATTGTACCACACAAACACAGAAAACAATACAGAAATAAAAGCTATAAGAAGTACAAAGTACGGAGTCGGTTTTTTTGTTTCTTTTTTTCGTTTAGACGCACATTGACTAATACGCATAATGACCAATGAAAAAAGCATCATGAATACGTACAATGGCCAATCGCAAAATGACCAATACGTGAAATGACCAATGGAAATATCATCATGAATACGCAAAATGACCAATCGCAAAATGACCAATACGTGAAATGACCAATACGCCAAATGACCATTACGTCAATTGACCAATTTTTTAACCTCGACGCTTCGATCAAAAATAAGGAGTTCGCGGCCTCCCCCGTAGATACCTAGAGCCTTACAAAAATGTCACTCAAAATTGGGTTCGTTTTGTTTTGACGCAGACAGTTTGCGCAGAGCCTGACAAGTTTTTTCCATACGGAACAAGAGATTGGTGGAGTCGAATTCATTTTATTTTATTTTGTAAGAAGGTAGGTACCTACCTGAGAATTAGATACCTACCTACTCAGTTTATTTTCTATAAGGATTAATTAACAGAATTCAGGTAAAGATAACGAATCATTTATTGATGAAACTATAAATTGGTGTCTCAACAGTAGGTATTTATACAAAAGGGTCATTTCAGACATACAATAATTTAAACTTACAATACAATTTCAGGCAGGCACTCTAGATTAAAAAGAACTGGTTCCTGTCTGCGGCTTTGCACGAGTTTTTTTTACGGGAAAAAAATAAACGTTTTATAAATTCATACTTCTGGTAGGTAGGTAAGAACCTAGTCTTTCTTTTATTAGAGAGTCTACGCAAATGAAATTTTAGGGCGGGCCAACTAATTATTTTAAAAATCATCAACTAGTAATATTAAACTTATTTTTATGAAAAATATATTAATACATACTATAAATGAAAAAAAAAATTTAGAAGAAATAGCCTCTCCATTTATCAATTTAGAACAAAATTAATATTTTAACATAGGCAAACCAAACAACAATATTTTATGCTGATTTCACAAGTATATGACTCACATCTCAATATACGGGTAAAAAATGTATATAAACTTACTGAAAATAAGAAATTCCATCCTTTTTCAGCACTTTGGACGAGTGATTCTTGCATTTTTTGTACCCATGCTTTTTGTCTGAACGCTAAAATGACACTAGTTGAAAAGCTTTCCTAACATGTCAAAATGTATCTCTTTTGCTACTGAAGGTTGTGGCGTGCGCATTGTGAATCTAAGGGGGGCCGGCAAAGCCGGACATTTTTGATCGATGCCTCGACGCAAAAAGATGGAAAATGAATCAGTAAATGTCAATTACGTCAGATAATGACAGAAAAATCAAAAACAAATATGTCATAAAAGACTGAAAATTTTGTTTCGTTGACTGCCATCTTGGATTTTTGTGTCTGTGAAACCATACACCGGTAGCGCCATAGACACAGGTCGGTGACGTCCCTCCTAGCCTAAAATTCATGATTTCATGATTGAACTTTTGTAAGCGAAGCCATAGAGAGCTTCGAATATAGGCTATAAACCATAGCTTTTATTAGTTTCCTATGAACCGGTGAATTAACCTACTAAATTGCATTGATTATACAGGGTGTGGCGTAAACACATTTCTGTTTGTTTACCACGTTTTAAAAAAAACTGTTCCTTTGGCACACAAATGGCAATTAGCATTTGATAGCACAGTTATCCAATTATGCTGTAACAAAAACAGATTGAAAAAAATCCTTGATTAGTAACCTTGGCATCGAAAAGAATGGAAAAGGGTAAAAAAACACGTCGACACGTCACAAAACTCAGATTACTTATATGTAAAACTAGGAAAGAAAGTGATCACTATGATTTTTTGTCCACTTCAATCTTTTTAAGGTAAAGAAGCGAACAAGAAACCTTTACCTTGTTAGAATGTTAGTTTTCGAGTTGGAGCAAAACTCGTCCCAAGCTTTTTTATCCTCTACATAATCTGATATTTTATAGTAGGCCTTTTTACAAAGAATGTGTTTAACAATTTGTTTTAATTTATTTATTGACAATTTTTGCAACTCACTTGGAGTTTTGTTGTAGAAGCGTATACAATGCCCTTTAAAAAATTTAAGAGCGATAGCCACCAGACGCGAACCAATAAAAAAAAAACAGGCCAAGTGCGAGTCGGACTCACGCACGAAAGGTTCCGTACTATTATCTATAAAAACGGCAAAAAAATAACGTTTGTTGTATGGAAACCCCCTTAAATATTTATTTTATTCTGTTTTTTAGTATTTGTTGTTATAGCGGCAACAGAAATACATCATCTGTGAAAATTTTAACTGTCTAAATATCACGGTTCATGAGATACAGCCTAGTAAAATACGGACAGACGGACAGCGAAGTCTAGTAATAGGGTCCCGTTTTTACCCTTTGGGTACGGAACCCTAAAAAAAACGGTGGAGAAGTTAAAAAATGTTTAAAAACTCGTAATAATAGAAAACCTGCGTTCCTAACTCACTGCCTGCTATAATCCGACTTTATGAGCCTATAAATAAGCAAGAGCTTTTTATTAGACGTCATTTGTAAGAGTTACCGCTTTGTACTCAATTTGTATTTTTTGGGTGAAAAGCCTTGAGGTGTAATGCCGGAATTGGTCTCTTGTGAATTTTAATTTAGAATAGCAATAGAAAAAACTTTTTTCTATTGGTCACTCGTACAAGTAGGAACAAATATTTATAAAAGAGACACAGAGATAAACAACTTGCTCGAGTCACTAAAAGGTCCTTGTCTCAGCATAATGTTAGTCGCATAATGTTAATTTATGTTGTATGTATTATGTTTTAAAAGGGAAAACTATATTCGAAGAAAAGAAACAAATAAGAACTAGCTTTTACGACTGTAGACTATAGCAAACAATCTACAGTTAGCTCACAGCCGCGCGCGTCCCCAAGACGCTGGCTGCATTGCCCCGCTGTATAGCAATGCTGATGCGCTGCGCCAGATACTCACCAGCTCTCGGGTCACGCGTCGCTTCGACCAGACGTGAGAGATAATTTTAAAAACCTGGAGAGTCTTGCACCTAAAATAATTATAAACAAGCTGATATGTGATGAGTAAGCTCAAAAACTAAAAAAAAAGGTGTACAAGCATTTTCCGTTTCTATGGAAATAAAATATTTTTTGAAGATAAAAACTTTATTAACAAAGAAAATTACAATCAAATAATAGAATTAAATTAAAACTAGTATTTACAATTGCAACAATTGAGCTAACTGCAGACTGTTGCAAGATAAAAACTATTTGAAAAACATATGGTTTTGTTAAATATTTTTAAGTTAAACTTCACTGAACGTGCGTGAGTCGTGATTGCCAGTTTTTTGTTCTCAAAGGGATATTTCAGGCTTTATTGAAGGCTGACAACGCTAACCCTCTGGCTTTTGCTGAAAACAGCCTGCCTTTCAGTAAAAACCACCTGAAGACTATAATATTCCTATGCTACGGGTAAAGTGAATAATCTGTGACATTTTTTATGTCATCTGGAAAACCAAGTTAAATATGCGAAGAGTCTGTACTCGTAATTTAAAGCCGAAAGCGGGTTCCGTGGTTGTACGATTTTGTGAAATTTGAATACAGAATAAAGATTTTCTTCTCTTGACATTAGAACGTTAATTTCTATATAGGCTTTTTATTAGCACATAGACAAATTTTAATAGAATGCAATTATGAAAAGTAATTATTTATTTTATCTTCCAACAGATATTAATTACTTAGTTGATTCTAAGGTTATTTTCGCGAGAACTCATAATAAAACACTGTTTTAACCGAATAGATCGCGTATATTATATATTTTGTTTATAACCTGACGTTCCGGAGGCTTTTCAGCTTCCATGGTCACAGGCAGACTGAGGTGACATTTGTCTTTACAAGTAATTTGAATTTTGCATATCTACCGTCAATTATACAACTTTAATTATAACGTTCCGTATGTACGCAGTAATCACTAACAGTGTCTTGATGGGTTGTAGCTATGACGTCAAACACAAACGGTCGTCAAAGTCTGTAGTCTATGAACATTCACTGGACGCAGTTCATTTTCTTCGCTTCGACAAAGCTCAAATACTAGCTAGAGAAAACCGTTTCATTCCTAGAATGCTCCGAGAAGCAATTGAAATTCAAAAACATCCAAATAATTTCAATAGAGAAGATGGTTGGAGAGTACCTGCTGCTTGGGATCCAGTCCTACATCGAGTCAGGTCCCACACCCAGCAATCCATAGCTACAACCCATCAAGACACGTTAGTGATTACTGCGTACATACGGAACGTTATAATTAAAGTTGTATAATTGACGGTAGATATGCAAAATTCAAATTACTTGTAGACAAATGTCACCTCAGTCTGCCTATGACCATGGAAGCTGAAAAGCCTCCGAAACGTCAGGTTATAAACAAAATATAAAATATACGCGATCAATCCGGTTAAAACAGTGTTTTATTAATTAGTTGAGTTAATCTAAGTACCTAATATAGATAGCGAAGAAGTAGCGTACTGTAAAAATTGTACAAGGTAGATGTGTTTAAAATTTGTGGTGTTCGAGCTGCTTGTTAAATTGTCTAAGTGATCGAGATGTTGATTCAAACACCTTTATCTCAAAAATTTTGGTGAATTTATGGAACGGTTACAAAAATTTATGGAGCACTTTTTCGATAAAAAATGATTCTTGGTATTTCTAAAAAACCGACTACGCCGGATGCGGGGTCGAAGAATTCCCCGGTTCCGCCCATCGATGCATTCGTGCCGGCAAAACATCCATTTCTCTCTTGTAGCATCTGGCAACAGCTCAAGCCGAGGTTCGCGTCTAAGTGGTGGCCCTTGTGCGTGTTGCTTCAAGCTAACTTTACCGGCGAGACGCCCCCTGCGTCCGCAAAAAATCCGGTAACGCTGTCATGGCCATCTACGGACAGCATACAATACAATACAAAAACACTTTATTGTACACCAGAAAAAGAACATTACAAAAAGACATTACATGAGACAAGTACAATGGGCGGCCTTATCGCTTAGAAGCGATCTCTTCCAGGCAACCTTTGGATGGAAAGAATTATGTGAATTTAAGAAAGGCAGGGTGTGTACTAAAGATAGACTAATAAACACACAGCTAGATATACACATAAAATAACTATAATATACTAAAATATACTAAATAAATAAATAAATATTATGTACCAATCAATATTCACTATTCTGACAGCAAAAACTCCTTGACGCGAGATTTAAAAACTGGTAACGATACTGTTTAGCATATTAGTCCTTTCGAAAAAAGAACAGTTTTTCGACCCAACTAAGGATCGTGTCATAGTTCAGCTACGTCAATATTCAGACTTAGTCAGTGACATCAATAAACGGACGGATATGGCCGTAAATCACTGAAACGTGGCCGCACATTTTTATTAGTTGGTACTGCCCTATTTTGGATCTGAAAGCAGGGTTAGATGACTTCTGCTGGCTGGATAAGAGACGATTGGTAGGAAATTATTGGCGAAGGCGTATTTGACCAAGTTTTTATGAATTAGTAGCAGCGCCTCGCGGTTTCACCCGCGTAGTTCCCGTTCCCGTGGGAAGTCAGGGATAAAAAGTAGCCTATGTAGGTACTATTCCAGACCATAATTTATCTCTGTGCCAAATTTCATCCAGACCCGTTCAGCCGTTCTGACGTGATTGAGTAACAAACATCCATCCATCTATCCAAACTTTCACATTTATAATATTAGTAGGTTATTATTAATTGATATCCTACTGTAAAAACCCGACTTTTTTCAGTTTTTGGTAAAATTACGTTTTAATTTTTCCGAATTTGGTCACGAACCGTTAAATTTCTAGATTTTGGCTTTCTTTAGAAGAACAGGTACGAATTTTTGATAGCTTTTTAAAATATATAGGGTTATAAATAGGAACTTGCAAAAAGGTCTTGCAACTGTGTAGTCTATACTAAAATGCAAGGTTTTGGGCATTTGACAGTTTCCTTTCCTCTGTTGGAATCGTAAGAAAGGGCATTTAACACAGGTGCTTCAATTAAAACTTAGTTTTATCTGAGCAGGAACGGATTTTTGACAGCTTTCTGAAATACGGTCTTACAACTGTAGTCTACTGAAATACAGGGTTTCGGGCATGTGCCGGTTTCCTTTCCTTTGTTGGAATCGTAACAAAAGGCATTTCACACAGGTGCTTCCATTTCAACTTAGTTTCATTTGAGTTTCAGTCTGGTTCAGTTACTATTCAGTTTAACTTTAAACGTTTATGACTAACTAAAGTAAGTTATGATGTGCATTTGCATGTAAAAATAATAAAAGAAGCATTACAAAAACTACGAGTAAGCTTGTCTGCTGTGATTTAGTATTCCAGTATTTTATTTTGCAAACCTGATACATTGTGATAGATCTTACAAAATGTATATAGGTATGCTAGGTATTAATAATTGAAGCGAACAAAATCAATAACATTTTGTTTCTTATTTGATAATAATTACTATTATTAAGCTGTTTATGTATAAAATTTGACTTGTCTAAGTGCTTATTTTGTAAGCCTAAAGAAATAAAGTTATTGAATTTTGAATTTTATTAGGAGCCCTGTTAGGGCGCAATGCAACATGATTTGTTCAGATATTTGCGTGAGTATATCACATTTCTACTTTTTTTGTTGCTAATGAGCTGTATTTTCATGACGAATAAAAAAAAACATAATTTAGCTTGTTTTAAAAAACTATAAGCCCCGCTGTATGGCAATGCTGATGCGCTGCGCCAGATACCAGCTCTCGGGTCACGCGTCGCTTCGAGCAGACGCTCAGATAATTTTTTGAAAACCCGGAGAGCCTTGGCACCCCACGGACCCCACGGCATATAATTTAATTACTAAAAACCGACTTCAAAGTCCTTAGTATTTACGCTGTGTTTTAAGTTTTTCGGAGCAAATACTCCTAATAATGCCTTGGGAATCAAATTTTGATGGGTCTATCCCGGGAACAAAAATTCTCGGGTTTAAAAATATTGAAGTAGACAAAATTTAGATTAGTGGAATTTTCCTATTTTATTAATACCGAAAAATTGTTGGTACCTTTCAGATGGATCGCTCTGCAGACTTAAAAGATTAGTAGTGGTAATTTTTTCTACGTTTATAACATAATTTTAAAAATCATTAGGGTTCCGTACCCAAAGGGTAAAATGGCACCCTATTACTAAGACTCCGCTGTCCGTCTGTCACCAGGCTGTATCTCATAAACCGTGATAGACAGTTTAAATTTTCACAGATCATGTATTCCTGTTGTCGCTGTGACTCCGACTCACAGTTGGCTGGTTTTATAAAACCTATTTTTTCAACATATTGAAATCTACCGAAATATACAAACAGCTGACCATAGAACCTCCTATTCTGTTCTTTTTTGTTTCGTCAGTTAAAAACGGTGAGCTTTTTGCCATGAAACGTAACAAGCAAAAACCAAATACCGTCTACAAACTTTTGGCACTGTGCCCAACCCAAAGGCACACACAATACACGATAATGTTTCTCCAGTCTCCACTTACGTAGTACCTTGCGATAGCCTGTTGCAGAACAAAAGCTTTTTATTCTGCGTTTTTATAACCATATTTCAATAGATTTGCATTGAAGTTCGTCCGGGATTTAATAAATTAGTTTTGTGGTATGAAAAGCTTTTAAACCTTTATTAAAAGTATGATTGATATATATGTTACCGAAGGATAGCAAAACCCGTAAAATTATAAAAATCCGAGTCACTTTATAATTTTCCGGAAAATAATCAATTAGGCCGTAGCACTTACAATCTAACGCATTTAAACACGTAAAATTATGATTTTACGAAATCTATCTGTAAAATAATAAACAACTAAGTGACAGAACGCAAGACACCCGCTGATTGGCTGATTGGCCCTAGCCCCGCGCCGTCGATCTTTGGCTGTCATTCATAAGCCCAAATAATAACAACAAGGTTTTTGTTGCGTGTTTTTCAATTATTTGTGTTTTTAAATAGTTTGTTCATGTAATATCCATACTAAAATTGTAGAATTAGTAGTAACCAAACTTTCTGTGAACACAGACTCATGTCTGTGTGCACCTGCCACATCGACCAATCAGAAGGCAGTTTATTATTTTACGAGTGAAGTGATCGCCAGAGAATTCGTAAATCTGACGGTGACAGATACATATCATTTTTAATTTTTAATTTTTTTATGTTTCACAGTAAGTACTTATTTCATTGAACCGTAATTTGCTTTGTCCGTAAGCCTGTTACAGCCGAACCAACTCTTGGTTTCTCCACACACAAGTAAACAGACTAGAGGTTAACAAACAGTTTAAACTATTGTCAAATTATAACAAGCGAATGCGGATGACCTACCAAGTTTAGTAATATAGGTACCTATACTGGATGGATGGACAATATCAATAACAACTTTAAGAATTAAGATCTGGCACCTTCACAAACGGGTTCCTGATGATGAGCAGAACCTGCAGTTCACGCTAACAATAAATTACCAATAACCCTGTATATTCTTTGACAAAACAATGTATTTATTGAGTTCACGTCATAAAATGACGTCACTTATTATAAATACTATTTAATGGGTATTTTTCACGTTTAATTACCTTATTTTCCCGACATTTCGACAGGTTTACACACTGCCGTGGTCACGGGATGACACATGATTGATTAAACGCGATAAATACCCGTTAAATAATATTTATAAATATGTGTTCAGATCGCATAAGTTTAAAAATATTTATGACGTCACATATCATAAGATCTCGATGTTTCTACACATGACACATCTAATATGATTATGTGAAAATTCTCTCGAAAACTCATATACTGCTAAAAAACACAGGAACTTACATATTCAGTCGTGTAGCCTGGTCTCTCTGGGTATTTTCACATGTTCTATTGGAAAATTTGATTCGTTAAAATCGCTGTTGTTCGCAAACCTGTTTTAATTGGCGGTTTGGACAAAAGTTTTCGGTCTAAAGGATTCGTTATTCCGAGGTTTTAAAGCTGATATGTTTAGAATAGGTACCTACCTACTTCCAATCATACGGCGTTCGCGATTTGTTAAAATATTAATTACCTTGGGTTATCTCTGCTCCGATTCTGATGTTAGCACCCCTATCACATTACCGCGCGGAATCGAATTTGCGGAGCCGCAACTCGAGGTCCGCAGCGTGTCCGCGGCAGTTTCGCATCTAAGAAATGAAATTAGTTCCCAAAAATTTTCGATTTCGGCGTTTCGAGTTTCATGGTCGTAGGTTTTTGGTTTCAAACGAACTCGATTTAATTTACTGATGGTTTTGAGAGATTTCATCGAGAATAGAGATAAAAAAGTAAACCTTATGAGATTATATCATATAAAAATATTTATGACGTCACATATCATAAGATCTCGATGTTTCTACACATGACACATCTAATATGATTATGTGAAAATTCTCTCGAAAACTCATATACTGCTAAAAAACACAGGAACTTACATATTCAGTCGTGTAGCCTGGTCTCTCTGGGTATTTTCACATGTTCTATTGGAAAATTTGATTCGTTAAAATCGCTGTTGTTCGCAAACCTGTTTTAATTGGCGGTTTGGACAAAAGTTTTCGGTCTAAAGGATTCGTTATTCCGAGGTTTTAAAGCTGATATGTTTAGAATAGGTACCTACCTACTTCCAATCATACGGCGTTCGCGATTTGTTAAAATATTAATTACCTTGGGTTATCTCTGCTCCGATTCTGATGTTAGCACCCCTATCACATTACCGCGCGGAATCGAATTTGCGGAGCCGCAACTCGAGGTCCGCAGCGTGTCCGCGGCAGTTTCGCATCTAAGAAATGAAATTAGTTCCCAAAAATTTTCGATTTCGGCGTTTCGAGTTTCATGGTCGTAGGTTTTTGGTTTCAAACGAACTCGATTTAATTTACTGATGGTTTTGAGAGATTTCATCGAGAATAGAGATAAAAAAGTAAACCTTATGAGATTATATCAATGATGTTAATGCTTGGCCAGATGTTGCCCAGTTCCGCACCGACCATAGTATTTAAGGAATATAATCTTAAGCTTAGTTTTATATAAATATTGACCTGTATTTAAATCATATTATATTTAGACTTAGATAGGCAAAAAATATTGAATTACATTTTAAGTATTATACAAAAGTTTGTACAATACTTAAAATGTAATACAACATTGTGTGTAGTTTTGTTCGCTTCAATTTAGTAAGTACTGGTGGTTTATTTTTCGCTTCTTCCACTAGTGGACAAAAAATTGAAGCAAACAAAACCAACAACATTTTGTTTCTTATTTGATAATAATTACTATTTATTAAGCTGTTTATGTATTAAATTTGACTTGTCTAAGTGCTTATTTTGTAAGACTAAAGAAATAAAGTTATTAACTTATGACAATATTTTCAGAATATTGTATTTTATTCATTATTTTTTTGTACGTAGCGAGACAGAAGTTAAAGACAATCAAGCTCTCGATAACTTTTTCATGATAGTCAAACTGTACACACTGGTAGATATAAAGCGTAAAGCCGTAAAGCCAACAAGTGGCTCTGACGGAAGACCAGCGTTGGTTGCTAGCTTGCTAATCAACCAACTCATGCTGAGGCAGAGCCATTTTGTTACAGGGCTTACATTTTCGTATGTTAATCTAAGTTTATTGTGTATTTTAGTGTAAGTTTGTGTAAGTCTTTTAACAAATAAATTGATATTCTATTCTATCTCACTAATATTATAAACGTGAAAGTTTAGATGGATGGATGGATGTTTGTTCCTTTATCACGCCAGAACGGCAAAACGGATCTGGATGAAATTTGGCACAGAGATAGATTATAGTCTGGAATAGGACATAGGCTACTTTTTATCCCGAAATTCCTACGGGAACGGGAACTACGCGGGTGAAACCGCGAGGCGCTGCTAGTTCTATATAATTTACCTACTAAACGTACCTACTGGAGACACAAATTAGCCTGAACTATTTTTCTGTCTTCCCCAGATCCCACAAACTAAAACCCTTCTGGGGTGTGATCTCAGACGAGAGCGTGCCAGCTCTAGACTTCCTCTCAGCAGCTCTTCTCTCGGCGGAGTACGAAAGAGCACTGGGCCGCGCGCTGGCGTTGACGGAGTGTCGACTGATTCCTTTCTTCGGGGCGTTTCTAAGAGAGCTCAGGTAAGGCATAGGGATCAGACTAGGCTCATTTCGTGGCCATAAGGCCCAGTTTAGGTTTTAGCTCTCATAGCTACCAAAACGACCGCTCTATTTGGTGTACGAAAGAGCGTTGGGCTGAGCGCTTGCGTTGAACAGTGAGTTAGCTGATACCATTCTTCGGAGCGTTTTTACGGGAGCTTAGGTGAGGCTATAGCGACCATAGTGATCTGAACAGGCTCTTATATGTATTGCGACCATGTGTGGCTCTTAAAGTGACCACAGCAATTATGTATCATTTACAATAAATATAAATACTTAAATATAATTACTACAATTAATATAATTACTTGTAGCTTGATCAACGACCAATAGGCTATTTGACTACATCTCACTAATATTAGTAATATTATTAATCTCACTAATATTATAAACGTGAAAGTTTAGATGGATGGATAGATGGATGGATGTTTGTTCCTTTATCACGCCAGAACGGCTGAACGAATCTGGATGAAATTTGGCACAGAGATAGATTATAGTCTGGAATAGAACATAGGCTACTTTTTATCCCGGAATTCCCACGGGAACGGGAACTACGCGGGTGAAACCGCAAGGCGCTGCTAGTTTATTATAAACGTGAAAATTTAGATGGATGGATAGATAGATGGATGGATGTTTGTTCCTTTATCACGCCAGAACGGCAAAACGGATCTGGATGAAATTTTGCACAGAGATAGATTATAGTCTGGAATAGGACATAGGCTACTTTTTATCCCGAAATTCCTACGGGAACGGGAACTACGCGGGTGAAACCGCGAGGCGTTGCTAGTTAAAAATAAATTCCAAATTGTTTTCATCCTACTCAGTGACAACGTTACATATATTCCAATCCAATACATTTGACAATGTAAAAATAAAGTTAACTGTTTAGCAGTGCCCTTCCAGGGTGCATGTATGTACCTAGTGATAACCATTTACCTTGGAAATAAGATGGAATGTACTTACATGCAAGCAAAAATAAATGAAATATGTACTATAATGTAAATAATAGAATCAGGCGTTACTTTGCGGAAATCCATTGCAAAATGTAAGGATGAAAATAAATTGTTACTGTTTGTGGAATTGTTACTAAATATTTTCATCCATATATTTTGTACTATATTGTAACTTCAACTTTGGATCTTTGTATCTGAAATAAAGACTATTATTATTATATGAATTTACACTGTTTTCCTTCTTCAGAGAGATCTTGTCAGCCACTCCAGCTATCACGAGCCTCGCGTCCACTCCCACTCACAGACATGTGAAGAGAGACTCCGTCAAAGACGACCGGTGAGTACCTACTTAACTACCTCGAAGATTTAGGAATTATTATCTTTGTCCTGTCCGTTTTTTTATTAACGACATCTAGCGGATATCCATAATTAGGGTGAGGACTTAAAGATGCGGATTCCCTGTGCAAAAAAACCGTTATGGGTAGGTACCAAAAGAAACTCTAGTAGGTAGAGCGTGAATGGTTTCACAACCTTTTGACACTTGTTTGACACGCGTCACTCCATTTGTAGTTTTATTTAACAAATGTAAATGAAGAAGTGAAGCGATTAATTTAATGGATTTTGGGCCCTAGACAACAGACAACCATGTCTGTTGTATCATCTTTGGTTCGAAGGGTTCGTGGGTTAGGCCCCCGGTGTGAGGCCCCCGTGGTGGAGGCACCCGATTTCGTTTTAGTGCGATAAAAGTTGAATATTTTTATCCAAAGTACAGTCAGATAGCAAAGTGTAGTGTAACCTATTGGAAAATTCATCAATAAATATATTTCATTATCATCTAGGTAAACTCTCGAATTTGTGATGTTTTCCTTTTTATATTAAATTTAATTCATTGCAATATTATGAAAATCTAATAACGTTACAGTATTTTATTACTAAAGAAAATACAATAATAATTACAACTAATATTTACACTTAAATCTATTTTCTAAAAATCTAAGCCGACACCAGAAGGCAAAGTGCCCAGAATGCTGGCAGCATTGCCACGTTGTATGGCAATGCTAATTCGTTGACCGAAATAAAAGCCAGCATTCCGATCACCTGTGGACTCTATTAGGAGTTTTGCTAGATCTTTGTATATTCCATGTGCCCCAGGACCCCAAGGACCTAGGGTTTCCACCCCAAACGGCTCGAATAGGTAACCTCGGTCAAGATTAGCGTATTTCCGCCGTTTGAGGGACTCCGCTGATGTTGCTGCGGAGCCGGCCCTTACTGATGTCCCTGCAAGATGAGAAGGTGCTAGGGTATCTACACAAGTGGCATCCCAAACTAAAGGCCGACCCATTTTCCAAGGAATCAGAGTCATACCGTCAGGCCTTTTACCATCATCTCGCATTAGGCCACGTGGTTCGAGAGTAGCTGCCATACTGACGCTGGTAAAAGCCCGACGGATGATGTCATTAATTGAACTATGACGGGACACACGTCCTGCACTAGAGACACATGCCAGTGCATGGTGACCGAACTTATCAACGGTTTCCGTTTTTTTATATTTATATTTTTATATTTTTAGAAACAATACCATGTTTTGTTATGTTTTTTATAAGTTTTATAAGTACTTTATACCGTTAATAAGTTCGGTCACCATGCACTGGTATGTGCCTTTAGTGCAGGACGAATCCTATAGCCATAGAGGAAAAACACGCTGTTGTACAGCAGAGAGCATTGTCATTCAACTATTTTCTTGATTTCGTAGCCAAAAACGAATCTATGTGTGAGTTGACAAGCATACAACTTCAGTGCTTTCACGCACACAAGCCCACGTATGCGAATAGGAAATTAAGACAAAGTTTTCTATCATTCTAAGCCTTCTTCTATGGCTATATCGCGAGAAGAACCGACAACCGGTAAACGTGTTCTTGAGTGGAGACCGCGACTCGGCAAACGTAGTGTAGGACGCCCTCCGATCAGGTGGGATGACGATTTGCGAAAGACTGCTGGCAGATGCTGGATGCGGCAAGCTGAAGACAGGGCGCTATGGCGCTCATTAGGGGAGGCTTTTGTCCAGCAGTGGACTGATAGAGGCTGATGATGATGATGACCTCGTTTGTGTCTTCTATCATCATCATCTAAGCCTTCTTCTATGCCTATATCAAAGTTTAATAAGATCTTTTGTACAACACAACATGACAGGTGATGATGAAAATATTGTCTATTAATTTCAGAGGATCTCTAAAGAAGGATAGTAGAAGAGAAAGCAGTAAGCGAGTGGAGCAGGGCACGTCCACTAGTCCACTCCGGGACAGCTGTAAACGGGATGCTCGGCCAGAACAGAATAAACAAGTGGTAAGTAATCTCGATCTGGACGGAGCGCATCCTACACTGGTACCCGCGCGACACCGACGCCCGGCGCGCTCGCAGGCGCCCCCGCCAGCGCTGGAGAGATGACATAGGCTGCGTTCCGTTTATCGTTCACAAGACTATCAGCGCTAAAAGCGCTCAGTCGTTCCGAATTCTTTTAGCGCGATAACGACTGATAGCGGGCTTTGATAAACGGACCGGCTGTAGACGCGCTTACATCGCTCACTTAAACATAACCTCAATTGTTTTATGGTTACTTTGAAAATTTTCGTTTTGTAGTCGATTATTTGGAAAATAAATAGATCAGCAACTTCTTCAAACACTTTTAGATACGTTAGACTCTGATTTAAAATCTTTCTGCTTACTAAAGATTATCTCGATCGAATGACAAGTGTTACACCTGTCAATTTGACAGATCGTTCACAGCAGTTCACAGCGACCATGCTCGGTAGCATGGGCGTTGTGAGCGCAAAGTGGCGCCGGCTATGACGTCATCTATGACGTTTCGCTATCGATGGTAGACGTGCTAACGGATAAACGGACTACTGTTGTGAGCGCTCAAATCGATTTTATCTATATACGGAACGCAGCCATAGAGGACGTGGCCGGTGTCACATGGACACGACACGCCGCAGACAGGACTATGTGGAGATGGATGGAGGAGGCCTTCACCCGAAGATGGGTGCCCAAATCAATAGACAATAACAATGCATGATATTAGTGAAGTGTGTTTATTTAATCGATTATAAAAATATTTAAGAATGCATGACAAATATATAATACTAGCAGCGCCTCGCGGTTTCACCCGCGTAGTTCCCGTTCCCGTAGGAATTTCGGGATAAAAAGTAGCCTATGTCCTATTCCAGACTATAATCTATCTCTGTGCCAAATTTCATCCAGATCCGTTTTGCCGTTCTGGCGTGATAAAGGAACAAACATCCATCCATCTATCTATCCATCCATCCATCTAAACTTTCACGTTTATAATGTTAGTGATAGTGATATTAGTGAGAAGTAGGTAATTTAGCAAATGAAACTTAATAAAAAAATTATTAGTCAAATTTAAAATATCAAATACTGCACTTAACATTAACTACGCAGTATATAAATTAGTCAATCATTAAATAACCCGCCCCTGACCATTCCCGGTGCAAAGGTGCCCATAACACTTGCAGCATTGCCTCGCTGGATAGCGATGGCAATCCTTTGCACCAAGAATGACCCGGAGCGGGAGTCTCCTGTCACTTCATTCAGTTTACGGCCTAATTCTCCCACTAAAGACTTCGCATCCGACATTCATAATTGAATTTAATATAACTATTTATTTGATTTCTTAATTCATACTCAGTGATTAGAATTTACGTAGGACCTACATACAATGTTTCTTAACTGTTTTGGAAATAAAAGACTTATTATTATTATTATTAATTAATCTCGAGAATAACCGACAACCGCTGAGGAAAACGTGATCTTCAGTGGAGACGGGCTCGCGAAGGAAAAGTTCGTTTGTGTCGTTTTTGACTCGGCCAAAGAAACCACAAGCTCTTTAACTCGATTCGCTGTCGTTTTATTTTATGCTCTAAGTATTTGTTTTAAGCTTGTTGTAACAGTAAACTTATAAATCTTGAAAGCTTTGTTGTAAATTTCTTAAGTTTTGTATTTGCAAACTTTGTAAAGATCAAAGCCATTTGATTTATTCAAAGGAAAACAAAGTTTTTTTTTTATATCAATGGCTATGGCTCTTTGTTTCGTCGTCCCTTCCATAATATTAATATGATGACGATTTTTAGGGTTCCGTACACAAAGGGTAAAAACGGGACCCTATACTAAGACTTCGCTGTCGGTCTGTCACCAGGCTGTATCTAATGAACCGTGATAGTTAGACGGTTGAAATTTTCACAGATGATGTATTTCTGTTGCCGCTATAACAACAAATACTAAAAAACAGAATAAATTAAATATTTAAGGGGGCTCCCATACAACAAATGTGATTTTTTTGCCGTTTTTATAGATATTGGTACGGAACCCTTCGTGCGCGAGTCTGATTCGCACTTGGCCGGTTTTATTGTTAATGTATCAAGTAATGTAATATAATTATAAATATCTGAGTTATTAAGAAATTTGTTTGATATCTTCACCAGAGGCAGTTCGCAAAATCAAAGTCAAAATAAATAACTTTATTTTTAACTTTCCGTCCTTTCACTTTTCCTAAAAATCTTCTCTTTAAATCATATCGAGTATTATCAGTTCGACAGTTATTCATAATAAACATAGTACTAAAACAACACGCAGCCCTTACATGTCACTGAAAGTACTAACAATAGAAGGAAAAATAATGTTTGCCCTAAAGAAAGACGAAGACATGCTTTTTCAAATAAATTTTACAGTTTCCTTGGTCCTTTTTTATACAAATTTTTTATACTGTGGCGCGGTGGGCAAAGGTCTGCCTGCGACGCAGGAGGTTGCGGGTTCGATTCCCGCCTCGGGACAAATATTTGTACGATCTGCAGGTATTTGTTCCGAGTGTTCTGGTCGTTTTCTATGTATGATAAAAATATCTATTTATGTATTGTAAAATTATGTATATCAGTTATCTAGTTCTCATAACACAAGCTCTGCTTAGCTTGGGGCTAGATAATGCTGTGTGAATTGTCCAGTATTATTTATTTATTTTATTCACTTCAATTTTTTGTCCACTAGTTAAAGAAATAAAAAAAACACTAGTAAGTTTATACATCACCTAAATGTACTTATACACTACCTGTTCTCATTCCAGTACATAGCATCATTCGAAGAGGAAGGCGAGCTATCCCCTGGATGGAAGCGAGTAGGCCCCGAAGGTCTGGTGAACCTGGAGAAGGTCTACCGGACCCAGGCGGTGATGGACCATATAGCGAGCTTCCATCAGCACCATCACACGCTGGCGAGGAGCCAGCAGCCTGTGTTCCATGATTACTTGAGGTGACACTGACATTCTATGACATACGAATTCAAAATTCAAAATTCAATAACTATATTTCTTTAGGCTTACAAAATAAGCACTTAGACAAGTCAAATTTTATACATAAACAGTTTTATAGATTATCAAATAAGAAACAAAATGTCATTGATTTTGTTCGCTTCAATTTTTTGTCCACTAGTGGAAAAAGCGAAAAATAAACCACTAGTAAGTTTGTATAATGCTTAAAATGTAATACAATGTTATTCGCCTATCTAAGTCATAATATAATGTGATTTAGATACAGGTCAATATTTATATAAAACTAAGCTTAAGATTGTTCTCCTTAAATACTATTGTCGGTGCGGAACTGGGCGACATTTGGCCAAGCATTAACATCATTAATATAATCATCTATGATAATTATTATAAACCTGCCTTTTGCCATCCGACAGAGAACCAAGGTTAACGAGCTAAATCTCACGACATCTCACCAAGGAAGGAAGGGGGGTCGAAAAATCGCCAAAATCGTATTACGTAATTTATGGATGCCCCGTAATTTGTTAATTCTTACTTACCCTACATTACCTAAATGTACGTGTACTATGTTGCTTAAATAAATAAGTAGATATTGGTGTTAACTCAGATGTCGTCGTCGTCCAAACTAAAGCTAATTTGATGGGATTAAAATGATTCGATCCTTTTTATTTCGATCGATAAGAAAGGGACGGCAACATATTTAGTGCTGTCAGATTATTATAGTTTAGTTTTGGCGAATTCTGAATTGACACCATTATAAGTTTTTATTTATTATTATTAACTCATTTATTTCAGATCACAATAGAATCCATAACACAATTAAATATATATTTATAAAATGTCACTGCACAATAAAACCAAACAAAATAGAATTAAAATTAACTAGAAATAAGATTAAATAATAAAAAATTAAGACAAATAATAACACAATAATTGAATTTAAATACATTTAAATTTAAATAGAGACACATTTAAATAGAGACAGATCCCATCAATATTTTCATCCATTTATTTTGGATGGGACAGTCCAGACGCGAAACAATCATTTTCAGGATGCCGTTGCTACTGGCTCGCGCACGCTGGAGTAGGGAAGCTACTTTTTTGCGAATGATCGCATGAAAGCCATCCGTACGCGTAGTTTTGACGACTCGTGAAGACCAAGGGAAAACTCAAAGAAGCAAGCAACTGGTCCTATCCCCGATTAATTTTTAGATTCGACTAGATAATAATCCCAAATCTCAACCTAACACCTATACCATAAAACCTCCCTCGCCCGCAGAGCAGCAATGTCTGCAACAGAGGAGCCAGTGTTCGCACAGACTGCCCACAAGACAGCCGGCTGCTTCGAGGATGAAGCTTTGTACGAGTTGGAAGGGGGAGGCTACTGTCCGGTGCAGCCGCTTGCACACGACCATGGAGTTTGTATGTTCCCCTTGGGAATGGGGCACGAGCGGATGGACAGACATGTGTTGCAGGTTAGTGGGGCCAACACCAATAGATGGTGCTATTGACAATAGGCTATTTGACTACTATTGAGAATTAGTACCTACTAGCAGCGCCTCGCGGTTTCACCCGCGTAGTTCCCGTTCCCGTAGGAATTTCGGGATAAAAAGTAGCCTATGTCCTATTCCAGACTATATCTATCTCTGTGCCAAATTTCATCCGGATCCGTTTTGCCGTTCTGGCGTGATAAAGGAACAAACATCCATCCATCCATCTAAACTTTCACGTTTATAATATTAGTGAGATTGCCTACTACGTACCTATTGTCTACTAGGTACGTACCTATTGTCTGTTATGATAAATAAAAATAAATGCAAATGATACTAATATTTCGCCAAGGCCCGTCGTATTTCGGATTCAGTTCTTGAAACTAGAAAACTAGAAAACTAGAAAATTGTATATTATCCAAAAACTTTAATAGAATCTAAGGTTTTTATTTATTATAGTACTCTGGGTAATCTCTCAGAAATTAATAAATCCCAAAAAGAAAACAAAATCCCAAGAAGAAAAGAGCAACCCTGCGCTGAAGGTGCGGGTTCGAATCCCGTCGAGATCGTAAATTTTTGGGATTTATTAATTTCATAACTTTAATAGAAGTCTAATTGTTCCCAGATAATGCATCACGGCACAGCCGCCATCATATGCGGGAGCGAAGGAGAGTGGGGCGGCACTCTTGCGCAGCTACGGTTAGAGAGGGGATGTGCGCTACTAGCCTGGACCAATACACAGCATCTACCGCATCCGCAGCATGGTAAGACGCACAATATACCAAGCATTTACGGTAAATGCTTAGTATATTATGCGCATTTTCCGCATCTAACATTTAGTAAGTTGTGGATGCGGTAAATGATTTACCGCATCCACAACTTACTAAATGTTAGATGCGGAAAATGCTACTGCGGTCATCATTATTAACATAGCAGCCCTTTATGTCACTCACTGCTAAATATAGGCCTTCTTTAATTTTTGCCAACCTGGTGTGCCCAGCGACCAGCATTAACCGCATCCGCAGCATGGTAAGATGCACAATACACCAAGCATTTACCGCATCCACAACTTAGTAAATGTTAGATGCGGTAAATGCTACTGCGGTCATCATTATTATCGTAGCAGCCCTTTATGTCACTCACTGCTAAATATAGGCCTTCTTTAATCTTCGCCAACCTGGTGTGCCCAGCGGCCAGCATTAACCGCATCCGTAGCATGGTAAGATGCACAATTTACCAAGCATTTACCGCAACCACTACTTACTAAATGTTAACTTTAAGCATCCAGGTGTGCCCAGCTACTTTGATCATGTCATCAACTATCACTAGAGGATAATTAATAATGATATAAAGGTAAAACTACATTTTACCGCATGTACCATTTAGTAGGTTGCATATTACCATGCAGCTGATGTATTGACCACAGCAGCAGCATGGTAAATTGCAAAATGTGCTGCGTAAATATTATGCATTTTACCATGCATTTACTTTTATAAATTTTAGCATATTTTGAACCAGCTTGATAGTAAAAATCATAGCATTTCAGTTATTATTTGCTAACCTACCTAACAGCATTTAACGGACATTTAATCATCTAGCTCCGCAGTAGAGGTAAATAGATAGATAAATCATTTATTTTTCGTCTGCAGACACACATATAACAAAATAAACAAAGTAACAAAAGTGATTTTAAACTTCTTATGTGTTAAATTATCCTAGACATAAAACAGAGATAAACACACATATAACAATCATAACAAAATTAAACAAAATAGCAACTACATTTTGAAATACATAACTTAGGTATTAAAACAGCGGTTGTGACAGATATATGTGTGTGCTGCAGCACGTCAAAAAGGTCATGGCTCAGCGTGAAATTTGCTCAAGGAGCAAACGCTGATTTTCAGCCATAACCAACAGAGCGCAAACAAACGAGAAACAGATCAGTGTGTGTTTTGTATTAATGCTCTAATAATAAGATGACAGTGAGTAAAATGATGCTGTGTGAAATATTCATTATTATTTATTTACTTATTTCCAGGTGAAACCCCATCAGAAAACGTCCAGCAGCCGGAAGTGAGTCTGTCGTACAATCCAGAAGAAGTTATCCCTTTGAAGTACACCGCACACCTCACGCATGAGAATGAGGCGGGGGTAGTGGGGGACGAGGGGTGAGTACTTCCTATCTTTAGGTGGAATTCCATCTGAAAGCGTCCAGCAGCCATAAAAAACAGACGGATAAAATAAATTCTCTTATTATTTGACTTCGAAAAGAAGGAGCTTCTATGTTCAGCTATAGGTATATTTTCTTTATATTTGTTGACTTATTTAGACTATTCTTTTCAACGGATAACTATTTTTCAGTGAAATGGTACTTATAGGAATTCAAAATCAGTTTGTTACCTATTTATAAAAAACATCAAATTAAATAATTGTAATGAGCCCAGATAGATAGATAGATAGATAATTCTTTATTGTACCACACAAACACAGAAAACAGTACAGAAATAAAAGTTACAAGATGAAGTACGAAGGCGGCCTTATCGCTATGAGCGATCTCTTCCAGGCAACCTTGGGATGGACTGGACAAGTTAGAACAAAAAAAGACGGTGGCAGTTGAAAAAAAAAGAAATTATATAATACTTAATCTACTAGATATCAACATAACATACAAAATAACAATAAACTAATACGAACATAAAAATAATTAGACTTTAATATGATGAGGAATAATAGAGAAAAATGGGCTAAGGAGGTTATGTCCTTAGCCCTGAATGGTGCCCAAGAAAAAACAAAAGAAGGAAAGGGAGACAACGTCATGGGAAGACGATATCCAACAAAAACTAGGCGGGGTTATATGGAGTAGGCTAACCTGGCTAACCCATACCAGGAGGGAATGGAAAGCTTAAGAAGATGCATATGCGGGAACGCAAGACAATCTCAATACCGGTGTCAAATAAAATCAATAGATAAAGGCATCGATATAAGTAAAAAAATGGAGATGAGGCATACCCATCTCGAAAGTGGATCGCTCAAGTTATGTTCAATTATGTTACCTTACCTCAGTCATAGTCGGACCGGCGGTGCGGGCGGTGGCATTTGTGTGTCGCATGCTTGCTACGACGTATAATTTTGTGTGATTTCGACTAAATCACCACGACAATGCTCTCGTGTTCGTTCACCAGGTGTACAAATAGCTCCATAACAAAAAACAAAGCCCAGGGCATCACATATTTTCCCGCGTAAGTAGATACACCAAACACAAACAAGATAGGTAAAATACAAAATTGAGGAGATGTTACATACGTAGATAGATGAGAGATGTATCAGCGAGAAGTGAATTAGTATGTAGGTACAGCAAAGAAAGAACAAAAAGCTTAGGTATACAGAACAAAAAATAATTATAGGTAAAAAGAAACAGAATCCAAATACAGAAATAAAACTACAGAAAAATAATAATATTATTAAAGCTGTATGCAATAGATATATGTTTCTGTACTATTAATTAATTAAACCTAGTAAAGATAATAAATCCCAAAAATTTACGATCTCGACGGGATTCGAACCCGCACCTTCCCCTTCAGCGCAGGGTTGCTCTTTTTCCACAACTTACTAAATGTTAGACCCTGCGCTGAAGGGGAAGGTGCGGGTTCGAATCCCGTCGAGATCGTAAATTTTTGGGATTTATTAATTTCTTAGAGATTACCCAGAGTACTATAATAAATAAAAACCTTAGAACCTAGTAAAGATTTCAATATTATTTAGTAGGATTGTTGATTAGGCTATTATTATTTTAATGAGCCAGACTAGAGCTCTTGAATCGCTCAAGCATATAGTTTTTTTTCAGTTTCATCGACCTACAAAGTGTAAAAGACCTACGGATCGGCGGCGCGCTGGTAGAATCCCGCGAGATTGCAGACCTTGTGTCCTGCGCGCGGCGATACGGCCTGCAGTGCTCGAAGACTCCGTACAATATGATCTCCATTGTCTATGGACGGACGCTCAGCGATAACAGGACGGTGCATCTTCTAATGCCTTCTAATTCATTCAGGTAATTTTTACCACTCAAAAACATTGATGTAAAAGTAAGTCTCGTCTTGTAATACTTCCGCCATTAAGAGTGGAGACCCCGAGAAGAACCAAGTCAGCCATTTTATTATCATTGCTTTTGATGAAGTTGGCAAATTACCTGTGTAGATAGTTTAGATAACTTTCAAGGAATTCGCTAATATATTTATTTGTAACATTAAATTAAAGGCATGTATTATGAAAATTACAACAGAATAAAATAATTACAACGAATATTTACACTTAAATTTATTTTCTAAAAATCTAAGCCGTCACCAAGGTGGAGTGCCCAGAATGCTGGCAGCATTGCCACGTTGAAAGGCAATGCTAATTCGTTGACCGAAATAAAATCCAGCATTCCGATCACCTGTGAACTCTACTTGGAGTTTTGTTAGATCTTTATACATCGCGTGTGCCCCAGGACCCCAAGGACCTAGGGTTCCACCTCAATTAATGTAATTAATTAATTTGAACCATAAATATCGATAGCTGAAAAGTGCCCCGAGATAGTTCGAACAAAATAAATTTCAAAGTTGTGATTAGTAGCGTAGGTAGGGTAGGTACTAAGACTAAACCTCTATGTTACCAAGTAAATTTAAGACAAAACTTCGTAGGTGGCTATTAGATAAATGTTTTTATGACATTAAAGAATTTTATAATCACTCAATTACCTAGATATGTAAGTTAAATAATTATTGTACGTCCATAATTAATGGATAAACTGTTGATCCAGCCTAGCATATAAGACCTTTTTGTACACAGTTTGAACAATAAATTCATTTCATTTCATTTCATTTCATTTCATTTCATGGCTGAAGAACCCCGCGAGATTGCTGATCTAGTGTCCTGTGGCGATGCGGCCTGCAGTGCTCTTATAACCCTTCACTATGCCCACCCAAAAATTCGAGTCTAGGTTATCAACCATTCATATCTTTCTTCACGTTTCAGGGTCTGGGCGGTAGGACTCCACAGCGTCATCAAAGCGCTGATGCGGCAGGCCAAGCTCGCGGACCGTAGCCTCGCCTGGCTCAAGAACAAGTATATAGGCCTATATTACGAAGATGGTTGCTGCTGTGAGCCGCTCGTCTCTGACGCTATACGGGTAAGATACGCGTCCGCCATTTTCCTTTGATATATTTATTTATTACCCCATAATGTGATGCAGTAATTTAAAACTGACTGACATAAAACAAATAAAAATGATTTCAAATGTTGAGATAACAGGGTTCATCTGTTCTACGGATAAATTCGAGAATCGATACTTAAATTATCAATAGAAAAATACCGTTATTACTGCTATTAGTGATGTGAGCCGGTTTCATAGAAATCTTTAGTAAACCGGTTTTTGTTAAAACCGATAATCACCGATTCTGATTCAAAAACCGATAACAATCACAATGTAATCCGAGTCTTCGATTGACTTCGATATGTATCCGAACATGAGTCAGTTCTGTTTAAATGTTGCCTATGGTAGGGAAATCACCCGATATCCTGTTTTAATATGCGACTAACTTCATTACACTAAAATATTTCAATTTTGCCTACGAATTCTTAGGAATTGACAGATTAGTTTGCGAAAAAATGCCTAAAGTAAAAGGATTTTTTTTAAGAAACACTAATAATATGCCTAATAAATAATTAAAAACTATAAATAATTAAAAACTAGTATTAACTATCTTATTTAAAAAACATGAGTCTACTCTCTGACGATTCTACCTACTTACAATATTTTTTGTAAAATCTATTTCAGGTGTTCGGTGGCAGGGAATCTGTCTGTAGCAGCTCTACCCACTCCACGCCGGTCAAGGGAACATTCACGGACTCTCATTCCGACTCTATTAGAAGTACAGGCATGAAGTTCAAGGTAAGAGAGGAGTTGTGTGTGGGCCAGGTGGAACTTGGAGCTAGTAGCAGGCTTAGTTTTGGGACTCGAGCGATACTGCGGTGCCTCAAGGCATGTTTTTCGAAGCGCGGGTAGATTTATTTAACGCCATTCAAAGAAACCGGGTTGCCAAATTTATCGCGAGGTCTCTTTTGCGTAACTCAATTGCGCAACGGGGGGGCCTTCTTTATCAAACTTATTTTGGTTCCCATTGCTCAACTCAGAAAATCAACAAGGAATATAAATCAGTTGAGCTAAATGTAGATTGTTTGCAACAGTCTTCTGTCAGTTCGACTGTTTCAATAGTGTATACTATTTCTAAATTTATGTCTAGAATTGACAGGTGTAAAAACTCTAGCGAGTCTGGCAGGAAGAATTTTTTTGACGAATATTTTTAAGCGATGGGTGTTAATCGCATCATGATCGCATGATTATTTTTATAATCATATTAAATTGCCGAGGCAACGATTCGGTAACCTTTTTAATAAAATCCGATTTTAATGAGTGAAAACCTAGCGTGTTTTTTTTTTTTTATTTTAATTTCGTCGAGATCTTAGGAACCCTGCGGTTTATTGAAATGACATATGTTTTTATTCGTAGATTATTACATATTACTTGGTTCCCTCAGAGTTTTTTCATAAGTTGTGTAGTTTTCTTGTAAATAAGCAAAAGCTCCAGTTTTGCACTTGCGCCGTTTTAAAAACGCATGCTCTGTCCCGCTCCTTTATACGCGAAATCCTCTGCCTATCCTTTTCACTCATCGACTACTATCAAAATTAAACAGGAAAGACGAATCATGGTATCAACATCACTTTAGTTTCCTTTCTTACAGAAAAACAAATCAACGTCGGAACTAAAGAGCTCTCCGAGAAGCTACGGTTCATGTCACACGACTCCGTCAAGATGTGACGACGACATGGCTCATGGCTCACCACGACACAGGTCGGTAAACAATGAATATAAAAAAATCAACGTTGGAACTAAAGAGCTCTCCGAGAAGCTACGGTTCATGTCACACGACCTCGTCAAGATGTGACGACGACATGGTTCATGGCTCACTACGACACAGGTAAACAATGAAAACAAAACAAATACGTCGGAACGCATCCAAAGATTGCCTGGAAGAAATCGCTTCTACGCGATACGGCCGCCCATTGTACTTTTACGTTTTTATGTCTATGTTTCTTTTAATCTTAATATATTTTGTGTTGTACAATTAAGAATTTTGTATTGTATTGTACGCCGGCACGCCAGAGCTCTACAAGAAGCTACAATTTATGTCTCACCACTCGGGCTAAATTTAATGACGACATGGTTCATGGCTCACCACGACACAGGAAAATACGAAAATAAAAATCATAAAAATCTATGAGATTGCCCAGTAAAATAAAATAAAAAATTATAAGTAGGAATCGTCTTCTAAATTTTTTCAACTGTTTAACCCGTAGAAACCCATTTTTTGCGATTTTTGAGAATTCCTTTGCACGCGCGCCTTGATCAGCGCATACGCGAGTCACTTTTCTTTGTTTTTTCTTTTTCGATGGTTTGTACTTGGTTTGTTGCAAATTGGTGCGGTTGTTTTATGTCTTGATGGAGTCCATTTTTGTAGCAAACTTCATAAGTAAATCATCTAGGATTTTTTTAAATGTAAAACTAAAAAAAAAAATTGGTTGCCTGTAAAGTCGGTATACGGGCGAAAGTTTTACGTGACAACGACTTTGAGTGGTAAAATAATGGCCGAGTGGAAGGGACGCGTGCCTCTCACTCGCTCTCATTGTGAGCGCATAACGTGAGTGGAGCGTAACGCAGTTTCTTGAAGTGTCACCCGGCAAACCAATTTATAAGACGTTGTCACGTCAAAAGATAAAAAATGGTAAAATTAAAAGATGATAATGATGATTACAATTGTATTTTTTTTTATAATGTAGCTCTAAACACTTAAATATAGGCAATACGTGTCGGTTAGTCACTTATGTTCATAGTCTTAATTTTACTATTCTGATAACTCCCCGTGAAAACCTTCGATAAGCTTACTGGTAATTATCAATTTGTCACTCTGTGTATAAAAGCTTTTAGTTTTCCATCAAACAAATAAATAAATTAGCAAGTGGAAGCCAAAGCAATGTTTTTTTTCAGTTCCTACTCTGCGACAATGAGTCAATACCACCCGTGTGCGCCGCGACACAGCAGTTTGACAGCTGCAGCGACCAGCATAATGGCGGGATCACCGAACAGGAGTAGGTGAGTGACCTTGACCTTTGACCTTTGGGTCATGAGAAGTATCTTTACTTGTGAGCGAAAGAGGAAGTTTAATAGGTTTCGATATTTTTTAAAATAAATTTTTGACTGTCAGAGGTTAAGCAGTTTAATATTTTTTACTTTTATGTATTGACCTTGACCTTCAAAATCAAAAAACTGCAATAAATCAAAAAACTGCAATCAATCTAAAACATTTTTTTCGTATTTGAGAAAGTTCAAAAAAATTAGGTCATTATCATAGGCATCGAAAATGACCTCAATGGACTTACAATAAATATTTTGTTTACTTTTTTGTGACCTTGACCCATTTTACACATGAGTTACCGGGACGGAAAGGTCAAGCCTTTTAACTTTTTTAACATTGACATTTGACCTTGAACTACCACTCTGAGGTCATTTGGGCTTAACATTAGTCTTATTAACCACTTCGAACGTTTGCTTTCGTTTTGTTCTAGGGCGAACCTCTGCTAGGGTTTTCTTTTCTCTTTTACGGTGTGCTTTAAATAATTAATATCAAAAGTCAATAACTTTATTTCTTTACCTAATTAAATAATAATTATTATCAAGAAACAAAC
This sequence comes from Eupithecia exiguata, assembly GCA_947086465.1. Taxonomy (NCBI): domain Eukaryota; kingdom Metazoa; phylum Arthropoda; class Insecta; order Lepidoptera; family Geometridae; genus Eupithecia; species Eupithecia exiguata. The sequence goes on from OX352256.1 coordinate 4,966,829, forward strand.
ATTAATGAATAGTAATTATTATCAAGTAAGAAACAAAATGTTAGTGATTTTGTTCGCTTAAATTTTTTGTCCACTAGTGGAAGAAGCGAAAAATAAACCAATAGTAAGTTTGTATAATACTTAAAATGTAATACAATATTTGCCTATCTAAGTCTAAATATAATGTGATTTAGATACAGGTCAATATTTATATAAAACTAAGCTTAAGATTGTTCTCCTATAATACTATTGTCGGTGCGGAACTGGGCGACATCTGGCCAAGCATTAACATCATTGATATAATCATCTATGGAGTAAAAGGCTTTCTTGATAAGATTTCGTAATTTATGAATAGGGAGCTCAGTTTCTTCAGATGGAAGCTTGTTATAGAAGCGTACGCAATTTCCCATATATTATTTGCCTACCTTTCGTAATCTATATGATGGGATGTGTAGTTTGTTCTTGTTTCTTGTATTTCTGTTATGAACATCAAATTTTTTCAAAAAGATATCTCTATTTCAGTCTACTGTCTAGGTTATGAATTTGAATTTGCCTCTGCTCTTGTAATTTACCTCTGCTCTTGTTTTAACTCGTGTCTTGTTTTTCCAGTTTGAGAAGACTGGAAACAAGCGAAAGATTTTGGGAAAATCTTAAACATCTGAGGACGGGTTCGGTCGGGTACGACACGCAGTTGGACTTCATGGACTTCGTTGCCTTGTTCAGAAGTTTTAGGTAAGACCGGGACACGAACCCGCGCTTCACCCTCAGTACGGGTGTGCTCTGACCAACTAAGCCATAAAACCCTTAGTCGGAAAAAAAACTTAAAAATTTACTTAAAAATTTTGATCGCGCTGTTGAAGTGTTCTTTCCAAATCCATTTTCAATTAGGAATTTGAAGTCGGTTTATTTTATTGGTTAAGTTTTTTAAGCCAAAGTATTAAAGTCTCTCCCCATATTTAAGAACATGGTCTTCCAACACTATCTTTCTTTAGTCATTAATTTCTAATTAATTTCGTTTTTATTTTACATCTTTTTAATAAAGTTGGTATGTATTATTAATATGTATCTTATATTATATGTATTTTAGTATTATGTATATATTTTGTATGTATTGTATATTTGAATAACACGCCACCGTCTATACGAGTACAACTGCTTCGTGTCCATCCCAAGGTTGTCTGGAAGAGATCGCTCTTAGCGATAAGGCCGCCCATTGTGCAACTCTATTATCTATCTTTTCCTGTATTCTTTTCTTTTGTATTTTTTTGGTGTGCAATAAAGTGTATTGTATTGTATTGTATTGTAAAGTACCTACGTAACTTATTTATATTTTCTGTCCAGTCTAGTAATGCGTCCGGAACTACGAGATATATTTGAGCAGCTAGCGGTACCGAGAAATCGCTCGCCCCTTCTAGGAGCCGAGAAGAGCCGAAGTTCACCCGAGCTTTACCGAACGAGAGCTTTATTTAGGACCGGTAAGTTTTTATAAGCAAACTCAGACAATCGTAGACCGTCTTGGCGTTTGTATGACACAGATATTTTTTATTTAAAAAGCACATTCTTTTCGATTTGTTTTTTTTGTGTCACTACCTACATTCAAAAAATATACAATTTGTAATAGTAACCTATATAAACATTTGTGAGAAATCTTTACCCTTATGAAGGGTAAAGATTTCTCACAAAAGAAAAAAATGTTTGCATACAATGAAAAGAAATATTTATTCATCATAATAATATCTGTCACTTTTTCCAAAAATATTACAAACAATTTAAATTAAATATACACTCTCCTTGCCTTTTTTGGCAAACTGATTTATTAAATCATTTATAGCCTTTGATAAAAGTAAAAAAGTAAGATACGGTACGTTCTACCAGCGCTCACTTAAAAACTGTACCGTGTTACAGATGAAATAATGATAAGGTATCGGATTATCAGAAAATTTAAAGTTTGGTGTATCTACTTACGCAGGAAAATATGTGATGCCTTGGGCTTTGTTTTTTGTTTTGGAGCTATTTGTTCACCTGGTGAATGAATTGCCGGGCATTGTCGTGATATTTTAGTTGAAATCACACAAAATTATACGTCGTAGCAAGCACGCGCAACACAAACGCCACCGCCCGCGCCGCCGGTCCGACTATGACTGAGGTAAGGGAACATAGTTGAACCTAACTTGAGGCATACACTTTTGAGATGGTAATGCCTCATCTCCCTTTTTTACTTTTATCGAAGTTTATAGCTGATGATGACTTTAGTTTTTCTAAAGTTTCTGCCTCTATGGACAATAGTGACAGGTCTGACAGGCGTTCATGTCCCATTCTTAGATTATTTATCAGTTTGAATTTTGATAAACTTCTTTCAACAGTAGCGGTTGTAACTGGAAGGGTCAAGAATAAAAGCAAATTATTGTGGGATTGCCCCGTTGAATTAAATGACTTAAACGGGGAAATTCCGCAGCCCGCGATAACTGATATGAGGTGTTGCCAACTTTTGAACGCACGCTTTACGCGGGAAAAAAATAAACTGTTTTTTTTTACTTTTGTCATAATAAAACGCTGTTTTTACCGGATTGATCGCGTATATTTTATATTTTGTTTATAACCTGACGTTTCGGAGGCTTTTCAGGTTATAAACATAATATAAAATATACGCGATCAATCCGGTAAAAACAGTGTTTTAGAGTTCTCGCGAAAATAACCTTAGAATACTTTTGTCATTTCTGAAATAAAAAAAGTTGGGAAGTTTTTATTAATTTTTGGTTACGCACGTCGGGGGCCTCCGTGGTTCGGGGGCCCCGTATAATTGATACGGCAGATCGGCGGCAGGCGGCGGTAGCTACGCCCCTGTACACAATGAACCACCATGATAACATTAAATCCTTTCAGGCCTACTAACGAGAAACGGATCACTGGACCTAGAACCACCGACGGATAAATCCAGCAGGAAGAAAGCGTTCGATCTCTTAGCTGCTGCTGCCTTACCAGGTAACTACACCCATCAATATTTAGGTACCTTAACTTAAGGTACCTAAATATTGTACCTTAACTTAAGGTACCTAAATAAACCCCGGCGCACACAAACACCGCCGCCGCCATCTATTTCATCTACGAACAAAGTAAATGTCAAAAATCCATCGCATAGTTTGTGGTACCTACCTAATATAAGCTTTTTTTAATAATTAATATAAATAAAATTTGTTTATTTCGGACAGTTATAATCAGTATTGCCATTCAACGTGACAATGCTGCCAGCATTCTGGGAACTCTGCCCTCTGGTGACAGCTTAAATTTTTCGAAAATAGATATGTATAAATAGGTACTAGTTGTAAATGCAGGTCTCGATAGAGCGTACACATTTGCTCCCCTTGGAGTCGAGACCCTAGGTCCGTGGGGTACCGAGGCTCTCCGGGTTTTCAAAAAATTATCTGAGCGTCTGGTCGAAGCGACGCGTGACCCGAGAGCTGGTCTGGCACAGCGCATCAGCATTGCTATACAGCGGGGCAATGCAGCCAGCGTCTTGGGGACGCGCGCGACTGGTATTGATATGGATCAGTTGAGATTGTTTGCGACACTACTTACTACTTGTAGATTGTTTGCGTGCTCCATATAGACCACATCATCACTTATTCAAGTGAGATGGTGGCCAAACACCAATAAAAATAAAATTCTAAACTTCGATAAAAGCAAAAAAAGTTTTAAAAATGTTAATATTTCAGGAGCGAACCCAGATGTAAGCGGACGTGTGTTATCGATGCCTACACTCGGAAAGTTCTGCGAGAACCGACAGATGGAACCGAAGACTGAATCACAACTTCGAGATATTATACAGGTACCTAATGGGCGCTTGTCTTGTATAATTTTCCGTTGCACGACACGTTTTTACCGATATGGCAAAATAGAAGAGCAAGATGTAATGGTAAAATAGGAGATAAATAATAGATTCAGGCGTTACTTTGCGGAAATCCATTGCAAAATATAAGTATGAAAATGTTTAGTAACAATTCCGCGAAAAAACCTTCTCCGATAAGTTTTAACAAAATGTAGTCCGCGTTGCAGTTGGTGTCGTTTTTCTTCTACAACGCGGACTACATTTTGTTAGAACTTATCGAAGAAGGTTTTTTCGCGGAACTGTTACTAAATATTTTCATACTTATATTTTGTAAAATAGGAGAGCAAATCGTAATGTCGACGATTTTCATATGGGTAGTTCCAATAAAAAACCCAAGATTTGGCGTTGGAATATTCAAACCGATCTATAACAAACTTAGCGCTAAGAAAACTGAAAACCGAAAAAATTATTTATTATTTTTGTTATAATTAATTTTATTTTCATACGTTTATAGTCTACAACCAAGAAAAAAATGTGTTTTTGTTCCTTATTACTAAGTTATAATACCTAACTAGCCATATACATACTACTACACTTATTAGATATAAACTTATGATAAACTTACAGTACAATATAGTTCTGTGTATGAGATTCTTCATCTGCATAGCACACAAACGTGCCTACGTTCACTGTCAACATGTCTCCTCTAAATGAGAGTTAAAAAATAACATAAACTCATCCTAGATTAAAATTCTCTGCAATCAGCGGTTTGGACTGAACCCACTGTAAACCTAAGTTCATCTGTAAAACTGTTTTAATCCATTGTAAACCAACTGTAAACCTGTTATATTTCAGAGGCACGAACCAGACCCGCTTTTGCGACTAGAAGGCTGCCTGTCGTTCGAGGGATTTGTACGATTCCTTACGGATAAAGACAACTATGCCTTTGTACCGGAGCAGAAACGAGCTCATTTTGTTAAGTAAGTTTAAACCATGAAAAGAGTCGTAAAACATTGAAAATTACGGGAGTTTGCGTAGGATAAGTCCTACAAATTTTAAAACTATCATGATTAACGGGACTAAAGCACTAATCATCAAGTCATGGCAAAACAGATTTTGCCAGCCATCTTTCTCGAGGTTTTTCTTAATAAAAAGAAGACTATAAAATAAACTTATCCTAGATTTAAATTCTCTACGATCAGCCGTTTCGACTGCGCGTTGTCTATTTGTAAATATTTGAATATTGTAAATGAGTCAAGATAATGATTCTTAGACATAAATATTATCAACATTATCATTCTAGCCGGGGATTTCCCTGCTGTGTATTATAGTTTATCGGTTCCCGCTTGTTGAAATGATGTTTGAAGTGTTTGCCAGATTATACAAAGTAGTAACAAAACCCAAGGAATATTGGTGGAATATATTTAGATAACGACATTGGTATCACAGAAGCAAATCAGCTCGAAAAAGTTTTTAGTTTTGAAAGCCTTCATTCATCATTTAATTGATGAATGAATTCGCATTCGAATTTTATCATTTTTCGCTGCACATGTGAGATTATCCGTTGTCGAAATTTATGTTTTACTTTTTAGTGGTAACGTCACTGTTACCTTGTTGTTTTCTGTTATTGTTATCAGTTTTTGTTAAGTTTTCATTCATAAATGTCTTTGTTGACATAAAATATCACATATTTAATCATTAAATTAAATTCATAAAATAAAATCATCGATATTTAATCATTAAATTAAATTCATAAAATAGAATCATATATTTTATCATTAAATATCATTATCATATCATTATAATTTTTTGTTAAGTTTTCATTCATAAATGTCTTTGTTGACATAAAATATCATATATTTAATCATTAAATTAAATTCATAAAATAAAATCATATATTTTATCATTAAATATCATATATTTAACGACATTGGTATCACAGAAGCAAATCAGCTCGAAAAAGTTTTTAGTTTTGAAAGCCTTCATTCATCATTTAATTGATGAATGAATTCGCATTCAAATTTTATCATTTTTCGCTGCACAAGTGAGATTATCCGTTGTCGAAGTTTATGTTTTACTTTTTAGTGGTAACGTCACTGTTACCTTGTTGTTTTCTGTTATTGTTATCAGTTTTTGTTAAGTTTAAATGTCTTTGTTGACATAAAATATCTAGGATTCTAAATCGGAGTATAGGTAAATAAGGTAATATTGTCCACAGCAAGCAATCCTCCGAAGACGAAACAGTATCCACGGACATGACTGGACCACTCAGTCAGTACTACATAGCTAGCAGTCACAACACGTATCTCACAGGACACCAGCTGAAAGGAGAGTCGTCTGTCGAGCTCTACAGTCAGGTGAGTGAGTGAGTGAATGAATGACAGGACCGCTCAGTTAGTACTGTACAGCGAGCAGTTGCAACACCTGCCTCATAGGACACCAGCTGAAAGGAGAGTCGTCTGTCAAGCTCTACAGTCAGGTGAGTGAGTGAGTGAATGAATGACAGACCGCTCAGTTAGTACTGTATAGCGAGCAGTTGCAACACCTGCCTCATAGGACACCAGCTGAAAGGAGAGTCGTCTGTCGAGCTCTACAGTCAGGTGAGTGAGTGAGTGAGTGAGTGAATGAATGAATGAATGAATGAATGACAGGACCGCTCAGTTAGTACTGTATAGAGAGCAGTCGCAACACCTGCCTCATAGGACACCAGCTGAAAGGAGAGTCGTCTGTCGAGCTCTACAGTCAGGTGAGTGAGTCAATGAATGACCGAACCCCTCAGTCAGTACTACAAAGCGAGTCAGGTGATTGAGTGAACGAACGTGAGCGAGTCAACTACGAGCCTTTTTGTAGTACAACATAATTGACATTGACGAATTCATAGTTAACCCGCTCAGTCACAATGAATTCGTCAAACTACGATACTTTTTACACGTGAGTGATGTGTATTAGATAAAACCTACTTGATAACTTAAGTTTGTGGTACTAATGCTTCGATCAAAAATTTCCGGCTTCGCCGGCCCCCCTTAGATTCACAATGCGCAACCCACAACCTTCAGTAGCAAAAGAGGAACATTTTGACATGTTAGGAAAGCTTTTCAACTAGTGTCATTTTAGCGTTCAAACAAAAAGCATGGGTAAGTGCTCGTACAAAAAATGCAAGAATCACTCGTCCAAAGTGCTGAAAAAGGATGGAATTTCTTATTTTCAGTAAGTTTAAATATATTTTGTACCCGTATATTGAGATGTGAGTCATATACTTGTGAAATCAGCATAAAATATTGTTGTTTGGTTTGCCTATGTTAAAATATTAAATTTGTTCTAAATTGATAAATGGAGAGGCTATTTCTTCTAAATTTTTTTTTCATTTATAGTATGTATTAATATATTTTTCATAAAAATAAGTTTAATATTACTAGTTGATGATTTTTAAAATAACTAGTTGGCCCGCCCTAAAATTTCATTTGCGTAGACTCTCTAATAAAAGAAAGACTAGGTTCTTACCTACCTACCAGAAGTATGAATTTATAAAACGTTTATTTTTTTCCCGAAAAAAAATCGTGCAAAGCCGCAGACAGGAACCAGTTCTTTTTAATCTAGAGTGCCTGCCTGAAATTGTATTGTAAGTTTAAATTATTGTATGTCTGAAATGACCCTTTTGTATAAATACCTACTGTTGAGACACCAATTTATAGTTTCATCAATAAATGATTCGTTATCTTTACCTGAATTCTGTTAATTAATCCTTATAGAAAATAAACTGAGTAGGTAGGTATATAATTCTCAGGTAGGTACCTACCTACTTACAAAATAAAATAAAATGAATTCGACTCCACCAATCTCTTGTTCCGTATGGAAAAAACTTGTCAGGCTCTGCGCAAACTGTCTGCGTCAAAACAAAACGAACCCAATTTTGAGTGACATTTTTGTAAGGCTCTAGCTTCGATCAAAAATAAGGAGTTCGCGGCCTCCCCCGTAGATACCTAGAGCCTTACAAAAATGTCACTCAAAATTGGGTTCGTTTTGTTTTGACGCAGACAGTTTGCGCAGAGCCTGACAAGTTTTTTCCATACGGAACAAGAGATTGGTGGAGTCGAATTCATTTTATTTTATTTTGTAAGTAGGTAGGTACCTACCTGAGAATTATATACCTACCTACTCAGTTTATTTTCTATAAGGATTAATTAACAGAATTCAGGTAAAGATAACGAATCATTTATTGATGAAACTATAAATTGGTGTCTCAACAGTAGGTATTTATACAAAAGGGTCATTTCAGACATACAATAATTTAAACTTACAATACAATTTCAGGCAGGCACTCTAGATTAAAAAGAACTGGTTCCTGTCTGCGGCTTTGCACGAGTTTTTTTTACGGGAAAAAAATACACGTTTTATAAATTCATACTTCTGGTAGAGAGTCTACGCAAATGAAATTTTAGGGCGGGCCAACTAATTATTTTAAAAATCATCAACTAGTAATATTAAACTTATTTTTATGAAAAATATATTAATACATACTATAAATGAAAAAAAAATTTAGAAGAAATAGCCTCTCCATTTATCAATTTAGAACAAAATTAATATTTTAACATAGGCAAACCAAACAACAATATTTTATGCTGATTTCACAAGTATATGACTCACATCTCAATATACGGGTAAAAAATACATATAAACTTACTGAAAATAAGTAATTCCATCCTTTTTCAGCACTTTGGACGAGTGATTCTTGCATTTTTTGTACCCATGCTTTTTGTCTGAACGCTAAAATGACACTAGTTGAAAAGCTTTCCTAACATGTCAAAATGTCTCTCTTTTGCTACTGAAGGTTGTGGCGTGCGCATTGTGAATCTAAGGGGGGCCGGCAAAGCCGGACATTTTTGATCGATGGGCTCTAGGTATCTACGGGGGAGGCCGCGAACTCCTTATTTTTGATCGAAGTACTAATGCTATAAAGTTTTTGTAAAAAAAGCCAACTTGCTTAATTTGACTTTGGTGTTCATTTAGGAAGGGTTAGGCCGCGCTCACTTGGACACGATTTCGTCTGAATTCGATTCGCGCGGAAACGTACGATTACGCACGAAAGATCCCGACTAAGGACTATGGGAGCGCTCAGACTGCGTGCGATTGGTCGCACGTTTACGTGTGTTTATTTACGTCGTCCGCATATAATTCGAACTTGTTGGGATTTTACCACGCATTCGTACGTTCAGTTAAACACAAAATGGAGTAGTAGGACGTATTCAGTGTGCGTACTCAATTCGTACGAACAGAATTCGTACGTTTCCTCAACAGTCTGTAATGGTCCACAGCTGGACGCAGGCCTACCCCTGATTTTAGCTTTATAGGCTTTTATTTAATATGGTGTGCATTACACCATATTAAATAAAAGCCTATAAAGCCTAAAAAATTAATCAAAATTTAAAAAAAAATTGTACAAAAAATTTAACTTCTTATTTCATAATAATTACTATTTTTAAAGCTGTTCACAGTAAGTATAAAATTTGTAAAAAAAATTGTAAGCCTAAAGAAATTATTAATATTAAATTATTTAATATTATATTAATAATACTATTTACTTTAAAAAAACTATACTGTTTAAGCAAATATCTACGCAAGTTTTCTGGGTTATTCGGTGATTATTAAAAAAACAATCATAGTTCACTTAGGTTTATTAAATTTCTTACAAACTAAGATCCGAAAGAGCACAAAATTCATCACAAGCACACATGAGAAACACAACACCGCAAAAAATTTCACTCTTAAAATTTAATTTTATAATTAAGTTCCCTTTAGTGGGGTTTATCGTTGGTGTTCTTCTAACCTAAAAGATAGATAATCACACGGTTAAATGTTTAACCGACTATTAAAAAGGATGAGGTCCTATATAAGGCTGTTTGTATGTTGTTTTAAATGTTCGCTTTAAATATAAAATAACATAAAATAACAAACTAAATTTTAAAATTCAATTCAAAGTATCAGTTTTTTTAATCTACACAGCCTTAGGACATAAATGTTGTTATGCCATACGGCTGTGTAGGCAAACTAGAGTAACATCTGTCATCAGCAACATCAGCGCATTTGTTCAGGTCTCACAACCAAGTGACGTTATGACCACAGAGCAATATGGCGTCCACTACGAACAACACGCACTGTAATCTAATACGTGTGACGTCAGCAGCGATGCAACCAAATGCAGACCGTTTTCGGTCACGTGATCATATACAGGGTAATTGGTAAATCAGTAACACTACGTGAACTGCAGGTTCTGCCCGTCTTCACAAACACGTGTGTGAAGACGCCAGGTCTTAATTCTTAATTTTGGTATTGGTAATGGGTACCCCCCGCAATTCAATAATCGTTCGTTAGAGAGGTTTTATTTGAAACTCAACTTAAAAACAGCTCTGCCCTGAATTAACAGAAGATATGAGAGTGAACGATCGGTCTTAAGTAACTCGTTGGGTTCCAGACAAAGATGTTTATTCATTTAGTATCAGAGGTGATTTTTTTTTTAAGAATTTAGACCTGGCGTCTTCAAGAACGTGTTTGTGATGTGGGGCAGGACCTGCAGTTCACGTAGTGTTACTAATTTACCAGTAACCCTGTATAAAACAAGATAAAGTTAAAAACTACAACCCGACTACGTGAAAGTTATACAAGTTTGAAACATTTACATTGACAAAATAGAATGACGTATCGGTCATATTTGATAGGCATAGAGTTGAAAATGAAAATAGGTCGTAGGTATTGTAATTTTTCTCTATGGGGCCTGCAGCCTGCGGCTACCTAAATTTTAATACGCGTTTTGAAGGCTTATTCGGGGTCGGAGCCCTAAATCCTATAGCCTATAACCATCGGGGTATTGAGACGAATCAATCGATACATAACTTGTTGAAATCGAACCAGTAGTTTCAGCGCTACGTGGGAACAAAGAAATCGGCCACATACATACAAACATACAAATATACAAACATACAAACATACAAACATACAAACATAGGGTGCTAACCTCATAACCCTCCCCTGTTGGTAGTCGGGTAAAAATATATAATTTCAATCCCGTTTTTTACCTAAAATAGACATATTTTTTTATAAAATTGCCTGATTACGCTTCGTTACGTTGTCACTGACTAGGGTGAAAACAATTTGCAACGACTCAATGTATTCAAACAACCTATTGTCCAATATCGTTAGAAGAACACCACCCTTATGATAATTTTTATAGGCTCAGTTCATATTGCGTCTGTACCAGAATCTCGCGCGGTAGTCATCGCTGCAGGTCAAAAACGCAGGGGCGGTACTCGAATGCACGATGTGTCTGTAACAAAAACAATATTATTATTATTTATTACTAGCAGCGCCTCGCGGTTTCACCCGCGTAGTTCCCGTTCCCGTAGGAATTCCGGGATAAAAAGTAGCCTATGTCCTATTCCAGACTATAATCTATCTCTGTGCCAAATTTCATCCAGATCCGTTTTGCCGTTCTGGCGTGATAAAGGAACAAACATCCATCCATCTATCTATCCATCCATCCATCTAAACTTTCACGTTTATAATATTAGTGAGATTAACAATATTATTAAAATTACCAAAACAGTTGAAAGAACGAAATGTTGAACTCTTTAGACAGAAATTGAAAATGTTACTAGTTTGTAAGTGTTATTATAATATTGACGATTTTTTCAATGATAAACTTTAGTAGGTACCTAAATAATATGTTATTGCACGTCATTCTCTCTCAAACATATTTTTGCAGGCCGATTGACGGTCAAGCATGTTGATCCATAAAATGTATGTACTTATGAGTTATTACCTTACATAACACATGTTTTGGCAAATAAAAAATCTTTATCTTTATCTTTAGGTTTTTTGTTATAGTGCTTACCCGCACTTTGGGTATCTCTAAGAAACGAAATAAGTTCCCAAAAGTTTCCGGTTCCGGCGGGACTCGAACCCGCGCCCCACCCTCACTTACCTAACAGCCCCGTTGTGTCCGAGAGACATGAGTTGCGCCCGGCTCGCGGAGCGCGAGTGCCACGTGCAGAGGGACGTGGTTGCCTCGTCCGGGAACATCACGTAGTCTTCTGTGTGGTTGAATATAGCCTGGGACACGTGCTCTTGCCGACCTGGAGTGATAGATAGATAGATAGATAGAAAATTCTTTATTGCACACATAAATTAATAATAATACAGACAAAGATAAAAGAAGTAAGAATATGTGACAAGGAAAGAGCGATCTCTACCAGACAACCGTGGATCTGTGTGCATTATTAATACAAATATAAATAAATAAATAAATAATAACATAATAACGTTTTTTGTATAGGTTAAATATTAATCTTATTTTATACCTATCAAAGCAAGACGTCAACTAGTTTCGTCTCTCCACGAGCCATGATCAGGACACCACAATACTCGACCTTAACACTGAGAGCGCCAAGCAACAACGGCAGAGTCCCGGGTCCGGATATAGTCAAAGAAAATAAATGCGTGGACGGGTATAGGGAACTCAAATCAAACTAATGTTCACCTGTAGTGCCCGCGCCTGTGTACTGGATCAGACATCTGCTGCTGGCCAGCTCCCAGAGTTTTATAGAAGAATCCATTCCAGAGGTAAGAAGGTACTGAAACGAAATTTTATGTTTTGTGAATTTAAAATGTTAAGTCTAATTAAGTATGACATGAACACTATGAAATTGGGTGCCCCTGTAATAATAGTTGTACTTTTTATGAATAAATAAATAAATGAATAAATAAATAAATGAAACACATTACTTGAACTGTTAAAATAAAAGATCGCTTAAACTAAATATGCGACGAATTTGAACGAATGTTGTAATAAAACAAAGATTTATTGATTATGAAAAAAACTTCATTCGTCACTAGATACTATGCCTACTGAAATATTTCGTTATTCCAATGTTTTTTGTATGCCACGTCAAATTATCCTGCTATTCCTTGTTAAGGCTACGGAGCATACCTCGAAACCGTCAAGCACACTACTTCCTGTATAATAACTAATAACTGATAATTTCTATATGTCAACTATCCTTTTCTGTATGCCAATGACATTTTTCGTATTTCACGTAGAAAGATTCAACTTGTTTTAGACCAAAAAACTATTTCTTTTAGAATTCACAAACCAAGTTTATCAATATTTTAAAACTTTTTACTTAAGTATACTTTTTTTAGTGTAGTTGTTGGGCAGAGTTTGTCAACGCTTCTATTTATGTAGCATTGCCAAGCTACATACAATGCTACAAGTTCCCGGTAACTCTATCTTCCTATTCCGCAAAAGTGAAAGTTCAGGCCTCCAAACTTAAATATATTTGCAATTACCTTTATAACCCAATGAGTACTAGTATGCCACGTCAAATTACCTTGCTGTTTCTTGTAAATGCGACGGAGCAGACCTCCGAACCGTCGTGCGCGTTGACAAACGTGTTGAAACATCTGTTAGACACAGTGTCCCACAGTTTGACGGTGCCATCCGCACTGCCACTGGCGAAGTATTTACCGTTGGGGGAGAAACTGAAAAAGAAACGAATTATAAAACACTTAGCCAAAGTTAACCACAAGTTATTTACAAAATAACTTATATTGGTAATGGGAGCCCTAAATAAGTGTAATGTACCTATAATGTAATAAAGAAATTTAAAACATTAATCGGATGGAAAAAATATCACAAATAAAAGAAAATAATTTGTATTCCAACTGATATTTTGCTATTCCTGATGAAATCGTCGGATCACGGGGTTGGTGTCTTGTTGTTGGCTTGTGACTTACGTGATAGCATTGACCTTCCTTTTGTGATGGTGCGAGGCTATAGGGCAGACGAAGCAGGCGCCGGTGGTGACGTCATAGAGGCGGATCACGGGGTGGGCAGTGGTTGCTATAATGTGATCGCCCAGGGGGTGGAAAGCTACGCAGAGGACAGGGCCGGCGTCCTGGGGGAGAAAGTCAATAATAGGAATTAACACTGACGTCTTCTCTCTTCGTCTTCTAGACACGTCACTTTAAAACCTTACGCTAGCCAAACACGATGTGAAATTTTGGAACTCAATATGACACAAAAACTAGAACTTAAGAATGAACGGCGACAGCTGCTCGCAACTTCAATTCGTGAATTATTAAGTTCCGTAATACCAAAAATGATGACTGAAAAGTTGTTGAATCTTCGACATTGTGTTGTTATTCTGTAACTAGACAATATAAGTTATGTTCCTTAACAACAAAACGTACGATATTGTTGTTTTTAATACAAAACAAATAGGACGAAAACATGTCATTTTAGACGTAAAAATATGCAAAATTCGATTTTGCATATTTTTGCTTACATTTCGTTATAGGTGTGTATTATTAAGAAAAAAACCAACCAGGGACCTAGATATACACTATTCGAATACAAAAAACAACATGATATGGTGGAAATATGCTCGAATTACAATTCATTTTGGTAGTACGTTTGTATGGGCAAATCATCATCCGCAGGCTTCGATCAAAAATAAGGAGTTCGCGGCCTCCCCCGTAGATACCTAGAGCCTTACAAAAATGTCACTCAAAATTGGGTTCGTTTTGTTTTGACGCAGACAGTTTGCGCAGAGCCTGACAAGTTTTTTCCATACGGAACAAGAGATTGGTGGAGTCGAATTCATTTTATTTTATTTTGTAAGTAGGTAGGTACCTACCTGAGAATTATATACCTACCTACTCAGTTTATTTTCTATAATGATTAATTAACAGAATTCAGGTAAAGATAACGAATCATTTATTGATGAAACTATAAATTGGTGTCTCAACAGTAGGTATTTATACAAAAGGGTCATTTCAGACATACAATAATTTAAACTTACAATACAATTTCAGGCAGGCACTCTAGATTAAAAAGAACTGGTTCCTGTCTGCGGCTTTGCACGAGTTTTTTTTACGGGAAAAAAATAAACGTTTTATAAATTCATACTTCTGGTAGGTAGGTAAGAACCTAGTCTTTCTTTTATTAGAGAGTCTACGCAAATGAAAATTTAGGGCGGGCCAACTAATTATTTTAAAAATCATCAACTAGTAATATTAAACTTATTTTTATGAAAAATATATTAATACATACTATAAATGAAAAAAAAAATTTAGAAGAAATAGCCTCTCCATTTATCAATTTAGAACAAAATTAATATTTTAACATAGGCAAACCAAACAACAATATTTTATGCTGATTTCACAAGTATATGACTCACATCTCAATATACGGGTAAAAAGTATATATAAACTTACTGAAAATAAGAAATTCCATCCTTTTTCAGCACTTTGGACGAGTGATTCTTGCATTTTTTGTACCCATGCTTTTTGTCTGAACGCTAAAATGACACTAGTTGAAAAGCTTCCCTAACATGTCAAATGGTCTCTCTTTTGCTACTGAAGGTTGTGGCGTGCGCATTGTGAATCTAAGGGGGGCCGGCAAAGCCGGACATTTTTGATCGATGTCCGCAGGCCTCTTAATTGCTTGGCGTATAGTTTTTTTTTAATATTTCAAATATTTATTGAATGGAAGATCTCAAATCGACAAGTTAATAAAGGCGATATATAAATTAAGCTTGTTTGGGTGACATTAAAACCTTTTTAGGGTTCCGTACCCAAAGGGTAAAAACGGGACCCTATTACTAAGACTTCGCTGTCCGTCTGTCACCAGGCTGTATCTCATGAACCGTGATAGTTAGACAGTTGAAATTTTCACAGATGATGTATTTCTGTTGCTGCTATAACAACAAATACTAAAAAACAGAATAAAATAAATATTTAAGGCGGCTCCCATACGACAAACGTGATTTTTTTGCAGTTTTTATAGATAATGGTACGGAACCCTTCGTGCGCGAGTCAGACTCGAACTTGGCCGGTTTTATTATAAATTTACTTACAGTGATAGACTTATAGGCCTTCTTAGCAGACGCCTTGGTGATATCGAACAGCTTGATGCAGTGGTCTCTGGAGGCAGACACAAGGATCTGTTCGCGAGGGTGGAAGTCCAGAGCTGTGATCTCGTCCGTGTGGTCGTACCTGTAAATAGTTAATACAGGGTGTAACAAAAATGACGGACCAAACATTGAGAAAGAAACTTATTCTAAGGTTTTTATTTATTATAGTCATCGATCAAAAATGTCCGGCTTTGCCGGCCCCCCTTAGATTCACAATGCGCACGCCACAACCTTCAATAGCAAAAGAGAAACATTTTGACATGTTAGGAAAGCTTTTCAACTAGTGTCATTTTAGCGTTCAGACAAAAAGCATGGGTACAAAAAATGCAAGAATCACTCGTCCAAAGTGCTGAAAAAGGATGGAATTTCTTATTTTCAGTAAGTTTATATATATTTTTTACCCGTATATTGAGATGTGAGTCATATACTTGTGAAATCAGCATAAAATATTGTTGTTTGGTTTGCCTATGTTAAAATATTAATTTTGTTCTAAATTGATAAATGGAGAGGCTATTTCTTCTAAATTTTTTTTTCATTTATAGTATGTATTAATATATTTTTCATAAAAATAAGTTTAATATTACTAGTTGATGATTTTTAAAATAATTAGTTGGCCCGCCCTAAAATTTCATTTGCGTAGACTCTCTAATAAAAGAAAGACTAGGTTCTTACCTACCTACCAGAAGTATGAATTTATAAAACGTTTATTTTTTTCCCGTAAAAAAAACTCGTGCAAAGCCGCAGACAGGAACCAGTTCTTTTTAATCTAGAGTGCCTGCCTGAAATTGTATTGTAAGTTTAAATTATTGTATGTCTGAAATGACCCTTTTGTATAAATACCTACTGTTGAGACACCAATTTATAGTTTCATCAATAAATGATTCGTTATCTTTACCTGAATTCTGTTAATTAATCCTTATAGAAAATAAACTGAGTAGTTAGGTATATAATTCTCAGGTAGGTACCTACCTACTTACAAAATAAAATAAAATGAATTCGACTCCACCAATCTCTTGTTCCGTATGGAAAAAACTTGTCAGGCTCTGCGCAAACTGTCTGCGTCAAAACAAAACGAACCCAATTTTGAGTGACATTTTTGTAAGGCTCTAGGTATCTACGGGGGAGGCCGCGAACTCCTTATTTTTGATCGAAGATTATAGTACTCTGGGTAATCTCTAAGAAATTAATAAATCCCAAAAATTTACGATCTCGACGGGATTGACGGCGTAAGTGCCGAAAGAACTCCCAAAGATTTTCACCTCGGCGAGATAAGATCACGTAGCTTAGTTGGAAAAAGAGCAACCCTGCGCTGAAGGGGAAGGTGCGGTTTCGAATCCCGTCGAGATCGTAAATTTTTGGGATTTATTAATTTCTTAAAGAAACTTATGGAAGGAATAGACAACATTTTATGGTTTTCAGTCTTGCAGGTTGTTTTTCCTTTTCTCTCAATTGTTCTGGTTGCCTGGAAGAAATCGCTTTAGCGATAAGGCCGCCAAATCTTTTGCTATCTTTAATTTTATACAATCTGTTTTTCTTTTTAATTTAGGGTGATTAAAGAATTATCTATCTTTTTTTTTGTTTGTGCAAAATCTGTAAACAACTAGAAATCGGAGATCGAAATGAATAAATGATGTAGAAGAGAAACAAAATAAAACCGGTCAAGTGCGAGTCGGACTCGCCCACGAAGAGTGCCGTTTTGCCCTTAGGGTACGGTTTCGTTTTTTTCCTTATTAATTAAAAAAATGTGGTTGTTATATTTTTATTCGGTAATGAAATAACATAAACATTTTTTTTTAAATTAGCCTATTCCGTCCCACTGCTGGGCAAAGGCCTCCCCCAAATCTTTCCACTCCGTGCGATCTTGTGCGATTTCCCACCAATCATTTAGGAAGGCGTTGAGGTCGTCCCGCCAACGCTTTCGTGGCCGACCACAACATAAACGCACAACACACACAACATAAACAATAGCTTAAAAAAAAAAACTTTGCGTAAAACCTATTATTTATAGATGAATTACTCACAGAGTCCTAATAACAGGATGTCCTTGCTGCTCACGGCCAGGATCCACCTCCTCAGGAGCTGACTTGGCCAGCATTCTCTCCACGTCCAAGATCTGTCAGCAAAAAATTTTATATCTCACTAATATTATAAACGTGAAAGTTTAGATGGATGGATAGATGGATGGATGTTTGTTCCTTTATCACGCCAGAACGGCAAAACGAATCTGGATGAAATTTGGCACAGAGAAAGATTATAGTCTGGAATAGATCATAAGCTACTTTTTATCCCGGAATTTCTACGGGAACGGGAACTAGGCGGGTGAAACCGCAAGGCGCTGCTAGTATTATTTTAACATGCACAGAGTGTAACATCGAAAACTTGATACTAGGCTGATACCGTGAATTTTTCTTGTTAAAAAATCCCAATAACAATCGACGTCACGCCACGCACTGACGTCACTAAGACGCATGAACCAATCTAGTATTTTTGAAAGCGAATTATTCACATCGTCATAATTATATTTATTTCTGTCAATATTAAAAATCAATGAAGTATCATCAGCAAATAAGACTGTGTCACAGAGATCTTTTGCTAAAAAAGGGAGATAATTTACATATACTATAAATAAAAAGTGGCCTAATATTGATCCTTGTGGGACGCCTAATAAAATTTTTGAGCCCCTAGATCTTTCTTTACCAATATCTACTTTTTGGAAAATATCAGAAAAATAAGATTGCATAAGGTTCAGTGCCTTGTTACCAATTCAATAGAGTCTCAATTTTCTAATTAGTGTATCATGATCTACACAATCAAAAGCCTTAGAAAGGTCACAAAATATACCAATAGAGTTTTTGGCTTTCTCCCAGGTATCCTACTACACTAAAGCCCGTTATAGAAGTTTGTTCGGTCATCTATTTATCCTTAAGTAACGCTTTTCTATGTCATAAATGTCACACAAGTCTACCTATGACTGAGCAAGCTTTCATAATACGGGCCTTAGACACATGAACATACCTTGATGCTAGCATCCACACTGCCGGTAGCTAACAGCTGTCCGCACGAACTGAACGCGCCTGCGCGACACGCCATCTTATGTGACGTCACGTACGCTGTTTCGTACGTAGCGGGTTCGGGAGCGAGGGATGATGCGTCCATTTCGAACTCAAGATCTGGAATAAGTTTAAAATAGTTTTTTCACTTCTCAATTGAAAAATGTGTTTTTACGGTCTAGGGTAGTAAAGTACAATACAATACAAAATTCTCTATTGTACACCACAAAATAATGCTAAAAGAAACAGATATAAACATTAATAGTAGTTTATGCAACTGTGCATAATGGAGGGCATTACAACACAAGTGTGGGTTTAAGAAACGAGCCGAAGGCGAGTTTCTTAAAAGCATCACACGAGTGTTGTAATGCCTAATTATGTACAGTTGCATACACTACTTTATCTACCCAAATATCATAAGGGCTCTATGATGGGTTCAGGAACCATAGGGAAATGACCAGCATTGTTACCAGTGTAATGCAATAAAAAATAAATTGAACACATACAGAAGCAAATTACTTATTATAATAGTAATGGTAGTTAACATTGACAGTTGTTCTGAGTCACTATCACTCATTTTCGACAGAAATAAAGAACTTATTCAACTTATCAGAAAATTAGTCTACTCGTAACTGGAAATAAAAAGCTAACGAACAAATGACAGCTCGAAATGGCGGCGTTTCGAATATCTGTATTTTTTTTTAAATCATAGACAAACGAACAAAGTCACTATTCTTGTGTCACTAGAGATCAAAATGTCGTGCGATTTATAGTTAGAATGTAGATACTAGTATAGCACACTCACTTGAATTAGACACCTATTCCAAATTTAAACTCTATAACCTACGGTTTTCAGTAGGTTATGAGTTCATTACAGTTCCGTTTATTTCTGTTGGTTGGTAATGCTGGCCATTGCCTATGGTTTTTGAACGCATTAGAGAGGGTTTATGATATTTGGGTAGATAAACATAATAGTACAATGGGCGGCCTTATCGCTTAGCAGCGATTTCTTCCAGGCAACATTTGGATGGAAAGAAATTTGAAAATTTAAGAAAGGCAGGTGTAAGGTGTATACCACATAATACATAATAATAATTATTAAATATTCATAAGCAAGTAGAAACATAAATTAACATAAAAATACTTTATAAAATAGATAATATACACGGAATAAATACCAAGATCAAAGAAAAAACATAATTTAGTACCAATATTCACTTTTGTGACAGATAAGTCTTAAAAAATAAATTTAAAAAAAAGTAATTATTCTTTGTGATTTTTGTTTGAAATCACTGACACACTCACACTTCCATCAGCCAGTATAAGACATTCGCCCTCTTGTATAAAGAACCAACATTTTACTTGATTTTATTTTTTTCATGGAATTTAAAGCGCCTTCTTGGTGATGGAGGTAGATGTTTATAGAATCACCCATTCTACCTTTTAACGGTAGAATGCGTACTTTGCGTTGTGCGCGTTATTAAGAAAACTTAGTCTTGGCGCGAATTTTTTAGATTTTTCTTTATTGCAGATTAAGGCCCGTATTATAAAAGCTTCCTCAGTTATCAATCGATGCTTGAGTAACGCTTTTCTATGGCATAAACGTCACTCAAGCATAGATCGGTGACTGAGCGAGCTTTCATAATACGGGCCTTATTGTTTTGTATAGAATTGTTTTATTTTCTCGCAACCGTAGTGAAAAGTAGAGTGTTTCACGCGGGCTATAACCACCCATTATAACTCGGTCTTGTCACCTTCCCTCGCTACGCTTGTGAGTATAAACAACCTCGTCTATAATGGGGTATTTTGGTCCCTATAGTAAAACAATCTACTATTATCAGTACAGGAGCGCGATTATGGTTCTCGGTAATTGATAAAACACCAATTTTGTCCCTGGGGCTGGTCTCGACAAAATTCGGTAAGAGCGTTGTCGGTAAATTACCGAATTTTATCGCTTTTTTTAGATTTTTCTTCATGTAGCCGATCGATTAGCTCAGCTCTATGCTTCACTACCATTTATGCCAAGAAAAACGTTACTCAAGCATTGATCTTATACAATAAGTAATTTAATAAGAACATATTCATGAAAACTTGTTTTACACACATAGAAATATCAATCGGTTTCCTAAAAATAGCGACATACATAATTTAAATACTAGAAATAAGAATAAACTCGCTGTGCCCATAACTAGGCTACACAAGATTAATCTTTCAAAGGGCAATGTATACGCTTCTACAACAAAACTACAAGCGAGGTGCTAAAATTATCAATGAATAAATTCAAACAAATTATCAAACATGTCCTTTGTAAAAAGGCTTACTACAAAATATCAGATTATCAAGATACGATAAAAAATCTTAAGACGACTTTTGCTCCAACTCGAAACCGAACATTCTAACAAGGTAAAGGTTTCTTGTTCGCTTCTTTACTTTACCTTAAAAACATTAAAGTGAACAAATAATCAAAGTGATCATCACTTTATTTCCTAGTTTTACTGTAATTTGAATTTTTGTAACGTGTCCAAGAGTTCTGTAAGGTCTAAAAGAAAAAAAGCACTTTGATGTTTGTTGTTCAGATCGATGACTGAGCAAGCCTTCATAATAAGAGCCAAAGAGTCAACATTCTTATCAGAACAGGAGGGATTTTTGCTCGGTCGTGGAATAAAATAGGCTAAATTTAAAAGAATGATTCTCACCAAAGCCAGTAGTTCCGAGCAAATGCTCAGCTCCGCTGGACGCCGCCAGACGATCCTTGCGGTCTGGCTCATGTTGGAGCCCTACCATCATGAGGTTCAAGAGCCTGTAATAAGGGATTTTTATAGGGAATTTTTCAGAATAGATACTTTTAGAGTTTGCAGAATGGTAAATAATTTTTGTATAGACAAGGAGCCCAGGACGAGCAGTCTCGACGTACGCTATGTCCTAATTAGCTGTCGCAATTGTTACTTACCTTCTTTTACATATATTCTCAAATTCTATAGGTATTCCTTTAAGTACGAGTATGTCTCTCCCCAATAATATTACACTCATGTACACTTTCCTATTTGTTTTTTGTACAATTTGTTGTTTACTTAAACTTTAATTTACTGTCTTTGTGCGCTGCCTGCTACTGTTTGTAGGAACCGGCGGAAGATCAGCGTTACGTGTGTTTGGTCTACCAGTACACTGTAGCATTCATGCTACAGTGTACTGGTAGACAAAAGTGTCAGTTCCTAATTTGTAACTACAACCCACACACAAAATACCAACCTAATGTACTAGTTTTAAGATTTTGTTTAACTGTGTTATTGGTTGTAGTTAAAAATAAATGTATTTTCTTTCTTTCTTTCTTTCAATACGACACAACTTTTGTTGTCCAACCCACCAACTACCTCTCAAGTTGCATTTCGCCCTAATAGTGCTCCTAATACCTAGCAAAAGTGAATTTTATCTCTCACATTGTATTAGGTTTGCAAAATAAAATACTTGAATACTTAAATAAAATCGGCCAAGTGTGAGACACGAAGGGTTCCGTACCATTATCTATAAAAACGGCAAAAAAAAAAACACGTTTATGTGTATTGTATGGAGCCCCCTTAAATATTTATTTTATTCTGTTTTTTAGTATTTGTTGTTAAAGCGGCAACAGAAATATATCGTCTGTGATTTCAACTGTCTAGCTATCGCGGTTCATGAGATACAGCCTGGTGACAGACGGACAGCAAAGTCTTAGTAATAGGGTCCCCTTTTTACGGTTTGGGTACGTAAAAAAAAACTTGAATACTTAATACGACAAAATTTAAACACACATCTTTGAACGAAGCTGTCCTAACTGGCCACACGCATGGACGTGCAACATCGCATTGGTTTGTCGGCGAGTTTGAATTTCAAACTTGTTCTATTTTGTCGTGTCGGTTGCGCGGAAATCACGTGTGTTGTATTTTCAAAAACAGTACCTACAGATGGTGAAATTCGCCAATTTTTATTCACATTTACATTTATACTAGCAGCGCCTCGCGGTTACACCCGCGTAGTTCCCGTTCCCGTGGGAATTCCGGGATAAAAAGTAGCCTATGTCCTATTCCAGACTATAATCTATCTCTGTGCCAAATTTCATCCATTTCCGTTCTGCCGTTCTGGCGTGATTGAGTAACAAACATCCATCCATCTATCTATCCTTCCATCCATCTAAACTTTCACGTTTATAATATTAAGTGAGATGTTGTACTCATTCACTTTTGGACTTTTTTCAACGCTAATAAATATTTTAATAACAGTTTTCACTTCGGTAAAGCAATTGGCCTTTGATATAGCCATCTTGACGTCTGACGACACTTCGTGGTTTGGACACAATGGCATTGTCGTACGACCGACTAGTTGTACGGCTATGCGAGCGAACGATTTTGTCCTCGAACGACTTTGCAATTAGGATATAGTGTAAGACTTTGCGACCGATGTCGGTCGAGATGCGATCGCTATCTTTGTCGAGGCTGCTTGCCCAGGTCTTTCTCAGATCTTTAAGCAATAAGGTATTTAAGCCCCTTTTTGAAAAGTGCTTGGATTAAATTCTAAAGTTATAAAGACTAATAGAAATTCAAAAAAGGCCAAAAACATACATGAAATGAAAATAATGGTGTCAACTACTTGAGAATGTTAAACTACATTCTCAAGTAGTTGACATGATATTTTTCTGTTTTCATGACCTCCGTAGGCTTTGTAGAAACTTAAACAAATACACTGATGTTCCTGATGACAGTTAATACTTACACCGTCATGATTTACATTAAAAAAAAACATTACAAAAGAAGTCCAAGGTTCGCTATAAGCTGTACAATAAATTGTTGCAATAAATACTTTAAAATAAACCTTAATACTTTGTACAGTAAACAAAACAATTGAATTTTGCACTTAGTTTTGCAAATGCCGCTCTGCTTTGTCCCGCTTCTATGAACGTGAAATCCTATGCCTATCTGTTTGCACAGAATGTTATGTTGGGGATCTCAAACTTAATTAGGTACTTACCTATTTATTTTGAGATGACAGGCAAAAAAAAAAATACTCACGTTTTGTTGCACATAAAATGGAACAGTTCAAAATAAAGGATTTTAGGGGCAACTTGCGAGAACCCCTCCTTTTATTTAAGACAGTGTCATGTTTTTACCCATTCAATCAAATCAATCGATCAAGAAATACATGTTATTAAAAAATTAAATGTCTCAATGTATTCTGCCCTAGTGGGCGTGCAACATCTTAAAATTTATTAGATTATTAGTTTATTATTTATTAGATTGAAAGTGTATAACTAAGGCTTTATTTATAGTGTCTATCATAACGCTGCTTAATTAGTAAGCCCTAACCATGATAATCTAAATGATCTGGTCATGTATGCTAGAATGAGAGTATTTCTAGGTTATTATTAGGAAACTAACCTGTCACTTGGTGGGCAGGGAGGGTCGGCGTGGACAGCCTGGGCTAGAGAAGCGGCAATAGGTTGGAATCCATCGTAGAAGAGTTGGCTGAAAAAAAAACATAACCAATATAACCTCTAAACTGTTTGTGTATTTTAGCATTAAGAAGTATATTTTCAAACGTTTTAATTAATGATCCCGCAAAAAAGCTTATTTAATAGCATAAAAACAGTATTTATTGTAATATTCGTGTACACAATATGGTAAAAAGCGAAGACAACGTATAGAAAACAAAATGTAGTGAGATATCGTATAATACCTGATAATCATGCGATAAAGTAGCTCCCTGTTCTTAACAACGTTCCTGGTGTCAATATCTCCATTGTTTTCTTTCATTTTTCAAAGCCCAACAAGAACAATTCGATAGAAGTTCCGGCTTACTTATGTGAAATGTTTTGTTTGTAATGTAAATGTATAAATGTTGGCTGTTTGACTTTGACAGCCAGCTGGTGACAACAGTTTGCTTCGCCTGCTTGTTTGTTTGATTGATGATTTTTTTAATTTTGTCTATGGATTACACGGTTCTGTCACCGAGTTTTAAAAAATGCAATGAAAAACGAGATCCCCTTCGATGAAAAAATGTGATGTCGAATTTTAGAGATGCAAACCGATTATGATAGATTGGCGTGCGTGGCTGGCTGGCGATAAAAATGAAATCGATA
Organism: Eupithecia exiguata; assembly: GCA_947086465.1. Classification (NCBI taxonomy): domain Eukaryota; kingdom Metazoa; phylum Arthropoda; class Insecta; order Lepidoptera; family Geometridae; genus Eupithecia; species Eupithecia exiguata. Next base: position 4,991,759 of record OX352256.1, read on the forward strand.
AGAGACATGCGCAGTTGATTTCATACTGGGTAAAAAGTATTTTTACGTCTTTTCGTCGGTATATTGTATTGGTAATGTTGTTTATAACGTAGTGGTTTTAATCTCTTTGATGTTGTTCAACTGGTTCGACTACCATCAAACTACGGCAAGACAACCGATAACTTGGTAAAAATAACTTGACAAGTTCATTATGTAGGTATTACTATTAATCATCTGCCAATAAATTTAGCTAAATAATAGATTCAAGGGGTGAAAGGGCAATCCAACATCTCGACTCCCAAGCCAACCTAACCTGCAAGTGGTGCACCCTGCTATACAAATAAACGAACTAGGCCTTATTGCCTTCAACTAAGAGTCATCATCGTCAGATCACAGATTCAGGCGTTACTTAGCGGAAATCCATTGCAAATTTTTTAATTTAATGTATTTTGTGTGAAAATATGTAGAAACAATTCAGCGCAAAACCTTCTCCGATAAGATCTTGCAAAATGTAGGTAATCAGAGTTGTAGAAGAAAAAAACACACCAACTACCTACATATTAATAACTTAAGGCTGTGATTATTAATCGATCTCGCAACCTCCTGCGTCGCAGGCAGGCCCACCTCACCACAGAGGTCGTCGAATAATAACAGGTATCACAAACTGAGCGATGGATTTTTGAAATTTTCTTTGTTCAACGTAATAAGATAAAATAGGTGGCGGCGCTAGTTTGACCCATACCACAGCCTTAATTTTAACGAACGAAGGGGATCTATTTTTTCATTGTTCTTTCATATTTTCAGCTGACATTACGTCCTTCATTTTGAAGTTTGATTGACTTGACGTTTCAAACAAAACAAACCACAGATGTACAAGTTTGTTTACGTTTTTCGTGCAACAATTTTGTAAAATTTATCGTTTCTCTCCAGGTTCTGCTAACGGGATGCCGCTGTGTCGAACTGGACTGCTGGGACGGAGACGATGGCAGTCCTGTCATCTACCATGGGCATACGTTCACGACGAAAATCCCGTTCCGAAGAGTCGTGGAAACCATCGCCAGGTAACCGGCTGCCCTTTTGACCGAGTTACCTTAACCCTAGCTCACCAACCTTAATTTGAGTGACGTTAACACTATCCGTTCGTAAATTGTACGACGGATTAAAACAACAATATTTGGTTGGAGTGGAGTTTACGGGACGCAGGACTTTTCGACGATTTTTTTAAATGTGTAATTAACATATGGGTCATTTGCATTAAAATTGTACATGCTACGAAATGGAAACGAAACGGAACGTAACGAACTTGTTACTAATTGGAAGCATAAGGCTTTGTACACAATTAGAGGATTTTTACCTTATCATCATCATCTGATAGAAGTTAACTGGCGGACTTGAATTCTACGTTATCAACTCGCACATATAAAAGAAAACGCTAAACTTTGATTGTTTTATTTAAAAATACTTGCTATTTTAAATAAATGTTTTTATTATTTTTATTTATAAAATTATTGTTTTAACTCCTAATCATAGATATAGATGTACCCCTAAAATACAAATATCAAAGAATCATGAAAATTTGACCAGTAACATTATAAATATAACATGACATAATAAATAGGTACCCACCTATCTAAATTCTCCTCTTCTCGATTAAATTAAGCTTTATATTACGCTACATAAATCGAAGTAAATTAGCATATTCAAAACAATTTGTCATAGTTATTACCAAATTAATTATAGATCTATACGAAATGTATTTATTTGTTATCGATTCTGATGATTGATTTTAGACTAAAGTAGCTTTTATTACCTATTCAACAACCACTATGCCAAAGTATGTCGCAAAAGAGAACATCTTGCGGTTGATGATAACTAACACAATACTACACATATTTTTTTAAGTCGGTTAAGATCCCAGTGTGTACGCGACCTGCCGTTTCGTAACGTAACGAATATTGTTACTAACTCGGATGAAAACAAAAAAAAACTGAAATAACTTATGAAACTGAACTTGAAAAGTCGATAAAACACACTGTAATTGAATGTCTTTACACTGAATTTGAAAAGCAGTAAAATTAACTTGAATAAAACGGCGTTTTCTTACTTTTAAGTTCTAAATTTCGTAACGAAACCGAACTTTTTGCGTTATGAGATGTGCACCTTTTCACCATAAACAAAAAGTAAACAAAATAGTGGAGTTCTCTATAGTTCTTAGAAAATTGACGAGTGTTGCCAATTATCTTTATATATAATTCTAGTTGATTTTCAAAAGGTTTTTTGATGAAAATAGCGTAACGAACAAAACATAACGAAATGGAAGAAAAAACTGAGATATAATGTTAAAAAATCATTTTCTCTTTAATTATTCATTTTTTAATGATAAATTTGATAAAATAGTATTGCTCAGGTTAATCAGTGACGAATAAATATTTTCATTAGTTGAATATATCAGAGGGAAATCTTCCAAAGCATTTTTTAGATGCAAAGACCTCTGTGGAACATGATTAATTTGTATGGAGATATTTTTTCATTGTTTTTTGAGGGTCGCAAAAGTATGAATAAGATTATTATTTATTGATGAATTGCAATTTATACGATCAAGCAATGATTAAATTACGCCAATTTGTTAATGAAATGTACCAATTATGGATATTTTGAGCATAAAAACATTTCAAATTTTGGGACACATTACTAGTGAGGAATGTACAAATTTAATGCAAATGACCCATATGTTTTTTCATATGGTATCGTGAAGGGGGTCACTAGGGGTGCAACTTTTGTTCAGGTCATTAACCCCAAAGTTCATTGACCTCGGCGCTAGAGGTCAAAGTGTGTCGTTCAGTTTCAAGGCAAAAAGACTTAGGGTCAAAGGTCAATGGCCTTAACCTTGACAAAAAAAAACGTATTTTACCTAGCGTCCCGTAAACTCCACAGCGACCATTTTTTGTATTATAGTATTTATTTATTAATAGACGAGCAGCCAGTGCTGCAGAGTAGCTGCAAGTTCTAAAGTTCTGGAAACATTTTGATGTGCCTAACCTGAAAACCATGAATTTTCATGATTTCAGAAATGATTTGGCTTCATATTGGGTTGCAAAGTTACAGTTTGATATCTTTATAACACACTAGCAGCGCCTCGCGGTTTCACCCGCGTAGTTCCTGTTCCCGTAGGAATTTCGGGATAAAAAGTAGCCTATGTCCTATTCCAGAGTATAATCTATCTCTGTGCCAAATTTCATCCAGATCCGTTTTGCCGTTCTGGCGTGATAAAGGAACAAACATCCATCCATCCATCTAAACTTTCACGTTTATAATATTATTGAGAATATCTCTCAATACCTCTTATGTGCATCCGCAACAAGTGACTGCAGGTCGATAACAATATGATTTAGGAGGCTATTAGAAACGGGTGGGGTGGCAGAGCTCAGAACATGCCGAAACACTAAATGCTCCAGGTATGCGTCATTATATAAACGAACTAGCAGCGCCTCGCGGTTTCACCCGCGTAGTTCCCGTTCCCGTAGGAATTTCGGGATAAAAAGTAGCCTATGTCCTATTCCAGACTATAATCTATCTCTGTGCCAAATTTCATCCAGATCCGTTTTGCCGTTCTGGCGTGATAAAGGAACAAACATCCATCCATCCATCCATCTAAACTTTCACGTTTATAATATTAGTGAGATGGTTAGTGATCTAGGGTTAAGCGCAAGATGCCAATGAGGGTATTTTAATCAAACTTAAGATTTCCCTTGACAAGTTCCAGCCACTGGAACAGGCCGGGTTTCTCTAAGGATATGGAAGATGTGGTAGATATACATAATACACGGCTTGACATACCGCTAGGTATTCCAAGCCCGGCTGATAAGAATGAATGAATGAATGAACACTTTATTGTACAATAAAAATAAACATGAATAAATATTCTTATATCTAAAACAAACAAGTAAGTCTCGGTGAATAATGATATTGGATTTGAATTAAAGATGCGCGACTGCGAATGATTTGACGAGTCGAATGATCTACAACTACTAATTTACTCATTCGACTTGAATATTAGTAATATACTAATCTTCAAAGTCGAATGACAACTACTAATTAGGTACTAATGCCTCTCGGAGTCGAATGAAATGTAGGTATGATACTCGACTATCCATGCCAAATAGGTAACCGACTCAGTCGGCAGTCGCCAGTCGGTCTCAATTCGTTATTCAACGACTGCAGAGTCTGTCCGAGTCGGATCGACGACTCGGCAGTCGTCCAATAACGAATTGAGACCGACTGGCGACTGCCGACTGAGTCGGTCGGTCGAACGACTCGGGATTACTAACCAAATTAGTTACTAATTTGCTCTTGTCATTCGAATGGTTTGAATGATTTCTGAAGTCGAATAATTCGAATGAAATCATTCACAGTCGCGCATCTTTAATTTGAATCAAACCCGCTACCTACGTTGCAAGTAGACCTTCATCCGCCGCGCCACAGAGGTCTTCGTATTCCCCCAATACCTTTCATTAATTACTTCTCTTACTTCTTATTAATGCAGTTTACATTATAGAACTATATGTTTGTTACAGGAGTGCCTTCGTCACGTCTCCGTATCCTCTCATCTTGAGTATAGAGAATCACTGCACACTGCCGCAGCAGCAAGTCATGGCCAGTACATTTGAGGTCAGTATCGTCTGCAACAGGCTAATTGACTACATTAAAAATAAGTCAAATTGTTTTCATCCTAGTCAGTGACAACGTAACAAAGCGTAATCAGGTGTTTTTTTTTTAAATACACCTAGGTATTTTAGCTAAAAAAAATGGGAATTTATTATATACACTCTACTATTTTTTTCTTTCAGGCACTATGGCGCTCAATAGGGGAGGCCTATGTCCAGCAGTGGACTGATATAGGCTGATGATGATGATGAGGCAGGGGGACACTGCACAATACACTCCCATGCGAGATGTCAGTGCAGATTCCGGTTCCCCCACTTAGAATTAGAATAGGGCCCTAATAATAGGGACTTTTACCAACATAAAACCTTTTTAAGTGTATAATTCCACCATACTAACTTTATTTACTCCAGGCAGTGTTTGGAGAGAAGTTGGTGACGTCGTTTCTCTTTGAGGCGGACTACACGGACGACCCACGACTGCCGAGTCCAGAACAACTTAAGTACAAGGTTTGTTTAGTTTATACCTTCGATAAAAGTAAAAAAAAGGAAGATACGGTGCGTTCTACCAGCGCTCACTCAAAAACTGTACCGTGTCACAGCTGAAATAATGTTAAGGTAACGGATTATAAGAAAATTTTAATTTTGGTTGGTGTATCTACTTAGGCGGAAAAATATGTGATGCCTTAGGCTTTGTTTTTTGTTTTGGAACGATTAATTAAATATTTAATTGTAGTTTTCTTTGTTAATAAATTCTTTATCTAACAAGTGATTTGTCTCTTCACATCTTATCTCTAATTATAATTTCTACCATCTTTCAGGTGCTAATAAAGAACAAGAAGATACCCCCCGCCGAAGGTAGCCCAACAGTGGGACTGACTGGAGCGAGCTCAGCTGGGCACGGGGTTCTGTCGAATGCATTCAGGTATGATAAACAAATCTGAAATTTGTCTGTCTCTGCTTAGCAATATAGGCTATTTGACTACATTGAAAATAAGTTCCAAATTGTTTTCATCCTAGTCAGTGACAACGTAACAAAGCGTAATCAGGTGATTTTTATTAGAAATATGCCTATTTTAGGTATATAAAACGGGATTAAAATTACACATTTTTTTATATGTGATCACGTAAACGAAACCACTGCGTTTGGTTTTATTGCTGGTGACGTCACACTATCACAGATATCAGCGTCAATGAGTTCTTTTTGTTAGGTGTGGTATGGCGTGTGACGTCATAGCTCAGAGCACGGGAGCCATGACAGAGATTATCGTTTTGGCGCGCCATTTTTTATTCAAACTTTAAATTTTGAAATATTGGTTTTTATAATTATTATTTAGATCAAACGGTCTCAGACACACCAGTAAATCTCTGCCAGAGGAAGCTCTATAATGTCCGCGCAATCCGCATCAGCTGGCAGCTCGCCGAATGAATACTTCACTTACGTCATTGTAAATTGAACCTTACTCCATAGATCAAACGGTCTCAGACACACCAGTACATCACTGCCAGAGCAAGGCCGCACCAACTCTATTATGTCTGCGCAGTCCGCATCAGCTGGCAGTTCGCTGACTGAATATTTTTCTGATGAAGACTTTGATGAGGATGATGATGATTTGGATGGTAAGCATATAAGTTATCTTTATCTCAAGAGGTGCAAATATGCAGGTTCGGACAGAGACTACGCATTTGCTCCCCTTGGTGTCGATGCTAGGTCCGTGGGGTACCGAGACTCTCCGGGTTTTTCAAAATTATCTAAGCGTCTGGTCGAAGCGACACGTGACCCGAGAGCTGGTGAGTATCTGGCGTAGCGCATCAGCATTGCTATACAGCGGGGCAATGCAGCTAGCGTCTTGGGCACGCTTCCGACTGGTATTGATATGGATCAGTTGAGCTACTGTGAGATTGTTTGCAAAAGTCTGCAGTTAGCTCAATTGTTTCAATTGGAAATAGTTGTTTTATTTTAATTTTATTAATTCATCATCATCATCAGCCTATATCAGTCCACTGCTGGACATAGGCCTCCCCCAATGAGCGCCATAGCGCCCTGTCTTCAGCTTGCCGCATCCAGCAACTGCCAGCAGTCTTTCGCAAATCGTCATCCCACCTGGTCGCAGGGCGTCCTACACTACGTTTGCCGAGTCGCGGTCTCCACTCAAGACCATTTTAATAACATTTTATTAATTGATTGTAGTTAACTTTATTATTAACTATTTTATTAATTGTCTTGCAATATTTTTGACCCCTGACTGAAACGAGCGCATTCGTTTGAAACATGTAAAGACATGTTATATATATGCTAAGAATTCTCTTGTACCCACAACACTATCCAAAGGGATAGTGTGGGTACAAGAGAATTCTTAGCTTATGTTCCAAGAAGCGGTGTTGCCGTCCTAACAGATTAAATAATTCATTATTGCTAGATAAATCACACAGTTAAAATAGTTTATGTTATATTAGTTCTAAGTAAAAATAAATACCTCATAAAAATATGTACCTACGCCGTCCACGGATTTATTTTCTGTATGGCATATGCACAACTATGAAGTCCCTATTTATTGTTATCAGATGAGTGATAGGTATGTCCACACTATGAATTTTCATCTTCAACATTCGTCTTCATCTTTCTATACAACGTTCGTTTGGCGCTTTCAATAATAGGCTATTTGACTACATTAAAAATACATCCCAAATTGTTTTCATCCTAGTCAGTGACAACGTAACAAAGCGTAATCAGGTGATTTTTATTAAAAATATGCATAATTTAGGTAAAAAAACCGGATTAACATTACACGTTTTTTTATATATGATCACGTGACCGATAACGCTCTGCCTTTGGTTGGTTCGCTGGTGACGTCACACTATTACAAATAATAAGAGTTCTTCTAGTTAGGTGTGGTGCGCCGTGTGACGTCATTGCTCAGAGCACGGGAGCCATGACAGAGATTATCGTTTTGGCGCGCCATTATTTTATTCAAACTTTAAAATTCGTTTTTATAACTAATACGACTGGCCTTGAAGAAATATTAATTACACTTTGCATTATTTTTATCATACAATACATTAGAATTATTTCCCAGTAGTAGTCAAGTAGCCTTTTAAATGCGTTAACGAACGTAACGCCAATATAATTCATTTCTTTCAGTACCGCATCCCTCCGAGCTCTGAGCGCCGCTCGCTGCGCATGTAATAAAGTTACTTAACCATTTTCTACTATTAAACGCTTACAGAAAAAGAGCTCCACAAAATGCTGAACTCAGCGGAAGACAAATGGGTTTGCGCGTCCGCGTCAATGTACGCTAGGATACGACGCGGCGAGGATGGACGTCGAGGGCGCAGCACGCAGCAGATAGCGCGCGAGCTGAGCGATATCGTCACTTATGTACAGGTCTGTAAGGTGTTTATTAGTGCAGCTTTTACTGGTCAGTTAGGTGTATGTTATTTATAACAAAAATCCCGTGCCAAAAAGGAATGTAATTTAACCCTTAATATTTGTCACGTCGCGGGAACAATAAACAATGATGGGGCAACAATGAACCATCAAGAATATTATTTAATTCGTTTCAGATTCCATACGAGCTCTACGAGTACTAGATGATACTTATTATTAATATGTGTATCAGTTATCTAGTACCCAGAACACAAGCTCTGCTTGGGGCTAGTTGATGCTGTGTGAGTTGTCCAGTTTAGGGGAGAAGGTGGTATTTCCCCCAAATAGTAGCAGTGGAGATCTCCCCTCTAACAGGTCGACCCAGCTGGTCCACCGTGCCGGGTGGTCTTTTCGAACAACAGTTGATGTTGAATAGTTGTTTATAGGTCAGTTGTAACTGGATCAAGCGTTTGCGCGATCTAGGAAATGTTCTCTTTTTGCACTTCAATTATCTCCGATTTTGTCTTAACGACATCTAGCGGCTATCCATCGAAGCGCTTAGGTAAGTAGCTTTAGTTTTTTTAATGTGAATTCATTGCGCACCTCTGTTGACGTTACCTTTGAAGTTCAGCCAATGTCTCTCTAGAGGTCGCTACATCCAGCTTTACAATCCTATACTACGATTTGGAATCCTGGATATTTTATGTCAACAAAGACATTGATGAATGAAAACTTAACAAAAACTGATAACAATAACAGAAAAAACAAGGTAACAGTGACGTTATCACTAAAAAGTAATACTTAAACTACGACAACGGATAACCTCACATGTGCAGCGAAAAATGTTAAAATTTGAATGCGAAAACGAACGAGAGATCAATTAAAAGATGAATGAAAGCTTTCAAAACGAAAAACTGTATCGAGCTTCTGTGCTTTGCTTTGATGATACCAATGTCGTTAAATATTCTCCAATCAATCCTTGAGTTTTGTTACCACTTTGTATACAAAAAATATCCAGGTTTTTGAATCAGGGTATAGAACATAATGTTTATCAGACTTTTTTTTGTTCCAGGCTATTAAATTCCGAGGGTTGAACCCACTCTCCCCTCGAAGCTCGGTCCGCGTCGTCCCGAAGGTACACAGTGAGCCGAGTGCACCTTGCAGTAGCTTCGAGTCTTCTGAGAGCAGCGATAGTACTGCCACGGTATGTTGCTAAGTAAAACACGAATCATGGTGAATAACCTGTTACAGAAGATTTCTGCCCTTGTGTAAATAAATGAATAAATAAATAAATAAATAATGCTGGACCATTCACACAGCATTATCTAGCCCCAAGCTAAGCAGAGCTTGTGTTCTGGGTACTAGATAACTGATATACATAATATAATACATTACATGGATAGATATTTTTTATTATACATAGAAAACGACCAGAACACCCTGAACAAATGTCTGCAGATCGTACACACATTTGTCCCGAGGCGGGAATCGAACCCGCAACCTCCTGCGTCGCAGGCAGACCATCGCCCACCCCGCCACAGTGGTCGTCAGGAATAATACTGTACAATAGGTTACTTGACTACTACTGGGAAATAATTCTAACGTGTGATAAAAATAATGCAAAGTGTAATTAATATTAATAATACCTTTATTAATTGACGATCGATGTGGCGCGGTAGAGGAAGGTCTGATCCGTTCAGCCGTTCTGGCGTGATAAAGGAACAAACATCCATCCATCTATCTGTCCATCCATCCATCTAAACTTTCACGTTTATAATATTAGTGAGATTAATAATACCTTTCCTTTATAATGTTAGTGTAGATAACGCGTTTAAAAACATCGTCATAATTGCTTCTCTTCTTAATTTCAGCAAGTCCAATCAACATCCCACGGGCGAGGCCGCTGCCTCAGTTCGCCCGCGTCCACCCACCCCTGCTACCGTTGTGCCTCTGTAACAGAAGCCATAGGCAAGAAGATATGCAGGAAGCATCCCACAGCGCTCATAGCGCATACCGAGACGCAGCTTGTTAGGACTTATCCCGCTGGGTGAGTAAGAATAAGTTGGGGAACAATGAACCATGGTTGGGGAACAATGAACCATTGGCGGGGAAACAATGAACCGTGGATCATTTGTGTGGTGTAGAGGATAGTTGATCACAGGCTTAAGGTGCCCTGTAGAATATTATAAAATTCAATAGTCAAAGTAACCCAACCCTGCTACCGTTGTTCTAAGAAGATATAAAAATAAATCCGGACAATCAACGAAGCATCATCTAGTCAAAGTAATCAAAGCTTAGAATATTCACTGCTGATTAATAATTCCAAATAAACATAGTGCGCGATGGTAAATTTTGTTCCAAAGCCGTCGCGCAGTATAAAATAATAATACTAGTTATTAATACATTTATTAATATTATTAACTAAAAAATATAAAATTAACAACTGAGAATGACTTTTATCCGCTTAATTATGATAAGAAAATTATGCCGGTAGGTGCTCTAGCTTTTTGTTTCGAAGTTAAACAATCTTGCCATAAAATATTAGTACATTTTTAATAATAGTTTTCGTTTTTACCTGAGACCCACCCTACTGTTGCGAGCCTGTCATTTCCTAAATATTAACTTCACCTAAAACTTTTTTTGTTCATTACGAATGTAAGCGGGTTAACTACGAACCTTATTTGTGTTGAAAGAACACCAATGTTTCTTTTCAATTTTTCACGAACTATTTTTTCTATTACAGACTCAGAATAGACTCCTCAAACCTGGACCCAGTATCATTTTGGTCGTGCGGCGTACAACTAGTGGCTTTGAACTATCAAACGGAAGACGCAGCGATGGCGGTCAACGCGGCCATGTTTGAGGGAAACGGATGCGCTGGCTATGTACGCAAGCCGAGCGTTATGTGGGATACTAAACATATTGCTTATAGAAGGTAATAGTGAAAATCATTTATTTTTCTTAATTGGAACGGCTTAGGCCTATAACACAAATTTATTTAAGTACATTTTAGCTAGCATTTTATATAGCACACTACAAGCTGGTTTAAAGGCGTTTTATCTGAGAAAAATTGCCTATTGTGTTATTTAAACTATCTATGTCAAGTTTCATCCCGCGTCATTCAATAATTTTGGCTTGGTCTTCGCCCAAACATCTTACAACACGCCTTTTTGGTATTAAGTAGAAAAACGTAGAACCATAACCAGCTCAGATGGATAACAATGACATGACGCGCTGGGGAAGACTTAGGCTGCAGCCAAACGAGCGTATTTTTTTGAGCTTTGAGTCGTGTAAAATGAGGTATACACAAGTCATTTTAGTCACGTGACTTTCTATGAAGCGGCCCATTTTACGCGACTCACAAAAATTTACGCGCTGTGGCCTCACACTTTGCCCAAGAGTCGGACGTATTAAATACTAATAGTATTACGTCCGGAATTTTTTTTATTGTAAATTCTTACATTTTTTCAGATTCAACCCGATGGACAAAGAATTTGACGGCATACACGCATCGCACCTAACCCTCGCCGTCATATCGGGGCAGTACGTCGCAGAGAATGTGTATTCATTCTACAATGCATTTGTAGAGGTATGGTACTACCCTGGAATACTCTCTTATAGCATAGGCCAAGCGATATTCCAGACAGAAAATCGATGGGGCAGAAATCGTTGAGGAACAATGAATCGTGGATCGGAGACAATGAACCGTATTTCGGGGAACAATGAACCATATGTCGCGAATAATTACTCATATATGGGGGAACAATGAACCACAAGTTAACCTTGAATACTTTCTTATAGTTAAAGCTATATATTAGACCGAAAGTCGATGGGGCAGACTTCGTTGGGAACAATAAACCTTATGTGGAGGAACAATGAACCACAAGTAAAGAACACTCGCTATATAAGGACTAGTGAAATACCGAGACAGACAGATGGTGTAGGGTGTTTCGGCCTCTAGAGGCTTAACGACCGTTAAATAAACTAATTGTCCATGATTAAACATAAATCAAAAGATCAATTTTTAAAATTTGTCTTTTTTTTCTTCTTAGGTTGAGATCCTCGGTGTTCCGGCAGACTGCAGGAAGATCAGAACAAAAGTCGCTCGTAGGAACGCGCTCAACCCTGTATGGAATGAAACTTTTAATTTTAAGGTAAAATTCTAAGAACATTTCAACCCGATTGAATACGAACGCCAACTGTTACACCTTTGAAATAATAGACTTTATTGTGTTGCGTTAAGCTTTTAAGTCAACAAAAACACGAGGCTCATGTTATCTCGCTCACAAAAACAGAGCTCAAGCTATCTCGCTCATATGATATGTACACGGGAAGATAAAAAAGGATCAACGTATTTTCATATGTATCCCACTCAAAATACGACTCGCAAATGTCGAGATCGCGCGGACGTCATGCGCGTAGCCGTCACCCAATAGCATACACACACATTTCCCGTGCATAGGCAGAGCGTTATGAACGGCTAGGATTTTTTTGCGCATAAAAAAACCAAAAATAATATTCTTTTTATTGCAATCGATACGAAATTAAATGAATTTGCAATTCAATTCCATTCCTAATCGGCATCATTTTTGTGTTGTCAAATTAGTTTATAGTTTCGTGTCATCTGAATTGACACATGATATTATTTCTTTCGTTTTTTTTATTAATATGTTTTCCACAGATAAACTTTCCCGAACTGGCCTTCGTCCGTTTCGAGATATACGACGCAGATACAAACTACATGCTATCACAGCGAGTTATACCGCTTAGCTGTCTACGGCCGGGCTACAGGCATGTTCGATTACGGTGAGTGTACAGTGAACCACGTGGGTAACAACAAACTATACATGAACCATGTTTGTTTTTATTATTTTTATTAAAATGTCTACGACAGAGCTCTAGAAATATTTGATAACGGTGAGAGTGTACAGTAAAGCAGAGGTCAACTAAGAACCAATAGGTCAACAATGAAAAACCGTCCGCACATAAACTACATTCTGTCACGGATTGATGAACAGATTAATTTCATCTATGAATATCTCGGAAACCTGACGCTTTAGGATATTATGTTTTCTGACATGTTTTAATGGTATGTGTTCTTAATTTTCATCTGTGAATATCTCAGAAACCTGGCGCTTTAGGAGTTAAGTTTTCTGACTTTAAGACATTATGTTATTTGAATATCTTAAAAACCCAAACCTCTTTCATCAATCCTTACAATAATTTCTTCATAATTTCAGATCACCAACAAACCAAGCTCTAAACATGGCCTCCCTTCTGATCTTCTCTCGCTGTCTTGAAGAGTTATCCAATGAAAGATGTCCCGCGACAACGGACGGCGCCTGCGCTATCGAGCGAAGACGAATACATTTCCTAGTAGTGTATGCTGTGTCGAGACATGAACCGTACTCTATACTGAAGGGGACGCATGAAACAACGGCCGAAGAAGTAAGTATATTCTCAGAAGAGAAACAAAAATTCTCTGTTACCTTAGGACAGGATACTTCGAAACGTCAAATAGATTATTGTGTCGAGACACAAACCGTATTCTATACTGAAAGACTCGGTACCCCACTTAAATTGTTGTTTTTTAGTTGTTTTATTCATGCATTATTTTACTTTCCAGGCCATAGTCCAATGCCTAACAAAGACCGGGGTCTGTCCGACCTCCCGCGGCAACTACGTGTTAGTCGAAGAGGTGGCCTCGCGGACCCCGACGCAGCGTATCTTAGCGCCGCACGAGAGAGTGTTAAAGGTAAGGATGAGAAAGAAAAGAAAGAAAGAAAATACATTTATTTTTAACTACAACCAATTACACTTTTAAACAAAATCTTAAAACTAGTACATTAGGTTGGTATTTTGTGTGTGGGTTGTAGTTACAAATTAGGAACTGACTCAGCATGAATGTTACGTGTACTGGTAGACCAAATACACGTAACGCTGATCTTCCGCCGGTTCCTACAAACAGTAGCAGGTAGCGCACAAAGACAGTTAATTAAAGTTTCAGTAAACAACAAATTGTACAAAAATATAATAGAGACATACTCGTACTTAAAGGAATACCTATAGAATTTGAGAATATACGTAAAAGAAGGTAAGTATATTATATGTATATAGTGGAATCATTATCTAATATAAGGTATAGAGCTTATAAAACTAATAGAGAGCGAATACATGAGGTAGAGATAGAGGATGAGGTAGAGGTAGAGATAGAGGATGAGGTAGAGGTAGAGGATGAGGTAGAGGTAGAGATAGAGGATGAGGTAGAGGTAGAGATAGATGATGAGGTAGATGTAGAGATAGAGGATGAGGTAGAGGTAGAGATAGAGGATGAGGTAGATGCAAAAGCTCCTTCCAGGCTATAGTGTTATATTTATTTATAATGTAGAGATAGATAGGTTTTAGGTCAACGGGAAGTACCCTATAGGTTTTGTGTTCATGTGATTCCCTTGGAAAATTAAAAAAAAATGGGCATAACCTTTGATTGCGTTGACTTAGAAGTTTGATTTATATTAAAAAAACATTGCTATACAGCGGGGCAATGCAGTCTAGCGTCTTGGGCACGCTTCCGACTGGTATTGATATGGATCAGTTGAGCTACTTGTAGATTGTTTGCAACAGTCTGCAGTTAGCTCAATTGTTTCAATTGTAAATACTAGTTTTAATTTAATTCTTTTATTTGATTGTAATTTTCTTTGTAAATAAAGATTATTAAAAAAACTTATAAAACAAAACCTATAGGGTACTTCCCGTTGAGCTAGAATCATGAAATTTGGCAAGAAGCAAAGTCTTAAAGCACAAGTAAAGGGAAAAATCTAAAAAAGCATAAATTTATTGTATTTATTCATTTAAAAAAATGTTTGATTACTTAAAAAAAGATAAAAAAAAAGATATATATATTTATTTGACTCCACAAGAACTGCACAGACAAACAAGACTTACGAGTACAAGTTTGTGTGGAACCCTTGATGCGCGAGTACGCACTTGACGTTTATTTTATTTTTATTTTTTACAGGGTGTCTGCCGAAAACGCATCAATAAAAAAACTCCTTCTGAAGTCTAACAATAAATGTATATCTCCTTCACAGGTATCTGCGAGGCCCGGCGCGAGGTTGCTGTTGAAGCGAGTTGGCGATGACCCCAGCAGTCGGGCTTGGCTTACTAGTATACGGTTAGTAATTAACAACGGTAGTGCACCTGTGTTTGCGCACACACTTGTGCCTTATAACACGTCCTGGCTAGTGTCCGTTGAAACTTAAGAGGGCGCAATGCGCGCTATTTTGTGAAAAGGATGGGCAAAGGATCTCGTGTTCTTAGGAGCGAGACAGGGACACGTTTTTGGTAAGGCGTAAGCGCAAAAATCAAGTTTTTGCTTATATAAAAGCGCTTTTTGCTTATATACAACATATGAAGAAACTGGTTCAAGGAACCAAATAATTAGTAATAACCAAACAACCAATAAATAAATAATAATAATAATCATTTATTTCAGACTATAGAACAGTTACAGATCTTATTTTAACTTATTCTACGGTCCATAGTAATATATACCTTAAAACTAACATACATACAATATTAAAAACTAAAATTAAAGACGCGTTATTTGACGGCGGCGGCGAGACGTGACGCAATCAGGGTGTCAGCTGACGACGGTGCACGGCGGGCGGTGAATGATCTATGTCATCGAACCACCTTGTAACTGGGCGTCCGACGTTTTTTTTGCCCATAATTGGCCACCAATCAGTTACTGTTTGGGTCCACCTATCATCACCTCGCCTTGCAATGTGTCCAGACCAACTCCATTTGAGCTCCATGACTCGAGTACCTACATCATGGACTTTCGCCCTTCGCCGGGGGGCGTCAGTGGAGGCGGTTAGCGCAGGACCGTGGTGGATGGCACAAACTTCGGGAGGCCTATACCCAGCAGTGGGGAAAATCCGGCTGCGGATTATGATGATGATGAACCAATGAATCAAAACATAAGTCATTTCAAAATACCACGTTGTAGTTCCTGAGATTTCGACCAAATTGTGTGCAAAACGGTGAACTTTCAAGATTTTTTTATCGTATTTTTAGGGTTCCGTACCTCAAAAGAAAAAAGGAACCCTTATAGGATCACTTTGTTGTCCGTCTGTCCGTCTGTCAGCCCTCTTTTCTCAGAAACGCGTGGAGGTATCGAGTTGAAATTCACATCTTATACTCAGGTTCGTAACCTCTTGGAGCTTCGATATAAATCAAACTTCTAAGTCAACGCAATCAAAAGTTACAGCCGTTTATGTCCAATTTTTTTGAATTTTTCATGGAATCACATGTTAATAAAACTTATAGGGGACTTCCCGTTCATGATATTTGGCAAGAAGCAAGGTATTATAGCACAAGTGAAGGAAAATATCCGAAAACCGTAAATTTGTGGTTTATTCACAGAAAAAATATTTTTTTAATCTCACCATGGACCAAAATCTATAGAGTACTACTTCCCGTTGAGCTAAAATCATGATATTTGGCTAGCAACAAAATCTTTTATTTATATAATTAATATAATGTTTGAATTATAACATTCATTTATTAAAGAATAATCTTTAAATGTTACTTATGGTTATGGAATAAAAGGCTATTTTATTTTTTATTTATTTTATTTAGTAACGGAACCCTCGTTGCGCGAGACAAAAAAAAGCGTCAAGAGCGAGTCCACTTCACATTTTTTTCTCAATGGTTCTTTTTTGCAAACGTTCAATATACCAAAGAAAAAATGTAGAATATTATTCGAGTTTTTTACCTCGGGGATCCCGTGAGTACTGAGATCTGGGTATAGTTAACCAAACCCGTTAGGTTCGTCTCTTAAAACCTTTTTTCCCTTCAGATCCGCCTCCGACCGCAAAGTCAAGGACAAACAGTCGGACAAGCATTCAGATGACGAAGAGGAGAGGAAACCCACGGACAGTTTCCTAGTCTGCGTGCATAATGTGTCGCATGAGATACCGTACGCTATATTGAAGGTAAGAAATTTTTACAAATTAAAATGTTTATAAAACCGGCAAAAAAAAAACAATATTTTCTTTAGGCTTACTTTAACTTTAAAACGGGACCCTATTACTAAGACTTCGCTGTCCGTCTGTCACCAGGCTGTATCTTATGAACCGTGATAGTTAGACAGTTGAAATTTTCACAGATGATGTATTTCTGTTGCCGCTATAACAACAAATACTAAAAAACAGAATAAAATAAATATTTAAGGGGGCTCCCATACCATAAACGTGAATTTTTAGCTCGTTTTTGCTCGATATTGATAACGGCAACGTAGTAGGTAGACGCTTGAAATATTTCCAGAATATTAAGTTATATTATAATGCCATTAAAAATAAGTAATGAAATTAAAATCAAATAAAACAAATATTTAAGGGGGTTTCCCATACAACAAACGTGATTTTTTTGCCATTTATATAGATAATAGTACGGAACCCTTCGTGCGCGAATCCGACTCGCACCTAACCGCTTTTTTGAAAATACCGTAACAACTTAAATTTTCCACCATCTTTCCATCATTTTCGTTATCACAGCGTTCATAACTGGTTTTTCTCGTGGTACCATCGTACAGTTGCAGTTAGGCAAGAGTTTTTTTAGTGAATACTTTTTAGGATTTTCTCATTTTTCAGTTTCTCTCAGTGAACAACATTACTCCTAATATGACTTTTCGATAACTCCACGATTCCAGACTTCCCTTAGTGGCCCTGAAAAAAAAAACTCACCCTGTATAAAGATTAGTGTTTAATTTTATTAATATTTTTTTAATTATGTAAAGCTAACCTACCGTCTTACAAAAAACTTTTTTTTTTAGGTACCTCTTAGTGCTACAGCATCTTTCGTGGTACACCAAGCTTTGACGAAAGCGCGATGTCAAGAGGATCCGAAAAGGTATCGTATTCTTATAGGTTACCTGGAAGAAATCTCTTTCAGCGATAAGGCCGCCTATTACACTGGTCACGTTATAAAATTTAGATATAAGGATTATTTTAGTTATGTTTTAAATGCAATAAAGTGTTCATTCATTTATTCTTGGAGCTCCTAACGAATACATCCGACAGAGAAACAAAGTTATCGAGATAAATCCAAGAATTAATGAAAAAACTCTAAGAAAA
This sequence comes from Eupithecia exiguata, assembly GCA_947086465.1. Classification (NCBI taxonomy): domain Eukaryota; kingdom Metazoa; phylum Arthropoda; class Insecta; order Lepidoptera; family Geometridae; genus Eupithecia; species Eupithecia exiguata. The sequence goes on from OX352256.1 coordinate 5,009,902, forward strand.
CGCAAGCTGAAGTGGCAGTGGGCCGGCCATATCTCGAGAAGAACCGAAAAGGCCATATCTCACGAAGAACCGATAACCACTGGGGTAAACGTGTTCTTGAGTGCGGTCTCCACTCAAGAGAGTTGTTTACAAACATTGTTCATTGAGAATGGCTGGAATATAGCTTTTACCGACGCTTTTCCCCTCTTTTTAACAACTCATCATTACAAAGTCGACTTAACCACTGTAAAAATAGGGCTCCGACAGAGAAATAAGGTTATCGACATAGCTCAAAGGATTAGCAAGCTGAAGTGGCAGTGGGCCGGCCATATCTCGACAAGAACCGACAACCGCTGGGGTAAACGTGTTCTTGAGTGCGGTCTCCACTCAAGAGAGTTGTTTACAAACATTGTACATTGAGAATGGCTGGAATATAGCTTTTACCGACGCTTTTCCCCTCTTTTTAACAACTCATCATTACAAAGTCGACTTAACCACTGTAAAAATAGGGCTCCGACAGAGAAATAAGGTTATCGACATAGCTCAAAGGATTAGCAAGCTGAAGTGGCAGTGGGCCGGCCATATCTCGACAAGAACCGACAACCGCTGGGGTAAACGTGTTCTTGAGTGCGGTCTCCACTCAAGAGAGTTGTTTACAAACATTGTTCATTGAGAATGGCTGGAATATAGCTTTTACCGACGCTTTTCCCCTCTTTTTAACAACTCATCATTACAAAGTCGACTTAACCACTGTAAAAATAGGGCTCCGACAGAGAAATAAGGTTATCGACATAGCTCAAAGGATTAGCAAGCTGAAGTGGCAGTGGGCCGGCCATATCTCGACAAGAACCGACAACCGCTGGGGTAAACGTGTTCTTGAGTGCGGTCTCCACTCAAGAGAGTTGTTTACAAACATTGTTCATTGAGAATGGCTGGAATATAGCTTTTACCGACGCTTTTCCCCTCTTTTTAACAACTCATCATTACAAAGTCGACTTAACCACTGTAAAAATAGGGCTCCGACAGAGAAATAAGGTTATCGACATAGCTCAAAGGATTAGCAAGCTGAAGTGGCAGTGGGCCGGCCATATCTCGACAAGAACCGACAACCGCTGGGGTAAACGTGTTCTTGAGTGCGGTCTCCACTCAAGAGAGTTGTTTACAAACATTGTTCATTGAGAATGGCTGGAATATAGCTTTTACCGACGCTTTTCCCCTCTTTTTAACAACTCATCATTACAAAGTCGACTTAACCACTGTAAAAATAGGGCTCCGACAGAGAAATAAGGTTATCGACATAGCTCAAAGGATTAGCAAGCTGAAGTGGCAGTGGGCCGGCCATATCTCGACAAGAACCGACAACCGCTGGGGTAAACGTGTTCTTGAGTGCGGTCTCCACTCAAGAGAGTTGTTTACAAACATTGTTCATTGAGAATGGCTGGAATATAGCTTTTACCGACGCTTTTCCCCTCTTTTTAACAACTCATCATTACAAAGTCGACTTAACCACTGTAAAAATAGGGCTCCGACAGAGAAATAAGGTTATCGACATAGCTCAAAGGATTAGCAAGCTGAAGTGGCAGTGGGCCGGCCATATCTCGACAAGAACCGACAACCGCTGGGGTAAACGTGTTCTTGAGTGCGGTCTCCACTCAAGAGAGTTGTTTACAAACATTGTTCATTGAGAATGGCTGGAATATAGCTTTTACCGACGCTTTTCCCCTCTTTTTAACAACTCATCATTACAAAGTCGACTTAACCACTGTAAAAATAGGGCTCCGACAGAGAAATAAGGTTATCGACATAGCTCAAAGGATTAGCAAGCTGAAGTGGCAGTGGGCCGGCCATATCTCGACAAGAACCGACAACCGCTGGGGTAAACGTGTTCTTGAGTGCGGTCTCCACTCAAGAGAGTTGTTTACAAACATTGTTCATTGAGAATGGCTGGAATATAGCTTTTACCGACGCTTTTCCCCTCTTTTTAACAACTCATCATTACAAAGTCGACTTAACCACTGTAAAAATAGGGCTCCGACAGAGAAATAAGGTTATCGACATAGCTCAAAGGATTAGCAAGCTGAAGTGGCAGTGGGCCGGCCATATCTCGACAAGAACCGACAACCGCTGGGGTAAACGTGTTCTTGAGTGCGGTCTCCACTCAAGAGAGTTGTTTACAAACATTGTACATTGAGAATGGCTGGAATATAGCTTTTACCGACGCTTTTCCCCTCTTTTTAACAACTCATCATTACAAAGTCGACTTAACCACTGTAAAAATAGGGCTCCGACAGAGAAATAAGGTTATCGACATAGCTCAAAGGATTAGCAAGCTGAAGTGGCAGTGGGCCGGCCATATCTCGACAAGAACCGACAACCGCTGGGGTAAACGTGTTCTTGAGTGCGGTCTCCACTCAAGAGAGTTGTTTACAAACATTGTACATTGAGAATGGCTGGAATATAGCTTTTACCGACGCTTTTCCCCTCTTTTTAACAACTCATCATTACAAAGTCGACTTAACCACTGTAAAAATAGGGCTCCGACAGAGAAATAAGGTTATCGACATAGCTCAAAGGATTAGCAAGCTGAAGTGGCAGTGGGCCGGCCATATCTCGACAAGAACCGACAACCGCTGGGGTAAACGTGTTCTTGAGTCAAGACCGCTCGGTAAACATAGTGTAGGACGCCCGGCCAGGTGGGATGTCGATGAATCCTTATATCGCGTACGCTGCGGAAACTATTGACATAGAGCAAAGTGATTGACTACAGTTTTATAGAAGACATATCTACAACAAACATACAAACATACAAACATACAAATATACAAACATACAAACATAGGGTGCTAACCTCATAACCCGTCGGTAGTCGGGTAAAAAAGTCCGCAACACTATGTGTTTAACTATTATAGTTATGTCACAATAACTACTTTTCCATGTTAAAATATACAATAGTATCGCCTAAAAATCCTTGTATTGCGAAAGACTGCTGGCAGATGCTGGATGCGGCAAGCTGAAGACAGGGCGCTATAGCGCTCTTTGGGGGGGGCCTATGTCCAGCAGTGGACTGATATATGCTGATGATGATGATAGACACAACGCGAGCGAAACCGTAGGCAGAAACTAGTTTACAATAAAGAAAAGCATTAACTGTGAGAAATTAATAAATCCCAAAAATTTACGATCTCGACGGGATTCGAACCCGCACCTTCCCCTTCAGCGCTGGGGATCCCGTCGAGATCGTAAATTTTTGGGATTTATTAATTTCTTAGAGATTAATGAGTACTATAATAAAAATAACAAGATAAAGTTAAAAACTACAACCCGACTACGTGAAAGTTATAAAAGTTTGAAACATTAACATTGACAAAATAGAATGACGTATCGGTCATATTTGATAGGCATAGAGTTGAAAATGAAAATAGGTCGTAGGTATTGTAATTTTTCTCTATGGGGCCTGCAGCCTGCGGCTACCTAAACTTTAATACGCGTTTTTATTCGGGGTCGGAGCCCTAAATCCTATAGCCTATAACCATCGGGGTATTGAGACGAATCAATCGATACATAATTTGTTGAAATCGAACCAGTAGTTTCAGCGCTACGTGGGAACAAAGAAATCGGCCACATACATACAAACATACAAACATAGGGTGCTAACCTCATAACCCTCCCCTGTTGGTAGTCGGGTAAAAATAAAAACCTTAGCATTAACTGTGAACCAACAAAACTGTAAATTTTTCAGGTTCGTGCTAGTGGAGGAACTGGAATGGGGCGGACGCGCTGGCCAAGGTCCTCAGCAGAGGGCGCTAGCTGATGATGAAGTGGTCTACGCAGCACAGGTGTGTACACAAAAATAACAATACAATACAAAAATACAATAAAAAAAATACAATACAATACAAAACACTTTATTGTACACCAGAAAAAGAACATTACAAAAAGACATTACATATCACAAGTACAATGGGCGGCCTTATCGCTTAGAAGCGATCTCTTCCAGGCAACCTTTGGATGGAAAGAATTTTGTGAATTTAAGAAAGGCCGGGGGTGTACTAATATAATAATAAGCTTTATTGCAGGAAAGATGGAAATACATTATGTACAATAGATGGGTAAATAAAAGTTTAGGTTTTAAGAAGTTCTTAAAACAAACTAACTAGTTACTACTAATGATAAACTAATAAACACATAAACTAGATATACACATAAAATAGTTATAATATAATAAAATACACTAAATAAATAAATAAATATTATGTAAGTACCAATATTCACTATTCTGACAGGAAAAATTCCTTGACGCGAGATTTAAAAACTGGTGATTTAATAACATTATTTTATACTATTTTTAGAATTTCCACATTTATAACCGCGTCAGCCGTGTGGTGCCTAGAAATTACACCACCCCAACTCTTCCCGTGGGTGTAGTGATTTATTAAGAATCCGGGGACAGCTGCTCGCAACTTCAATTCGTAAATTATTATGTTCCGTAATACCAAAAATGATGACTGAAAACTTTTTATATATTCGACATTGTGTTGTTATTCTGTAACTAGACGATATAAACAGTGTTCCTTATCAAACAAAACGTAAGTTATTGTTGTTTTTAATACAAAACAAAGAGGACGAAAACATGTCATTTTCGACGTAAAAATATGAAAAATCGCATTTTGCATATTTTTGTTTACATTTCTTTATGGTGTGTATTATTAAGAAAAATAACAACCAGGGACCTAGATATTTACTATTCGAATACAAAAAACACCATGATATGGTGGAAATATGCTCGAATTACAAATCATTTTGGTAGTACGTTTGTATGGACAAATCATCATCCGCAGGCCTCTTAACGTATTCATTTATATTCATATTCAATTATTGTGATTTTGTGCATACATATTGTCTCAGGTGTAGGTAGTGTAAGTGGATACACAATGCATAAAAATCCTGTCAGGGCGCAACAATTACAAAGTTTGAGTTCGCTTTTGTTAGCTTAATAATTAATTTTACTATAATTAGCATTGTCATGTTTAATATAAAAATAATTGTAGTTAAGTATCAGTTAAACAATAATTGAATTTAATAAGATTAAGAAATTAATAAATCCCAAAAATTTACGATCTCGACGGGATCATAAATTTTTGGGATTTATTAATTTCTTAGAAATTACCCTGAGTACTAAAATAAATAAAAACCTTAGAATTAATAAGATTAATCTAATAAAACGAATCTGGCCCGAGAGGGGTCCTAACTACTTGTAAGATATTAATATTAAATTTAATCAAACGATAATTTATTCAAATTTAATAATATGCAGCTACTTTAATCATTAAACCTATTTACTGACATTAATTTTCACTATATTTGACATAAAATTTGAATTATAACATTTTTTTTTTAAAGAATGATTGATCAATGTTACTTAAGGTTATGGAATAAAAGGTTTTTTTTTTTTTTTTATAATAAAGCGAATCGAAATTTAATGTCAGATCAGGAATAGTCACTAGATAGGTTATACATACATAATGTTAAAGCTTTGAAGTACGACGTAACGTAGTCGATGTACATTTTACAGGCTGGCTGGAAAACCCTCGGCAGATTCGTCCTCCAAGAAAAAGGCTGCCCTGCACCCATTCCTCGTCACAGGGCCGCCATAGCGAGGATACAGCGCGGCCTGAGTGTCACTCGAGGAGCCCTAGGTAACTATTGTACAGGGTGTTCTCAAATTAATGTAAAATACTCAAAATCAATCGAAATCAAAAATTCTTCATTTCCATAAATACAAAAATGTACACTTAGAAAATGTCAAATTCTTAAAATAAAACACTGACACGGAAATAAAGTGGTACTTTTGATTTCTGTCGCTTCGGTATGTAGACTAAATAAAAATAATAAATAAATAAAATAAAAATAAAAATCTTTTATTTCGGACAACACAATGGATCCATAGTTTGTTAGTACTTACAAAATCTTATCACTAGGGTTAGTTAATTTACACTCAATATAATATCTACAATACATTAAGATTAGATCACCCTCCGCACGAAGCAATGCCATGTGGGAGAGTTGATCCTACCGGCTATTGTTTTTAGGATGGTGTTGGGGCTGCCACGCAGCCTGCGCATCAGGGACGCGGTCTTTTTACGGAGTATGGCAGCAAAGCCATCCGTTTCGTATTCTGCAAACATCCCTGATGCACTGCAGAAACGCGGCAGTCCCAACATCATCCTAAAAACATTATTATATTGTACTCGTAGGGTCTCTAAGCACCGTTTGGTATAGTTGACCCATAGGTTCCCGGTGTAGAAGCTTTGGCAGTACGCTTTAAAAAGCGTTATTTTAACCTCTTCTGTACACCGGGAAAACCTACGGATCAACATGTTACCCCTCACCGCTAGAGCCCTACGTTCTCTTTCAATATCAACATTGTCTTTAAGGTCGTCGGTAACAAAATGCCCAAGATATTTAAATGATGTGACTCTATTGATGTTCATGCCGTTAAGGGTTATCTCTGGGAATTCTTTGAGATTATTACCGGCGGCCTTAAAGACAATATATTCACATTTTTTTAAATTATACCGAAGGCCATGAGACACAGCGTATGCAGCACAGACCTTCAGCATCTCTTCTACTGATCTCGCTGTCGGACCCAGCAACACCATGTCGTCCGCGTAGCTGATGTTGTTTATACAAACACCATCAACACGACAGCCGACACGCATGTCGCTGAGCCCCACAATGAGATCATTTACATACAGGTTGAAGAGCGAGGGAGAGCTCACCCCCCCCTGTCTCACCCCGCACTCCAACCCGTATGCGTCAGAGAGGGCATTTGACCACTTAACTACATTAGTTTGGTGCCCGTACCAATAGCGAAACATTTTCAGCACGTCCGACGGCACACCCCTGTCTCTCAGCTTTCCCCAAAGCACATCGTAACTAACAAGGTCAAATGCCTTGGAGAGGTCGAGAAAACAGGCGTACACCGGCGTGCGGCGACTAGTGTAATATTGGACAGTATGCTTGAGTGCTAATATTGCGCTTTCTGTGGATAGTCCGGGTCTAAACCCGAACTGTGCGTCATGTAGCTTCAAGTAGTCTTGTAGAATAGAATCAAGCATACTGTCCAATACCTTCGCTATTGTTGTGGCAAGAGAGATTGGTCGGTAGTTCCCTTTGTCCGATATGTCTCCTGTCCTGCTCTTCACAATCGGCACGACTACCGTCTTCATAAGGTCAGCCGGTAGGTACGCATGACTACTAAAGTAAAGAAGCGACTAAGAAACCTTTAGCCTGTTAGTTGTTATTTTTCGAGTTGGAGCAAAATCCGTCCCAAGCTTTTTTATCTTCTAAATAATCTGATATTTAGACTGAAGGTTATTGACCTGCTACCACCGATTAATATTCAGGAGGTGGGGGTCGGGGGCATCTATGATCGCCTTGTTTAGGATGGCTTTATACAATATAAGTTTTGTTTTTCATATCAACAGGTGCAGCGGGTGGATTTCAACTGGGAGGTTTCGGTACATTCGACTATCCGGAACCCAAGACGCCCGTGCAGACCGCTTACAGCGACCCTACACATTGCAGGTAAACACTGATTATATAAAACTGAACTAAAGATGCGCGACTGTGAATGATTTTATTCGAATTATTCGACTTCAGAAATCATTCGAACTATTCGAATGACAAGAGCAAATTAGTAACTAATTTGGTTAGTAATCCCGAGTTTTCGACCGACCGACTCAGTCGGCAGTCGCCAGTCGGTCTCAATTCGTTATTCGACGACTGCCGAGTCGGTCCGACGACTGCCAAGTCTGTCCGAGTCGGATCGACGACTGCCGAGTCGGTCCGACGACTGCCGAGTCTGTCCGAGTCGGTCGGACTGCCGACTGAGTCGGTTACCTATTCGACTTGGATAGTCGAGTGTCATACCTACATTTCATTCGACTCCGAGAGGCATTAGTAATTACTAATTATTAGTTGTCATTCGACTTTGAAGATTAGTATATTACTAATATTCAAGTCGAATGAGTAAATTAGTAGTTGTAGATCATTCGACTTGTCAAATCATTCTTTACTTTTTTTTATTTTATTTATTTATTATTTATTTTGTAGTTGGTGTCGTTTTTCTTCTACAACGCGGACTACATTTTGTTAGAATTTATCGGAGTTTTTTTCCGCGGAATTGTGACTAAATATTTTCATCCTTATATTTTGCAATGGATTTCCGTAAAGTAACGCCTAATTCAACGTTTTTATAGTGCTTTGTTTTTTTTCAGGAGAGTATCAAACACACCGCTTGGTAAAGGCATCGGTAGAGCGAAAGGTCATTCTGACAAGGATATGAGGACGTACCTCCAGAAACGAGCGGGGAACAGAGAGGTATGTATGATCCTAAGGGGGGGGGGGGGACTTTAGGGCCTGTACTGCCTCAATTTTCATATTTATTTCCATCCAAAGGTTGCCTGGAAGAAATCGCTGCTAAGCGATAAGGCCGCCCATTGTACTATTATGTTTAATTTTATTTATTTATTGAGGTAAACCACAGCGTTACAATTTCAAATAAAATACTTAAAATATATAATAATATTAATGTTTATATCTGTTTCTTTTTGCTTTATTTTATTGTACAATAAAGAATTTAGTATTGTATTTATATGTATTTGTATTGTCGCACTCTTTTCGCACTCTGGGTAATGTCTAAGAAATTCAATAAGTTCCCAAAAATTTTAATCCCCGCTAGTATTGCTACTGACCCGACAGACGTCCTGTCATTCAATTGTCTGGCAGTTGTCATTCAAAACTGACAACTGACAGTTATTTCAAACCGTTCTCAATAAATTCAGAAGTTAAGATCTTGATTCTTGAGAATAAGTATGGTACGCTGAAGACTCTGCTAACGAGGTTGAAAAAATACATAAAAACAACTAATTTAAAGTAAATTTAAACCCCCCAGGTCCATTCAGAAGGCGAAGGTACCACGGGAGGCTCATTAGGGGCGGAGGCTCTATCAGCACAAGTGGCTCGCTTCAAGAGAGTCTCTCTCCGGAAACTGCGGGCGTGGAGATCATGAGTGTGGCAGGTAGCTATGTTATGTTGCTATGGGGGGTTGGTGACGTGAGCCCCCCAGGGAACATTCTGAAGGGGGCAGGGGGGCGGAGGCTCTCTCAGCACAAGTGGCTCGCTTCAAGAGAGTCTCTCTCCGGAAACTGCGGGCGTGGAGATCATGAGTGTGGCAGGTAGCTATGTTATGTTGCTATGGGGGGTTGGTGATGTGAGCCCCCAGGGAACATTCTGAAGGGGGCAGGGGGGCGGAGGCTCTCTCAGCACAATTAGCTCGCTTCAAGAGAGTCTCTCTCCGGAAACTGCGGGCGTGGAGATCATGAGTGTGGCAGGTAGCTATGTTATGTTGCTATGGGGGTTGGTGACGTGAGCCCCCCAGGGAACATTCTGAAGGGGGCAGGGGGGCGGAGGCTCTATCAGCACAAGTGGCTCGCTTCAAGATAGTCTCTCTCCGGAAACGGCGGGCGTGGAGATCATGAGTGTGGCAGGTAGCTATGTTATGTTGCTATGGGGGGGTTGCTGATGTGAGCCCCCCAGGGAACATTCTGAAGGGGGCAGGGGGGCGGAGGCTCTCTCAGCACAAGTGGCTCGCTTCAAGAGAGTCTCTCTCCGGAAACTGCGGGCGTGGAGATCATGAGTGTGGCAGGTAGCATAACACAAGCTCTGCTAAGCTTGGGGCTAGATGATGCTGTTTGAATTGTCCAGCATTATTTATTTGTTTATTATTTTCATTACAATAACTGTACCTTATTTTTTAATGCATTTATATCTAAACTAGCAGCGCCTTGCGGTTTCACCCGCGTAGTTCCCGTTCCCGTGGGAATCCCGTGATAAAAAGCAGCCTATGTTCTATTCCAGACTATAATCTATCTCTGTGCCAAATTTCATCCAGATCCGTTCAGCCGTTCTGGCGTGATAAAGGAACAAACATCCATCCATCTAAACTTTCACGTTTATAATGTTAGTGAGATATGTACTTTATGTTCTTCTTTTGTAGGTGTTTCGCCGTCTAGGCACCCGCCTCGCGAATCACCGCGCGTCGCTGTCGTCTGACCTGGGATCTCTCTGGGAGATGATCCATCGCGACCGCGACGCGCATAGACGGCAATCCTCCACTCCCCCCACCGACATGCATACCCCCGCCAAACTGGCCAGGGACTTGTTACAGGTATATAGACCTTGCGTACATCTAGATACGACTGGGATCTCTTTGATGATCCATTCGACTGCGACGCGCATAGACGGCAATCCTCTTAAAAATGATACCAAACATGAAAGTGCTTCATTTTCTTTAGACCTTACAGGACTCTTGAACACGTCATAAAAATTACATATTACATATTTAAAACTAGGAAATAAAGTGACTCACTTTGATTTTTGCTCACTTCAATCTTTTAAGGTAAATTAAAGAAGCGAACAAGAAACCTTTACCTTTGTAGTTAGAATGTTAGTTTTCGAGTTGGAGCAAAAGTCGTCGCAAGATTTTTTAGCGTCTAGATAATCTGATATTTTGTAGTAAGCCTTTTTACAAAGAATGTGTTTAACAATTTGTTTGAATTTATTCATTGATAATTTTTGCAACTCACTAGGAGTTTTGTTGTAGAAACGTATACACTGCCCTTTGAAAGATACGTTAATCTTGTGTAGCCTAGTTGTGGGTACAGCGAGTTTATTCTTATTTCTAGTATTTAAATTATGTTGTCGCTATTTTTAGGGAACTGATTGATATTTCCATGAGTGTACAACAGAGTTTTCATAACAATATCTACCATTACTTATAATAAATGAAACATAATTTTTAATTTGCAGGTGGTCCAAGAAACAGTGTTCGCGAGAAAAAACCAAGAAAAACGCTGCCCTTTAGTTAAAGAAGAATCCAACCTAAGCTCAGAAGATGGACAAGACAGAATAGCGAACCTAATAGACTTTTTCTTCACTATAGTCAAAAGCCAACGTGACGACCGAAAAGGAAGCGTAAGTAGTTGTTTTAAAGCTGAAAGTCCTACAGAACAAACGCCTAATAAACCTAGAATAGTGGATACGGAGTTGGAAAGGAAGATGGAAACTCTAATGGAGTTTCTAGCTACAACAGGTTGTATGGACAATGAAGTTAAGGATGAAAAGAAAATTACGCTCATGGAATTCTTATTCGGGGCAGAAAGCAAGCCGTTAATAGAGGTCGATGATACAGACAGAAACATTAGCCTTTCGGAATCTAAAATCAATGTAAAGCTATCCTATATAGACGAGACGCCTGTAGACGAATCTAAAGAATTACTTGTTGATATACTAATGAAATATATGGAGAACTACAGCGAACCTAATAAGTCTATATCTGTGACGCCATGTCTGTCCGAAAAGTCAAAATCTGACGTCACTATCAGCAAAATTGAGACGTTTAGTGATATAAGTAAAACGAAATCTGATTCAACACTCACGCATACTCAAGACACGGTAATAGAAAAGGACTTGGATAGTAGAAGGATTTCTGAAACTGTTGTAGATTTAAGTAATGTGAAACAGGACCTGGAGGGTATATTTGAAAATGCTGTAGCTAAAGTCTTAGCGTTGAAAAATATTGACGTGATAGATGAAAATGACACAATGTCAGAAACAGAAGATCAAGAGAACTTTACAGCGTATACGAAACCACCCTATCTGTATAACATATACAGCGTCGAACTCTCAGATATAATTGAAGAGGATGAGAATGAATCTTCTAGAGGCATTCTAGAAGATAGATTAACGGTTATAAAAGAAGTAGCAGAAGATTTGTTAGACTTTATAGAAGATAGGATACAAAGCCAATTTGAAACTGATAATGACAGTTCAGGCGATGAGTTTGATGTGAATCCTAGCTTGGAACGATCATCCGTCAGTTTAATAGATCTACGGTCGATACCAGATCTACCACCGAGCATAATCCGACCGATAGTTGTCAAAGTTGACAAATCCACGTCAACTGACAACGATTCGGTGACAGATATCTCAAGGAAAATCGATTCTGGCTGCATGACAGAAGACACATCCGTATCAAACAGCTCCGAACGTCAAGAAAGAGCTTTAGACAAAATAGAATCTTTACACAAATTCTTTTCTCGATCAAGGCTTGAAATTATAACTGAGAGTTTCGAAGAGAAAGAAGAGAGGCAAAATAAGAAACTTGCGCAGGTTGAAGAGGGAGAAACCAAAAAAGGGGGGCAAGCTAGTTTAGATGATATCGAGGATTTGCAAGATGATAATGATGAAAAATTCGATGTCTGTGTTGATACGAATGATGATTTTATTGAAAACGCTTTGTCTGATGCTCGAGATGCTAACAGAATTGATGCAAATGCGAATAATGCTGATGATAATGCTGATAAACCTGTAGATCTTGATAATGAAAATAAAATCGATATAGCTGTCGATTTCGATTCTGTAGATAATGTTGATGGTAAAGACAAAATGGATAGTGTAAGTAGTGAATGTATAAAAATCCCATATTCTAAATTAAGTGATATAAATAAATCTAAAGAAAATAGCCACACTGATCCTATAGTAAATCCAGGAAGCCAAAATACAGCCAAAGGTAGTCATATTAATGATAATTTAGATTTTATTAAACAAAAAGAAATTAGAGAAAAAGATTTTACAGAAATTGATAAAATAATAGCTAAAGCGGTTGAAATTATTGAAGTTAACAAATTATATATGAATTCAGAAAAGGATGCACATAAATAAACATGAAATTTAAACTGTTCTAAATATATATTTTTTCATTTAGAGGAATTAAATCTTTACCTATTTTAATTATTTTTTCTTTTGCTCACGATGAAACTTAATGTATGAAATAAATTTCTAAATTTAAAATACGTACTATGGCCTTACACGTTATATAAGTCTTGCTTAAGCTATTAAAATTTTACTATTACTTAAAATGACTACTACTTTTATCTGAAAAACAGTTGGTGTTTTAAGTAATATTTAAATTTTATTTGAATTTATTAGTAAGGCCTTAATAATTGTATAAAATTTAATTAAAGTAAGTGGACCACAATTTTTTCCTACATATCGGACACATATTGGCAAAACACTATAAATTGCAAAACTTACTATATGTACTTAAAAGTATGGTTATAAAATGTTATAATATAATACACAAACCACCAAATTTTAATCGTTAATAAATTAGCACTTTGAAAAAACAATTTGTGTGATGCATAAACTCAAATTTTAGACTTACACGGTTGTTCGTTCACAACAAATTTTAGTGAGATTATAATGTGTCGTAGAGAAAATATAGCAATTATTATAAATTTTAATATTTCGGTGTTAAAACTAGGACCATTGATTAAATTGTAGGAAATTTTTACTACCTTTATGTATGTTGTATGTAGAAATACAGTTATATGTTAACTGTTTATATGAAATACGTTTCACCCTTATGTGTGTTTTAAATGCTGTTTTTGTTAAGTCAATCTATGCTTGTTATATAGAAATCTAAATCTATCCAAATACAATATAAATATCCTATAAAAATAAAATAAAATTTTTATATTAATATGTACCTACAAGTAAATGTTGTTATCCCAGCTTTAGGTACCCTAGACCTTGAAATCTCTAGGTTTAGTTTTTTTTTTTGTAAACTAACTGTATTCGCAGATCGGAGGCGCAAATTTGCATTAAAATATATGTTTTAACAAGAATATGCATTTCATATTAACGGTATCAGATGACAGACGTTCGAGGGCCACTCGTTTGAAGCTTGTCGGAAGCCATATTGTCACTGTTAAAACCATCTATAGATAACGAGTTAGAACTCATTTTAATGCGAATTTTTGTTACTTGCGGTAGCGGCGTTTGATTAATATGTGCAGAGCTTAAGCGGTTAGAATATCAGAGAAATGTTGGTTGGAACATATTTTATGACAGATCGGTGGAGAAATTAACAGAAGTTCGAAATAATGCATTCACCCATTATTCCTTTGTCGTCCGTCGTCCGTTTTCGAACACACATTTTAACCTCTTTCCATGCGCTCGTGCGAATATGCTTTATTAAAGTTTTTGTTACTTTATCTCTTCCTTGTTGTTTTCCTCTATTATAATCAGTTTAAGTGAAGTTTTCATTCTTAACTGCCTTTGTTGCTATAAAATATATTTGATTCTTTATCCAAGTACAAATAAAAATAATTTGCTTATGTATGTAATTTATATATTGACTTCAAAGTAAATAACCCAAGAAATGTTTGCAATAATTTTTAATAACAAATTAATTATTCTAAACATAGTAACTAAACCCTATTAGCTTTTAAGAGAAAATATTTTTATTATAATGCAAAGTATAAAAATTCGTTAGATGTTTTTAATAGTCTATGTTGTTTTGTTTAGTATAAAATTAATATTTTTAAGGTGGTTACTGATCGGTGTTGCGAGGCATAATGTATTTGTGTTTTTGTGTCATGCGCGTAGCCATCACCCAATAGTGTTTCGCGGGCATAGGCTATGATTCGTTAGGATTTTTTCGCGCCTACCGAAATCAAGACTTCTGCGCAGGTAAATTGATGTAACTTATTTTCGTGGTCGACCTGTACCCACCTTTATGTGTATTATTCATATTCATTTAAAAACGACCCCGTTTAAGTGAGATTGTGGTCAAACTATTCACTATAAAAAACCTTCAGTTTCTAAACTAATCTTCGTTGAACGATTTTAATGCTTTTTAAATGGATATGAATAACTTAAATCCTCTAAGGTTTTTATTTATTATACTCTGGGTAACTTAAATCCTCCTCAAAGTTGTTTTTAATAATTAAATATATATTTTAATGGTGTTATATCGTAGATTTTAGTTGCAGAATGTTAAAATTATATTTTACAAGAATTATTTTTACAATACAAATATTATATGTGAAACATTATCTTTTATTTCTTCCAGAGTTTGGAATGACATGGTATTTTCAAATACCGGTTCGACTTACATTCACGTGGTACCGGTACATCTTTGGTATTGATATAAATAATACCGGTATTTTTTCATTTATCGGTATGATTATGCACGTAAAATATCGGTATCAACAATTCAATTTTGTGGAAACTGGAGAGAAAACTTATTAGAAGTTTTATCTTTGATATCGATATAAATAATGCCGGTATTTTTTAATTTATCGGTATGATTATGCACGTAAAATATCGGTATCAACAATTCAGTTTTGTGGAAACGGGAGAGAAAACTTATTAGAAGTTTTTGTTATTAATACCTTCCGAATGCACCCGCGTCTGAAATCCACTGAAAATATGCGACGTTGAATCGCTTTGAATACCGATATTTTGGAGCAAAGTATCGATACCTTAAAAGTATAGTATATCACGCCATGCCACCGTGTTGCTTGCGCAGTTCAGTTTGTGCAGTTATGATTGTGTAAAAAGACTGAGCACGGCACAGTAATTACACGTGCAAGTAAGCTCGTGCAAACTGGACTGCGCAAAACTGAACAGTTAGTAGGTACAGAGAGGTTAGAGTATGTTTTTCATCCCCCCGTCTCGGAAAGAGTATTGTTGCTCTTCCATATCTGAGTGCAAAAGACGTTTTTATCCGCTAGAGGATAAAGTAAATTGAATTTAGACCATCGTGTGCATGATGTTCTAAATTCAATTTACTTTGTCCTGAACATCGTGTGCACGATGTTCTAATGTCAATTTACATTATCCTCTAGCGGATAAATACGGCTTTTGCACTCGGATATCGAAGAACAAAAATACTCTTTCCTCGCTGAGGTGGGATGAAAAGTTACGTGTCGAGTGCAACACGTAACTTTTCATCCCAGTGCGGTGCAAAGATTTTTTTACCTCGTGCACTTTTGATTCCCTCGCTAACGCTCAGGATTCTAATTTTAGATTCCTTCGCTTGCTCGGTCATCAAAATTGAGCTAGGTAGTTATTCAGTATCTGTATGTAAAACAGGAAAATTTTAGTGGTGGATTACTAATTCCTACAGACTATTCCGGAAATCCCCCACGGCCGCCGTCCCGCGCGTGAAATTTCAGGAATGTTTTCCTGGTTTCCCCCAAATCAAATCGAGCATATAAGCTGAAGTCTCAATGGGCTGGCCATATCTCGAGAAGAACCGACCACCGCTGGGGTAAACGTGTTCTTGAGTGGAGACCGCGACTCGGCAAACGTGGTGTAGAACGCCCGGCCAGGTGTGATGACGATGAATCCTTATATCGCGTACGCTGCGGAAACTATTGACAATAGAGCAAAGTGATGTACTACAGTTTTATAGAAGACATTCATATCTACAAAAAAGTCCGGAACACTGTGTCTAACTATTATAGTTTTGTCACAATAACTACTTTTCCATGTTAAAATATACAATAGTACCGTAGCGTAGGACGTCCTCCGACCAGGTGGGATGACGATTTGCGAAAGACTAGGTAGATGCTGGATGCGGTAAGCTGAAGACAGGGCGCTATGGTGCTCATTAGGGGGGGCCTATGTCCAACAGTGGACTAATATAGGCTGATGATGATGATGAAATCGAACATTCTCAAGAGGGATTTCCACGTAGATAAAACATTTGAGTAGGTACAACTACCGTGAAGGTGTTTTTCCACGCACGAAGTTTTGTTTATCCCTGTGAAAGGAATACCTACTTCACAGAGAAATAACTAAGTGGCTTTGATGATTAAATCTCACTTCTCACTTATATATATATATATTTATATAATATCTCACTAATCTCACTAATATTATAAACGTGAAAGTTTAGATGGATAGATGGATGGATGTTTGTTCCTTTATCACGCCAGAACGGCTGAACGGATCTGATTGAAATTTGGCACAGAGATAGATTATAGTCTGGAATAGGACATAGGCTACTTTTTATCCCGGAATTCTCACGGGAACGGGAACTACGCGGGTGAAACCGCAAGGCGCTGCTAGTATGTCATAAAGGCTGTCAATGCCGCAAAAACGTAAAAAAAATCGCCTACCTTGTTACTGTTAGTACACTTTAAACCCCAGGTCACGACATGTCCGTCCGCGCGTCTTGCGTCTGCGTCCGCGGCGAGAACAAATCAACTAAAACCAGCCAAGTGCGAGTCGGTCTCACGCACGAAGGCGTCCGTACCAATATCTATAAAAGCGGCAAAAAAATCACGTTTGTTGTATGGGAGTCCCCTTAAATATTTATTTTATTTTGTTTTCTAGTATTTTTTGTTATAGCGGCAACAGAAATACATAATCTGTGAAAATTTCAACTGTCTAACTATCACGGTTCATGAGATACAGCCTGGTGACAGACGGACAGCGGAGTCTTAGTAATAGGGTCCCGTTTTGACCCTTTGGGTACGGAACCCTAAAAATACATACAGTCGAATATAAAACGTCCTACGCTTTTAATTTTTAGTTCGTCGGTTAAAAATATGTTATACATAATGCACCTATGACAGTCACATCTGCTAGACAATCACAGTATCAACTGCAGACAGGCTGAACTAATAAAGATAACATTCTGACCTTGCAATAGATACCTAACTAGGCACTACTGAATCAGACTCGCGTAGTGCAACGTGAATGATAGCTATCAAATTATATAATAGTCTTTATAGTCCACTGCTGGAAGCAGTTTTTATCTATATTAAGTTTTATCTAATGGGGAATGCACGTAATCCTCACGTTGGGCATGTGCGGTTTATGGCGATCGCAGTTCGGTGGTAGATCTATTCAACCAGAGAGACGACCGAGTAGACGACCTCTGTGGCGCGGTGAGCGAAGGTCTGCGACGCAGGAGGTTGCGGGTTCGATGCCTCGGGAAAAATGTGTGTACGATCTGCAGATATTTGTTCAGGGTGTTCTGGTCGACTCTATGTATAATAAAAAAATATCTATCTATGTATTGTATTATATTATGTATATCAGATATCTAGTACCCATAAAACAAGCTCTGCTTAGGTTGGGGCTAGATAATGCTGTGTGAATTGTCCAGCATTATTTTTTTATTCTGCAAGAGGCGCTGCTGGCCGCCCCCCGGTGTATGTCCCTTAGTCGCCTCTTACGACACCCACGGGAAGAGTTGGAGTAGTGCAAATTGTAAGCCGGAACCACACGGCTACAATATACACAGAAGGTCTATTAATCGGCTCATACGACATCTACGTGCTGAGTTGGAAGGTTCAATTCTTGCGCCACGAACGCAAAAAGAATGTATCTTCACTCTTGTCTTGAAGAGACCCTGGTTGTAATTGACCGGAACAGCAGTAAGGAGCGTGTTCCAAACCCCAGTGGTACAAATGACGAAGGTGGAGGAAAACCGCTTAGTGCGGTAGGTAAATGAAAGAGGGCGTTTACAAAATCATTATAAATATAATAATTCAATTTAAAATATGTATACAGGGATCCGTCATTCGTAACCATCGATAAACTAGGCACTTAAATTAATATAAAAATATAATTTTAATCAGTTCTTTCGATATAACATTTAGCAACATATTAATCGTATTTATAACAAAAAATATATTATAAATTATACACCTTTATCAATATAACTTACTTTTAACATTTATTATTCTATTATAATATTTACATTTGCGAATTTGTGACTATTTTACTCAGCTGATTGTAAAATAGCCACAATATCACCATCTTGTTTTTATTAACAAATAAAAATAAGAGATATTATCACGACAAAAACTTTTATTTGACACAAAAGTTGTGTGTGATGTTACCGAATTATAAAATAAATGAACATTTGATTTTCCAATCTTATCAGATATATTAAAGATGATAATCTATTACATCTAACACGTTTACATCAGTGATTATGATTACGAAAATGATAAGATGACATAATGATTACAGATATGTTTATCGTTTACTGTTTTCGTTGGTTGTTTCTAAACTTATCGCTAAGGCAAAAAATTTGCAAAATTGTCGGAAAGCTATTTACTTTAAAATAGTAGTAGATTTATAATTTAGATCTTATATCCATAGAAATAAATAATTTAGTAAAATTTAGGTAGTTAATTCCACTGAGTAAGAGAGTTATGGGTAAAAATGACTAGAAATATGAAAAAATTTGCATTATTATTCACGTTAGTTAAAAGATCTGTCAAAGTCGAGACGAAATTGAGATCACTTGTCAAAATCACATCGATAGCTGAACATAACATTAATGTAATGATAAAATGGTAAGTATAAAATAAGTAAAAAATCTAACTTTACAATCTTTATATTGTTTCAACTAAGAATATTACCTACTCGTTGAAAAGCACTAAAAATCTTAGAATTACTAAAAATCTTAGAATAGTATATTTTAGTATCTAGCAAAAATTTTACATTGAAGTCCACAATTTGCATTTCTAGTAAAATTGGCATTGAAACTTATTTTAAATGATTGTGTATTATACTTTTTAAACACTAAAAAATCTTATAAATTAACTCATTGATCGAACCAGCGACCATAAATCAAAACTGAATATAAAATAAAAGTAAATTTAAATAAACAATGAACAGACGACCTTTGTGGCGTTGGTGAAGGTCCAACTGCTACGCAGGAGGTTGCAGGTTCGATTTTACGCCTCGGAACAAATGTTTGTATAATCTGCAGATACGTGTTCCGGGTGCTTTCTACGTATAACAAAAACTAGGGTCAGGTTGGGTAAATATGAGACAAAAAGGTAAACTTTTAAGTTTTAAGGTTGATAAAGTTATTTTAGACTATTTAAAGCAACCCTAAGGATTGTTACCAACTGAAAATTTATTCAAAATTTAAGCCTTTTCTTAGCTTTATTTAAGTGTCTTACTTTTACCAAAATATCGGGTGTCTTATAACCACCCCACCTGACCCTATCTAGCCATGTAATCTATTGTATGTCCTTTATTAACGAGGACTTTACTTATCCATAACAAAGCTCTGCTTAATTTGGGGCTACATAACGCGGTGTGAGTGGTCCTGCATAGCATAATTCATTTATAACATAAATTAGAGAAAATAAACATTACAATATCCCGGCCGTTCACCTACACTACTCCAAGGTCATGATGGCAAATGTCAAAGATAACACGCGCGTAGCACGAATTAATTAATTAGATACTTTATCGAACTGACGATGTTACTAGAAAATTGGCACAATTCGCTACACGAAAATAGAGAGTCGTATGATCATTCAAAAATAGGTGTCTAAAGATGCACAGAATTCAATTCATTGTATCATTTGTTGATGACTTACTCTTGACGCACGTAGGTATCGACGCATTTATTATTGAGTTTGATGCAAACCTATTAATGAATACCTACGCTCTGTCAATTGATTTACAATGTTTAATTGATATTTTCATCTCTACAATGTTTATTTAAAGTAAATTAGCCAAATAGAAAAATATTGCACTCAATTCGTTAATTCTATCTATCTACCCCAAAGGCAATTAAGTAAGTGAGCAACATTTAGTGAGCTATGCTCCATTACAAGTATCGGTTTTTTATAATCTTCTACAAATATCTTTATACAAACTTATACAAATCTATGAACTTACCAATAGGAATGTCTTACGCACAACCCTAGAATGGCCGGCACACAATTTCACAAGAAATACTCTCGTAACCTTAGGCAATCACTACCCAGAGGTATGGCACTAACACAATAATTCACATCCCACTTTCACCAGTACGGCGTGTTTCCACTTCCATCCTTGGATGTCCAGGAGTTTCCGTAGTTTATCCTGGCGCAGGATATCGCTGGAGCTTTCCTGACTGAAGACTTGTCTATCGTGTAGTTCTTTCCATTGTTACTATCCCAGTATTCAACGCCTTTGCATTTGAAGCAAACGCAGAAATCTAGCCGTCTGGAATGGATCGGGAGCTGAAGTCTGAAGCCGAAGGTATCGTAGACAGAGGTCCGGTTCTGATTCAAAGGTCCGCATTCTACGAAAGCGCAGAATGTATCTTCACTGGTGGTCCAACCGTCTGACGAGCATCTAATGAACACTTCTTTATTGAAGTCCATATTCTTGACTTTCACTGTGCCATCTACCGCACATTCGTTTTGTTTCACTATAACATTCTCCAAAGACACACACTCCTCGGTAATCCGCCTCCGGAACTCTATGTAGTCGGAAGCTGGCTGGACGAACCTGGTTTCCCAAAGGTCGACAGGTTGCGGTGCAGGTTTTCTCTCCAAAATTGGACTTGTAATGATCTTGAAGGCCCAGTACGGCGGTACGTGTGAAGGTTCCGTCATAAACTTGATTTGTTCGAGCGCGAATCCTCTATCATCGGCGAAGACAACCTTTTTCTTCGTTTTCTCTGAAGGTATTCTTATACAGGATCGCTGAGCTGCCCTTAACGTTAGTTGAACGGGTTTCAGTGATGAGAGGCTTGGCGATGAGAATCCTCGGGCTGAGATCTTGACAGGTCGTCTCACTGGAGTGTAGTCTGTGAGGAAGCCAGCTGGCGGGCTGCCGTAGAACATCTGCTCAGACGACAGCATATCGATCGCTGCACACATCGTTCTGCGGAAGATAAAATACGTGTTGTTAGGACGAGCGCGTGTGGTGAACTAAACGGATGCCAGCGCCGCGGCCGGGTTTTGTATCGGCGCAGGCGCCGGCCACGCGTCTGATATGAGCTGAGTGGGGTGACCAGACGATGCGGAAGGTATTTTAGGAGTGTATTGACTGTTGTTGTGAGATCTGGGTCATGGGGCAGTGAAGCGCCCTTGTTGCTGACTATCCTGAGCTTGACGTTTATTGAGGATATTTTGTTGGAAATTTGGCACAAGGAGACTGTTTTTGCAATGCTTCGGTTTATGTCATTGTTGTATTGGTGATAAATTACTATACGTTTTACGATTACTTCTTTATAATAGAATAGAATAGAAATACATTTATTTGGAATATAAAATAAAGCGGAAAATAAGAACCATTTAACATGGAGGTAAGGTAAGTGACACAAAAGGGTGACTCTGCCTCTATGACCCTGCGCCAAAATAGGGATTGGCTCAGCGTGTGCTGATAATTTTCTGCTCAGCGCTGTTTTCAGCCAAAAACCTTAAAGCTGATTGACGTAACGGACAGCGATTTGGTGACGAAAGAAAACCAAAAATTAATTATTAAACTTTGCACGTTCAAATAGAAACTCTATTCGTTATTTCGTTGTTTTCTTGCAAAAAAAAAAGAGATTCAGGCGTCGTCCAAATTTGCTAACGATGATGAACAATTTCAATAGCTTATGAGTTTAATGTGCGGCAACCGTGTTAGCAAATAGGTTTAAATCAAATCAAATCATTTATTTGCAGACAACGGGTTACAAGTTGGTATGCTTATTTTAAAATGTCCCTTGCGATGACTTACCAGCTAAACAGCTTTGGTGAGCAAAATTATATAATATAAACAAATTAAAAGACATGCAGATACAAAAAAATTACTTAAAATAATGCCAGACTATTTGTATGAAAGATAGCATTGGTCCATACAAAATTACAAAAAGATTAGTAAAATTTCAATTAGTTATGTTTACAAATGTCAAAATTATAAAATTTTAATGTTAGAGTCCGTGAAAAATTCATTGATATGATAGTAGCATTTTAATGTCGGTATCTTAAATAATTTTAGGGTTAACTCGCGTAGAGCAGCTGGTAACATTATTAAATATTTTTGGAGCTATTCCACAAAAGTTTTTACGATACATAAGATTAAACATTTACATTGATTTAAAATACATAAGATAATAAGAATAAGCGATTACATTTTTAAATTCATTGTTGAGAAGATATTTAGGTATTAGTGTTGCATAAATAATAGATTCAGGCGTTACTTTGCGGAAATCCATTGCAAAAATATAAGGGTGAAAATATAATACCTATCAAAAATATCTATCGTCTTGCTTTGATAGGTATTTTTTCATTTGGTAGTTGGCGTAGTTTTCTTCTACAACGCGGACTACATTTTGTTAGAACATATCGGAGAAGGTTTTTTTCGCGGAATTGTTACTAAATATTTTCATCCTTATATTTTTTTTATTAGTGTTGCGTTAAAATGTTATTTAGAGAATATCCCACAAAGACACAACGCATGGACCCTCTACCGACCACGCCGCCAACACAAACGAGCATCGCGGTAGACGCGTGATCATATACGAACGAGATTGTACGTGGCGCTGAATTTGTAATTACTTGTATGAGAATTATGTTAATTTTGTTGATGCGGATTAACATTCTATAAATATTGGTTGCCTAGGAGATTTCTACTAACTAACTTTTGATATTATTTCATTTCAGAGAACCAAGGTTATCGACATAGCTCAAAGGATTTGCAAGCTGAAGTGGCAGTGGGCTGGCCATATCGCGAGAAGAACCGACAACCGCTGAGGTAAACGTGTTCTTGAGTGGAGACCGCGCTCGGTAGGATGCCCTCCGACTAGGTGGGATGACGATTTGCGAAAGACTGCTGGCAGATGCTGGATGCGGCAAGCTGAAGACAGGGCGCTATGGTGCTCATTAGGGGAGGCCTATGTCCAGCAGTGGACTGATATAGGCTGATGATGATGATGATAATTTCATTAACCCTTGAAAGGTGCTGACGTGGCGTTTGACTCCATCCAACATTATGAATAAAGTATTTTCTAACTTTATGTTTATATAATTTTTCTATTTTAATTTAAAAAAGTTCATTTACTTTCCTTTAAACTAGAGTATTAGTTTTTGTATTTTAATTTTAAAAACTTCGATATTTTGTGGCTGAATAAAACAAACAGGATGAGCAAGAAGCATTAAATAAAAAAGGTCACGTCATTATATTTTCAAAGCTTTTTATTAATTTCTTTGCCTTACGTTTGCAATTTTAAACAGTAAGGTGTTGTTAATTTTGCCCCCTTAACAATTTTCACGTTCAATGGTTGATAAAAAAAACTGGACAATCCACGCATCATTTAAAAATAAATTAATTTATTGGTTATCACCAGACTGCCTAAAAATACATGACCATGATGCAACATATCAACATCTGTACATTCTCGTGAAACCCACGAGCCTCGGTCATGATCCGACCAGACAGTATTATCTATTTTATCTGTTCTGAATGTTTGTTATCTATAGAGGTAGGTATGTTTTTATCGGAGGCGCCGTGACATACATGTGGCCTGAAGCCTTAATTAGAGGTCTCATAATTTTTTTATTTAAAAAAACGATGATACGACTCTTACATACTGACTTGCTGGTCAATTCAGATGTAGAATATAAATTTATTTGTTAAAAGACTTACACATACTAAACTTAGAGTAAAATAAATAAATAAATAATGCTGGACAATTCACAAAGCATTATCTAGCCCCAAGCTAAGCAGAGCTTGTGTTATGGGTACTAGATAACTGATATACATAATATAATACAATACATAGATGGATATTTTTACTATACATAGAAAACGACCAGAACACCCTGAACAAATGTCTACAGATCGTACACACATTTGTCCCGAGGCGGAAATCGAACCCGCAAGCTCCTGCGTCGCAGGCAGACCTTCGCCCACCGCGCCACTTCGATCGTCAAAATACATAATAAACTTAGATTAAAATACAAAATGTAAGCCCAGTAACAAAATGGCTCTGCCTCAGTATGAGTTGGTTGACTAGCAAGCTAGCAACCAACGCTGGTCTTTTGATGTATTATGTAATGTAGTACCTATTTGTAATGTATCACTGAGTAAGCCGTTAGTCCTGCGTTGCTAGTGCCTGGTCGTGTCGGTTTGCAGTCCCATTACATTATGAGATTGAGGGAAGAGAGAGTGCACCTGTGTTTGCGCACACACTTGGGCACTATGCTAGTCTCCGTTGAGACTGGCCGCCATGGCCAAAGATTCGGCTAGGAGTATACATCACTCACAGAATGGTCGCCGCTTATTGGTTTATTAATTCGTAATTATATGCAGCCTATAACCGACGAAACTATTATGAATAGTAACACATAACAAGATCGTACAAACATTTGTCCCGGGGCCGGAATTGAACCCGTAATCTCCTGCGTCGCAGGCGGACCTTCCGCGCCTCGTCGCCCGCGCATCGTCGTCGTAAAAAGATACGTAACGTAAACGCACTTTTATGAGTTACCTATTAGTCCTACTGTTAGTTGTTACTACGTTGTTGGTCGTGTAAAATCGATTTTTTTTTAATTAGTATATTATTTTATAATATCGTATCAATTATCAGTATTTGTTATGAAGCTTATCAATAAATAGTTGTATTTATTTGGAATACACAATAGATTAGATATCTGAGGACAATGACTTTGTTTTCAAAAGTTCTTAGTGTCAAGGTCGCAGTGACAAATTGTGACTACTAAATAAACTGTGCTGGAGATAGCAACATTATTGTTAATAATTAAAAAATAATCCTATGTTATGCTTTTAGAATATAAACAAAAATAACTCATAAAGAAAGTTAATAATAATAATGTCGAAACTAGTTGCGTTGGTATTTTAGGGTTAACGTCGCTGATGTGTTGGTTATATAAACCAACACAAGATTTAGGTTCGTGGGTTTGAAGTTAATTTAAAAAAGGAGTTAAATTACATATAATTACTATTGAAACAATTGAGCTAACTGCAGACTGTTGCAAATAATCTACAGGTAGCTCAACTGATCCATATCAATTATAATAATATAATAATCATAATGCTGGACTATTCACACAGCATTATCTAGCCCCAAGCTAAGCAGAGCTTGTGTTATGGGTACTAGATGACTGATATACATAATACAATACACAGAGATAGATATTTTTTATTATACATAGAAAATGGCCAAAACACCCGGAACAAATACCTGCAGATCGTACAAATATTTGTCCCGAGGCGGGAATCGAAACCGCAACCTCCTGCGTCGCAGGCGGACCTTCACCCACCGCGCCATAGAGTTCGTCAATATCAATACCAGTAGCGCGCGTGCCCAAGACGCTAGCTGCATTGCCCCGCTGTATAGCAATGCTGATGCGCTGCGCCAGATACTCACCAGCTCTCGGGTTACGCGTCGCTTCGACCGTTTCCTTAGGTAACAATTTCCCATAATTTTCAACTACATGCAAACTGCATGCGCGGTCCTAAGCTACCTACATAATTAAGTAGGTATTTATTCGGTATTTACCTAATTAATTAACATTAAATTAAAACTCGATTACCAAGTAGGTACACTATTAACAAGTTGACAGGTTCGTGTCTGTGTTGCAGTGAAATTATCACAAAAAAAATAATTACTCGTGTAGTTACAACATGATTCGCAAGCGGTTGGGTAGACTAGACGGTACTTTTACTTAAAATTGGTCAAGTGTGAGTAGTACAAATATCAAAGTGCTTTATTTCCTTTAGACCTTACAGGACTCTTGGACACGTCACAAAATACAAATTACATAAGTGAAACTAGGAAATAAAGTGATCACTTTGATTTTTTGTTCACTTCAATCTTTTTAAGGTAAAGTAAAGAAGCGAACAAGAAACTTTTATTCTAAGGTTTTTATTTATTATAGTACTCTGGGTAATCTCTAAGAAATTAATAAATCCCAAAAATTTACGATCTCGACGGGATTCGAACCCGCACCTTCCCCTTCAGCGCAGGGTTGCTCTTTTTCCAACTAAGCTACGTGATCTTATCTCGCCGAGGTGAAAATCTTACCTTGGTAGAATGTTAGTTTTCGAGTTGGAGCAAAAGTCGTCCCAAGATTTTTTATCGTCTAGATATTCTGATATTTTGTAGTAAGCCTTTTTACAAAGGACATGTTTGACAATTTGTTTGAATTTATTCATTGATAGTTTTTGCAACTCACTCGCGAACTAAGTCTGGTAGGTATGTTTATTAATTGCTTGATTTTGTTAAATATTTACTTAGTTTTTTAGTTAAATCTAATAGACTTCTGCAAAAATGTGCATTCTAATTTGACGACCTCTGTGGCGCGGCACATTTTTGTGCTGTGTTGGATTTATGCGCGCTTCAGAGACCGCGCAGGGGTCCAGAGATCGCGACCAATTATGTATGTCCGAAACAGTGCACTTTCATGATATTTTTTTATCAATTTTTAGGGTTCCGTACCCAAAGGGTAAAAACGGGACCCTATTACCAAGACTTCGCTATCCGTCTGTCACTAGGCTGTATCTCATGAACCGTGATAGTTAGACAGTTGAAATTTTCACAGATGATGTATTTCTGTTGCCGCTGTAACAACAAATACTAAAAAATAGAATAAAATAAATATTTGAGAGGGCTCCCATACAACAAACGTGTTTTTTTTTTTGCCGTTTTTATAGATAATGGTACGGAACCCTTCGTGCGCGAAACCGACTCGCACTTGGCCGGTTTTATTAATGCCATTTTAGGGCACTTATCGACTGATTTTTTTTAAATGGTTCATTAGCTTCGTGCGCGAGTCTGACTCGCACTTGGCCGGTTTTATTATTTATCGTGTTTTTACTTCCAAGGAACCTAAGAAAATTTAATTTAAATCGAGTTTTTTACCAGGCGAATAAGGTGAACCGAAGCAAGTGTGACACAAAAGTTTGCAATAAAATATTTCTACGTTGTATGGTTTAACACAAAAACAAATGTTTCTCTCAGATAAAACCAACTTCGACCCAACTAGTTAGTGCTACAAATCAACATTTTCTCAAATACTCCAAAAATACCCAGTGATTTGAATTTGGTTTTATCACGAGTACATAGAAAATGATTTACGCTATGCGGCAAATTAATTTTCCTCTAGATTCATTGCTAGTGGAACGCAGAAAAAATTAGAAACCACAAAACATAATTTTATGTTTTTTTTATGTGCAATGTGTGTGATCTCGGGACAGGTAGGTAAAGTACCAACTAAATATCACACATAATCATCCACGCGTTCTGCGACTGGATATCATATCAGCAGATTGACCTAATGACAAACCTTTGACATAGAAAATGTCAGACACTCGCAAACAACGAGCTTCATACTGATGGCACGGCGACAACGTGTGGTTGGTATCGAGTGAACTAGTAATTAGGGATCTAGAATACAAGAATTCCCAATTAGAGCGCCAATAGCTATTAAACCCATTTTTTAGGGTTCCGTACCCAAAGGGTAAAAATGGAACATATAAGGTACTAAGACTTCGCTGTCCGTCTGTCACCAGGCTGTATCTCATGAACCGTGGTAGTTAGACAGTTGAAATTTTCACAGATGATGTATTTATATCTAATTATTAATACTATTTAACGGGTAAATAGTATTAATAATTATGTGTTCAGATCGCGTAAGCTTAAAAATATTTATGTATTTATATTGCCGCTACAACTACAAGTTCTACTAAAAAACAGAATAGAATAAATATTTAAGGGGGCTCCGATACAACAAACGTGATTTTTTTGGTCGTTTTCGCTCGAATTTGATAAAGGCAACGCTGAAATATTCACAGAACATTAAGTTATAAGTATACTCACTTTAAAAATAAATAATGAACTTTAAATAAAACAAATATTTAAGGGCGGCTCCCATACAACAAACGTGTTTTTTTTTGCATTGCTATCTAAATATTATATTTATAGATCTTTTCTATTGTAATGTTGATAAATAAAATAACTTGTGTGTGACATAAATAGGGTTTTTTCTTGTTGATAAATTGCCTAATTAAAACTGTAGACCAATGTTAATAAAAAGGCTGAAACACAGATGTGTGTGTGTATGTGTGTGATGGGGTGTGTGCGTGCGTGCGTGTGTGTGTGTGTGTGACTGCTAGATCTCGGTTCTTTTGGAACTATTTATTATTTATTACAATCATCTTTATTATTACCTATTTGTACAGGAAAGATATTTTTAGTTATCAAAGGTTACGAAGATTAAATTGAACGTGATATAAACATTATTAATTATGTAAACAGATGTAAGTAGACATTTAATTATATACAAGGTGCCACAGAATAGTCTGGAAGAAATTGCTCTTAGTGATAAGGCCACCCATTGTGCAACGCTATATTTTGTATTTTCCTGTATTCTTTTTTTTTTTCTTGGTGTACTTTAAAGTGTATTGTATTGTACTATTATCTTTTTGGGGGGATGATTCAGAACCTCGGGAGGGGTCAGATTGGTACCTCTGCTTGTTCTAAGGGTAGATATTCATTTTATTGGTTAAATCATCAGGTATACAGGGTGCCCCCGAATATCTGCAATCTTCAAAACAGGTGAAACTGTTCAAAACGGATCAAAAATAAATAAAACGTCAAGTGCGAGTTGGACTCGCGTATCAAGGGTTTCGTACAAACTTGTGCTCGTGAGTAATCAAAAATTGTTTTTGTGTACTAATAACTTTACGTTTTTTAGATTTTACTTGTGTTAAGTATATATAACCTTGCCAAATTTTATTCAAAATGGCGTTGTTACCATACAACGCCCCCCTTTATCTAAATCTTAGAACAGCTTTAGTCACGTTATCAAACCATACCTAGATGTCTTATCAACGCTAGTTTACGACTTCTCGAAATTAAACCCAATGCAACTGACACGTGAGTTGGAAATGCAGCGATCTTTCTTTTAATTACGAAAAACAAGTAGTTATTTTTACTAAGGCATAGGTTCGTATTTTCGAGACAAGGACGAGCGAACGCCGCGCGGTGAAGGCGAAAAAGGAAGGCAAGAGCCGGCCGACGCGCCATTTCACTGGCTTTTATTTATAAATTTGATATTGCTCTTAAACAAAAAATAAAAAAATAAAACCATAATCGTCTAAAGTATTTAGTTAGGTATTTTGTAGACGTCATTTCATTCGACATTTCATTCATTTTTCTTGACATTTCATTAAAATATATTGAATAACTTACAAATGAAACTGGTTTTCCGTAGTAAAATATAAAAATTTATTTATTTAT
The DNA here is from genome assembly GCA_947086465.1 of Eupithecia exiguata. Lineage (NCBI taxonomy): Eukaryota > Metazoa > Arthropoda > Insecta > Lepidoptera > Geometridae > Eupithecia > Eupithecia exiguata. The sequence goes on from OX352256.1 coordinate 5,039,798, forward strand.
TTATTTTTATTTATTTATTTTATTCAAAACATTACTACTATTTTTACAGGTATTACCTAATACAATAGCGTAGTCAACTAAATTCAATTTAGAGGAAACTTGTTAATAGTTGTTTTGGGTTCAATCAATTTAGAGGAAACTTTGTGATTTTTTTGTATCGAGTCAAGTTTAGTCAATCGTGTTTCGACTCCGATAACTTACTAACAATCCTTAACTTTTGTTGCTCATCAAAACATATTTAAAAAAATAGTGTTTAATTGGCAATTTTAAGCCAAATAAACACTATTTAAAAAAACATATTTAAAAAAATAGTGTTTAATTGGCAATTTTAAGCCAAATAAACACTATTTAAAAAAAAAGTGATTTTCTGTACAGTCAAAACGTGGGTTTTGGGACACATTTCACCTTAACAAAGAAAATTACAGTCATATAATAGAATTAAACTAGAACTAGTATTTACAACTGAAACAATTAGGCTAACTGCAGACTAGTTCAAACAATCTACAGGTAGCTCAACTGATCCATATCAATACCAGTCGTGCGCGTCCCCAAGACGCTGGCTGCATTGCTTATTAATTATTATGTTATTTTTATGGTTATATTTCACAAATCATTATCTAGCCCCCAAGAAAGCAGAGGAACCAAACTAAAATTGTGTCTAATCCACCCAAGAAGGAACAGATGCCAACGTACACTAATCTAATCAAAAATCAAAAACTCTTTATTTCCATTATTACAATAAATGTAAACCAACCTAAGTTTACATTACATGTAAAACGGGAGCCGTACTAAGACTCCGCTGTCCGTCGGTCCGTCTGTCACCAGTCTGTATCTCATGAACCGTGATAGTAAGACAGTTGAAATTTTCACAGATGACATTCTGTTGCTGCTATAACAACAAAATACTAAAAAATAGAATAAAATAAATATTAAAGGGGCTCCCATACAACTAACGTGATTTTTTTGCCGTTTTTATAGATAATGGTACGGAACCCTTCATGCGAGTCTGACTCGCACTTGGCCGTTTTTAATGGTTCATTAGCTAGAACCTAATTGACCTTTTCAAAAATGAATGTAATACCCTATTGTTGTGAACAATTTGTCGGGTTCGAAGGATTCCCAGATTGACCTTGCAAGCCTTCGAACCCGCTACCTTTCAGTAGCTGAAAGGTAATACGGGCTTTGTAACCACAACACTTGATAGGTCTTCCTGATACCTGTGTCGGTCGAACCGTACGTACGGTAGGTAACGTTAGTTTTCTTCAGCTGTTGGTTTTACAGGGTGAATCGTTTATATTAGATTACGTGTATGATAAAAATGCAACAAACATATTATAGGCATAGAATTTTTTATATTTTAAATCGGTTATTAATGTTACAGGTACATTTCCAGGAAAAAAAATATAACCCACAATTTTTTTAATTATTAAGGAAAAAAAACGAAGATAATTAGGATCATACCTGTATTTAGAGACAATATTTTTGATACTTTTTTGCACCTACGTTTAAAAGAAAAACGCGTGATTTGGGTAGTGGGTACCTACCCAATCTAAAATCTCACCATGTATCACAAACAGGGGGTTAAACGTTGCTAAAAAACCTTACGTGATATGGGCGCCCCTTATGGTATACATAATTGAAATGCGTATGTATTTCCAGTTTCAGTAAAATTATAGCTGAATATTTTTTTAATTTATTTCATCCTTCGATTGTAATGGTTTGGGCTTTTCCATCAATTTCAAAGTTGAGTTAAAAACAAAGATGAAATAAACAGTTAACAATTTCATCTAAGATTCCCTTTTGGTCCCGGCGCCGCGCCACCGGCCGCGCCGCGCCCCTTCGGTTTACTCAAATCGGTCCAGATATTTTGTGGCACCTTGTACTACTTTTTAAAACATCCTGTATACGTCAAGGGCGCCTAGCCACAGCATGGCGCCTCGCAGTCGCAGTATTTATAGTCGGACACGTGTTCGGAAAATAGAAAAATTGTCACTACATTTTTTTTCGTCACTGGTATTATTAGCAAATCGCAAAACGTAAAACTATTGGTTTTGGCATCTTTCGATAGTCTCTTATGCGTTAGCAGACTTTGAATTTGCACCTTTTGCGCGTGTGCTTATTACAATTATCAAGCGATGTTAATTCATTACGGATGTAAGCCTCGTGATATTTGATGGAAAGACTGTTCCATAGTTGAGTTGCTTTTACAGCGAAGGTTTTATGGTATCTTACAGCACAGCTATTATTTATTATTTTGTTTTATTGTATCACCTATCCTGTTGTAACTTTGTTATTTTCTGTCGTTATTATCAGTGTTTGTGTAGTTGTCATTCATAAAAAATGCCTTTGTTGACGTAAAATATTGTATTCTCAATGTCAGCCAACCAGCACCTGAAATGTTTGTAAACAAACCGACCATACTTAACCTGAACTTACATCAACTCTGTAGCCGTGTCTTTTTATACGCAATTGACATTCCTTGTCGATTTGAGATCGTTTCAATAAATAATGCGAAAAAAACTAGTTGGAAGCGTCCACAAGACGCTGACTGCATTGCCCCGCTGACGAGATACATGACGAGATATGCTATAATAATCTTACACGATGGTAAGAGATCCGACGGTATGACTCTAGTCCCATGGGTTGGGGAGGCCTATTGTGTGGGACGCTACATGCGTCGACACACTCGCGCCTTCCCATCTTCCTAGGACTTCCGTGACGGCTGGTGCGGTGGCAGATTTGGCCAGAGATATCAAGAGGCGCAAATATGCAGGTCTCGACCGAGCCTACGCATTTGCTTCCCTTGGGGTCGAGAGCGAGGCTCTCCGGATTTTTAAGAAATTATTTGAGCGTCTGGTCGAAGCGACCCGAGAGCTGGTGAGTATCTGGAACAGCGCATCAGCATTGTCATACAGCGGGGCAATACAGCACAGCGTCCTGGACAACTACAGACTGTTGCAAACAATCTGCAGGTAGCTCAACTGATCCATATGAATAACAGTCGTGCGCCGCGCGCGTCTCCAAGACGCTGGGCTGTTTTGCCCCGTATGGCATGTATGGCAATGCTGATGCGCTGTGCCAGATACTTACCAGCTCTCGGGTCATGCGTCACTTCGACCAACGCTCTGATATTTTTTTGAAAACCCGGAGATCCTCGGCTTTAGGGTCTCGTCTCGACTCCAAGGGGAGCAAATGCGTAGGCTCTGTCGAGACCTGCATATGAGCGCCTCTCCATCTTCGGCCAAAAGAAGGAAATAAAATAATTGACGACCTCTGTGGCGCGGTGGGCGAAGGTCCGCCTGCGACGCAGGAGGTTGCGGGTTCGTTTCCCGCCTTGGGACAAATATTTGTACGATCTGCAGCAGGTATTTGTTCCGGGTGTTCTGGTCGTTTGATGTATATTAAAAAAAAACTTTATATTTATAATTTTGGACAATTCACACAGCATTATCTAGCCGCAAGTAGAGCTTGTGTTATGGGTACTAGATAACTGATATACATAATACAATACAAGTAGTAACACGTGATAAAGTACGTACCTATATATCCAGTAACGTACCTACTACTTACATCTGTCAACAAATACAGAGGTTATCTCCATTCAGTTCAAAGAAAGTTGTTTGCTCCATTTCAAGGGATATTATTGGATGTTATTATATTTTATGTTTTGCGATAAGGAGCTGTCTGTATTGAAAAGCAATCGGTATTAAATAAATATAAATAAATAATGCTGGACAATTCACACAGCATTATCTAGCCCCAAGCTAAGCAGAGCTTGTGTTATGGGTACTAGATAACTGATATACATAATACAATACATTACAAAGATAGATTTTTTTATTATACATAAAAAACGACCAGAACACCCGCTACAAATACTTGCAGGTCGTACAAATATTTGTCCCAAGAAGTCCCAAATATTTGTCGAACCCGCAACCTCCTGCATCGCAGGCGGACCTTCGCTCACCGCGCCACAGAGGTCGTCGAATGGATGACCCAATAAAAAGACAAATAATCGAGTCTTATTTGCGAGTTTCACTTCACACAATGATGTTTACCGAACACTAGTTGACTATTATGTACATGTTGAGCAAATCGGTATTTCTGTCTGTTTGTTCAATGCAAGTGCTATTTTTGAAAGTACCTTGGTAGGTAGGTTAAGTAGGTACTTAACAAAAAGAGTTTTGAAAGTGAAATTCTGAGTGAGTTACAATAGAAGTTCTTATTAAGGTGGTACTATACGACGCCATTTTGTGAAAAGGATAGGCAAACGATTTCGGGTTCATAGGAGCGAGACAGAGCAGAGCGGCGTAAAGTGCGAAAATCAAGTTTTTGCTTATTATCAAAAAAATCCTTTAGTCCACGTTCGTGATCTTTGATAACCAGCTACGAACATGGATTTTTTTTCTTGCTTGATACTTGCTTGATACATGCTTGATAGTTACGAGAACGGAATGTTCTTGCCGTTTTCGCATGATACTTGCTTGATACATGCTTGATAGTTACGAGAACGGAATGTTCTTGCCGTTTTCGCATGATACTTGCTTGATACATGCTTGATAGTTACGAGAACGGAATGTTCTTGCCGTTTTCGCATGATACTTGCTTGATACATGCTTGATAGTTACGAGAACGGAATGTTCTTGCCGTTTTCGCATGATACTTGCTTGATACATGCTTGATAGTTACGGGAACGGAATGTTCTTGCCGTTTTCGCATGATACTTGCTTGATACATGCTTGATAGTTACGAGAACGGAATGTTCTTGCCGTTTTCGTAGCCATGTTTCTTAGCCAGCTACGAATGTGATTTTTTTTATCTCTGTTCATAACTGGTTATTAATTAATAATATTTTATCCACTTTCGTAGCCGAGTTTCATAATCTGGAAATATCAACTTTTCAAAACTTTTCTTAACTACATAAAAAGTTATGGTGTATGGTCAATATGAGAAAAAATCAGAGTAGGGTCGTTTCGCCCACTATTTCCGCCCATTAATGGGCGAAACGACACTACGAAAAATGACTAGAGTTAATAGTAATTTGGAAAATCTAAAACACCGTCTGCTTTATATGCTGTTTGTTTACTGTACAAAGTATCAAGACTTATTTTAAAGTATTTATTGAATAATGACGATTTATTGTACAGTAGTTTTTTTGATAGCAATTAATAAAGAATTAGCAAGCTGAAGTGGCAGTGGGCCGGCCATAATTATCTCGAGAAGAACCTTTTTGACTGGGAGACCACACTCGGTAAACAAAGAAATAAGAATAAACTCGCTGTGCCCACAACTAAGTTACACAACATTAACGTATCTTTTAAAGGGCAATGTATACGCTTCTACAACAAAACTCCAAGTGAGTTGCAAAAATTGTCAATAAATAAATTCAAACAAATTGTTAAACACATCCTTTGTAAAAAGGCATACTATAAAATATCAGATTATCTAGAGGATAAAAAAGCTTGGGACGAGTTTTGCTCCAACTCAAAAACTAACATTCTAACAATGTAAAGGTTACTGTTCGCTTCTTTACTTTACCTTAAAAAGATTGAAGTGGACAAAAAATCAAAGTGATCACTTTATTTCCTAGTTTTACTTTTGTAATCTGAATTTTGCGACGTGTCCAAGAGTCCTGTAAGGTCTAAATGAAGCATTGAGTTTTTTTATATCTCTCTCGGAAAAGCGCGAGCGAAACCGCAGGCAGAAGTAAGTACCTACAATAAACTTATTACATACACTAACCCGAATAAAAACTTTCACAAAGGGCTTTAACTTAATATGCGTTCATAATTCTTAAACGATATATCAATGTAGGCACTTCAATTAATTTCAATAAGACAAATCGACTTTAAATAATCGATAACCGGAAATATTAAGCCCAAACCTTGAGGGCTAGAAGATCCAAAAGCTTGCCAGAGAAAAACATACCTTATTCTTTGCAACTCAAAGTGAAAACTAGACTGGACTATCTGTAAGTATTAACATACATAATATGCCAGAGAAATTTGAATTTTAAACCCCTGAAACAAGATCTCAATTGGAACATAAATCATCGTTACGTTCTATTAATCTGTTATGTATTAGAGATGGGAATTCTTTGCTACTATCGATAAAAAGTTTAATGATCGCTTGATTAACTGAAAGTGCATTGAGGTTTAATCGACACTACGTGCCTGTTCAATATTTACGAAATATTACCTCATTAACTTGTTTTTTATTATGCTTAAATGCAAGGTATTATTAGATAACGGGTATCTTTTTTATGAGGACTAAAGGTTAAGTTAATAAATATGTGTGCTATTTTAAATGTGTTTATGTCCCTGCCAGATGACAGGTCTCAAAGCATTTGTGAATAAATAGGTACCTAACCTATTTATTCACAAATGCCAATAGGTAATTATTTATTTGTTTATTCAGAAATATAAGTTTAGATAAAGGGTATGTTTTTAAAAGGAGTATAGGTAAGTACATTTTTTTTATTATATCGACTAATTTTTTTTATTTAAAAAGAAAATTACTATCAAATAATAGAATTAAATTAAAACTACCAGAGCTACCTGTAGATTGTTTGCAACAATTGAGCTAACTGCAGAGTTAGCTCAATTGTTTCAATTATAGATACTAGTTTTAGTATAGGTTTAGTTATTAAATATTTGTGTACGTCCCTGCCAGGCAAAAATTAAAATGATAAAACCTATCAATGCCTTAATGTATTCATAAACTATTTACTCGTAACTCGTGTGGGTTGCTGTTATATTACGATAATAAGAAACGAGTATAAAATTTGACTTCTTTATGTGCTTATTTTGCGAGTCTTGCAAAATAAAGTTCTAGAAAAAGATTTTTTTATTTTTTGTACTTTATTTTCGAAATTATAGAGCTTGGTACATTACTTACTCAAATAGAATCAATTATTTTACTTACTAATCATTGTAGTTTAATTTTAATGTCTTTAATGCTGTGGACATACTCAGGGATACATTATATTCAAACAGCAAACAGCACGATATAGTTTTTATCGAAAATTCACAACAAATTTTCCCATCCCTATTTTAGGGCTACAATTTTTAAATTCCGAATAGCTCATGCTCATACTGCGCTCCTACACAGGATGGTGTTCTATATTCAAGTTTGAATTTAAATTAGGAATGCCACGCAATGGCCGCGTGGGCTGATCACGCCGTGTTGAGTGACTTTCATTTGTAATTTTGTAATCCATTCAGTGATTTTAGGTATTTTTACATGCCTATTGCGATCTATAGGTACTTACTAATGTTATAAAGAGGAAAGATTTGTTTGTTTGTTTGAATTGACTAGGCTCCGAAACTACTGGACCGATTTCAAAAATTCTTTCACCATTAGAATCCTACAGTATCCCTGATGAACATAGGCGATAGAATATACCCGTGCGAAACCGGGGCGGACCACTAGTAAATAATTAAGGAATTTTCCCATGATAATCTTTACTCATTTTGGAATAAAACCGGCCAAATGCGAGTCGGAGTCGCGCACGAAGGGTTCCGTACCATTTTCTATAAAAACGGCAAAAAAATCACGTTTGTTGTATGGAAGCCCCTTAAATATTTATTTTATTCTGTTTTTTAGTATTTGTTGTTATAGCGGCAACTGAATTACATCATCTGTGAAAATTTCAACTGTCTAACTATCACGGTTCATGAGATACAGCCTGGTGACAGACGTACAGCGAAGTCTTAGTAATAGGGTCCCTTTTATACCCTTTGGGTACGGAACCCTAAAAACTGTTTAAACTAAGGGATTCGAAGTAATTTGGTCAAGACCATCATAAAATTATTCACAAGTGATTAGTGTGTCTGTCCCGCAAAACTTAAAAAACTTTTTAAAACTATGGGATTCGTATTTTTGTCTAGACAATAAATTTATTAATATATTATCGATAGTTTTTTATCGGCGAGGAATTTCTTTATCTATGGTTTTATGACTAAAAAGGTTTAAAGGTCGAATTAGATATGAGAATAAGATATTTAATAACAAAGAGGCGCAAATATGCAGGTCTCGACAGAGCCTACGCATTTGCTCCCCTTGGAGTCGAGACCCTAGGTCCGTGGGGTACCGAGGGCGAGGGTCTCCAAGTTTTCAAAAAATTCTCTGATCGTCTACTTATTCGATTTTGAATATTTACGCCTCTTGAGATCTTCAGTTAGATCTGCCGCCGCACCAGCTCTCACTGAAGTCCTAGTCCTGCATTCATTAATAGGGTTCCGAACCCAAAGGGTAAAAACGTGACCCTATATTACTAAGAATCCGCTGTCCGTCTGTCACCAGGCTGTATCTTATGAACCGTGGTAGTAAGACAGTTGAAATTTTCGCAGATGATGTATTTCTATTGTCGCTATAACAACAAATATAAAAAAACAGAATAAAACAAATATATAAGGGGGCTCCCATACAATAAACGTGATTTTTTGTCAATTTTATTGATAATGGTACGGAACCCTTCGTGCGCGAGTCCGACTCGCACTTAGCCGTTTTATTTTATTTTCTTTTGTGGATAAAATACCTAGTGCTATTATCAAGAACGTACCTACATCAGACTGTACTAACAAGGGCATTTCGGGTATCTGTCTTGATTATAATAATTAACCTTTTGACCTAAAAATCAGGCGTGAAACTTATCAAAAACTGACGACAGGTCGCACCGCAATAAAAATAAAATATAATGCTGGACAATTCACACAGCATTATCTAGCCCCAAGCTAAGCAGAGCTTGTGTTATGGGTACTAGATAACTGATATAGGTACATACCTAATACATTACATAGATAGATATAGTTTAATATACATAGAAAACGACCAGAACACCCGAAACAAATACTGCAGGTATTTGTTTCGGGTTTGTAAAATTTCACTAGAAAATAATTACGAACGATTATTTATGATATGTAATACCTATATTACCTGTAGATCGTATATATATATGATAGTAGATATATTACCTGTACGATCTGCATGCAGATCGTACAAATATTTGTCCCGAGGCGGGAATCGAACCCTTCGCCCACCGCGCAAAAGCGTGATGGTTGCGAAAGTTCTGAAGCGTAAGTAGGTAGGTAACTAAACGTTTTTAAAAGTTTCATTCGTTTTATTCGTTACGTTATGATGTTATGCTAACTACTACAAGATTACATTTACAAGGCAAATAGAATAAACATACTTTATTGACTAAATATTGAACCACTGGCCCATAGCGTGATAAAAACGGGCCAATGCCAAACTTGTTACAATTTTACAAATCAATCATCGACACTAGGATACAGCTTTAGTCTTCAGACAATAGACGTATTACCTATCTGCGCTAAGCTTTAGACATAGAAGAACGATTTTGCCCCAAAACTAGGAACAAACAGTAGGAAAAATTAAACAAAGTTCCAATATATATCTTTTGTCGATCGAAATTCAAAATAAAAGAAAGGTAGAATAGGTAATCGTTACGGACATTATGAAGTTATGAGTCCAGCTATTGAAACTCCTTGGAATGCAGCCTGCAGAGATTATGCTTCTGTGACACCAAAAAGGTTCGAAAGAAAAAAGTGTGACGATAAGCCAGACCCCTAGCAACGCGACACGCATGTGTTGACCGCGTGCACATTCGAAAATCGAATTGTTTGCATTCTTTTTTCGAACGGAACTGGTTTCAAAGGACATTAAAGTTGGTGATTATGACTATAACCTATAACGTAGTGGTTTTATTCTCTTTGATTATGACAGAAATTATGAGCTCTCGAGGGATGGCCATTGGTCCAAATCATGTTGGTATAGGTATTAATTTTAGTATTTTCGTTGAAAATAAGTTTTTAATTGAAAAAAGTATTGCTTAGGTTGGACAGGCATGTGGCTAAAAAAATAATAATAATATTACTTGCTAGGTAGGTAGGTACCTAATACTTTGATTTTTTTGGATGTCTTTCCATTGGTCTTTGTAGTTTATGTATTTTAGATTATCTTTGGTACACCCCCTGCCTTTCTTAAATTCACAATTCTTTCCATCCAAAGGTTGCCTGGAAGAGATCGCTTCTTAGCGATAAGGCCGCCCATTGTACTTATCGTATGTGATGTCTCTTTGTAATGTTATTTTATGGTGTACAATAAAGCATTTTTGTATTGTATTGTACCTATTGTAATATTGCAGTACCTACCTACATGCCTACCTAGTTTTGTTTTTCAGTTCAGTTTCAGTTTCGTTCATTTATTTCTCAAAGGCTCGTGTTACATTGCACGTAAATTGTAATAACAGGTAGGTACATTCATGATACATTGTGTCAAACAAATAAACACCAAGTTTTATTAATTCGGTATAAATTTCAATCTATTAAGTAAAGCCCACCTACTTAAAGTATTTTAGCAATAATAAATAGGCCATCGAACTTATTTTCTGACATTTTGACATTGTTATCAGCAAGGAGGTTTTACCAACCTCAGTTTTTTTTTAAACATTGTTTATCAGAACTTTTTTTAATTAAATTAATTACTTGCCTATAATTTTGCAAGTGAATTACGATAAAAAGCATTTGCATCGCAATGACCGTAACGCAGGTTATTGAATTTACAAATATAAACACTTTTTGATTTTTATTAAACAAAAGGAGTTCGCCTCTATCAGCTCTAATGACATAAAAATAATTTTATGGGATTTGTCTTACAGGTAGGTAACCTTTTACTAAAAATAAAACACATACCTTTTTTTAAAAATAAAATTAGTTAGTATACGTGTGTGCATAAAAGTCACGCACATATTATGTAAACCAACGATGTTCAATTTAGTCTCTGGACCCCATCTGGAACCATTACGATTTGTCTACTGGTTCCCGGCGACCAAAATATAGGCAGAGTCGCTCGGGCGACCGACGACGACCAAGTGGGTAAACACCTATATAAACTATAGCAAGTCACAATCGCCGTCGACTGAGTCGCCGTCGAACAAATCGCCGGCGACCAGTCGGCTCTTCAGTCGATAGTGCGTAATGGCTATAAGAGGATGATAATGCTGGACAATTCACACAGCATTATCTAGCCCCAAGCTAAGCAGAGCTTGTGTTATGGGTACTAGATAACTGTTATACATAATACTAATACATTACATAGATAGATATTTTTTATTATACATAGAAAACGACCAGAACACCCTGAACAAATGTCTGCAGATCGTACACACATTTGTCCCGAGGCGGGAATCGAACCCGCAACCTCCTGCGTCGCAGGCAGGCCTTCGCCCACCGCGCCACAGAGGTCGTCGATGACATGGAATATTAGGAATAGGAGTTTATGAATCCTAGATTTCAGATTTGAACAGCAGTAGGATCAAATAGATGAATAGATAATGTTGATTTTTTCGAAATACCAGCCTTAATGAAGGTTTATTATTTTAAACAAAATTAGTATTGAGTAGGTACCTAGATAATTATTTTGTTAAGTACATACCTACTGTCATATTTCGATTAGATAGTTATCTTTCATTTTCATTTCATTTTTTATTTAACCATAGGAACACACATTGGAACACTTAGGCCCGTATTACGAAAGCTTAATCAGTCATAGATCTGTGCTTGAGTGACGTTTATGCCTAGAAAAGCGTTACTCAAGCATAGATCGATGACTGAGCAAGTTTTCATAATACGGGCCTTAGTAATGTCAAATGTAACAGCTTAAAAACATTTAACTTTACAAAGTTTAACGTAGTAATACAAATCCTAAGAAATGTAGGTACACACAAAATCTATTATTGGCTTCACTACAACATTGATGTACCTAATGGTGTATTTTATGAAGTTTATTCAGCAATGTACGTCAATAGTTTTATGTTCCCAGGGAACATCATTTTAACATTGAGTCAGAAACAGAAAATGACGAAATTCTTGAGGGTTTTAAAAAAATGTATGATGGCAAAGTTGGATGATTTATTTTCAAAGTAAAGTAAAGTAAAATGTATTGCATCAGATACATGTAAATAAGGTACCTACATAGGTGGTGTATGTTTAGTAAAGACACAATGTATTTCTACCGTTGCGGCGCGGCGTGCAAAATCTTTGTACAAATTGTCAATTAATTCAAATGTTAATACAATAAATAAATCAAATTAGAAAAGTTGTTATGAAAACTGAATAAAAAACTGATAAATAATTAAAATTGAAATAAAATAAAACAAAACCAGAAATTAAGTTAATTTGGTCCGTCATGAAATCATTTAATTGAATTTTTTTTCAAAGTTATTTGTTTTCAAAACTACTCGACACTATAACACCTAAAAACAAAATATAAACTTAGATCGTACGATATTTTTTTTTAGAATTTATTCTTGGCGCCTTCACGAACGTGTTTGTGATGATGGGCAGGACCTGCAGTTCACGAATTGTCACTAATTGACCAATAACCCTGTACGTCCGACACGTGCGAGCCGGAGGAACTGCGTCGCGTCTTACCACATCAAGGTCAAAGAATAAACTGCGTTTGTATGACGCTGAACGTGCCTACTACCAACAAGGGTTTTGTCATACGTATCACCACGGTTGGCTGGTGGATTGGTTACGCAGTAGAGGTGTTAAAAATATGTAAAAGGAAGTTGCTGCTTCCTCTGGTACCTACCTAGGTAAGTTCCCGTTGTCTTCTTATATTCATGACAGGGACGAGTTCCACTGTTTTCTGTGTTTGAGTAGAACAAAAAAGTATTTTATCTATCTACGACCGTTGTGGCGCGTTGGGCGAAGTCCGCCTGCGATGCAGGAGGTTGCGGGTTCGATTTCGCCTCGGGACAAATGTGTGTACGATCTGCAGACATTTGTTCAAATATCAAATATCAAAGTGCTTTATTTCCTTTAGACCTTACAGGACTCTTGGACACGTCACAAAATACAAATTACATACGTAAAACTAGGAAATAAAGTGACCACTTTGATTTTTTGTTCACTTCAATCTTTTTAAGGTAAAGTAAAGAAGCGAACAAGAAACCTTTACCTTGTTAGAATGTTAGTTTTCGAGTTGGAGCAAAAGTCGTCCCAAGATTTTTTATCGTCTAGATAATCTGATATTTTGTAGTAAGCCTTTTTACAAAGGACATGTTTGACAATTTGTTTGAATTTATTCATTGATAGTTTTTGCAACTCACTTGGAGTTTTGTTGTAGAAGCGTATACACTGCCGTTTGAAAGATACATGACATACACAGACACAGAAGTTCAGGGTGTTCTGGTCGTTTTCTATGTATAATATAAAATATCTATCTATTTAATGTATTGTATTATGTATATCAGTTATCTGGTATCCATAACACAAGCTCTGCTTGGCTTGGGGCTAGATAATGCTGTGTGAATTGTCCAGCATTATTATTTATCTATCTATCTATTTATGTATGCATTATACCCTATTTCGAATGAGTTATTTTAAGAAGGCTAGGTACCTTACCATTTATCACCATTCCATTTATCTAATAAAATTTCATCAAAGAAATTGGATGACTCCATTCAATTAACTAGCAACACCGATATTTGATCAAAGATTTGGACACTTGTTTCAGCCCGCGGATTCGTACGCGTTGTTTCTATAAGATAACGTTAAAAGGTTATTTCTTTCCCACGAGAAAGGATTTTCCAGTATTATTTATTTATTTATTATTTGAGATCCTTTCTTCAATAAATATTGTTTACAGTTATATCTGAAACTCGACGCCAAACAAGCGAGTTTAATTTTTTTGTGTCGTGGTTTGTTTACAAACATTCCACATGAGTTTGGCTTGTGTATAGGTAGGTTAGGTATAACTGTGTCCTCCCCGAACCTAACTAAATAGATTTTCCTACTCCGATCGTCAACAACAATGAAGTATCTGGCGCGGCGCATCAGCATTGCTATACAGTGCAATGCAGCTAGCGTCTTGGGGACGCGCGCGACTGGTATTGATATGGATCAGTTGAGATACTTAAAGATTGTTTGCAACGTCCGCAGTTAACTCAATTGTTCCAATTGTAAATACTAGTTTTATTTTGTTTCTATTACCTATTTGATTGTTTATCAATTTTGTAATAAAGATTACAATAACAACTAAGGATAACAATAACAACTAAGGATTACAATAACAAGAGGAGGATCCAGCTGGGCTGTCAGCATTTGGGAAACTACGTCGAGTCTTCTCGTCATCCATACCACAATGCTTGAAAACGAAAGTTTTCAATCAGTGCGTCCTACCCGTCATGACTTACGGAGCTGAGACGTGGACACTCACGGTAGGGCTTGTCCACCAGTTTAAAGTCGCCCAGCGAGCTATGGAAAGAGCTATGCTCGGAGTTTCTCTGAAGGATAGGATACGTAACGAATACCTACATCGGACAGAGAACCAAAGTCATCGACATAGCTCTTAGAATTAGCAAACTGAAGTGGCAATGGGCCGACCATATCTCGCGAAGAACCGATAACCGCTGGGGTAAACGTGTTCTTGAGTGGAGACCGCGACTCGGCAAACGTAGTGTAGGACGCCCGCCGACCAGGTGGGATTATGACGATTTGCGAAAGACTGACGGCATATGCTGGATGCGTCAAGCTAGACAGGGCGCTATGGCGATGATTAGGGGAGGCCGAGATGTAGGGTAGGTACCTACCCATTTTTTAAAATTTTCCAAGGGAATCTCATAGATAAAAAACCTATGGTACTGCCCTGCCCGTTGACCTAGAACCATGAAAGGCAAGTAGCAAGGTCCTAAAGCATAAGTAAAGAAATAAATCTAAAAACCGTAAATTTGTTTATAATAATCTTTAGTACCTAACAACCAAGAAAATTACAAGAATTAAATTAAAACTAGTAATTACAATTGAAACAATTGAGCTAACTGCAGACTAAAAATAATTTCAAAAAAAATATTACTTACGTGTAGGTACAAGTTTGTACGGAACCCTTGATGCGCGAGTCAACTCGCACTTGACGTTTTATTTACTTTTATCTAAGAACATGACGAACGCAGTGACAGTGAGAAATGCCGATACCTTACTTATCTATCCATTGCAACACCCACAGTAACAGTATGTCTCCATTGCAACAATGGTATATACCTACTGTGAGTGAACATTTTATGAACACTCACCTAACCAATAATACCTGATGACTGTACGAATGCAATAATTAAAATACTGAATACTGAAATACTAACCTACGTACATTTGTACCTAATAATTGTTGTGAATACGGGCGTACCTTTTGAGTACTAGGTAGTAGCACAGTTGAAATAATGTTACGTAGGTACTTAGTCGCAAACGTAGATTGAGAATTTAACTAGATCAGTGGCATGCGTGGCCGCAAAAAGGGACAGAGTAATACGAAGTGGTGTTGCCATACAATTTTGTTACCCTGACTTTAGGTTCGTATTTTCATGTCTGGTAGGTGGTATTTTAGTATCATACATCATTCATTACATTAGGTACCTACGTATGCGGGAGTAGGTAAACTTTTAATTTAATGAGCATAGAAATAAAACAACGTTCAGGTATCAATGTTAGGTTTCGTTTAAATTTATTACCACCGCCACATAATACGAGCTAACGTGTAAGTAGACATCATTTCAAATACTACAATAATGTAGTTTTGAAAATAATATTATTGCTAGATATTCAATTCAAACACTTACCAAGCAAGAACTTACAATAAAAATTGCACTTTGGAAATCACATTTCTTTTAAGTAATTAAATCTTACACATAAGGTATTGCTAAGATAAGACAACCATTATACGAAATTCAAAAGCACTTTTAAATTATACTTCAGGTAAAATGTGCAGAGAAAACCAAATTAAATTTTTTACACCTTAAACACAATATTACCTACGTCCTAGCCTATGTATCCAAATATTATATATTCTGTTTTATTTATTAGGTATGTCATAATGACCATTGTGTGTGATGATTCTGATTACTCTCCACAAATCATAGGATCACAAATCAATCAGTCTTTATTTCTATCAAAGAGCCTTAATCAATACCCATACACTTAATAAATAAAATTGTACATACACTAACTACACGGTACATACCTACTTACTAATTTACACTGGTGGTTTTATTTATACTGCGTTGTATTTCTCTTACAAACTCAAAGTTTTCATGATTTTCCTCGCGTACCTTTTCCGTAGTAGGTATATATCTTACATGCCTGAAATAAAATATTGAAGCATTAATATGAAAATTATAAATAGTACTATAGTAATAGTAAGTTATATTAGTAACACCAAATCCCAATACCATTTAAATATTTTCGATTTAGTATTTTGATTAGTAGGTAGACTAAAACACAAAGTAGGTATAATTTTTCTATCCAAATCTCAAACAGTCCTTCACCCATCATCGTAGCACTGATTCTTTTTATGTATTTATTTATTTTACTTACCAGTCTTGGAACAGCATAAGAGAACAGATACGTTCACGTTTCTTTTTTGTTAACGATTTTCATGAAAATGTTTGAACAAATTACTAAATATTTTTGGGTTCCCAGTTTTTGCGACCCGTGGCTTCTATCCAAAGCAAACGTAAATCATTGTTTTCGGGAAATCTGTAACAAACAAAAACATATTTTAAGAATGTATGTAGATGTAGGTATTCATGTCTCAATGCGCCACGACATTTGGGGAATTTTATTTTCGAGTGCAGGCAACCCTAAATTTTCGTAATTTTAGGTTATATTTATTAGAATTATTTTAAAACATAGTTTTTGAGTCTTGTCTGTACGGAAATCTATGAAACTATAAATTTTGAACCTTTTTTGAAGTCAAACGAGCTTGTACTTACGATTGGAATGACAAACTCGGCACTTTTCGTTCACCGTCACTTTTACATCCAAAAACACTGCACCGCACCATCGTTGCTTCAGATTTATATCGTTGAGAGACGCAGGAATGCCCGCAGAGTCACTTTTATGTTCTGTTTTATTTATTATGTAATAATGACCATTGTGTGTGATGATTATGATTACTCTCCACAAACCATAGGATCACAAATCGATCAGTCTTTATTTCTATTAAAGAGCCTTAATCAATACCCATACATGTAATATATAAAATTGTACATACACTAATTAAACGGCACATACCTACTGACTAATTTACACTGGTGGTTTTATTTATACTGCGTCGTATTTCTCTTACAAACTCAAAGTTTTCATGATTTTCCTCACGTACCTTTTCCGTAGTATATATCTTGCATGCCTGAAATAAAATATTGAAGCATTAATATGAAAATTATAAATAGTACTATAGTAATAGTAAGTTATATTAGTAGTTACACCAAATCCCAATACCATATATTTTCGATTTAGTATTTTAATTAGTTAGACTAAAACACAAAGTAGGTATACTTTTTCTATCTAAATCTCAAACAGTCTTTCACCCATCATCGTAGCACTGATTCTTTTTATGTATTTATTTATTTTACTTACCAGTCTTGGAACAGCATAAAGCGAACAGATACGTTCGCGTTTCTTTTTTGTTCACGATTTTCATGAAAATGTTTGAACAAATTACTAAATATTTTTGGGTTCCCAGTTTTTGCGACCCGTGGCTTCTATCCAAAGCAAACGTAAATCATTGTTTTCGGGAAATCTGTCAAACAAAAACATATTTTAAGAATGTATGTAGATGTCATGTCAGACATGAATACCTATTCATGTCTCAATGCGCCACGACATTTGGGGAATTTTATTTTCGAGTGTAGGCAACCCTAAATTTTCGTAATTTTAGGTTATATTTATTACAATTATTTTAAAACATAGTTTTTGAGTCTTGTCTGTACGGAAATCTATGAAACTATAAATTTTGAACCTTTATTGAAGTCAAACGAGCTTGTACTTACGATTGGAATGACAAACTCGGCACTTTTCGTTCACCGTCACTTTTACATCCAAAAACACTGCACCGCACCATCGTTGCTTCCGATTTATATCGTTGAGAGACGAAGGAATGCCCGCAGAGTCACTTTCACACATTTAATTAACAGAAAGTATCATTAGGTCGAAAACAACAAATAATATGTGATGTGCCCGGCATGTTTGTTTAGCTCTTATAAGAGCTAAACAATGAAAAAACTGGCTCACTGGTTGAGACAGAGAAACTTTCATTCTATCTCATTTCTTCTCAGGCTACAAGCATATTTTCATCTCTCTCTTGTGTGAATGAAATGGGTATATGCAACACCTCTAGTGCCTTCATCCTCTAAGGTCGCAAATGTGTGAGCAGTACAGAACTTACCGTATATTTTCTTCGATTTCTTCGTGGCACTAAGTTTCTTCGAAGTTTGTTCACACAGAGATATTTGAAAGTTAGAAAATATATTTATGCAAGGGCACGAGGGTAGGTTGCCCTTGATGTTATCATTATCTTGTTTACCTATTTAATGAATGAAGATCCTGAAATTTTTCAAAGTTTCCATAATTATTATTTTTTATACCTCAAGTTTGTTTTATACAATTTTTATATTATTTGAGGAAACTTATGGATAAAAGTACAGAGTTGTGCACATCCGCTTTCACCGGAATACGTTGCACTATTGAAACTGGTGCTGCCATGATGATCATGGTGTCTAGTTTTAGTTTCTACCAAATTGGGGTGTGGAACAATCTACTGGCAATACTAATATAACGTTTCATTACACGCGCAATAATCAGAGAGCTTGGTATTTGAGTTGATTGAAAAATCCGTTGAAATGAAATCATCATCAGTAAATAATCAAAATATTCAAAGATTTAGTTCTTTTCTTGCACTTTTTTTATTAAGAGCTAAAAACTCGCTGATAATTTTAAAGTATTCAAAAAAATTACTAGTTCATAATTCGTTTTGCACTGTGACTAAAAAGTCACACGTGCGTGGAACAAAACGTGATTCAGTTTGTTTTCTCATTCCTATATTTCCTGCTCACTCATTGGATAGACTCTGCTATGCTCTATTTCTATTGATTGAAATTCTCGTTCGTGAACGAGATAGCACCTTAGTATACCGATACTCTAAGGATAGCACAAACTGCAGATTTGACAGCTGATTTTTGAATAAACCAACGGCTGTCGGCTAGCCGCAATCAATTTGTATTTTGCTGTGTAACTAAATAAAAATAGCTAGAAGTTACATTAAAACACTGAAAAAGTAGAACTAAACTTTATGCGTAATTTGATAAAAAACGACCATGATGGAAGCTAATGAGTTTATCACGAAAATAAAGGCTAACAACTCGGCGGAGGATATCACTGATTTAGTGAAAGTTTATGATGAATACAAAGTTATTTTAGAGCAAGTAGCATCAAGAGATAGGGCTCCTTTCTCACTGAACGTGCTGTGCATACTGTGCAGGTAAGTCCAATTTTATTTTAATACCACATCCTGTTCAAAACTTGGTTCGTTGCCACCGTCCGTCATAGATTTATTTGCCGTAAATTTATATTTTTACTTCAAAATTTTACTCTTTGATGACATACAGATACCTACAGTTCCTCCACTATAAAGTTAGAATGAGAATTTCAATACTACGTACGCTCCTACTGTAAGAAGACATTTTATTAACATAAGTTTACATAGAACTTACCTATAAAAAAACTTTATTTTTAACTACTCTCGTTTGGAGCCAGATCAGGGGTCGGTTTTACGGCTTTGATAGTCTAGAGGTAGATAATGGCTTATGTGAGTCTCCAAACTAGTGTAAGAGTTAAATCAGTGTAGCAATACAATCAGCTTCTTTTAGGTTTTTTTTTTGCTGGTTTTTTTCTATCCGCATATAAATAATTTCCAGAAACCTAGAGAAGGCTCCGCAATGGCGAGCGAGCATAGACAACAAGACTCTTTTAATACTCAGCATCGACTGTGTAAGGGAAACTCGACAGATGGAGCGAGCTGACCGAGTCAAGACCCTCGCTGCTGTCTATCATATACACAGGCATGTTGTAAGACAGGTAAGTGTGGATTCTGCGCCTTCTGGTTATGCTTTTAAAAGTGGTCTCTCCAATATCCACAGCAACGCGCCTTATAAAATGTCTATTAAAATATATACCTAATAAACTTCCCCAAGAAATAAAAGATACAACACAATATAGCCATTTTGTTAATCAACTGTAAAAAATCCTAGTAATTAAATGTTATTACAATGTGACCAAATTCTTGATTCTTGACAGATAAATAAATTTAGAATAGTACTAATATAATCAACTGAAACGGACATTTACACATGAATTTCATAAATTTTCTTAAATTTAATATTTTTAACATTAGACCAAATTTAAAACTTTAAAACTTATGCCATAGTTTTAAAACGTTATGAATATATTTAGAGATTATCATGTTAATTAATAATGTCAATAACAATGTAAATTGCAGTACCCAACAGGGTGTATGTACTACTAGCTTAGACTTAAATTAGATCTTATGCTATGTACATATTGGCAATTAATAAATGAAATGAAATTAATATTTGTTTAATACCTTATTTTAAAAGCTCTATGCCAGGCTCATACCAGATTTTTTGACGACCTCTGTGGCGCGGTGGGCGCAGGTCCGCCTGCGACGCAGGAGGTTGCGGGTTCGATTCCCGCCTTGGGACAAATATTTGTATGATCTGCGGGTTTGTTCCTGGTGTTCTGGTCGTTTTCTATGTATAATAAAAAATATCTATCTATGTAATGTATTGTATTATGTATATCAGTTATCTAGTACCCATAACACAAGCTCTGCTTAGCTTGGGGCTAGATAATGCTGTGTGAATTGTCCAGCATTATTTATTTTATTTATATTTTAGATACTGAGCCAAAATCAAGATGTTGAGTATTTCAAGTGTACCTACCTAAATGCATTTTTTTTCCAGAACTCATCTATACCACCAGAGCTAGTCCTCAAGATATCATACATGCCCTTCGAAGTAGACTCCAAGCACCTTCTCCAAGAATACTCCAAAACCTACTGGAACCTACTGGTAGACCAACTATCATACATGGAACGACTTCGCACAAAGATCTCTATTATAAAGCTACTACCAAAACTAACAGAGCATTTACTAAAGATAGTCGAAATCTATGATACTGTGCAGTTTTGTACGACTATCATATTATTTATTGTGAAAAAACTCCACCATTTATACAATGAAAAACATTCCAAAGAGATAAACCAAACGTTTGCTGAGATATTTGCAAAATTATCTACGCAAGACACAAAAGCATTCAAAACCTTGAAACATACAGATCTGATCGAAATCTATGTGAAGTTTAATGAATGTCTGTACATTATTGCAGAGAATGCATCAAAGACTTCGTTCAAAGACAGTCCTTTAGAAGCTATAGTACGAATGTGTATTAATATAATCGGGCATTCACCAGATCTCTTCCATTGCCTCCAGACTTTCTATTCAAATACCTTCTGCAGCATTCTAACCCCGAACACACATTCAAACTACAGCGAGAATGTTCTCAACAGTCTCGTCCTATCATTTGAGACTACTGAACGACTAGGGACCCATTGGGTTAAATCAGCGCTTGCTACTTACCCATTTCTGAATCAATTTATGCGACTCTACATCGAGTTTAATGTTTCAAATGCAGCTAAAAAGCCTTGGAAGGACATCTTTAATATACAGATTCAAAACGGTTGTCTAAAAGTGATGCTAGCTTTAATGGAACGGCTTAAGAACTGTGACCAGCTGTTAAAATGTGACAACTGTCAACTTAGATCTGGACTACATGATTCATTAAGACTGTCGTTCATGGTAAAACATTTCATAACAGTTTCGTTATCACAAAATCTACTCATCACAGAGATGTTGCCCCAAGCAAGCATAGTCATCGACAAGCAATATGAAATTTTAAACGAGTTAAAAAATTTAGGCTGTGTTAACTACGTGAAATGCTTTAGAAAACTACAAACTGATATACACAACACAGCAATAAGCCTTAATAAGGCCAAATACTATGAATTTTCAATACAACTCTTCAACATATACATAAAACATGAAATAAAAGAGTTATCGGAAGCGAAAAACATAAGCAGAGCGCTATACAACAAAAGCATATGCGAACTCGATTCAAAATTTTATAACGACGCATTAATAGACGCGTTCTTAAGCCTAGCGTTCTCTCAAGACTTAAGCTCTGAAAAGTATATGAGCTTAGTTATGGATATTAAAGCGAAGGAGTTGAAGTCAAGGTCGGATGATGAAGAGGAGAAGAACATAGCTTTCCAGCTCATATCGGTGGTAGATGCATGGAAGATGAGCTCGGAGAAAGGGATGTATGGGGACGTGTCGCCGTTTTTGGACGTATTGGAGTTCAGGTAATTTTTAAACGAATTTAATTCTTATTCTTAACTTCTTTTCTTCAGTTAAACCTATCTTAGGATTTAAGATACTATGAACCAGAAATATACAATACAATACAAAAAATCTTTATTGTACACGAGAAAATAACATAACAAAGAGACATCACATAAGATAAGTACAATGGGCGGCCTTATCGCTTAGAAGCGATCTCTTCCAGGCAACCTTGGGATGGAAAGAATTGTGCATTTAAGAAAGGCAGGGGGTGTACCTAAGATTATCTAAAATACATATGTATTGAATACTAAAAAGACCTAACTTAGATAAATAACATAATATACTAACTACTTAAATAAATAAATAGTCAAAGTAAAGAACCATTATTCACTTTATTAAAAAAAATATAATCTTAAAATATGATGAAATATGTAATCTTTCTTTCAATAAATAATATCTATCTATCTATCTTACGTTCATCATCATCAGCCTATATCAGTCCACTGCTGGACATAGGCCGCCCGTAATGAGCGCCATAGCGCCCTGTCTTCAGCTTACCGCATCCAGCATCTGCCTGCAGTCTTTCGCAAATCGTCATCCCACCTGGTCAGGGGGCGTCCTACACTACATTTGCCGAGTCGTAGTCTCTACTCAAGAACACGTTTAGCCCCAGCGGTTATCGGTTCTTCGCGAGATATGGTCGGCCCATTGCCACTTCAGCTTGCTAATTCTTAGAGCTATGTCGATGACTTTGGTTCTGTATCGGATGTATTCGTTACGAATCCTATCCTTCAGAGAAACTCCGATTCTAAAGTTAAACTATGTCTACCTCTGTGGCGCAGTAGTCAAATGTCCAAGGAAAGGTTGCGGGTTCGATTCCCGCCGCGGGACAAGTGTGTATGATCTACAAATACCTAATAATAATAAATAAATAATGCTGGACAATTCACACAGCATTATCTAGCCCCAAGCTAAGCAGAGCTTGTGTTATGGGTACTAGATAACTGATATACATAATATATAATACAATACGTAGATAGATATTTTTTATTATACATAGAAAACGACCAGAACACCCTGAACAAATGTCTGCAGATCGTACACACATTTGTCCCGAGGCAGGAATCGAACCCGCAACCTCCTGCGTCGCAGGCAGGCTTTCGCCCACCGCGCCACATCGGTCGTCTCAGATATCGAAGAGCAATAATACTCTTTCCGAGATGGGGGAATGAAAAAAAATGTACTCAGGAAAAGACAAAGTATAGTCAAGAGAGATCTCCTCCAGTCTCTTGCAATAATCTTAAATCAAATTTCTTTTATCTATCTATTTCAGTGAGCTGCTGAACCACGAGTTTGCCATGTACTCCAAGTTATGGCCGTCCGTGATGCCCATAGCTGGCGTCTGGAGGTCCTTGCTGGACCTGTCCAAAGGAAAATACGAATTTACTCGTAAGTGGTTTAAACGACGACCTCTGTGGCGCGGTGGGCGAAGGTCCTGCGACGCAGGGGGTTGCGGGTTCGATTCCCGCCTTGGGACAAATATTTGTACGATCTGCAGGTATTGGTTCAGGGTGTTCTGGTCGTTTTCTATGTATAATAAAAAATATCTATCTAGCAAAAACTTTATTTTTAGGGTTCCGTACCCGAAGGGTAAAAACGGGACCCTATTACTAAGACTTCGCTCTCCGTCTGTCACCAGGCTGTATCTCATGAACCGTCATAGTTAGACAGTTGAATTTTCACAGATGATGTATTTCTGTTGCCGCTATAACAACAAATACTAAAAAACAGAATAAAATAAATATTTAAGGGGGCTCCCATACAACAAACGTGAATTTTTTGCCGTTTTCATAGATGATGGTATGCTAATGGTACGGAACCCTTCGTGCGCGAGTCCGACTCGCACTTGGCCGGTTTTATTTAAATATATATGATAATCTTTCAGATGAGAAGACCCAAGCTACGCAGACGCTGTACAGCATCATCGTACAAACGCCCGCTGTCGTCAGATCTATCTGCGGCGAACATTTCAAGGGAGTTATCACTGAGCTGGTTGATACCATGGATGGGAAGAGAGTAAGTTAAGAAGGTCCTGAACCTCTAAGCTCCCATACAAACGTACTTTTCGATTCATTTGGAAACTGCGTCCCCGATGTTAATGAAATTTTGCATACAATCGGATAAGAAATAAATAGCTTTGTTTGTATCATTTTAGTTTTTCAATTTACTTAATCATCATAAAGTGAGCGAAAATTCATTATTAAATAAATAAATAAATAATGCCTCTGGTCTCAGGTCTGCCTGCGACGCAAGAGGTTGCGGGATGGATTGCCGCCTTGGGACAAATGTGTGTACAATCTGTAGACATTTGTTCAGGGTGTTCTGGTCGTTTTCTATGTATAATAAAAAATATCTATGTATTGTATTAAATATTATGTACGAGTACATCAGTTATCTAGTACCCATAACACAAGCTCTGCTTAACTTGGGGCTAGATAATGCTGTGCGAATGTCCAGCATTATTTATTTATTTATATTTATTATCTATACGACTTATACTCACTACCATAATGGTGGTATGTAAATAAAAACAAAAAAAAAACATATTCATCTCTGTTACAGCTATCACCAGATGAGAATATAGTGTTCGCATCTCTTCTGTTCCTGAAAGCAGAGTTTGATCTTGAGGAGGCCAGCCAGGAGTACTCTTGGAAGTCCAATAAACCGGTAAATTTCAATGATGCTAGCAGCGCCTCGCGGTTTCACTCGCGTAGTTCCCGTTCCCGTGGGAATTCCGGGATAAAAAGTAGCCTATGCTATTCCAGACTATAATCTATCTCTGTTCTAAATTTCATCCAGATCCGTTAAGCGGTTCTGGCGTGATTGAGTAACAAACATCCATAATGATAGCACTCAACTGTGAATTTCGTGTTATTCGAATTTATCGAAAAGAAAATACCGTTATTATACCGCTATAGTATCGTTATCAAGCCCTGGTAATAACTGTCTTTCGAAAACTATTTAGATGCTGACTCTGGAACCAGACCACGAGCTTGCCAACAGAACTATTCCCCAAGAGTTCTCCACTACCAAGGCTGCTGTCCACGCTGTCAAGGTGCTGACGGAGCTGGCACCGGATTTTAACACAGGTATGCATACAGCCCAAGAATTGGCAAGCTGAAGTGGCAGAAGGCCATATCTCGCGAAAAACCAATAATCATGTTGGTTAGCGTGTTTTTCAGTGGAGACTACGACTCTGTAAATGTAGTGTAGGACGTCCTCCGGCCAAGTGGGATGACGACCTGCGAAAGACTGCAAGCAGATGCTGGATGCGTCAAGCTGAAGACAGGGCGCTATGGCGCTCATTAGGCGAGGCCTATGTCCAGCGGTGGACTAACATAGGCTGATGATGATGATGTATGTTAGTATTTCGTTTAAATGTATGTATATGTTGTAACTTTAAATGTTAAATACCGCCATCCCTTCCTTTCTCACAATTGTTCTGGTTGTCTGGAAGAAATCGCTTTAAGCGATAAGGCCGCCAAATCCATTGCTATCTTTAATTTTATACAATCTGTTTTTCTTTTTAATTTAAGGTGATGATTAAAGAATTATCTATCTATGTATACAGCCCACCGGGCATCATAGATGGTGTTGCGAAAACCATATGAACATAAGTTATGTTTCTTCTAACTTTGCCCGTAATTTATACATTTTTCTTTATAATTTTGTGACACAGAATAAATAGGTAAATACTTTACTTATAAAAAGCTGTGCCCTTTGAATCCTATGAGCTCCTTTTAATCTTTGGTTGCTTGGAAGAAATCGCTTTAAGGATCGTGGAAAAAAGAAAACTATAATTAAAAAGTAATACACACAATATGTACCCATTCCGGGTGTTGCAATGGGAGACGGCCAGATAATTTATATACTAGTTTAATAATATGATATGAAAGGTATGTCAAAAATTATGGAAAATTTCAATTACATGTCACCAAATGTGAATTAGTCCCTTAAAAAAATTCTTCCCGACAATTTTTTATTTAACTTGATTTGTTTTTGTTACAGTATCAGACTCGAAGCTGCTTGAGAACTCGCTACAAATCTACCAAGTGTACGTGCAGCAACTTCTGCATCTCGCGAGAGACATTGAGGCGTTGCAGCTCGCGTACCACTGCTGTCGTATAGCTGATTGCGTGAACGATACGTGAGTTATATGGCTATTTTTGTAGCCAACCAGCTGGGCTTCGTTCAGAGGCTCAGGGTGCGGTTGTTTGGTGTAAATTTTAACTGGTCCAAAGGTACGGAACGAGTCGGGCTGATCGAAATGAAATCATGACTCGGAATTTAAAAAATAATAAAAAAAAAGTATATATATTTATCTTCACAAAAGTTTTGACAGCTAGAATGATTACAAGTTTAATTACTATAATAATAATAATCATTTATTTCGGACTATAGAACAGTTACAGATCTTATTTTAACTTATTCTACGGTCCATAGTAATATATACCTTAAAACTAACATACATACAATATTAAAAACTAAAATTAAAGACGCAAAAAATATATATACTAATATACACTATAATATAATATAATATATGACTATAATAGGTAGGTGTTGGCAAAACCTGTTTTGTGAAGACTGGTGACTGTAGTAGGTTCGAAGAACCTGTATACAGCTCACCAGGTATTCACGTTCTGGCGTGATTGAGTAACAAACATCCATCCATCTATCCATCCATCCAAACTTTCACATTTATAATATTAGTGGTATTAGTGGGATTATTAAGTATGAAAACTAGAGTAAACCAAAATAATTTATAAAGTAAAGTAAGTCTCACATTTTGTTTGTTTCAATTGTAAATGCTAGTTCTAATTTGTTTCTATTATTTGATAGTAATTTTCTTTGTAAATAAAGAATATTATTTTTAATTTATTATTTTTAATTAAAATTAAATAAATTATAATTTATTTTCCAGTGAGGCGTACGTTAGAAACGCGGGTACACTCCTATACCACAGCTCAGCTAGCGACCAGCTGCAAGCTATCATGCAAGAGGCCGCGAGGAAAGCCGCGGGCGTGAGCGAGCCAATCTCTTTGGTCTTCATCTGCGATGCTTCGGTAAGTTCTTCATTAAACCCTTCGATATAAGTAAAAAAAGGAGATGAGGCATTACCATCTCGAAAGTGGATGGCTCAAGTTAGGTTCAACTATGTTACCTTACTTCAGTCATAGTCGGACCGGCGGCGCGGGCGGTGGAATTTGTGTTTCGCGTGCTTGCTACGACGTATAATTTTGTGTGATTTCGACTAAATCACCACGACAATGCTCTCGTGTTCGTTCACCATTATGGTGTACAAATAGCTCCAAAACAAAAAACAAAGCCCAAGGCATCACATATTTTCCCGCGTAAGTAGATACACCAAACTTTAAATTTTCTGATTATCCGATACTTTATCATTATTTCATCTGTGAAACGGTACCGTTTTTGAGTGAGCGCTGGTAGAACGTACCGTATCTTCCTTTTTTACTTTTATCGAAGATTAAACCACATACGTGCTGATCTAAATACCTAAATTCCCGTGGGTGTCGTTAGGCGACTAAGGGACATACACCGGGGGGCGGGCAGCAGCGCCTCTTGTAGAATAGATCTACCACCGAACTGTGATCCCCAACCCGGATGCCCAGCGTGGGGATTATGGGCATTACAATACAATACAATACAAAAATGCTTTATTGTACACCATAAAATAACATTACAAAGAGACATAACATAAGATAAGTACAATGGGCGGCCTTATCGCTAAGAAGCGATCTTACATACATAGCATTACCCATGAGATAAAAGCTTCTAAGACGATTAATAGGGGGAGGCTTGCGTCCAGCTGTGGACATTATAAGCTGTAGAGGAAATAAATGTTAAAATTACCGAAGGCTGTATTAAATCTTTTAAAATTAAAGTTGCATTATTCTCGCCAGATGTACCATAGTAGAAGCGGCGCCATTGGCCTTGCGGCTAAGCTGGTGCAGGTGGCGCAGGATCGAATCCTGGTCGCGTACGAAGCTGACCCAGATGTCAACTGTAAGTAGAATTTATGTCATACTAGCTGGCCTGGCAAATTTTTTCCGTCTTGGAATCAGAGATGGCGTTAAATACAAAAGGGTGAGAAAACGATTTTCTTCATTTATATATCTCGTGAACTTTTCCTTTTATTAGGCCCCGTTTTTACCCAAAGGGTAAAAACGGGGCCCTATTACTAAGACTTCTCTGTCCGTCTGTCACCAGGCTGTATCACATGAACCGTGATAGTTAGACAGTTGAAATTTTCACAGATGATGTATTTCTGTTGCGGCTATAACAACAAATACTAAAAATCAGAATAAAATAAATATTTAAGCGGGCTCCCATACAACAAACGTGTTTTTTTTTTGCTGTTTTTATTGATAATGGTACGGAACCCTTCGTGCGCGAGACCGACTCGCACTCGGCCGGTTTTATTTTTAATGAATAGTTTCGAGCTCCTGTGCTTTGCTTCGATGATACCAATGTCGTTAAATATTTTCCACCAATTCCTTGGGTTTTGTAACCCTTTTGTATACAAAATATCCAGGTTTTTTAATCAGAGTACAGAAAACAGTATAAAATATATTTTCTTTCACGCGTGACGTGACCAACCTACGACATTATTAAATAAATTATTTATTGCGCCTTACGACAAATGTTTGTACGATATGCAGATATTTGTTCGGGTGTTCTGGTCGTTTTCTATGTATAATAAAAAAATATCAATCCATGTAATGTATTATGTATAACAGTTATCTAGTACCCATAACACAAGCTCTGCTTAGGTTGGGGCTAGATAATGCTGTGTGAATTGTCCAGCATTCATATTATTTGTTTATATTTTTCAGTGGACCTAGCTGTCGGTCGACTGTTAGAAGCACAGACCAATTTGTGCAAGAGTTCCGGACCTAGCATGCTGTCTGCCGTCAACGGAACCCAGAGACACTACCTGTCTATTGTTAACCCAGGTAAGAAGGCGTCCATTATTCATGTGAGGCGGCTTTAGAAGATTGATTTGACCCCCCTCTCCCCTTGGTGAGATTTCGTTGGCGGAGCGCTTGTGTGCTCCTTGCCGCGCCGTACAACAAGACGGTGACACCGCTGTGTTTGTTGGCGTAACTGCCTAGCCTACAGTTAAAAGTTAAACTTAATTTAGGATTTAAGTCACTATTAACCAAAAAACATGTAATGTTTCTTTCAATAAAGTATATCTATCTATCGTGACGTAAGATTATTCAAAATGCGTGTAGTTTGACCACTTTTATAAGTTACACCGATTACTTGAGCAGATTTCTTAATTTTGGCAGGTGCGAAAAAATCTTAGCCAATCATAACGCTCTGCTTATGTGCGCGAAACATGTGTGTTTTGCTATTGGCTGATGGCTACGCGCCATTCCTGGCGCACAGGGGCGTAGAGACGGGGGGTTCAACCGTTATCTACATAAAAAAGTTAGAATTTTTTAGTGTTTCTGTGAATGTTAGTTATTGAAAAAAAAACACTTATTACCTGTCTCTTCACCAGGTACAAAATGGCACGACCGCCGCCTCCGCTCGCTAACGGTCACCGTCCACAGCATCATCACGTCCACCCTCGCCGTGTCCACGCTCGCGTCGCTCAGACTGCTGGCCCGCGCGCGCGCTGCCGCCGCCTGCGTGCTGCCGAGGGCGGCCGGAGTCGGGCGAGCGAGCTTGTATGTCGAGATCACTGACTCGCATACTATGAACGATGCTCAGGTGAATACCTAACTAAATTGAATTTTGAACAAAACCTAACGTTTTCGTATTATAGTGGGTACACACTTTCGGTATCTCTAAGAAATTAAATCATAGCCTATATTAGTCCACTGCTGGACATAGGCCTCCCCTAATGATCGCCATAGCGCCCTGTCTTCAGCTTGCCGCATCCAGCATCTGCCAGCATTGTCATTTGTTTATTTTTAATTAGAACGACGGCGATCGCCAATTACACTAATTAATTAATTATAATTTAAAACTAATAAATAACTTGCACATTTCATTGTAAAACATCTTTAGTGGTCCAATCCTTCTCAATATTTTCTCTTTCACTGTGTAATCCTTTATCTGGCCTTTTTTTAACATAAGTTTTTTACTGTTTTATGTAAAATATACCGCTGTTGGATTACTTAATAAATTAAAAATTTAATCTAAAGTGACGTTTTATGATTTTTACAGATAAAGATCGACTACCGCCTTAAAAACTTCCTCGGCCTACAACCCTCAAACGAAACGCAACCTTACTACGTTGCAGCAGAGAAGAAAACAGAACAATTCACACCCAAAACCGAAATCGAAACCATGCTCGAAAACCTTGTCTTCAAGAAATCACAAATAAGCCCTTCAATCCCTTGCGTTGACGTCCCAGCCTTCAAAATGCCAGATTTCTTCAACCACTCAGCCAGATGTGGTTGCTACGTCTGTTGTATCCCAGTCTGCTATATCTTAGCTTGCCAGACTTGCGGATTAGAAGCTTCTGTCTATTTCAGAGCCGGTGAGGATGATATAGCAAGAAATTATTTTAACGGTGTAGTCATGATGTTCAGTTTTGTTGAAAAGAAGTTGAAGAGTGTTGAGAAGAGATATTCGGAAGTTTATGATCAGTTTTTGGTAGAAGCTGTTATGAAGAGTTATTGGGTGAAGTTCAGAATAGCCAAAGTGAGGATTTTGATTGATTTGGCGTTTTTAGAACTGAAAAATGCTGATTTTATGGTTGCTGATGAACATATAGTAGAAATCCATGAAATTTTGCAAGAGTTGGGAAGTGTAAATCATTACGTAAGCAACGAAATCATGAATTTGGTGACATGTTCTGCTCAGTTGAGGAAAATAACTAAAAAACCAGAGGAATTAGGTCTGGAAACTGAGTTTGAAGCTCTGAAACTCAGTCCAGCGCGTGTTAATCAAGAACCACCCATGACGCCGATATCAAAACCTTGTAAACCGCCTCAACTAGCTAAAGTGATAGTCAAAGCTGAAG
The DNA here is from genome assembly GCA_947086465.1 of Eupithecia exiguata. Lineage (NCBI taxonomy): Eukaryota > Metazoa > Arthropoda > Insecta > Lepidoptera > Geometridae > Eupithecia > Eupithecia exiguata. The sequence continues at coordinate 5,071,138 of OX352256.1, forward strand.
AACTGCCTCAAAAACGCAAAACTAAGAACAAGCTTAACTTTGACGATTGTCTGGAAGATAAAATACAAAACACAGAACGGAAAAAGACCGTAAAACCCGAATTTAAAGTACCAATTCCTGTAGCAACGAAACATGTGTTAGAAGCGGCAACACCGAAAACGAGGTCTATTCCAAAAATAATTGTAACGCAGCCGTCGTCGGATGATATAGAATCACCGAATGCGACGAGATTTACTGACTTTTCAACGCCCAAAGATAATACACCAGAGCGATTTTTTACTCCAATGACGTCAGTCAAAACTTACACGAAGAAATCTCTGCAACGGAATATTGTAAAGAGTTTGGAACAAGAGTTTTCGACGCCTATTTCAACCGACAAAGAGAACAAGCAGCATAATGTAGGAAAGACTATAAAAGAGAGAGTGAGTGAAAAGAAAAGTCTTGTAAAAGAGAAAAGTGTAGAAGTGACATCTAGAAAGGAGAAAAGTGTAAAACAATCTCTTGAAAAGAAAGTAAAGGAAACTTCAAAGAACAAACCTAGTTTAAGCTTAGAGGTATCTCAGAGGACGAAGAAAAAAGACGCGATCAAGTCGCTAAAGCGAGCGACGAGTCCAGGAAAACTTAACAAAGAGCCGAGAGAACTGACAAAAGATATCAGAGGAAGGCTTCGGAGGCAGATCAAGCTTAGTTTAGATAAAGATGATGACTTTATGTGACCATAAATTCTTAAGGCGCAGCGGACGTAGGTCCGCCTGCGATGCACGAGGTTGCGGGTTCGATTCCCGATTCGCTAGATAACTGTTTGTACCTCACCTCACCTCAACAGCCTAGCCTCCCCAGCCTAGTCCAGCAGTGGACCATTCCACTGCTGGACACAGGCCTGTTTCAAATGTTTGTACGATACGCTGATATTTGTACCGGGTGTTTTCTTTAACTTGTTCAAGATTTATTAGTAATCAACATAGCAGGCAGACTGGTGAATCAGAGGATTTAAAATATACAGAGCTGCCATTTCTCTGTTAGATTCCCTTAGTAGAATATAAAGACAGCTCTTACGCTAAGGTTTTTTGTTATAGTGCTTACCCACACTTTGGGTCTCTCTCTAAGAAATGAAATAAGTTCCCAAATCAATTTTCGGTTTCGGCGGGACTCGAACCCGCGCCCCACCAGTACGGGCGTGCTCTAAACAACTAAGCCGTAAGAGGTCCCAAAGATTTTCGGTTGAACCGACTGGGGTTCGAGGCCCGCCGAAACCGACATTTTTTGGTAACTTATTTCTTACGCTATCCACGGGCTGAGTTGCGAGGGGCTGATTCTTTCGCCGACCGCCACGCAACAGGCCCAATTCTGCTAACCAACCTTAGCTTCAACTGTGACAATGATATTGTCACGTACCCCCTTATATGATAGGAACTCCAGAGGCCAAATTGTGCTGACCAATTGTTTTACTATAAAAATGGTACCGGCGCGAGACTATGACACCTTTACAGCAATGTCGGCTGCTCGTACATTGAAAGATTTTTCTCAACAGTAAGTATAATTTTAGGGTGCTTATTATTTATATGAAGTTGAACTTTATTTGATGTATTTTGTAATATTTTAAGAATTTTTAACTGTAAACTTTAATATGTGACCTTAGAATAGTTATAATATTAATAAAGGAGATATTTTCGTAGCAAGGTTTTTTATTTAAGCCAGCAAATAATTGAATTTAATGATTCATCTATATCCGATTCATAGGTTTCTTTGTTTGTACATTGTCTTCTCCTTTAAACATTAATTTCATAAAGTTTATAAACTGCAAGATGCCGGAAACAGACGATAAACCAACCTATTAATGCGGCAAGTCATAGCTGTTTTATAATTGAAAAAATAAAGAATGTATGGGCATGGTTCGTAAAATGAAAAAAAGAACTGAATTCTGTGTTACCTACAGTACATAGTAACACAGAATTAAAAATGTTTCAATCTTGCCTTCTTTTTGCTAGTACTTTGTGTATTTAATCCTTTGAGCCTACATTTCATTACTACCTATAAAAACCTTAACTGGATAGACCAAAGCAAAGAAAAAATTATAGGTAGGTACTTCGTCTTCTCGTAGCATTGATTCCTGTACTGTTTTCTGTAGTATTATAAAGATTTATCTTTTTTTTTATATCATTAAAGATCTTATTCTAACTTCCTAGAACAGAACTAGTGGAAGGAGAATAGAAATAAAAGAATAATTTGCACAAAAGTCTAAGTTTATTGTTACATAAAAAGTTACATAATTGATAGAATAGATGATTACGAGCTACCACACGGTGATTAGAAGAGTCCAACCAACAACATAGTCACAAAATGTGTCTGACTTTAGACGAGAGACTTGAATAAGAGTCTAACCAACAATATATTCACAAAATGTGTCTGCCTTTAGATGAGACTTGAATAAGAGTCTAACCAACAATATAGTCACAAAATGTGTCTGCCTTAATTTACACATTTTGTGACTATCTTTAGAAGAGAAACTTTAGGAGTTAACCAACAACATAGTCATAAAATGTACCTGCCTTAATTTACATATTTTGTGAATATCTTTAGACGAGAAACTTTATTTGAGAATAAGAGTCTAACCACCAACATAGTCACAAAAAGTGTCTGCCTTAATTTACACATTTTGTGACTATCTTTAGACGAGACTTTATTTGAGAATAAGAGTCTAACCAACAACATAGTCCCAAAATATGTCTATTCTGATTTACACATTTTGTAACTATCATTAGATGAGACTTTATTTGAGAATAAGAGTCTAACCACCAACATAGTCACAAAATGTGTCTGCCTTAATTTACACATTTTGTGACTATCTTTAAACGAGACTTTATTCGAGAAAAAGAGTCTAACCAACAACATAATCACAAAATGTGTCTGCCTTAATTTACACATTTTGTGACTATCTTTAGACGAGACTTTTTTGAGAATTAGAGTCAAACCAACAACATAGTTACAAAATATGTCTGTCCTAATTTACACATTTTGTGACTATCTTTAGACGATAGACTATATTTGAGAATAAGAGTCTAACCAACCACATAGTCACAAAATGTGTCTGCCTTAATTTACACATTTTGTGACTATCTTTAGACGAGAGACTTTATTTGAGAATAAGAGTTTAACCAACAACATAGTCACAAAATATGTCTGCCTTAATTTACATATTTTGTGACTATCTTTAGACGAGACTTTATTTGAGTCTAACCAACAACATAGGCACGAAATTTACACATTTTGTGACTATCTTTAGACGAGAGACTTGAATAAGAGTCTTACCAACAACATAGTCACAAAATGTGTCTGCCTTAATTTACACATTTTGTGACTATCTTTAAACGAGACTTTATTTGAGAATAAGAGTCTAACCAACAATATAGTCACGAAATTAACACATTTTGTGACTATCTTTAGACGAGACTTTATTTGAGAATAAGAGTCTAACCAACAACATAGTCACAAATGTGTCTGCATTAATTTCCACATTTGTGACTATATTTATCACGATTCAGACGAGAGAGACTTAATTTAAGAATAAATACCAAATCTTAAAGTACTTATCCACTATGCATCCAATTAATTTAAGTTTATGCAATTAATAATATTCACGATCAATACCAAAATTATAACTCTTATCAAAATAGTGCCTTTACCTATCGAGAACTGAATAAAAAGATTAGCTCCAATTCTCAACAAACATGGCGCTAAATTTAAGAATTAAATACAACTAACTCCTATATCGGCGCTAAATCTAGGTATTTCATACAACTAACTCCTATATCTAGACACAAGACGATTAATATAAAACTAAACTCCGTTTGCAAACTGGCGACGCACATGGACGCATACTACAATAAATACCTAAGTCTAATTAGTGTTAAGAATATACTACCTAAGACAGATCTACCTATGTCCATATATGCAGGTAGACTGTTTTTAAGATATAAGACGTAGGTCTTTTATTAAAACATGCTTAAAACTATGTAGACATACAAATGTTAAAATTAGAATGAGGCATGCCTGGGCATAACCAATGTGTGTGTGATAATACCATAATTTAAAAAAAATACAAAATCCGCCTCCATTTGCGTTATTTGTACCAGCAAAATGACGGTAGCAATAACACTGGAACACGGACGATTTTTCCGCTCTGCGGTTACGTGTAAAATTGACCAATTCTGTAATAGGCAAACCCTACCACTTCTGCTAAAAATCAGTTGATGACATTCTTAACTCCATCTAACGTCAGTTGTTTCACCTCTAGATTGTCTGCAACAGTCTGCAGTTAGCTTGGTTGTAACGGTAGTTGTAGCTAGTCGGTTATATTTGACTTACCTTCTGATACATTATTATGTATTTCCCATTAGTCAGGAAAGCGGTTCTATTCAAATAGACGACAGATGAGGTAGTAAACTAGCTTCAACTGATTTTTATAAACTCTTTCAGTGCTCTTTGATGTAAGTACTTGACATATATCTAGACTCCAATGCAAGTACTCGAGCACGGTCCAAGCCTGGGTCAGTCGTTAATAGGGTAAACCTTTTACACAATTGGTTAACTTCACACGTAATTTTGAGGCCTAGATGTTAAGGCCTCACGTGCATTTAACCCACGAATACTCAAAACCGTCCACTTCAGTGAAAATCCTTAGGTTTAGAGTATTCAGGGTTAATTTAGCCGGCAACCATACGTTTGAACCGTCAAACCGCAAACTGTTTGACGGTCGAAATAAGCATGGCGGTAGTACCTCCCCGGTCGAGTTCTTGCACATAGAACTCTACTACTCTTTGCCCCATGTCTTAGGTTGTAACATCCACTCTAAGAGCGTTTTCCCACACGCACACGACAAAATGCGGTGACGACTCCGGCGTCCTACATTTCTATGAACCTGTCGTGCTGTGCGGTGTCGTTGCGTGTTTAAACGGTTCATAGAAATGTATGACGCCCGGAGTCGTCACCGCATTTTGTCGTGGTGTCGTGCCTCATGTGAAAACGCCGTAACTCTATTCGAATTCGGCTGAAACAGCCTCGAGCTTCCCTTGAAAGTAAACTTGAGCCATGGTTAAAAGCCAAGTCCACTCGAACAAGATTGAATGCACTTTTGATTACAGCACTCGTATGGGGAAATTGTCTATTTATGTTCACCAACAACCCCAACATTAGGGCTGTTTTCCTGTCATACGGATTTCAACCCGCGTGCGGATCTGGTCCGCACGCTCCAGCCAATCTGCGTTCCGCGTGTGGCCCGCGTGATAGAAAAAGCATTTAAATCGATAAAACACTTATTTAAACGCGTTTTGTTTTCATAACGCATATTATTTTTTCATTAATTAATTTCAAAAAAGCAGCCAGTTTTACAAACTCCTTTTTTTATAGGTTTCGGGTGGCCCGCACGCGAAACAGATCCGCTGCAGCGCTGGCGGAAATCCGCATGACGGGAAAAGAGATCTTAGACAATACCTACTGACCATTACTGTCTTTATTACGGTTGGAGGTGCCTTTGCTCAGAGTGAAGATTACAAGAGTGAGGATTACAACTACAGACTTGGGGTTAAACACATCCTTACTATAAGCAATAATATTTATATAAGATTATATTGTACACAATGTACTGTTATTTTATTTACATAATAAAATAAATCTACATAATTTCTATAAGTAGGTAGTAATTTTAAGAAAACATTGGACAGATGTATTTCTTTTCACAATATGAAAATAATCTGCATATGAAAATCATTTTATAAGCTCAAAACTTCTTGTTTTACGGCTCTGCGGAACTTGACGGAATAACTCAGATTACATTTCAAGGTAATATTGTAATTATTATCGGAGAGCGCATTGATAATATGAAACGAAAAGCTTTCTGAATTATAGCAACAATATTAGTGATATCAAATTAGTTTAGTAGAATGCTGCCGCAGAATCGACACCCAGTGAAAGCTTTATTGTGTATGAATAAGGTAACCTAAAATTATGTTATAAAATGTCTATGATTTACACTGATATAGCCTGCATATTTAAAGAATGCTAGTGAGAACGTCATCGCTCCTGCTGTTCCACTCAGTTTGAATTAGGGCCCGACTCCACCAAAGCTAAGCTGAGCGGAAAAGAGATGTTTTAAACAACCAATAGAACGTCGCTTTTCACGCATCTCGTCTCCACTCAGGTTCAGTGAAAACTACCAAGCGGAGGTGTATCATATTTGTATGCGAAGAAACTAAGAAAGATCGAAGCGGAGATGTGAGCAAGCTGGCGACGTTACGCAGCGGAGACGTGAGCTGTGCCTCGCTAGTGCACGTACGGTTTGGATACCATACAGTGTCACATGTTCCCGCGGGTCAGCAGTTTACGTTATGACGTGTTTCTCAGGCTAATTACATTCAGTCGCAAGCAACTGTCCTTTGGGCAACACGTCACGGCGGCGTACACTCGCGACCACAACATTACTTTTAGTACGATTAAACCGTGAAAACTTACAAATGCTTTCAACTTCCAAACACCAACAACTTATAGGATTGTGGGGGCACACTACGCACCCTACAGTGTATTCATTTCAACAAACATCCGACGCTCGCCGCACGCAGCTCAACCGCTCTGGCCAGCACACGTCTCTGCTCCAGCCTAGCCAGTATGATTTTTTTAGATTTAGATTTTTATTTATTCACCATTCTTATAACATGTGTTATACTAGGTAAGTCATTCATTTTAGACATTTTCATTCATCATCATTCCATAACTTAGTTGGTAGGTTTACGTTATATGAACAATAGATTAGAAATAAATGAACATGTATGCATCTCCGCACAGCTTCGGTGGAGACACCCTCAACTTTGGTGGAGTCTGGGCTTTCGATCTGAGCCGGACAGCACGAGATCACGTCATTCGCAATCACATTCTTTATGTACGCAGGTCATATTAAAAAGAACTGAAGCACTAAACTACTCACTACACTAAAGAAGTCTTTTAATATTCCGACACATCGACACTACGTTTAGCGGCGCCAGGATACTAACAGCACCTGTAAAAAAATTGCAATGTTACACTTGGTAATATTTTTATGAATGTTGTGGTTACTACCTCTGTGGCGCGGTGAGCGAAGGTCCGCCTGCGACGCAGTAGGTTACGGGTTCGATTCCAGATTGCAAAAATAAATAAATAATGCTGGACAATTCACACAGCATTATCTAGCCCCAAGCTAAGCAGAGCTTGTGTTATGGGTACTAGATAACTGATATACATAATATGATACAATACATAGATAGATATTTTTTATTAAACATAGAAAACGACCAGAATACCCTGAACCCATCTGCAAATCGTACAAATATTTGTCCTGAGGAATAGAACCCGCAACCTGCTACGTCGCAGTTGGACCTTCGGCCACCGCGCCACAGAGGTCGTCATACATTACTCCCCGGTCAGCCCCCGGGTTTGGCTTGCAGAGATTGGTAGAAGTAGAGCATACCGTACCTGGCTAGTGCGCGTGTTGCGGGTAGGGTTGCCGCGCCTACAGACGCGACGCCCCCTGCGCGAGGTCCACAGCGAGGACCGCGGCGGGGGCGGCGCCCCCTCAGCTGCGCCGGTGTCGACCTCCGCCGCCCTTGCGCCTGCGTCCCTCCCGGCGCTGAAATACATAATATCAACGTTAGTTACGTTGTCCTAAACATCGAGGTAGGAGCAAAAATAATTTGACAAAGTTTTATCGTATTACTAAGGCTCCGCTGTCCGTCTGCAACCAGGCTGTATCTCATGAACCGTGATAGTTACAAGAAATATTCACAGATGATGTATTTCTATGCCGTTTTTATAGACCAGGGACGGAACCCTTCGCACTTGGCCGGTTTTTTTTCGAACTGCCCTATCTCTGCGTCTCAAGTAATGCCTTTGCTCACGTCGGCGAGTTAGGCTGGCTATGCTACCATAAATAACGTCATTATATTTTTTATTGTTTTGTGTCGTATGTGTGTTATCTTCCGTGACGTCACCAAACGGCTCTGTCGGAAGACCAGTGTTGGTTAAGTGTTTACAACTAACTCATGCAGAGATAGGGACCATTTTGTGACTCTTATCGACAGTAGTTTTGTTTCTTGTTTCTAAATAATGTCTGTATCTGTTGGAGTTACAAATAAATAATATTCTATTCTATAAATAACGCATAATGGACCAAATAGAGTCCAAATGCGGATAGAGCACTAACTCCAGTTTAAACATTAAGATAAGCTTACCGGTCGTCCCTCGCCTTCAGCCCATCGTTCGAATGCCCTCTCGCGTTCCAACCACTCCTGGTACTTGTACCACCATTCCTCCCACTTCACGTAGTCACCGAGAGTCAGACCTGATGGTAAATCAAACATTATTTATTTATGCATTCATAAACAAGCAGTTTGTTACATAGCTTATAAGAACGGAACGCAACAGGAAGCTAGCGAGGAACAGAACATAAGGGGAGCATGACACAAGATGGCCGGCTAACAGAAAGCACTAAAAACATTGTAATAAAAATAAATTAGTTCATGCCAAACATGCGCGTATCACATCTCCGCCGCGAAATCAGCAGTGGATCCGAAGTAGTGTCGCCATGACTTTTCCGTTGTACGACAAGCGAAACTGCCTGTTCTAACGAATAGATTTGACTGTGGTTTGAATACTGAAATGACACGAGAGTATATGGCAGCGAATTTCTTTAAGGTGGATTCGTCGCGGATTGGCGAGAGATTCGAATTTTCTTTAGATTGACTCTTTCTCGTGCGATTCCGCCGAACTGCTCGGACGCCAGCTACATCTTCTGGGTGGTTCTGCTGCTATGATTTCCCGGCGGAGATGTGTTAATGGCATCAATTGGTATATTATATATAACATTTAAACTCAGTGGTATATTTTAGAGGCCCGCTGTCCCTCGGGCCTCAAGCACCCTCGTTGGTAACTTTCTCCCCTTAGTGTATGTATTTTTATTACCTCGCAGATATCCCTTCTTCTTGTAGTAATCGTACCGCACAGTGACGTCGTCCCAAGACGGCAGGCCTCCAGGAGCCGCTGACAACAGTTCTTCAGGGTACGCGCCCGCTGGGGCTTCCATCTCCATTAGCGCTCTGCAGGGAAACAGTTGTTGTTACAGATTTTATACCACAACTTTATATCCATATAGGGCAAATATACTGAAATGACACGACACTATAGGGCAGCGAATTTCTTAAAGGTGGTTCGTCGCGGATTGGCCAGTGATTCGAATTTTCTTTGCGGTTTTGAATTTTTTCTGTGTTCCACACGCAATAAAATAGCGAAAAAGTAATTTGCCGCAAATCGTAACCATTTTCTATGCTCAACTTATGATAAAATCAACTTTGATTCATTTGGGAAAATGAAGATTTTGTGTTAAAAATCTACATTTTCCAATTTTCGTATTTTCTCAAATGCTCCAAACATGCCAGTCAATAGAAGTTGGTTTTATCATGACATTTTGTCGTGCGGTGTCGTGCGTCGTGGGAAAACGCTCTAAGCAAACCCCGCCTTTTTTTTGGTTTGTAGATTTTTGTATGGTAGGTAAAAAAAAAACAGCTATATTGTCGAGCCACGAGCGGCGATCCAGCGACCACGCTGCTATCTTGTATAACACTATACTCACTGGTGCTGCTTGCGTGCCGCGGCGGGCTGCGCGTCGATGCGCACGTGCAGCTGCGCATCGCGTCGCGTGATGCGCATGTTCATATTGTCGAGGCGCGAGCAGCGATCCAGCGACCACGCCGCCATCTTGCCGAAGCGTTCTGAGAGGGTGAGTCTAAAACAAAACGTTTTAATTTAATAAATAAATCAAATCCCCGGGCGAGAGACGCGGGTAGTTTGGTGGTTTCCTTGCAACTATTTGATGGTGTGTGGAATGTCAGTCACTATTACCTCTGCGGTGCGTTGTCTTCGCTTGCACTGTCGCTCTCTGTGTCAGAATGTCTCGTGAGCGCCGCAGCTATAGCCCCGGGCGAGACGCGCGGGTCAGCTGGCCCGCGCGGCGGATGCGGTCGAGTGCGCGGGTCGGTTGGCGGGGGATGCCGCTCGCCCTCACGTTTGATCTGCTCCGGCGGGATGGGGACGGGCCCGGAGCGGCCCGCGCCGCCGATTAGTTGGCCACGCTGCCATTCTAGGACCTGCGGATAATTACGTCGGTTAATCTACAGTGTAGCCCAGCCTCGAGTTTTTAATCCTTAACACTTTTATGGCCTTAAACGCAGATGCCCGTCTGTACCAGCACGTGGGGGCGGTGCGACCTGCAGGGACGCGGGATACATACATAAAAAAAATATTACATCGAAAATTGACAAAAAATGCATTAAAAATTTTAATTTTCTGGTTTCACGATTAATTTCACGAAAACGCTGGACGTAGGGGACACCTTATTGCACTATGGTTATGGTATTTTATTTAGCATTAAAAATATTTCACAAACGGGTTTTGATTACTTTTTCAGCTTTTGCCGGTGTTTTTATGAAAAAAAATATGCAAATCCTTTGAAATTTCAAAACAATAATAATGTAAGAATACAAGTAAGCGCTGGTCCCCTCTGGATCAAGAATCACCCCCTTTCGGCTTTGTACACATGTTTTGTGGCACCTTGTATACAACGCTTATAATATATTATTAATGAAATTTGAAATACAATAAAGGAGCAAATAATCATACGATAGGTTTTTATCTACGCACCACGTAAACGAAGTCGCGAAAAAGTTTCTAAAAAATAAAATGTCACATAAGTATCACATCCAACAAAAGATTGCAATGTTTTAATTCAGACAGATATAATCAAAACTGTAGCCTTCAGTCGGTATCAAGATTACTCGAAATAATAAAACTCATAATCTTGATGTCATGTTACTTGTTGTGTTAATGTTGCATTGTTCATAATACACAAGCTATGTGAGCTTGCATATGGTGTGCCAGTGCCATGCTAAATATTTATAGGCCCTATCTCATGAGGACACCATGGTGGCGCCACCAGTCGCGCCACCAACCAGATGTGTATAGTTATTTATATAAATAATGCTATACTACGATTTAGAATCCTAGATATTTCATGTCAACAAAGACATTTATGAATGAAAAAATAACAATAACAGAAAAGAACAAGGTAACAGTGACGTTATCACTAAAAAGTAAATCATAAACTTCGATACCTGATAATCTCACATGTGTAGCGAAAAATGTTAAAATTTGAACGCGAAAACGAACGAGAGATCAATTTAATGACGAATGAAAGCAGCAAAGCAACAACTAACAGGCTAAAGGTTTCTTAGTCGCTTCTTTACTTTAGTCTACATACCGAAGCGACAGAAATCAAAAGTACCACTTTATTTCCGTGCGTTTTATTTTAAGAATTTGACCTTTTCTAAGTATACATTTTTGTATTTATGGAAATAAAGAATTTTTGATTTTGAAAACACAAACTCTTTTTTAGCTTGGGGTTAGATGATGCCGTGTTGATCGTCCAGCATTATTATTATATTATTTGGCGTCTCACTCACATACGCATATTTTTAATAAAAATCACCTGATAACGCTTTGTTACGTTGTCACTGACTAGTATGAAAACAATTTGGAACTTATTTTTAATGTAGTCAAATAGCCTATTCAAACAAACAAATTTTTCCTCTTTATAATAATATAGTATATAGTTATGTTACCTTTTCTTCTCTAGTCCTCTTGCTGCCTTCTCTTGCCTTCAGTAACTCTCTGGTAGGCTGCACGGCGCGCGCCTCGCCGCGAGGGGGCGGAGGCCTGGCCCGGCCGGGGGATTTGGATTTAGTCCTAGGACAAAACATTCATTTAAAACCATAAAAATTGGGGTTATATTGAGCTCTATAAATATTATTTCAACTGATTGTTTGGGTGGAAACCCTTGAGAACCTTGGTTGTTCGGATTAAAACCAAACACGCAAATACGCGATATTGCTTAGCTCGCAATTGACGCGTATTCGCTCGCGGTTAGCCTAAATTCAGGCAGTCCGCGCCGGGACATACCACCGAGAACGCGGGCTCAACCATTACCATTTTAACCATTAATTTATACCATTACCACCATAAGTCAATAAGTTTACGTTTATATTATTCATAGTTTACCAGTGATTATATTTACATACCAAAACTAGTGACTTTTCATATAAAACTACCATAGACCATAAATACCAAATAAACCAATACCCAAAGGGTTTCGGGCTAAACCATCACCAAGACCCTTTACATTGGTCCTTGGGGTCCTGGGGCACACGCAATTTATAAATCTCTTACAAGATTTCTCATAGAGTCCACAGGTAATTGGAATGCTGGCTTTTATTTCGGTCAACGAATTAGCATTGCCATTCAACGTGGCAATGCTGCCAGCATCCTAGGCACTCTGCCTTTTGGAAACTGCTTCGATTTTTAGGAAATTGATATTATATTTGTAATTTCTTGTTTTTTTATATGTTAATAAAAATTTGTTTTAGCTGATGATTTATGAAACAAAAAAAAAGTGGAGAAGAAATGAGATTGAGCCACCAATAACGTTTTTTCTCTGTCGATTGGCGTGGCTTCTAGTGATTTCTAATCTCGTCCAGAAACTGGTCTCTTGTCAGGCTTTTGATCGACCCAGACTGTCATACATTATGATCGACCTGTAATTTTTCAGCTTGCAATCACTGAGAGACAGACACAAAAAAAAACAAATTTTTGTGTCCGAACAATGAGATATTATCAGTTGTCTAATACTAAATTTCTTTTGAAATCTATAATGCTAAATATGTTGATAGTTTTGAGGAGTTTAAACAAGGTTAGCAAACTTGGAAATTAAAATTTTTATCTTATTATTTTTTCATTAACGCTTTTTGACACTTGAACGTGATTTTAATACAAACCTCGCATTCTTTTGTTCATACTTCAAGTAAAAAAAACCCTATATTATTGGAACAGGGAGTTGCAATAATAAATCACTCACCTGGGCGGAATCTTTGCCCCTTTCGGCGGGGGCGGTGGCGGTCCCTTCTTGTTCTTAGCGGAGCAAACAGAGCAGGACTCGTCGGAACAGCTGCTGCCCGATGATCCTGATGATGACTGCAAGAGGAAAGTTTCCACTCAAAGTAAATAATTACTAGTGAAATAACATAAAGGCGATGCTCCAAGAAAAGTCTTCCAACCAACTATTTCCAGATAAGAATGGTTTCGACCCGACACGTGCGTGACGTCAGTCACGAACTTCTTTTCGTTTGACGACCTCTGCGGCGCGGTGGGTGAAGGTTCACTTGCGACGCAAGAGGTTGCATGTTCGATTCTCGTCTCGGGCCAAATGTCTGTCCGATCTGCAGATATTTGTTCCAGGTGTTCTAGTCGTTTTCTATGTATAATAAAAAATATCTGTGTATTGTACTATGTATATCATTTATCTAGTACCCATAACACAAGTCTGTCTTAGTGCTTATTTTGTAAGCCTAAAGAAATAAAGTTATTGAATTTTGAACAAGCTCTTGGGGCTAGATAACGCTGCGTGGTTTGTGCAGCATTATTTATATTATAACAGTCTCTCTGGCTTGATTGGTAAGAGCTCTGCCGGTTTTTATTAACAGGCATTGCATGATTTCAAGTACCGTTGGCAGCTAAAACTTTGACCGTAATCATGTTTTAGAAGACTAACCTTTTTAGGAGGCGGCGATGGAGGCCTAGGCCTCACTGCCGCGGGACGGGCGCGCGGCGGCGGTGTGTTCCTGCGTCCGGCTATAGGCGACCTAGCTCTAGCGACCGGCGACCGAGTCCTGGCGACGGGCGACCGTGTCCTGGCGACGGGCGACCGAGTCCTGGCGACGGGCGAGCGTGCCCTAGCGACGGGGGACCGAGCCCTAGCGACGGGCGAGCGTGCTCTTGCGAGTGGTGACCGGCCTCTAACCGGCGAGCGAGTCCGAGCGACGGGCGAGCGACCGCGCGGCGAGCGACGGCGTGCGGGCGAAGCGGCACCGCGTCTGTCCGAAAAGAGCATCAGTTAGTTGAGTTTAAAATAACGGATTTTAGTGTCGTCACAAATTTGATGAATGCGATTTGACAAAAGCATCTCCGGGGTGAGTTTTTGATTTCATTAAACAAAAATCTTAGTTAAAAGAAATGTCCATGGGATGCAGATTTGTTTCTGCGGCCGGAATCAACCCTCCATCCAATCTCTTGTGTTTCAGCAGGATGTCCAGGTGGACGACGATGGACAGACGACCTGCGAAAGACTGCAGGCAGATGCTGGATGCTATGGCGCTCATTAGGGGAGGCCTATGTCCAGTAGTGGACTAACATAGCCTGATGATGATAATATTAGCCAACCCAGATGCCGTCACTGGACTGAAGATATAATAAATAAGACAGCTGGCAGATGCTGGATGCGGCAAGCTGAAGACACGGCGCTATGGCGCTCATTAGTGAAGGCCTATGACCAGCAGTGGACTAACATAGGCTGATGACGATAATGTTAGCTAACTCCGGCAGATGCCAGATGTCGATGTCATTCGACTGAAGATATAACAAACTAGGTGCTGCCCGCGGCGTCGCACGCGCTTCTCAACCAGCCTATCCTTCCCCAGGATATCATTTACATCACTGCCAAATTTCATTAAGATCCGTTCAGCCGTTTAGGCTTGAAAAGGTAACAGACAAAGTTACTTTGGAATTTATAATATTAGTATGAATAATTCATCTCACTAATATTATAAACGTGAAAGTTTAGATGGATGGATGGATGTTTGTTCCTTTATCACGCCAGAACGGCAAAACGGATCTGGATGAAATTTGGCACAGAGATAGATTATAGTCTGGAATAGGACATAGGCTACTTTTTATCCCGAAATTCCTACGGGAACGGGAACTACGCGGGTGAGACCGCGAGGCTGCTAGTGGTTTATAAATACCTGAGAGGGCTGCGCCTAGGGCTTCGCCGGGGGCTCCGGCGAGGCGACCGCGACCGCGACTTGCGCGCCGTGCGTCGGCCGACCGGCGAACGACTCCGACGATTATGGGGAGATCTGTTGACAATAGACACATATTATTATTTTAAATTACAAATTTTAATTATAACTTAGAACGCGCATCATATTCATTTATTTGATTGCAATCATTGTGTACATTTTTCAGGTCTTAGGATTAAGGTAATGTATAAGAGACACAATGGTACCCAAATACGGCGTAGCGAAAGGTATTGAGAGTGGAAACGGACCGGGTTTCTAGAAAAATCTTTGGTTAGGTTTTAGCAGAAAAATGTAGTTCAATAACAGTTTTTAGTTGATAAGATAATCATATTTCGATTTTGGTAAGTAGGTATCATTGTATAGAATTCTAACTCGATGGTAGGTATTTATGTTTTTTTTTTGTTGCAATGTATGAAGATATAGTTAGAGTTATTAGGTGGTTTTTTTTTTTGTTATTATCATTTATCGTATAAAAAAATCGTTTAAATTATAAAAGCATTTATGTAAAAGGTATTGTTTTAATTTGGTTTCAAATATATTGTCTTTTTCGTCGTCTTTTAATACTCCCGGTATTTTATTATAAATTTCTCTATTCTATTATGTGTATCTCTATAAGTTAATTGGCAAATAAATCATTTTGTATTTTGTATTTATTTTGTATTTTGGATGCCATTGTGTTTGGTCCAGAACTTAGCATTTTTAGTTTTGACTCTGGTAGAGTGATTTTATGTTTGTATCTAGTCGGATAACGTCGCGGTAGATCAGCAATTTTTTGAAAATAATGCGGATATTTTCGGATGAATTTGCAACATTCAAATATATAAATACATGTCAGTGTCAGTATTTTTAGTTGACGAAAGTGTTCTTTGCAGCTTTCTGGGCTCTTTATGTTTACTAAGATTCCGATACACGATTTTTGAAGTACAAAAAGATTAAAGATTACCATAAAATTGGTGGAGTGTATTAGTACGAGAAAAAAAGTAGTACACGAGACTCAAGAAATACGTTCAGTTCAAATAAGTAGTTCTTTGCCACTCTACACAAATGTAAGTGTCTAAGATGTTACAGTTTACGTGTTCTGATTTGCTAGTTTTGCATCAATACAATACAATACAAAAACACTTTATTGTACACCAGCCCCCCTAGCACGGGGATTGTTGTCTAGGGTAGAATAGAGAAAAATTACGTAACTTCGTCATCCAATGCGTAAATTATTTGAAATGCATTCCTTCAACATCAATAATGTACGCAATGTATGGCGACGCAATGTCATTATTGTCTATTCTACCCTAGACAACAATCCCCGTGCTAGGGGGGCAGAAAAAGAACATTACAAAAAGACATTACATAACACAAGTACAATGGGCGGCCTTATCGCTTAGAAGCGATCTCTTCCAGGCAACCTTTGGATGGAAAGAATTTTGTGAATTTAAGAAAGGCAGGGGGTGTACTAAATATAAACTAATAAACACATAAACTAGATATACACATAAAATATTTATAATATACTAAAATATACTAAATAAATAAATAAATATTATGTAAGTACCAATATTCACTATTCTGATCACTTAATTGTTTAGATTTATTATAATTAATTTTTGTTTCTTTACACTGTATAAGTTAACTAATCTCTACCGTTAAAGTTACTTTTGTAAATAGGCTTCCCGCGACACAGGCTTGCCTCGTGCGGGGGCCGCCAGTAATGTGTATCTCTATCAGTTAATTGGCAAATAAATCATTTTGTATTTTTTTTGTATAGTTCAATTGAGTATATGTATAAATAATTTCATTGTAGTTTCATTCAATTTATTTTGAAATGTACAAAGATAATTCCATTACTTATAAAATGTTAATTCATTCTAATAATATTAATTTTGTTCTTAGTTTGTGTGTGTGTGTCTGTATATATGAGGCCTTACACACCACACGGTCTCCATCGAAGACTAGCGCTATGGTATGATCTGATATACATAATATAATACAATACATAGATAGATATTTTTTATTATACATAGAAAACGACCAGAACACCCTGAACAAATGTCTGCAGATCGTACACACGTGTCCCGAGGCGTCAATCGAACCTGCAACCTCCTGCGTTGCAGGCAGGCCTTCGCCCACCGCGCCACAGAGGTCGTCATCAGTATGGATTGTATTTTTGTTAGAGAGTTAACTGAACACGAAGCTTTACGAAACTTTCCTGGTACTAGAGAATCTTCGACAGTGAAAAATAAAATTTATTTATTTATAAGAACGTGTTTTAAAAAAAAAACATTTTCAATTTCACTCTAAAACGCTACGATACTATACCCCGATTCAAAAACCTGGATATTTTTTGTATACAAAGTGGTAACAAAACCCAATGGATATTGTTGAAAAATATTTAACGAAATTGGTATCATCGAAGCAAAGCACAGAAGCTCAAAACAATTTTTCGTTTTGAATGCTTTCATTCATCATTTAATTGATCTCTCGTTCGTTTTCGCATTCAACATTTTAACATTTTTCGCTGCACATGTAAGATTATCCGTTGTCGAAGTTTATGTTTTAGTTTTTAGTGATAACGTCACTGTTACCTTGTTGTTTTCTGTTATTGTTATTAGTTTTTTGTAAGTTTTCATTCATAAATGTCTTTGTTGACATAAAATATCTAGGATTCTAAATCGTAGTAACTATACTATCGTGCATCGGTGACGTCATAGACAAAAGCCTAGTGGCTTTTGTCTATGACGTCACCGATGCACGAACATTTAATGATACAGAATTACGAATTACCATATTATTTTTAATCAATAAAATCTCTTTATTGACAAATAAATTTACAATCAAATAATAGAATCAAACTAGTTTTTACAATATAATATTGTCAAGAAACAAAGAAAGTTATTGATTGAACTAAAGTGATTTTTTTCCGTTTTTATAGATAATGGTATGGAACCCTTCGTGTGAGAGTCCGACTCGCACTTGGCCGGTTTTATTGTCTATTCTACCCTATACTCTGATTAAAAAAACCTGGATATTTTTTGTAGACAAAAGGATTCCAATACCCAAGGAATATTGGTGGAAAATATTTACCGACATTATTATCATCGCGAAGCAAAGGACAGAACTTTGAAACATTTTTTGGCTTTGAAATATTTCATTCATTATTTAATTGATATCTCGTTCGTTTTCGAATTAAATTTTAAACATTTTTCGCTGCACATTTGAAAGTTCATTGTTGTTGTCTTGTTTTTTGATGAGAAAAACCGAAAACCGCTGGTGTAAACGTGTTCTTGAGTGAAGATCGCGACTCGATGAAAGTATTGTAGGATGCCCTCCGACCAGGTGGAATGACGATTTGCGAAAGACTGCTGGCAGATGCTGGATGCGGCAAGCTGAAGACAGGGTGCTATGGCCCTAATTAGAGAAGGCATATGTCCAGCAGTGGACTATAAAAGGCTGATATTTATGATGATAAATTAAGCATTGTTGAAGTTAGTGTTTTTTTTTAAACAAAGGGATGTGAGCTAGTCTTAAGTTATTAGCACGAGAACTTGTTTGCAATCGCATAGGCTTTGTATCTACTAATGTATTTTAGCATCCCTAAATACGTAACTTCAACGAACTTTTATTTTATTATGTTTTTATTGTAAATACAATAATGATGCAGCAGAACTAGTGAAATAAAGTGACACAACCAAAACATTCTTAGAAACTAACAAATAAATACATTTTATTAAACTTAAACCAAATCTTTTCATTGATAAAATAATGTTTTTTAATGATAAAAAGTCGTCGTTACTCAAAGTGGGTCTAAGCATTTTAAAATGAGTACTAAAAACAGAATCTGTCACAAAAAATAAGGCTTTCTTATAGAAATGAAAGAGCATTTGAACTAAATCTTGTGCAATGAAACATAGTTTTCATTCCAGTGCTACAATGAAACACATTTTTCATTCTAACGTTAAAATGAAACATATTTTTCATTCTAGCGTTAAAATGAAACATATTTTTCATTCCAGCGCTACAACGAAACACATTTTTCATTCTAGTGCTCAATCCATTTTTATTGAAATAAAATAAAAATAACAACCTGGACCGTCTGCCGACGGGAGACCGCGAGTCCCTGGGGGATACAGAGCGCGATGCGTCCAGGTACAACTGTTTGTACCCAGTGTGGCGCCATCTAGAAGGTGGACAGGACAATTATAACTATAAATTTTAAGTCCCACCAAGATATTTGATTAACCTGCGAACTTAAAGATTGGGATTGACTGACGTCATCTCTCATACTGTCCGATTACGCTAAAACCAGCCAGCCAATAATTGACATTCGAAAGCTACTTCAATGGCCTGGAGCGCCCTTCACCATAAAATTAAAAATTACGAAGGCCATTAAAACGGCTTTGAAATGACATTAAAGGACCACCCAGTTTTTGCGTAATTCCACAGCTGCTCAGATCGGATGCGATCTACAGACCGTTCACCGTAAGATATCCCCTGCCGTGATATTGGCAATCCCCAAGGCAGGGGACATCTTACGGTGAACGGTCTTTAAACAGGACGAGAGATGACGTCATTCTTATCCCACTCCATAAGCATGCTAGTCATAAAAAGGACTTTTACATAAAGAGTGTTATGTATTTATTTTCTCAAAGCCTTGGTGACAGAAAAGACAATTTAAATATAGTACCAACTTACTTGACAAAGAATAGATTTTAAATTTATTCAATAAACCGGTCTCGTAAGAGCAAACGTTTCAAAAATTCTGTAAAAAGGCGTGCTATATGTAGCAAGCCGAACTTTTTTTTTAGGGTTCCATAGATCCTGTGACAGACGGCGGAGCTGTCCGTAGTGGCGACGAGAAGAGACGTTTCTCAGCTAGCTTGTCTCGACCGAAGCTGTGCGGAGATGCATACTGGCTAGGCTGGAGCGGATATGTGTGCTGGTTAGAGCGGCTCAGCTGCGTGCGGCGAGCGTCGGATGTTTGTTGAAATGAATACACTGTAGGGTGCGTAGTGTGCCCCCCACAATCCTATAAGTTGTTGGTGTTTGGAAGTTGAAAGTATTTGTAAGTTTTCACGGTTTAATCCTACTAAAAGTAATGTTGTGGTCGCGAGTGTACGCCGTGACGTGTTGCCTAAAGGACAGTTGCTTGCGACTGAATGTAATTAGCCTGAGAAACACGTCATAACGTAAACTGCTGACTACTACTGGGAAATAATTCTAACGTATTGTCTGATAAAAATAATGCAAAGTGTAATTAATATTACTTCAAGGCCAGTCCTATTAGTTATGAAAACTAATTTTACAGTATGAATAAAATAATGCGGCGCCAAAACGATAATATCTGTCATGGCTACCGTGTTCTAAGCTATGACGTCACCCCGCCACACCACACCTAACAAGAACTCGTTGACACTGTAATCTGAGGATGTGTGACGTCACTTGCGATCCAACCAAACACATTCGCGTGCGTTTTCGGTCACGTCACCATGTATCAAAACATGTGTTTTTTTTTATCTCGATTTTTTACCATAAGGCATATTTTTAATAAAAATCGCCTGATTACGATTTGTTACGTTGTCACTGACTAGGATGAAAACAATTTGGGACTTATATTTAATGTAGTCAAATAGCCTATTCTGCGCTCATCTCAGTTCAGCTCTGGTACGGACTAAAAGCGACGATGGTATTCAAGTGTGAATCGAGTCTTTAACAAACACAGAACTCTGTTGGTGTTGCAACCTGTCATGCCCACCGCTACAGTAAAGCGAAGTTAGTATGACCGGAAGCGATTAAAACGACGCTCTTCAGGGGGGCTACTCAAAAATTAATAATCATAACTCCACTAGTGGACAAAAAATTTAAGCGAACAAAATTTATAACATTTTGTTTCTTATTTGATAATAGTTACTATTTATAAAACTGGTTATGTATACAATTTGACTTGTGTGCTTATTTTGTAAGCCTAAAGAAGTAGTTATTGATTTTTTTTAATATTAAAAAAAAATATGACAGATTTCCGTTCATCATGTTGGTACATCTGTTCGGAAATTCCACGATTTTGTATGAAAACTATGATTCGAAGACGACTTGTTTTATGGATTGATGGAAGATTTTGATGTTTTTCAAATAGTTAGTCAAAGCTACAATAAATAATTTAAAAAAAAACCTAGGACATGCAGTTTGATGGATATGACGAAACTATAAGACTAGCTCTTCTCCGCGGCATCGCTCGACTAGTACTTAGATTATTAATTTAAAACGTTTTCTTTAGAAAGCAATAATTTATTTTACTCAAACAGTATGAGTAATTTGATAACTTTCTTTGAGCAGTCGAAATTGCTGGCGCCTTTTCGATCTTACCAGAAAAGGCGCCAGTAATTTCCATGACTCGTGTTTTGCGGCCAGCAATGGAAATTGCCGGGAAAATCGGTTAACATGTCATGTCGACATGTCACCTTACCACCAAGTTACTTCGGGCGCGTCATATCCACTCACCTGTTGGGATCCTTCTCCTCAACCTCCAGAAGCTTCCGGTCCCAGCTGCCAGGCGAGCCCTGGCGCGCTCGTTTCATCACATTGTCGATCTCCTTGCGGCGGCCCGCCGGGTTTGATGGATCTGCGTCAAGTGCTTATGTTAGTTTGAACCTGAATATGGTTTCAAACTTAGTTCGAAGGATCTGCGTCAAAGTTGAGTCAAGGAGCGAAGCGAAACACGTTCCTTGCCTTAACCTTGGTGGTTTTTAGGGTTCCGTACCCAAAGGGTAAAAACGGGACCCTATTACTAAGACTTCGCTGTCCGTCTGTCACCGGGCTGTATCTCATGAACCGTGATAGTTAGACAGTTGAAATTATCACAGATGATGTATTTCTGTTGCTACTATAACAACAAATACTAAAATTTTTAATAAAATAAATATTGCAGGGGGCTCCCATACAACAAACGTGATTTTTTTGCTCGATATTGATAACGGTAATAGGTAGACGCTTGGAATAATCACAGAATATTTAGTTAAACATTCACTTTAATAATAAACGATTAAAATAAAATTAATATTAAAGGGAGGCTCCCATACAACAAACGTGTTTTTTTGCCGTTTATATAGATAATGGTACGGAACCCTTCGTGCGCGTGTCCGACTCGCACTTGGCTGGTTTTATCTTTGATGTAGCGACAGCCACCGGAGCACGGCCGAAGGCGAACGAAGGCCCTCGGGCTACAGAGGAGGCCAGACGGAAAACGGGATTGAAAAGTCTCATAGAAGCATCAAACCCAACACCCACAGAAAAGCTGAAACGAAGCTGTCAATCTCCAAGAGTCCTGCTCCGGTACTTCAAGGAGCAGAGCTGGTTAGGCAGAGGCAGATGCACAATACACTCCGATGCGAGATGTCGGTGCGGATTCCAGTGCCTCCACTTAGAATTGTAATTTGACCCTCGTTTAGGCTCGCTTGCTTTAGCAATGACGCCCACACTTGTTCTTTCGATAGCCTTCGCTTTCTCTCGCTCGCTTGATCTGCGTTACTTAGATGACTTTAGACTCGCCAGTACCAAAAGTGCTGAGATATTGCAGGACCGGTCATTGTGGATATCTTTGCAGAGGTCTATATCCAGCAGTGGACATCATGGATGAGATGTGGACTTACCAGTTATCCGGGAGTGCTGCGGATTCCTGTCCATGTGCAGACGAGTCTTGGAAGCGGTCTCCACGGCTCGCGAAGCAGACCCATTGCGGCGGGAAGACATTCTGCAATCAAATGTCATGATTACGCTGTGAAGAACAACAGATAGCTCCTAGAATGGACAGCTTAGGGCTTAGACGAAGGCTTGTATAGAAAAAGTTGCTTGAATTGCGTAAATAATTGAAATTTAAGGAGTCGTCTGCGTCGGATGAACTGCCCATACAAACGTAATACTAAAATTATTACGAGCATAATCCACCTTTATGATGTTATTTGTTGTGTATTTATTGAATAGCATTTATCTAGGTCATTGGCTGTTTTTTTTTTTCAAAATACTTACCTATAATGAAATGTAATCTAATCGCATTTTGCATATTTTTACGTCGAAAATGTTCGACATGTCTGCGTCCTATTTGTTTGTGTTAAAACAACAATATCTTACGTTTTGTTTCATAATGAACATAGCTTATATTGTCTCGTTACAGCATAACAACACAATGTAGAAAATAAAAAAGAATTTGGCCAGCATTTTTGGTATTACGGAACATATTAATATTACGAATTGAAGTTGCGAGCAGCTGTCGCCGAATCCTTTATTATGAATCTCAAATATTTATGTACTAAATGTCGATTCGACATTTTTCACAAATTTCTACACTATACGAGGCCTTGTCTAGACTGTCCAATCTGTACATACCAGGACTTTGATTACTGATGAAATGTGATGAAACTGATGAAATTATATAAAAACGTAGATTACCTTTACCTATGTTTAAGTAAGTCCTAGAGGTAATATGTAACTTAAACATTATTTACGAATTCTCATTGTAAATGAACTTTTATAGTTTTTATGAGAAATAAAGCTTCTTTAACCTCAATGATGATTATAATCCATGTCGACTTCAGCAACGGCGTCCGTCATCTTATTGTACCCGATCGTGTTTTGGTGTCGTTACAGGTCTTTTAGAATGTAATATCGTGTTTGGTGTAGTTATAGTCTTTTAGTATGAAGTAGAGGTCTACTAAATAATTTTTGTTATTTTACTTGTTTTGCGAGAATGTTATTAATGCTGTCATCTCCATTCCATACTACGTTGCTTTAAGAGGCGAACCTAACGGGTTGGATTGTCAAACGAGCCTAGATCTCAGTACTTACGAGAGATCACCGTGGTAAAAAAACTCGAAAGACATGATTATTCGAGGTTTTTTGTTTAGTTCATTGAAAGTGAAAATACGATTGAAAAAAAAATACGATAAAAAATCATGACAGTGCACTGTTTTGCATATAATTTGGTAGATCTTATGAACCCTGCGGTCTATTGAAGTGACTTATGTTTTGATTCGTAGGTTATTACTAATTATTTGGTTCCTTGAACCAGTTTCTTGATAAGTTTTCTTGTAAATAAACAAATTTGATTTGTGCGCTTACGCCGTTCCAAAACGTATGCTCTGTCCCGCTTCTATGAACGCGAAATCCTATGCCTATCGTTTTACAAAATGGCGCGCATTGCGCCCTCTTAATTCAGGGCCATAATAAACTATGACAGTACCCAGACTAGACAGTAGGGTTAGCGTCTCTACCTTTTTGTAAGAGAGCGAAAAACGGCCGTCCATGTGAAGCATTTACCAACATATTATTATTGTGAGCTGCAATGGCCTCGCAAATCGAATGAATGCATAAACCCCGGCTCGCGCTTAAATGACTGATTTCCGTTCCTTGTTAAGAACGGACGTATATAAAGACCAGATGTTCGTCTGGGTACCTACACACGCCGACGTCTGTTAAGACGATACACCGAGCCAAACTAGCGCCGCCATCTGTTTTATCGTATTATTTCGTTGAACAAAGTTAATTTCAAAATGTTCTATGGGTAGTTTGTGATATCTATTATAAGCTTTTTTATGCCTTTGTAATATTTATATTTTGTATAGTTTAGTTTATATGAAGTTAGCCGGCCACCAAAATCTTTTTGCGATTTTCTAAACGGAATAATAAAATAAAGTAGGTGACGGCACTAGTTTCGGTGGGGTATGCGCTTTAAGTAACTAATGGCGTGATTTGCGTCGCTCTCATGGGCTCAGAACGACGCGAACACGACTATGGACTATAATTTAGATATTTCTATGGATTTAGCCTATTCTGTGATGATAAAGATGGCAAGACTTCACTTAAACGAAACATAAACGTAAAATAGTTGCATGATTTCATAATTTTATCCTTCCATATACATATAGGTCGGATATTGTAGCTTGCAATACTGCAGAACGCAACGCGCATCTTTACTGCGCAAGCACGCCGCCGTCGCGAGGGGAACGGGGGAAATGCGTCAAGTTGACAAAATGGCGTAGATTGGGGGCCTTTATCGATCCGACGAGGGCAGCGCAAAATGGCGGACATTAGGGGGCTATATCGATACGAGGGCAGCGCAAAATGGCGGACAATAACGGAGGCCTACTCATGCCCAGAAGTGGATTATTCTAAGGCGATGATGATGAATTTAGACTACTTTTTCGATGGCCATAACGAATTGGATTATTATATGCTGATGATGATGAATTAAGACTACTTTTTCGATGGCGATAACGAATTGGATTATTATATGCTGATGATCTGCTGGTGATGATGAATTTAGACTACTTTTTCGATGGCCATAACGAATTGGATTATTATATGCTGATGATGATGAATTAAGACTACTTTTTCGATGGCGATAACGAATTGGATTATTATATGCTGATGATCTGCTGGTGATGATGAATTTAGACTACTTTTTCGATAGCGATAACGAATTAGTTTTTCAGATTGCTCTATGGACTTTTAGTACGACCTTTCTATAGTGACCCTAGAGAGCTAATTGTAAATTTTTCTATTACTAAAACATTCAAATCGTGTAGATAAAAAATGGGATTAAGATGACAACAGGACAGTTACGTCGGGGTCACCACTTTAGTTAATTAGTACATGATTTTTAATTATTAATATCTATATTGTATAATCCTGTGGTAGTAGGATGGTCTGAATTAGGCGAGGATCAAATAGTGACTGTCGGAGATAATGAAAATGATTATTGGATAAAACACATTTGAGCATTGTACTATCATCATGAACTGTGTCACTACAACATTATGTTGTCATCATATTTATTTATTTATTAATAGACGAGCAGCCTGTGGGTGATGTGTCTAAAACAGACAGTGTCGAATTTAGTATTGCGTATTTTTTTTAGTTTATTATTTTTGTAACCAGCCCCCCTAGCACGGGGATTGTTGTCTAGGGTAGAATAGAGAAAAATTACGTTACTTCGTCATCCAATGCCTAAATTATTTGAAATGCATTCCTAAAACTTCAATAATGTACGCAATGTATGGCGATGCAATGTCATTATTGTCTATTCTACCCTAGACAACAATCCCCGTGCTAGGGGGGCAGTTGTAGAGTTTATTCTTGAAGGCGTTTATTGATGTTGTTTAGTTGATCAAATGATAGCTGGTTAACATGTCGTCCAACTGCAATTTTCAATCCCATTATTTTTAACACAACGTAAATCTGTTCTGATATCTTTCATGGGAGTGTATAATGCATTACCCCCGTGCCCACCCTACCGGAGCCATCCCAACAGAAGTAGTGGAGTAGACTTGGATGGTGGGTGATGGATAAATTAGCCTCTTTTATAAGACCTCCGTTAGATCACAATCTCAACTGATGGTAAGCGACGATGTGACCATGTTTTATGAAGGTTAAGAAGACACCTATTCAATCTTGTCTTGATGAGATCCAGGTTGTAATTGACCAGAAAAAGAGCAGCAAGGAATCTGTTCCAAACCTCCGCAGTACCAATGACAAAGCCTCGTAATTCGTAAGTACTACTCTACGAGCATTGCGTATAAGAGAATAGTTAGGTATAATATTAATAAGAGATTGAAGACATGTTCTATGATTTTACTGTTTGGCTTTCGTTGAAATGAGACACAGCATGGTACGATTAAATTTTCATGCTCGGAGACTAGTTGTACTTATTTCGCTGGATGTTAAATATGAAAGAACTGTGTCCTCAACCTGGTACCATATCACAAGCTCTGCTTACTCTAGGGTTAGATTATGACATGTGAATTTTCTGGCATTTATTATTATTATTTGAGTAGCTCCACACGGAGCTCTACCTTGAGATGTATTAGTGTTGTCATTATGCCAACATTTTACTGTGATGCACCATGACGCGGGGAATTGGGTTGGTGAGTAGCAATGGGCATATTGTTTGGAGCCAAACCCAACCTGGTTTGAGATAAACTATAGAACAGTGGCATGGTGTATTATGTGATATTTCGTTTCCCATCGGTACCAATTAATGAGTTATTATTGTAGTAGATATTTGTTGCCTTTCTGATCATGTCATAGAGCACATGAATGTGAATTTGACTGAGCTACAGGGATACCTAATAAAGTTAGAAATATGGAATGTGTGTGGTGACCTGATCAGAAATACAACTGATTTTTGGGTAGATCTGTGAACTGCAGCAGGTGAAATCCCATTGAGGATGTCATGGACTGTCTTGGATCTCAATTTATTCTGCCATATCATTGAAATAATCATGATACAGCATCTTGTATGCCCTAGATAATTAGTCTGTCTTAGAACTTTCACAAAATGGCGGCCCGATATCGATTTTCCATCTGAATTTGAATTGAGAGCAGACTTACCTTGGAGGCTCCGATTAGGGACCGCGAGCGAGGGCTCGATACGCGCGCGGCGTCTGGGGACGCGGGGCCCCGGTGCCACACGGCTGGCAGTCGCGGGGATCGGCGGCGCCGCCTAAAAAAACCGGTATACTTAGCATCACGGGAGCGGCGCGCGAGCCTCGGCAGCCCCGACACGATACAGTCGCGAACGGATACGCCCTCGTGAGGGCGCCTAGCAGCCTCGGGGCTAACGCGACGGGCCAAGCGGAAGGCCAACGCGACATGACGGTAACCTCCATTGAAATCCTTTGTTGAGATGAGATGCTTCTTGCTCCAGGCTCCCTCGATGCGCAGATTACTGGATATCAATACATAATTCCACATTATTATAAGCCACAATACCAATGTACGCACCAGGGAACACCAAAACTTTTCACTGCAGTTCAATGGTAAAATCGCCGATCGATGACTCGAGAGAACCGCGACACACCTTCAACGAGCATCGGCCATTTTACTTTTATTTTTGCTTTTCTTTTTCATTTCACATAGGGCTGCCAACTATGGTCAACTGTTGAGCGCTACGTAGCTCGCCAAAACAGTTTTTTTTACTAAAATGTTTTCATTTTATTTCACTTGAGTGCTTAGTTAAATTATTTTATCCTAGGGCTTAATAAGCTGCTGCTGTTTCATATAATATAATAAGTTTCCAGTTCGTAGTATAGCATATTATGTTTTCAATGGAATAACGTTGTAGTTGATGAATCAACATTTATGAACAGTATTTATTTTTGTACACAAATAAAAAAAACTGATTACATACTACGATCGACAACCAAATGTTAATGAAAGAGAGGTGCCCGAAAAAGCTGCTAATTCCAGCTGGAAAATGTTAAGGTGGCAGCACAGATTTCACTGCATTGCGACAAACTACGGCAAACGCTTGCGTTTCGTTTTGTTTTATCAAAAATAAAATAACATGGTAGGATATTTTTAGATCTTTCATGGCAACCCTCTAACTTCCGTTTTCTAGGATTTTCCACAAAACATGCAACTCGTCAATAGATGACGCTGCTTATGTTGTAGAAGTATTTGAAATCAGACTTTCTTAAAAACATCTGTAAAATAGTTTTAAGCTATACGATAATAGATGGTGCTAGCTGTACCATTTTAACTGTTAGGCTTTAGGTACGTTTCTTCAAATGAAGTAGGTGACATTATTTTCATCTCATCATCTGTGCTTCAAGTTACTTGTCGCACACCAAGCCACCAAGCATCACTGTAACGCCTGCAACAAAGCACAAAAATTTGCATTCAATTATTGGCTTTAGCTCGTAACATTTATGTAGATCTATTTATATTGAAGGCATCAGAACCTCTCTCGTACCAATTAACTCACGTGTGATAATTATTCCGAGAAACCACCCGTTTGAAGCAAGTGGGAAGCCACTTTGTCACTGTAAAATCTATTCAAAATTAAAGAGTTTAAGCCCATAACATGGGTGGCAGCGGTATTGGATTAATTTGCGTAGAGCTTTAAATTTCGTAGGTTAGTAACAATTCTGCGCACTACTTCGATAAAAGTAGGTAAATTGCAATTTTTTATCCTTACGTCTGGCAATGGATTTTCATAGGTTAGGTAAGTAGGTAAAATTTACCGTTCCCCCCAAAAAATTAACAGTCTGAATGAAATAGCAGCAGTTTCTAACCGTTACCGCGAGTTACACTCGCACCGCACTCGACGGTTTTTTTTATAACCGGACTTTATCAAAGCGGATTGCGTAATTTTTTTTTAATTTAATTTATTAGGTATTTGAAATTTAAAAATCATTTCGTCACTGTTATTGAATGCGCCGGAATGACCCATTTTGGCTAGCCAAATCTAGATTTGTACATGGTAACTAAATGCCCACGGGGCTTAATTAAAAAAAAAGAAAGGATAAGAGGAATGAAATGAAAAACGTAGTATGTAAGTAAATTATTTATGTCATTTATTTTGCTTTCATGAATGAGCATTGGAAATCACATGCAGGTACCTTATTTGGCGGTCGTAAGCGTCAAACTATCGCCACCTATTTTATCTTATTATTACGTTGAACAAAGGAAATTTCAAAAATTCATCGCTCAGTTTGTGATACCTATTATAAGCTTTTTTTAATGCCTCTGTAATAGTTTTACTCTATTAGGTTTAGCCAGAAAATCGAAAATAGATATTAGTGCCCACCAAGGGCAACTTCAATATTCTGCCTAAATCTTATAAAATAAAACTATTACAGAGGCATTAAAAAAAGCTTATAAAAGGTATCACAAACTGTGCGATGGATTTTTGAAATTTCCTTTGTTCAACGTAATAATAAGATTAAATAGGTGGCAGCGCTAGTTTGACCCATACCACCGCCTTAAGCAAACGAAATCAGAGCCCATTTGACATTTGATAGAATGGAGACGTAAAGGGGCATCCATTAATTACGTGAGGCGTTCTCAGGCCATCACGAAACGAATTTTTTTCATAAATTTAACATTAAACTACGTGTTTTGAAAAACCTCACGTGAGATTAAAGGAGGTCTAGCAAAATCTCACGACATCTCACCAAGGGGGGTCGTCGAAAAATCGCCAAAAT
Organism: Eupithecia exiguata; assembly: GCA_947086465.1. Taxonomy (NCBI): domain Eukaryota; kingdom Metazoa; phylum Arthropoda; class Insecta; order Lepidoptera; family Geometridae; genus Eupithecia; species Eupithecia exiguata. The sequence continues at coordinate 5,101,091 of OX352256.1, forward strand.
CACCTCACGTAATTTAGGGATGCCCCCTAATCGTAACCTCACATTTTTGTATGAGATTTGCGTAGTTCCCTATCCGTACAATAGGGGGCGCTGTACCAAATTGTATTGAAAAAGGAGTACATCACGATCACTTAACGTTACTATTGTCAAATAGACTCACACCCATTACTCGTAAAAACTAAAACAGAGTTTCTGATTGGTTTTCTACAAACCCTTCATCTTATGCAAGCGACATAAGAGTTTGTTTACCACAAAAACGAATCAAAAACTTTTATTTGCGATTTCCGAGTAGACCCCCAGAACCGGTGGTTTTTTTCCGCGCATACAACGAAAATAGACAACTGGTTGTCTATGCCGAAAGAATATTCCACAAGGACAACCAGATAAATTTCCATTTAAGTATAATGTAAATTTATTTCCATCTACACAACTGTTTTTACTACAAAAATATACGGATATTACACACTTGACCATCAAGATAAGAGTATGGGAGGTCGATTTTTTGCCCGCTGTTTTACAATCTAAGAGTATTTTTTATTTATGTGGGTAGTTGATCCTAGAACGAATAGACCTTGGGATCGAATCCCTTGCCGGCCACCTTGTCGTCTATCCAGCTTCTCAGGTTAGCGACGTCGACGTAGACCCCGGGCGTGCCGTCGCCTCCGCAACCGATGCCCCAAGCGACTATGCCGGCTTGCGCGTAGCGGCCGGGCTCATCCTGTGGAGAACAAGATACACGAGTTTATTGGTAAATCTACATAAAAACTTTATTGACAAAGAAAATTACAATCAAATAATAGAATTAAATTAAAACTAGTATTAACAATTGAAACAATAGAGCTAACTGCAGACTGTTACTGCTACTGCTAATAAACTGCAATCAAAAAAATCTAAAAAAATAAATAAATCTAAAAAATAAATAATAATAATAAATATTTAATAATAATATAGAGTCCACAGGTGATCGGAATGCTGGCTTTTATTTCGGTCAACGAATTAGCATTGCCATTCAACGTGGCAATGCTGCCAGCATTCTGGACACTTTGCCTTCTGGTGACGGCTTAGATTTTTAGAAAATAGATTTAAGTGTAAATATTAGTTGTAATTATTATTGTATTGTATATTGTAATTTTCTGTAAATAAATAATATAATAAAATAATAATTAATAAAATAAATATAATAAAATATATATAATAAAATAATAATTAAAATAATAAATAATATAAATAAATAATAATTTTCTGTAAATAAATAAACAATAAATCTAAATCTACATTAATGTTACGAGGAAAGATATGTAACGAATAAACTAAAAAACTACTGGACCGATTTGAAAAATTCTTTCACTATTAGAATTCTACATTATCACTGATGAACAGAGGCGATAGAATATACCCGTGAGAAGCCGGGGCGGACCGCTAGTCATTTATAAATAGGTATCTTTGTTATCATACATTTTCTGGGGTTCTAAATCGGAGTATAGTATACATACATAGGAAAAATTTAGATATGAAATAAGTCCCAAAAATTATCGGTTTCGGCGGGATTCGAACCCGCGCCCCACCCTCAGTACGGGTGTGCTCTCCGGTGGCTCCACCTACAGGGGTAACATTACATTTAAACTGTAATGTTACCCCTGTAGGTGGATCCACCGGCGCTATAGTCCGTAAGAGGTCCCAAAGATTTTCGGTTGAACCGACTAAGGGTTTCGTAGCTCAGTTGGTTAGAGCACACCCGTACTGAGGGTGGGGCGCGGGTTCGAATCCCGCCGAAACCGATAATTTTTGGGACTTATTTCATTTCTTAGAGATACTCAGAGTGCGGGTTAGCACTATAACAAAAAACCTTAATTTAGATAATTGCAGACTGTTGCAAACAATCAAGAGGCAGCTTATCTAAAACAATTTATATTCACCTGAATAGGACAAGACAGTGGAGATCCACCATCACCCCTGCATGCGTCCTTGTCCTTCTCGCCGCCAGCACACATGAAAGAAGAGTGCAGCTGGAAGAACCGACCCAGACGCGTCTTGCGAAGCTGTTCCTGACATGTGTTGCGTTCTACTACTGGCAGTTCGATCTGGAACCAGGATAAATATTGCATAAAATATGACAAAAGCCTCCAGGAAGAAGAGACTGTGGAACATGTTGTGGTTCACTGCACCAGAGGTAGCCAGGCGGAAAACAGGACTGAAAAGCCTAATAGGGGCAGCAAACCTGTCCACATCCACAGAAAAGCTGAAACGAAGCTGTCAATCACCAAAAGTCCTGCTCCGGTACTTCAAGGAGCTGGGCTGGTTAGGGCCTAGTTAGGTAGGGGAACAATGCACAATACACTCCCATCCGAGATGTCAGTGCTGATCCCAGCTCCCCCACTTAGAATTAGAATTAGATGACAAAAGAAAAAACATAAATTGTTGTAAAATTGTGAATAAATGTGCGTTTTGATAGTGAAGTAGCGAGTGTCGGGCGCGGTGCACTTTTTAGGGTTCCGTACCCAAAGGGTAAAACGGGAACTAAGACTCCACTGTCCGTTTGTCACCAGGCCCTCATGAACTCACCAGGCCTCCCATGAACCGTTATAGTTAGACAGTTGAAATGTTCACAGATGATGTATTTTTGTTGCCGCTATAACAACAAATACTCAAAATAAAATAAATATTTAAGGGGGCTCCCGTACCTACAACCAACGTGATTTTTTGGCTCGTTTTTGCATGATATTGATAACGGCAACAGGTAGACGCTTGAAATATTCACAGAATATTTAGATATATATTCACTTTAAAAATAAATAATGAAATTAAAATAAAACAAGTATTTAAGGAGGCTCCCATACCTACAACAAACGATTTTTTTGCCGTTTTTATAGATAATGGCACGGAACCCTTCGTGTGCGAGTCCGACTCGCACTTGGCCGGTTTTATTAGGAGTTTGTTCTCATTTCAGAGGTTTGTATATCGTAAAACAGGCCAGGGAGTTCCCAGGTACAATTATGTCGCTCTTTGAACTCTTGTGACAGTTCGAAAAAATTTACCTTTTACTCAAGCCCATGATGTGCCTGTAAGGATAGGTGTACAATATTTTATCTAAATAAATGAATAAATGATTTAATGCAGTAACTTAAAATTGACTGACACAGAGCCGGTCAATCTTGTATTATACCCTTTAGTATTGTTTGTTTGTTTGAACAGTTTTGGCCTAATAAGTTCGATTTTTGCGGCAAGCTGAAGACAGGGTGCTATGGCGCTCATTAGGGGAGGCCTATGTCCAGCAGTGGACTGATATAGGCTGATGATGATGATAATGTTCGATTTGCGTCTCTGTCTAAGCAAGAGTTTGAACCAAGGCCGGTCTTCCTTTCCCACTTAGACGTCTTCAACTTCTTTCTTCATAAGTAACCTGTAAGTGCTCCTTCTGCCATTGTTGCCATTCTTTCCTGTTTTGCTTTTTTGTCTATGATCCTTCCTCCTATTTTGGCTTTCTTGTCCTTTTTTTTTAATGCAGACTCTTACCTTCTTCATGATGACCTGGTACCGTCCATCCTTGCCGAACTTGTCTTTGCCCCATCCGGTAGCGAAGCAGCGAGTGCCGGGCGCAGTGCGCTCTCTGGGAGGCGGTAGACAGGCTGGCTGGACGTTCGGAGCTAGGTCCAGAGGTTTGGAGAGGAAAAGGAGTGCGACGTCGTAGAAGAGGTTACCTGGAATGGAGAGATTTCTTGTTTACAAGAGAAAATATAAATTTACTTGCTACAGCGATAACATACTCGTCATAAGGTTTTTTGTTATAGTACTTTGGGTTTCTCTAAGAAATGGTGGGTCGGCGGGACTAAAACCCGCGCCCCACCCTCAGTACGGGGGGTGTGCTCTAACCAACTAAGCCACGAAACCCTTAGTCGGTTCAACCGAAAATCTTTGGGACCTCTTACGGACTATAGCGCCGGTGGCTCCACCTACAGGGGTAACATTACAGTTTAACCAAACCTGCTCAACGACCAAAGTTACATTTGATTCGTTTGACGAGAGGTGTTGCCTTTGCTCAATTCTAAGGTTTTTTTGTTATAGTGCTTACCCGCACTTTGGGTATCTCTAAGAAATGAAATAATTTCCTAAAAATTTCCGGTTTCGGCGGGACTCAAACCCGCGCCCCGCCCTCAGTACGGGTGTGCTTTAACCACGGTTACACGGTTATGCAAAATTTCATTAAAATCGAGGACGTAGTTTCCAAATGAATCGAATAGTACGTTTGTATGGGAGCTTAGAGGTTCAGGCCCTCCTTAAAGTCCTTGTGTATCTCGATGGAGACGTGTGCCCTGTCGAGAGAAAGCACATCTAGCAGCGTCATCTAGTTACAACGAGCGACATTACATACTATTATGTAGCTGGAAACCTAGATGGCGCTGATCAAACCTACCAGTATAAATCCCTCTACTATGACGTACCCTTGTTTATCTCGATGGAGACGATCCTCCCTGTCAATAGGAAGCAGCACCATCTATTTACAACGAGCGTCATTCATTACATACCTACCATTATGTAGCTGGAAACCTAGATGGCGCTAATCAAACCTACCAGCATAAACCCCTCTAGTATGACGTACCCTTGTTAAAGTCCTTGTGTATCTCGATAGAGACGACCTCCCTGTCCTGGTAGGGATGCGGCTCCTGGATGCTCTGCGTGTCCCACTCGCCGGCGCGCACGCGCAACGTCGGAGCGGCGGCCACGTAGTGCGCCGCTGGAAATTAACAAATATACATTATAGTATAGTAGTATAGTAATGGCTTCGAACGTGTCAAATAGTCTATGTATGTATTTCTTTGAGACTATCATAATATCCATACACCCGTATACAAGAACAATACTTATGTACGGTAGCAAGCCAAATACAGATTTTTGACAGTTTTCCCATACAAAAGTTGTCAATTTACCAACCCTATGCGTTGTGAGCACTGTGAGACCTCATAGTATTGTTCTTGAATACGGCGGTAAATCTACACTTATAATTACAGTTACAGTTTCCCCCAGGCCACGATATGGCCGCCCGCGCGTCTTACGTCTGCGTCCGCGGCGAGAAAAAATCAAAGAAGTTGATTGAGTGTGTTCATGAGTCGCCGCGGTACGACTTGCGGAAAAGTGACATAACGACCCCAGTCGCAAGACGCAGGACGCGCCGCAAGACGCAGGACGCGCCGCAAGACGCATCGCCCGATGTCGTGGCCTACGCCTTACAGTTAGCCTGTAATGTCCCACTGTTGGGCAAAGGCCTGATCCCTCCATAATAATAATAATATTCCACATACAATAATATTAATATTAAAAGGAGGAAGGATTTCTTTGTTTGTTTGAATTGAATAGGCTCCGAAACTATTAAAATTAAAAATTCTTTCACCATTAGAATCCTACATTATCCCAGCTGAACATAAATTACCTCTATCTTACAAATACAAATTATTTATTACCAACAAAATTTACATATACATACATTAAATCAGAAAAAGTACTTAGGAGCTAAATATAATAGGTAGTAGATATGTCTAATAGTTTGGCGACGGCCCCACACTAGGCTCACGGCCCGAGTCGTGGGTACCCGTGCACGATACTCAGAAGATTGACTTAGCAAGGTATCCAAGAAAACTTTACAGATTTAATATTCAGTATGTCTAAGTAATTTATGAATATATATGTGGTATGCAATTTAGATGAGACAGGTAGTGTAGCTGAGTGGGTGTGTGTAGTTGAGTGGGGGTGTGTAGTTGAGAGGGTGTGTGCAGGTGAGTGAGTGTGAGTAGGTGAGTGTGGTATGTTGGTGGATGAGTGTATAGTGTTGGTTTGTGTGTAGTGGTTTGTGGGTAGTATCTACCCGTGTGAAGCCGGGAAAGGCCGCTAGTTGGTTAATAACATTTAAGCCGTTTAGTCCTGAAAAACTAATAGTCAGAGAGACAACATTACAACGACAAATCTAAAGTTCAACATGAAAAGTCGTGGACGACAGTTTAGTCGTGTCGTCTTATATGAGAACACCTTCATTTAAGGCGATACCCCGACTCAAACTAGCACCGCCACATTTTTTATCCTATAATTACGTAGTAAAAAGGATATTTCAAAAAGTTTAATGGACAGTTTGTAATCTCACTAATATTATAAACGTGAAAGTTTAGATGGATGGATGGATGTTTGTTCCTTTATCACGCCAGAACGGCAAAACGGATCTGGATGAAATTTGGCAAAGAGATAGATTATAGTCTGGAATAGGACATAGGCTACTTTTTATACCGAAATTCCTACGGGAACGGGAACTACGCGGGTGAAACCGCGAGGCGCTGCTAGTACCTAATGATTATAACAACAAAAGCCTATAGCTTTTGTTTAATACCATTGTAATAGTTTTATTTTGTATAGTTTATACGAAGTTGCAAACTCTATTTCCGCATCTCTGCCTAAGCTATATAGAATAAAACTATTACAGAGGAATTAAAAAAAGCTTATAATAGGTATCACAAACTGTGCGATGAAATTTATGAAATATCCATCGTTCTACGTAATCTTTATCCTAACTATCCTTACTAATATTATAAATGCCAAAGTGTGTTTGTTTGTTTGTTTGTCCTTCAATCACGCCCTAACTACGCAACCAATCGACTTGATTTTTGACATAGAGTTAGTTGAATGGATGGAAAGTAACATATGCTACTTCTTGCCCTGGTAAAACGTCACGTCACGTCGCCGACTCTACGTGGTAGTAAATAGGTATATATTTTATGTATGTTAGAATAAGGTATATATTTTATATGGGCCGTAGTTTTTAAGTATTTTACATCCTGTACTAGACTAACGTTGCCTGAAATAAATGTTTTATTATTATTATTATTATTAAAACATTAAATTTCCTTGGAAGATTTACAGGTATATCTACTGAACGGGGATAAAAAGACCTTTTCATCCCCCTATAAATTTGAAATTCGAATTTGACGCAGGTGAAACGGGTGACGCGGGGAACAGCTAGTAATAAGATAAAATACCTGGCAGCGTTATTTGGGTCCGGGTAGCGCCTTAAATATACAAGCCACGATGCTTTAAACTGCACAAAATTGTCGTCACGACACCAGGATAGATAGATAGATAGATAGAAAATGCTTTATTGCACACATAACTTAAAAATAACAGACAAAGATAAAATGGAGTACATAAGAAAAATGTGACAATTGGCGGTCTTATCGCTCAGGAGCGATCTCTACCAGACAACCGTGGATGGATAGGATCGTTGGATTGAACGGGGATCTGTGTGCATTACTATGTAATGCACCCTTACATTCTCTTATACACCTGAATCTACCAGCAGCCTTCCTCACCTGTCAAGACGATGGAAGGATGAATGAGGGAGCCGCCGCCGACGTAGATGTTGAGCTTCTGGCCGTCTGGTTCATTGTCGTTCACAGGTTCGATTCTGGGGAGGTTTCATTATAATCATGAAAAATGCTGGACAATTCACACGTGTTAAGCTGTTTATGTATAAAATTTGACTTGTCTAAGTGCTTATTTTGTAAGCCTAAAGAAATAAAGTTATTGAATTTTTTAATTTTTTGCCTTTTTTCTGATTCCGCTTAGGTGTTTTTTCGTGGCTTCGGTCATGTTTTAACAAAGCAGGCTACGAGTGTACACCATGCCGAGGTATCAATCTTCAAGACCTTCAAACTGGTTTTGCAGGAATATTTGAAAGGACCCAATTTGTAGATTTTATAAAATCTTGTTAAATTCACCCCTTACTTGAGAATAGCGCACATCCAAGGAAACTCAGCGAACTTGGTCTCTCCGTCGACATCTCCCGTGGTCCTGATGCCCACGCCTTTGGGGTTCCTCCAGCCACATCCGTCTCTCTGTAAAGAAACAACAGGATTAACGGACTGTGACCTCTGAGAAATGTCTTCTATGGACAGAGATCAGTTTTAACTGACTTTGAAATACAGGAGGAGTTTGTGTTCGACTGAATGTGTTTTGTCGACAATTTCTTCGTTAATTATGGTTGGATTTTGAAAATTATCTCGCTGTTGTATAGGGAATAATCCCGAGGTGATCCCATAAAGTTTTCAATCCCGAGGGATAACCATTTGTCCTGTATAACTTAACCCTTATAAAGTCTAAAATTAAGGAATTCGGAGTCTTTTTAGTTTCTTATACAAATTTGATAATAAGATATTATTATAAAATTATTATAATTAATTAATTAAATTATTGCATTTTCGTTTATGTCACAAACAGTGTACAATATTCTTAAAATAAACAGTAGACATATATCCTATTTTCTATGTATAGGTACGCCAATCTGCCACTAACATAGACGATCTGTAGAAGGTGCTACGTTACTCGCAGATGTATTGTAGCAAGTGCTACGCTATTCGTAAACGCACTGTGGAGAGTGCTACGCTACTCGTAGACGTATTGTAGCTAGTGCTACGCTACTCGTAGAAGCTATGTAGAAGGTGCTACGCCAATCGTAGCCGTAAAGTGTAGCAAGTGCTACGCACTCGTAGATGCTCAGTAGATGGTGCTACGCCAGTCGTAGACGTAAATTGTAGCAAGTGCTACGCTATTCGTAGACACACTGTAGAGAGTGCTACGCCACTCGTAGACGCTCTATAGAGTGTTACGCCGGTCGAAGACGCATAAGTATAATTGTAGCAAGTGCTACGCTAGAAGGCGTACCCATAATGTGGACACTGAAAAGACGAAGACAAATGTACCGCGTTTTATGTCAGTCGTAGACCCTTTGTAGAGACTGCTACGTTAGATGGAGCCACACTCTGTATCGATTCAAGTTGCGAAGTGACTTTTACCATGGGTTCAAAAAACATGAAACAAGCAATTTCTGTAAATGGTTTTCGATTTACGGATTGTTACTTTTCCGCTAGTTTTAATGTAAATGAAATGGTTCCCTATAAGTTGCATCTCATTTCGAAGCGAATTTTATTTCATACAATTTTTTATGATAATTATTCCCGGCGCGTTAGCGATCTGCTCAAGTACAGTCAACGTGAAATTCAAAGAATAATGAATTAAAACATAATAAGCCTTCATTTTCTAATAACTTATTTAACTATCTAATCAAATAATAGAATTAAATTAAAACTAGTATTTACAATTGAAACAATTGAGCTAACTGCAGACTGTTGCAAATAATAGGCAGGTAGCTGAACTGATCTATATCAATACGGAAGCGTGCCCAAGACGCTGGCTGCATTGCCCCGCTGTATGGCAATGCTGATGCGCTGTGCCTGATACTTACCGCTCTCGGGTCACGCGTCGCTTCGACCAGACGCTCAGATAATATTTAATTGATTGAAATTTTCTTCTATACTTATAATAAAATTGAAACCAATTCTGTGTACATTGAAGTTATTTTGAAAAAATCTTTGTGGAGGCCATTCTAATATCGATACGGAAGCCAAAACTGTAATGGTTTTCTTTCATGCCTGTCTGTCTGTCTGTTTCTTGGCTGAGCATCACGCCGAAACTACTGGATGGATTCAAATGAAACTTGGCATGATTTGAGTTCATACTACGAGGAAGGAAATAGGATACTTTTTATCCTGGAATTCGGTACGGTTCTCTTGGGAGAGGGGATGAAAGACAGAATGTGTAGATAGCTGTAATTCATCGCGCTCTGATTTCATCCATTTTTATTATTGTTTGTTCGTAATTCTACGAGTAACTTTTTTTTCTATGCTAAACCTTTTCTATGGTCATAGCCTTCAGACGGTGCCAAATAAACAATAATATAACTAGTATATTCTAAGGTTATTTTCGCGAGAACTCCGAAAACCATTTCATTCCTAGAATGCTCCGAGAAGCAATTGAAATTCAAAAACATCCGAATAATTTCAATAGAGAAGATGGTTGGAGAGTACCTGCTGCTTGAGATCCAGTCCTACATCGAGTCAGGTCCCACACCCAGCAATCCATAGCTACAACCCATCAAGACACTGTTAGTGATTACTGCGTACATACGGAACGTTATAATTAAAGTTGTATAATTGACGGTAGATATGCAAAATTCAAATTACTTGTAAAGACCAATGTCACCTCAGTCTGCCTGTGACCATGGAAGCTGAAAAGCCTCCGAAACGTCAGATTATAAACAAAATATAAAATATACGCGATCAATCCGGTTAAAACAACTATAAAGACCTCATGTAAAGACAATGGCCGTAAAATTATTGTTTCAACACATAAGAGGATAAACGCATTTTCCTTATGAATCGTGCACGCATTAATACCTATACAAAACTTTGCATAAACTGCTTGTAATCTAGTTAAAGTAAATTATTCATTTACTTGTTACTCAGGCATTTGAATTTAATATGAAAATTATCCTACTAGGTACACGAAAGTTTGTAAAAAGTTTATTGTTTTTAGGGTTCCGTACCCAAAGGGTAACACGGGACCCTATTACTAAGACTCCGCTGTCCGTCTGTTCGTCTGTCACCGGGCTGTATCTCATGAACATCTCATGTGATAGTTAGACAGTTGAAATTTTCACAGATGATGTATTTCTGCTGCCGCTTTAACTACAAATACTAAAAAACAGAATAAAATAATATATATTTAAGGGGGCTCCCATACAACAAACGTGTTTTTTTGCCGTTTTATAGATAATAGTACGGAACTATATAGTATGTATTATTTATTTCTTTAGTTTTAATTAAGGTTTAGTTTTGAGTCCGTTTAAAATTAAGAATGTTACAGACAATATATTTTTTTACGAAGCTCACGTTTTGACTTATTGCATTGACTATTATGTTTTGAATACATTAAACCGGTCTTACAGGTCATCAAAAAAGCAAAAACGTTGACCTCAGATCAACAGTACAAGATCTCGATTCGCTCATAATAAGCAAAAAAGAACCGGCCAAGTGCGAGTCGGACTCGCGCACGAAGGGTTCCGTACCATTATCTTTAAAGTGGCCAAAAAATCACGTTTGTTTTATGAATGCCCTTAAATATTTGTTTAATTTTAATTTAATTTAATTATTATTTAGTTTTAAAGTAAAACATACTAAACATTCTATGAATATTTCAAACGTGTAACTGTTGCCGTTATCAATATCGAGCAAAAACGAGCAAAAAAATCACTTTTGTTGTATAGGAGCCCTTTAAATATTTATTTTATTCAATTTTTTTTTGTATTTGTGTAAAGCGGCAACAGAAATACATCATCTGTGAAAAGTCTAACTATCTAACTATCACGGTTCATGAGATACAGCCTGGTGACAGACGGACACACGGACAGCGGAGTCTTAGTAATAGGGTCCCGTTTTACCCTTAGGGTACGGAACCCTAAAAAGAACAAGAAATAATGTAAAGTCAGGTAGCGTTGGTCTATAAACATTCATGAGGTATCTTCAGGTATTCGTCTTTATGTGGTTTAGCAGGTTTTTGCTACGTATTACAGTAGAAGCCGTGCTTTTTGTGATGTTTTAAACCATCTGAGACATTGAAAATTATTATTATTGAGTGTTTAAATATCTGTAAAAAGATATGGAGCTAGTCTAGTCAAAGTCGCATTCACTTACAAGGTCTAATGAACTACACTCGATAGAAAAAAAAACAAAGTTATACCTACCCCCTTTTTTAATTTAGAATTGTTCAGTACCTGCCCACACAATTGTTCATGCGATTGCCAAGTCAAGACTTGGTATTACATGGATCTCACAACTTTTAGAAGAACTGAGTTGCGGGACTTGTTTTTTACAAGTTTTGTTTCCCTACTTTTTTCATTTCCGGTCCTTCTTCTTCTTGATTACCAACTGCAAATGTAACTATAGTAAAATTTGCAGTTGGTTTGGATTACGAAGTTATTTATGCAGTTGGTGTATCTTTCTAGATACACCAACTGCATACCTGCAACTGGACCGAAATTACAAAATATTTTAGTTTTTTCTTGATAGATACACTAAACACTAATTGTATTCTAAATTTGAAGCTTCTATGTCTGCTAGAAGTCCCTTAGAGTTTTGATGATCGGTCAGTCACTCAGTCAGTGGTGAGTGACAAAATTAAGAATTTTAACTATAATTCTTAAACTACTGGTTCAAATTGAATGAAATTTGAAATATAACGTGTTTATACAATGCCTACTTGGTTGCTAAAAATTCAGGCTTCAAGTTTTATCCACAACGAATTATTAGGAGGTTGAAAATGGCCTAAACTGCGTATGGCATCACCTGGGCACGCCAGTGCCTCCGCCAAGTCGAGCAAAAAAGCGGCACGGCCGTATCATCCTTTTCTTGAAGTAGTTCTGAACTACTTCAAGAAAAGGATGGCCGTGCCGCTTTTTTATATATCTCACTAATATATATATATAATATTATAAACGTGAAAGTTTAGATGGATGGATAGATGGATGGATGTTTGTTCTTTTATCACGCCAGAACGGCTGAACGAATCTGGATGAAATTTGGCACAGAGATAGATTATAGTCTGGAATAGAACATAGGCTACTATTTATCCCGGAATTCCCACGGGAACGGGAACTACGCGGGTGAAACCGCAAGGCGCTGCTAGTTTTATAATAAGGTGGACCAAGAAGTGTGCAAATCAAACAGATTAATCTGTTCATGTGTCTATGGTGATTCTTACTCTTTCTTCCTTTCTTTCCTTTCTTTTCTGCTTAGTGAAAAGATCTAGTTATAATGAAAAGTAGTCGCTAATTGAATGAAATACCTACACCACACAAAATTAAACTAATGCATTTGCAATGCGACCACACTATTAATACCTAACCTATGCGTATTATATGCAGGTAGGTTAGGTAGGTACCTAACTAACGAGGTTCAACCACAACCGCTGATAAAAAGGTCGCTGTTGAAGGCCGTATATAATTCATTTTGTTGTGTGTTTGTAACAATAACTGAAAAGATTTTTATAAACAGCTCCCAAAGTACCAGGACAGCAGATGTTGATTGGAGATACAGATATCAAATATCAATCAATATCAAATATCGAAGTGCTTTATTTCCTTTAGACCTTACAGGACTCTTGGACACGTCACAAAATACAAATTACATACGTAAAACTAGGAAATAAAGTGACCACTTTGATTTTTTGTTCACTTCAATCTTTTTATGGTATAGTAAAGAAGCGAACAAGAAACCTTTACCTTGTTAGAATGTTAGTTTTCGAGTTGGAGCAAAAGTCGTTCCAGGATTTTTTATCGTCTAGATAATCTGATATTCTTCTTTCCTTTAGTCTACATACCGAAGCGCGAAGCGACAGAAATCAAAAATATCACTTTATTATCGTGTCACTGTTTTATTTTAAGAATCTGACTTTTCTAAATGTACATTTTTGTAGTTAAGGAAATAAAGAATTTTTGACTTGATTTGATTTTGACATGTAAACAACCAATCAACAGCGTCCCCATGACACTGCAGCTGGATGTATTGCCGCGCTGTATGACAAAGCTGATGCGTTGTGTATTATTATTTAGTTTTTCTCATTTTTCGCATCGGTAATTGCCTACGATTAAGGAATTTAACCGTCGTTACAATGACCGACCGACTGACCTTCCACTGGTCTACCACAAGTGCCACACTGTCTGGTGTGAAGGTTACGGAGAAAAGTTCCTTCATGTGACACTTTTTTTTAATTTTTTAGGGTTCCGTACCACAAAAGGAAAAGAGGAACCCATAAAGGATCACTTTGTTGTCCATCTGTTCGTTTGTCCGTCTGTCAACCATCTTTTCTCAGAAACGCGTGGAGGTATCGAGTTGAAATTCACATCATAATAATAATATACTCAGGTTCGTAACCTCTTGGAGCCGCGATATAAATCAAACTTTAAGTCAACGCAATCATAAGTTACAGCCGTTAATGTCCAATTTTTTGTACACACGAAATCTGAAGGGTACTTCCCGTTGACCTAGAATCATAATATTTAGCAAGAAGCAAGGTCTTATAGCACTAGTAAAGGAAAAAATCCGAAAACTGTAATATTTTAGTCTAACCACAAAGAAACATAATTTTGATTCTCGCCATACTTCCCGTTGAGCTAGAATCAGGATATATGGCAGGAAACAAGGTCTTTTATTTATATAATTAATATAATGTCTCGTTATGGAACCCTCGTTGCGCGAGTCCGACTCGTACTTGACGTTTTTATTTTATTAGCTGTTTATGCGTTAATTTTTTTGAAATTTCCTTTGAATCACATGCACACACAACCGAGGGGGGACTTTCCCGTTGACCTAGATTCTAGGTTGTTCTTGCCGAATGTCATGATTCTAGGTCCTAGTATCATGACATTCGGCAAGAAGCAAGGTCTTAGCACCGGTAAAGGAAAAACCCAAAAACCCTGAATTTCTAGTTTATTGTAGTGCTTACCGTACGGTCATCAGGCAGCAGGTGTCGTTGTATGATAGACATGGGCAGTCGTGCTTACCGTACGGTCATCACATTAGGCAGCAGGTGTCGATGTATGATCAGACAGGGGCGGTCGTGCTTACCGTAGGCTCATCAGGCTCAGGCTTGGAGGTCACGGGGTCGGTGGGAGGTCTCTTGTCGGTCACCAGGCAGCAGGTTTCGATGTATGATAGACAGGGGCCGTCGGGCTTACCGTACGGTCATCACATTAGGCAGCAGGTGTCGATGTATGATAGACAGGGGCGGTCGTGCTTACCGTAGGCTCATCAGGCTCAGGCTTGGAGGTCACGGGGTCGGTGGGCGGTCTCTTGTCGGTCACCAGGCAGCAGGTTTCGATGTATGATAGACAGGGGCCGTCGGGCTTACCGTACGGTCATCACATTAGGCAGCAGGTGTCGATGTATGATAGACAGGGGCGGTCGTGCTTACCGTAGGCTCATCAGGCTCCGGCTTGGGGGTCACGGGGTCGGTGGGCGGTCTCTTGTCGGTCACCAGGCAGCAGGTGTCGATGTATGATAGACAGGGGCCATCACGGAACCTGGAAAATAAATGAGTTAAGAAACAAATGTACTCAAATAAATATTTTGTTTATTGTGTCGCATCACGGGAGCCATGACAGAGATTATCGTTTGGGCGCGGCATTATTTTATTCAAACTTTACAATTAGTTTTTATGACTAATAATATATTCTATGTATGTAAATATATTTCTAAACCAATAGAAAATATAAATAAAAATATTTAGCTTTTTTGAAGTCTCATGAATATAATATACCCTATAAATTGTACCCATACCTTCGATTAGACCGACGACGCGGCGACGTACAATTAAAGGTGAACACAAAAAAAAAAATTTCGGCGCGCGCCTTTAAGCAGCAAAGAGTGCTTGTTTTCGATTCAGCATACCATGTAGTGCCCTAATCAACTAAACAATACGATCCTCTGCGGTTAGGTGACGAGTAACTGGTCAGGTTTGCATCACAGATTTTGTAGGTGCAAATACGTTTTACGTTTAATATCGTTATTATGACTGCTTTTTAAAGCTAATGGACCTCCAAGAAATAGGTATGAACTATGTGAATCACTATACTGAATTTGGTACTGATCGAATTTGAGACACCGATAAAAAGTGGGTTCGAAGCAACTACACACACTATAACTAACACTATAACAACTACACTATAATTAACGGCAAGCATTTGGGAAGAAGTTTCCGCCAAGAAACCCTTCAAGATACGTGTTACAGGATATATACATTTCAAAGCTCCACAATTCATATTTTTGTCAAAAAATGGGTTCAAAAACACCTAATTTTTGTGTTTTTGCCTTAGTTTTGCCTTAAGAAACATACGCAGTTATTAAAATATCTAAGTGTCCCAAAAAAAAATACCTGATGTCAATGACCCCAATTCCGTCGGTGTTCACGGTATTATCTGCCGTGTTACAAAGGTAGTAAGGCACACATTCGCCTGCCACTCCTTCAGGGGTAGTGCAAGTTAGGTCTTGGGTAACTGTGGACAAGCAAATAAAAATTGATGACCTTTGATCCGCAGTCAGTGAAGGTGAAGCGTAGAAGGTCGCGAGTTCGATTACGGAAGCGGGACAAATTTTGTATAAATCTGCAAATGGTTTTGGTGGGCAGAATCAATAAATAATGCTGGACAATTTACGCAACATATCTAGTAAAGGATTCGGGAACGTTATCCGTCTTTTTAAAAACTAACTTTAAAGTAATCTATTGGATTTGACAATGAAAATCACTTTTATAATGAGACGTCTATGAGCGTGTTTAATCTCGATACGAATGACGAATTAATTAAAACAAACTTAGGTCCTAAATACCATCGACGCGTCTCAAGCGCGCGTGGGCGACGGCGAGGCGATAAGCATTCGCAGTAGAGTCGTGCAAGCTTGCACTTTAGGCATTCAATGTTATGATGTCTCTACTGGCTGGATGCATAACTCCTCCCCCCTCAAGTGCGAAATTATCGGGTCTTGCCGATGCTTTGATCTGATGATTTCGCTTCAAAACATAACGATAAAGTATAAGACAAATTACGAAAAAGACTAAAATTAAGTACAGAAAAATAGTTCCTAAACTAATGCTTTGGGTGTTCACCACACTGATTTCACTTTCACTTCCACTAATCTCACTTCCTTTTAGCTTTAAGATGCGTGAAAAATATTTTACTTCCTCCAAATCGATGTTCTTGATATTAACGGTGGTTACTGCAGTAATATTCGTCGATTTCAATTTAGGAAAAGTAACAATCGGTGTTATTTTATACTGAAGGTTTCCTGCAAACGTCTTAAGATATCCCAGTTTCAGCTCGCCCAAATATACTTCACAGTCTTCTGAGGTAGTTAAAATGAAAGTACCATGTAGAGATTCTCTACTATTCTCATGATTACATTTTTCCGCTAAAACTGTTGGTTTTGTTGTAAATACAATCCAAGAATCTAAGCCGATCCTCTGAACCTTGATATCCTCTATATCAACAGCATATGGTACGCACAAGGTGGGGTCTGGCTGAAACTCTAGGAGCTGCTCTGCACAGGTGAGTATTGGAAACTGCATCATGTCACGACAAAGGAATTTGTTGTTTTCTGCAATTTTCTCGCATGGCTTTGAGACCGGCAGGTACTTCGAATCTTTCGCCAAAAGGTATGGGAATTCAGGAAAAATAACTACTGTTTTATTCAAGGAACTTCGAAAAATAGGCAGTGAATAGATCTTAAAATAATCATAAGATTTTTTATCAATTAACGGAACTTCCAATATGAACGTTATCTGGTTCAGTTTTACATAAGCTTTTACTTCAATAACCCTTTCTAATTTTAACAAATTGCTTTCATTTACCTTATAGACCAAATGGTGTACATTTTCAATTTCTTTTAATAATGACAAGAGCTCTGTGGAATTTACAATTGATTGATGTAGTACAGACACTTTACTGAATGCCAGCGCTGTCTCTATCTCGTTCAACTCTACATATATGGTCCTAAACGTACTTATAAACATATCGAACATACTTGAAACGTATGTCAGATAGAGACAGGTGTTTTCTTTAAAATTTTGTAGTTTAATTAATTCTTCAATAACTTTAAAACGTTTATCCAATATAATTATGTTTTCTTGTAAAGTTTCTGTACTGTTTTCGAAATTGTCCAACATCCTGGTGATCATCGTTATTCTTTTCTCGGTAGCAATTTCCTTTGAACTAATTCGTGAAATTAGTGAATCATATCGAATAGCATCTTCATTATCTAGATTCCCAGAAACAGCCTTAATAAGTGACCCAAGGGGATTAACTAACCCTCGCTTATACCTATGCGACGGGACTAACTGGCGAAATTTGACGACAGTTGTATTCCGTACGTACTCTACTTGTGTTTTTATGCCCAAAAATTCATGGGTAAAAGCCTTATGACTATCGACTAACCTAATAAACTCATTGAATTTCACTATGTAAAATTCCAAATTACTACCTATGCCGCTTAAATCTAAAGTCTTAACTATTAACCACTTATCTGTTTGCCTGAACGCTTGTCCTTCTTTCACAGGTAAAATACCTGGATTGTTTTCAATCTTTTGCAGATGAAGGGCCCGGCTTTGGGGAAGTAGGGTCAGTACGACCAAACACCACCTGTGAAGGGCGTTTCACATTTTTAATAGGGACCCTTGAATGTTTCTGATCGGTTTCTACTAACGCTACATTTCGTTCTATTCTCGATTTTACAATTGCCTTCTTGTATCTCGCTTTGTCCTTGCTTTTTCGTGTATTTATATCTTTTGTATATACTACATCTCCTGGCTCTAACTCAACCTGTTCTCCTAATCTTTTTTCCCTAATTTTCTCCTTTCGCTCTACCAATTTGTCAGAAATATATTGATATAGATATTTAGTTCGCTTTGCATGATCCTTAAGTAATTGCTGCATGTACGATTTTTCAAACTCTCCATCGAATAATTTACTTGAATCCGTATGTCCAAAAACTATTTCAAACGGAGTTAATTCTGTGGTTGAATGTATAGTATTATTATAGGCCATAATTGCATACGTCATTATAGAAGCGGCATCAGTACATTTCTGTTCGTATTTTGCTAATCTATAAATTTCTATTATTGTAGAGTGAAAACGCTCAACGATACCAGTCGAATTAGGGTTGTTTGGAGTGCAAATATGTAAATCAATTTTGTACATTTCAGCTAATTCTTTCATCAGATTATTGTTGAACTCGGATCCTGGGTCACTACTGATTTTAGTCGGGACCCCATACATTGAAAAGTATTTAATCAGCGCACGTACTACTTCCGGTGTTGATTTATTTTCTATCGCAATAGCCTGACCTAATTTACTAAAGGCATCAACTAAGGTCAAGTAAGATCTATTTTCAATAGAAAATATATCGATAAAGATTTCCTGAAATGGAGATGACTGGGTTTGAGTCAACTCTATAGTTGGCTTTATGGGTTTTCTGTCATATTTCATTTTTTTACATGCCTCACAGCTATTTATCACTGCCGCGGTAATTTCCTGTATTCTATTCCAGTAATAATTTCTTTTTATTCTCATAACCGTTTCCTTTATGCCTCGATGGCAAGTTTTCCCTTCATGATGTTGCAATACTATAGCTTTCTGCTCATTCTCATCTTCTACTACTATAACCCTTTCCGTGCATTCATAAAACTCTACCGTACCATTTTTGAACAACCTAATAATAACGGCGTTAAATTCTTTCCGGTGTTGCTCATCCTCAAAATATATAAAGTATTTTGTTTTTGGTTTGATGTATTCTTTAAGGAATTGCTTTATCAATTCTTCACTATTCAATGGCAAAAACACTTCTATAACCTTTTGATGTTCTCTACTTAAAAATTTTACATTAATTTCTTTTCTAGGCCAAGTAAAAACAAGTATTTGGTTAGGTTTTGTATCCACTGCTTCTTTCAAAATAGGAATCCCCTTAGATTCTAGATCTGCAGCTGAATGGATTGTTCCTTCCGAACTATGTGAAAGTGGCGGAAGTAGTATTTGAGGTTCTAATTCGTCAATATTACGAGCTTCTTCCGTGTCTGATACGTCTGACAAGACGATAGTTTCTATAGGTGTTTCCTGATCGTCATCGTTTTTTGCCAAATCTACAATTTTGTTCGTTATTTCGTGAAGATGTTTTTGTAATTTTTGTTCTTTTTCATCTAATTGGACCTTCATAGATTCATTTGAAGATGAGTCATCAAACATAATATCTATTCCATCTAACGCATTCACCTTAATACGTGACAACGCATCAGCGTTCGTGTTTTGTTTACCGTTTTTATACTTAGTTGTATAGTCATATTCCAATAAGCGTAATCGCCAACGTGTCAATTTACTATTCGGTTCTTTAATAGAATCTAGCCAAGCCAGGGGTCGATGGTCGGTATATATAGTGAATTTATTGCCGTAAAGGTATGGTCTAAAATGTTTAATGGCCCAAATAACACCCAAAAGCTCGCGTTCTATCGTGCTGTAACGCATTTCAGTCTCGCTCAATGTCCTACTTGCATATGCAACAGGTAGATCAGTTCCTACAGTTCCTTGTGATAATACTGCACCCAGAGCTACGGCGGATGCGTCTGTCGTGAGTATGTAAGGTTTTGATGGATCTGGATACTGTAATAAGGGCGCATGCGTAAGAAGTTCTTTGCATTGGTGGAAAGCGTCCAAATATTTCTGATCTATAACGATGCTATTCCGTTTTTTGAGACAATTTGTCAATGGTTTTGTAATTTTTGCAAAATCTTTTATGAATCGCCTATAATAACCAATTAAACCTAGAAAACTCTTGATTTCTGTTACAGTTTTTGGAAGTGGATAGTCTAATATTGCTTTTATTTTATCATCGTTTGGTTTAAGACCCTGATCTGTAATTGTGTGTCCTAGATACAGTACCTCCTTTCTCAAAAACTCAGACTTGTCTAGCTGAACCTTTAGGTTTGCTTGTCTCAGTCTGTCAAAGATAGATTTTAAGTCTCTGATGTGTTCTTGCATACTAGTACTGTAAATAATGATGTCATCCATATATACTAGACAATGTAATCCTTGCAATCCCCTAAGTATGTTATCCATGGCTCTCTGAAAGGTCGCGGGGGCTGTTTTTAAGCCGAATGGCATTCTTAAAAATTCATAGTGCCCCGCTTCCGTGCTGAAGGCTGTCTTCTGTCTATCTTCATCATTGATCTCTATCTGATGGTAACCATTCGCTAGATCAAGAGTACTAAAATACTTAGCTTTGCCCAGCTTATCAAACAAGTCGGTAATATTAGGCAAAGGGTACTTATCGTCTGTCGTTATCTCGTTTAAACGTCTATAGTCAATGACCATACGAAATTTTAGTTCGCCTGAAGCATCCATTTTTTTTGGTACCAAGTGAACAGGCGCATTCCATGGCGAATGCGATTCCTGAATTACGTTGTTTTGTAAAAGCTTCTCTACCTGTGATTTAATTTCTTGTGTTTGAACAGGCGGTTGTCTATAAGGTCTAACATAAATTGGATCTTCGTTTTTAGTTCGAATAAAGTGTTTTACCTGATTTGTGAAGCTTAATGGAAGCTTATCACTGTAAAATATATCTTTGTAGTCTCTACATAATTCAGAAATACATTTTGTTTCCTCTTCGTTCATGTGGTCTAGCCTAAGTCGTGTCAAATTTTCATCCAATATATCTTCTACTTCCATATCTTTCATTTCTATGTCGTTAAGACAATTTACACCTATACTGTTGTTATTTGGAAATTCTTCAACCTCAAATGGACCTGTTACTACTAATTTCCTCAACTTATCAGTCGCGTTTTGGATAATGGTGGTAGCATATCCATTTTCGCAGTTTACTATTGCATCTGGCATTCTTATTCCATTACAAAATTGTTTAAAATTTAGGATCGCAGTGCCAGAATACAAATTTGTGGGCATTTTTACGCGTTGCTCAGACCGCGGGGATAATTCGATGACGTGATTTCCCATACACCTCATTATAGGCAATTCTACTGTCCTAGTTCTGAGACGGTTATGCTTTAAGTCAATGACAGCTTCCAGTTGCATTAACAAGTCGTTTCCTATTAGTCCCTCATACATAGGATCTACTTCATACACATAAAATTTATGATAGTCGCAGCTATTAAACGAAGGCATTAGGGGGATTTCAATAACCTCATTATGGTTGCTAGATGCGTGCGTGCTTATGACCGTGAATACTTCACCCCTAATGTAGTTACCAAAGAATTGGTATGCTTTTGCTGGGCTGATAAAGGAGCGTGTGCTGCCAGTATCAATCATAAATTTACCATCAATTTCGGGTAAGTATATGAACGGTAGATTTATTTTGGTATCGCAATTAATTTTTATCACTTCACATCCTCTTTCGAGGCTGTTACCGAAAAATTTTCAGCCTTCTCCTGTGTGTGTGTATCTCCTAACTGGGTAGAGTCGGAAAAGCTAACCTGCTGTTCATTCCAAACATTCATATCTATTTGAGGTTCATAATAGTTTGCGAAATCAAAGTCACCATAATACCCTTCATTGTTTTCTACATTTTCATTTCCGTATCCATACCAGTCATATCCGCCTAACTCTAACTCATTTAGGCGAAACCCTTGAGGTTGTTGAGTCGCAGCCGGCATCTGTGGTTTTTGTGGAGGTGCAGTCCTCATAGAAACATCCGTATCTCCAAGTTTTGCATTGGGAGGCTTGTAACCGAACTGATTCAACTGAGGCCGATAGCCAAATTGATTTTGTTGGAATTGAGGCCGATAACCGAATTGACCTTGGGTAATTTGAGGCCGGTAGCCAAATTGTTGCGGCCTTGAATTTTGATATTGCATTCCATATTGTTGTGGTTGCATCAACTGAGGTCTAAAACCCATAGGAGCCTGAGGGGCAAACTGAGTAGCAGCGGGCTGCCTGTACTGCATGTTTCCTGGAATCCCGAAGTTAAAACGAGGGGGTGCCATAGGGGCGAATGTCGGTCTAAAACCACTTGGCTGAAAAGGCATATTCTGCGTGGGAGGATTGAACTTATTAAGTGTAGGTGTTACTACAGGCGCAAGCTGAGGCTTGAGCATTTTACTTCTGAGCGTATACTGCTCGTAGAAGTTCACTTCCTCCAACACATATTCTAATGCTTTTTCTAGAGTATGCGGGTTTTTCATTCTAACTGGTCTCAATACGTTTTCAGGCAGGTTGTACAAGAAAACATTCAGCGCCTTGTTGTTATAGATTTCGGTTCTAGTCGCCATGGTAAGATTGTGTGTCTGATTCACTTTAGAGATAAGTATCGATCTAACTGTCTGAATACGATTGCAAAACTCTTGATAGCTCTCCCCTTGTTTCATTTTTAAGGTCTCTAACTCTATCGCTAAACATTCTTCACTTCTAGGATCACCAAAATGCTGTACCAATAAAGTTTTCAGTTTTTCATAAGTATCAACATCATTTCGCTCGCTTGCTAAAGCAGCGGCTTCATCAGTTAACCTACTCGTTATCGAGTGCAAAACGTAAATGTTTTGCTCAAGTTCACCGCGATATTTATCGACAACATAATCACATTTTTTTAGAAATAGATTTAAATGCCGTTTGTTACCATTAAAAATTGGTATTATACACAATAATTCCTTTGGAATCGGCTGTAACGTGGTCATCTTTTATTTATTTTAAAAACTAATTTTTCTTTGTTTAACTAATTTTATGCTTATTATCTGTAGAACAGTTCACTTAAATCTACTTACTCTAAAATCCCTACAATAAGAACCAGAAAACGTTATAATGGAAGAAGTTCGATTCCAAGAATAACAAAACACAAAGCACTAAGGGTAGGAAAGGATGGCGAAAATTCTACTCACCAGCCAGTCACCAACATGCTTGTTCGCCTCCCAGGATCTTCACAAATTTATTTGGTTCGAACAGATCCGATCCGTCGGAAAATTCACGAAAACTCGCGGAAATTCGCGTGGAAAACTCGGAAAATCTGCCCCGGCTGCGCCAGTAAAGGATTCGGGAACGTTATCCGTCTTTTTAAAAACTAACTTTAAAGTAATCTATTGGATTTGACAATGAAAATCACTTTTATAATGAGACGTCTATGAGCGTGTTTAATCTCGATACGAATGACGAATTAATTAAAACAAACTTAGGTCCTAAATACCATCGACGCGTCTCAAGCGCGCGTGGGCGACGGCGAGGCGATAAGCATTCGCAGTAGAGTCGTGCAAGCTTGCACTTTAGGCATTCAATGTTATGATGTCTCTACTGGCTGGATGCATAACTATCTAGCCCTAAGATAAACAGAACTTGTGTTATGGAAAATTACAAACAAATAATAGAAATAAATTAAAACTAGTATGTACAATTGAAACAATTGAGCTGATTGCATACTGTTGCAAACAATCTACAGGTAGCTCAACTGATCCATAGCAATACCAGTCGGAAGCGTGCCCAAGACTACTAGATGACTCATATAGTTTTATTTAATCACATTGATTATTTGCAACAGTCTTCAGCTAACTCAATTGTTTCAATTATTATTGTAAATACTAGTTATAATAATAATTTGTTTTAACTACTTCTTTGATTGAAGTTTTAATTACATTATACTATACAGTTTGCAACAGTCTGCAGTTAGCTCAATTGTTGCAATTGTAAATACTAGTTTTAATTTAATTCTATTATTTGATTAATTATTGTAATATTCTTTGTTAATAAAGATTGACAGTAGTATTACAGATAATTAATAACTATACTACAATATAGTTATTTGTTATACAAGAGTGCAAAGTTGCTTTTTAACCGCGTGCTCAATTTTGATGACCGAGCAAGCGAAGGTATCAAACATTAGTATCCTGAGCGTTAGCGAGGGAATCAAAAGAGCACGAGGTAAAAAATCTTTGCAATCGAGTGCAACACGTAACTAATCCTACCTCAGCGAGGAAAGAGTATGTTTGCTCAGATATATCGAAGAGCAAAAATACTGTTTCCAAGATGGGGGTTAATAATTTTACTGAACGACGCCAAATCGGAGTCGCCACAGGGTCGCTGCATTTGGCGTCGTTCAGTCCATCGAGTCCTAATCAAATCGCAACCGCTACAATGTCGTTCAATCGAGTGCAAGGTCTTTGCTAGGCCAAACTCCCTAGTGACTATCTGTACTCAGAACCACTGCCCTTTCAGCTTGCTGTCCCCCCAAGTCTGAGATGGCGTGATCGTGACGACGTCGTCGCGATCACGTCTCGCCTGTTGGTAGTTTGGCAGCTATCGTGGACCCATCATCGCCGCATCGCCGCCACCGCGGCGGCAACCGATATACTTACAGTTGCTCGGCTGAGGTTTTACCAACGGCACCAAAGTTGACGGCCCGCCGCCGCCATTCTTATCCGCAACAGGGTTATCCACAGGGCCGGTTGTCGGCGGGGGCGTCCCGAAGATCTGGTCGATGATGGAGTTCAGGTCTCCGTCGCCCTGCCCCTGGGCTTGGACTTGGGCCAGCAGGGCCAGGCAGAGGAGGGGTAGGACTGGTAACTGGGGGAGAAAGAGTAAGTTAGACCTTACAACAATAAAATCTTGACCACCTCTGTGGCACGGTGGGCGAAGGTATGCCTGCGACGCAGGAAGGAGTTTGTAGATATGAATGTCTTCTATAAAATTGTAGTACAACACTTTGCTCTATTGTCAATAGTTTCCGCAGCGGACGCGATATAAGGAATTTTTATGGTATTTTTTTCTCACCTTGGATTACATTATCGAAGTTTTCATACGGATCCCTAGCTTTCTTGAAAATATTCGATAGCCTATATTCATAAGAGATAATGTAGGATTCTAATGGATAAAGAATTTATCAAATCGGTCCAGTAGTTTCGGAGCCAATTCCCGTCAAACAAACAAACAAACAATCTTTCCTCTTTATATTATTATATGTATAGATCATAATAATAATAATGCTGGATAATTCCCACAGCATTATCTTGCTCTAAGATAAGCGGAGCTTGTGTTATGGGTACTAGATAACTGATATTAGGTACTTGACTTAGTACTGCCGTGCCTCCAGATACATAATACAATACAATACACACAAGATATTTTTTATTATACATAGAAAACAACCAGAACACCCGGAACAAATATCAACAGATCGTACATACAACATTTGTCCCAAGGCGGCAATCGAACCCGCAACCTCCTGCGTCGCAGGCGGACCTTCGCCCGCCACAGAGATCGTCAATATTGTCAGTATTTAGGACCATTATTTAGAAATTTGGATTCGGATCAATTATTACTGTAGTACAAAGAAGGTTAGGTATGAGTAGGTCATTCTGCTCAACTCAAACACAGAGATACGAGACCCCAAGACGACACATTGACCCCAGCCTGATAATAACTGCGTTTCAAAACAACTGTTATAAACTTGACATTTTATTTCCAAGATGTAATTTGAACAAGATAAAGTTAAAAACTACAACCCGACTACATGAAAGTTATAAAAGTTTGAAACATTTACATTGACAAAATAGAATGACGTATCGGTCATATTTGATAGGCATAGAGTTGAAAATGAAAATAGGTCGTAGGTATTGTAATTTTTCTCTATGGGGCCTGCAGCCTGCGGCTACCTAAACTTTAATACGCGTTTTGAAGGCTTATTCGGGGTCGGAGCCCTAAATCCTATAGCCTATAACCATCGGGGTATTGAGACGAATCAATCGATACATAATTTGTTGAAATCGAACCAGTAGTTTCAGCGCTACGTGGGAACAAAGAAATCGGCCACATACATACAAACATACAAACATAGGGTGCTAACCTCATAACCCTCCCCTGTTGGTAGTCGGGTAAAAACTGGAAATACTTGAGGATAACGTTTATTGTAAATTATGTTGCATAAATTTATACCAGCCTCTGTCATGCTGAGAAAATGAAATACTTATTTTAATTCATTTTATTAGGGTATCCCTGGGGTATCCAATTCCCAAAAGGGATTTGAAGATTTTGGCTTTTACATCGGTTACCACACTGTTTTTTTTTTCAAACTCGCGGCACACTCCCTCTGCGGGTTTGACCTCTGGAATACAACATGGGGTTCTTTAAAAAGGGTCTTCTAAAGCATTTAAAGGGTCGGCAACGCGCGTGTGATGTCCCTGATGTTACAGTAGTCATAGGCTGCGGTATCCGCTTCCCATCAGGTGGGCCGCACGCCTATTTGATATGAAATTTAAATATTTGTATAGAAAAGACTCATAAAAATTATCCTTAGGCAATCAAGATATGTTATGTATCCAGTGGCGGCGTAGCGTGGGTTGGCACCCGGGGCGTTTTTCTACTAAGCTCCCCCCCCCCCCCACTTGGGGGTCGGTTGACTATCCGCACCCTCAATTTCTAACAACAGGAATCATAAGTAACGGCGAGCGAAGCGAGCCGCGACATTTTTTTGGATTTTCGGATGTTAGGTGAAAAGTTATCATAGGTGACCTTAATAATTGACTTAATTGTGACCTTATTAATATTACATATGTGAATTTAAAGGTGACCTATAACTTTAAAAAATAAATTTATCAATAACTACGGCTAGAGGAGCGAGCCACAATAGGTAATTTCGGAGTTCGGTGAGGTATAGCAAAAATATAAGTATTCTAAGACCACGACGAATTTTTTTTTGGTGGTCTACAACAAAGGTTAAAACGAACCGGCGAGCGCAGCGAGCCGCCGAAATTTTTGTTACTTTTTCGGGTGATCACAAACAAGTTAAGGAGAGTATGAAAAAATTTATGACAGTGAGCCCTGAATCGTTTGGAGAAATTGCGGCGGCTGCGAAGATTGTTATGAAACAAATACAAAATAAAAATCACCGAGTGGAGTGAGCCACAACCTGTTTTGAAATTGGTGAGGCATACTTAGCAAAAAAAGTAAGCTATGACAATGAATGAGAAAGATTTTTTTTCCGATTTACAACAAAATAAAGCACAGTGCAATGCAACTACTCATTATTGCACAATATCCTACAAACAAAATAGTTACACAGGGCAGGGAAAGACTAATACAGATAAAGTTGTATGTACAATGCTATATCGGTTTGAGCGATCTCTGCTAGGCAAGCTTTCTACACCCGATTTTAAAGTATCCAAGTATTTATTTTGCAATCATAATAAAAAAACAACGGCGAGCGAAGCGAGCCGCAATTTTTTTATATGTCTGCGTGTGAGTTTTCGGTATCACCCCTTCGGATTCGGATTTGAAGTGCCATCTGCACGCCCCGAGGGGTGCCGAGATGGCACCCCTTGGAGCTCGGTACCCGGGGCGGACCGCCCCTCCGCCCCCCCCCCTTACGCCGCTAGTGTATGTATCTTAATATCCTATGCATTTCTACTTTCCTGGTAGGTACTTTGAGTGAGATAGACGCTGTTTAATATTAATTTATTTTTATAGTGGTGGTGTCATCAAGTTTTCTCTTCTCTTTTATAAATATAGAATAATGTTATTTTTATATTATTACTATAGATTACTATTAGTATAGAAGTGTAGATGTATGTTATCTACTTATGTAATAAGTATATAGAGTTATTGGTAAATTAGTGACAATACGTGAACTGCAGGTTCAGCCCATCATCACAAACACGTTTGTGAAGACGCCAGGTCTTAATTCTTAATTTTGGTATTGGCATGGGTACCCCCCGCAATTCAATAATCGTTCGTTAGAGAGGTTTTATTTGAAACTCAACTTAAAAACAGCTCTGCCCTGAATTAACAGAAGATATGAGAGTGAAAGATCGGTCTTAAGTAACTCGCTGGGTTCCAGACAAAGATGTTTTTTAATTTAGTATCAGAGGTGACTTATATTTTTTTTTAGAATTTAAACTTGGCGCCTTCACGAACGTGTTTGTGATGATGGGCTGGACCTGCAGTTCACGTATTGTCACTAATTTACCAATAACCCGGTATATATACTCTATACGACATTATACCAATTCGTAATGAAGCTTGACTGCACATAATTTTTAATCTCTATGCTTATAAACTCATTATTATGCTTTGTAAATTAACTCGAACACATTTGATTTAGGTAAAGTAGATTGTTTGCAACAGTCTGCAGTTAGCTCAATTGTTTCAGCGGGATTCGAACCCACGCCCCACCCTCAGTACGGGTGTGCTCTAACCAACTAAGCCACGAAACCCTTCCGTCCCTTTTTTGGGACTTATTTCATTTCTTAGAGATACCCAGAGTGCGGGTTAGCACTATAACAAAAAAAAAACCTATCAATTGTTTCAATTGTTAATACTAGTTTTAATTTAATTCTATTATTTGATTGTAATTTTCTTTGTTAATAAAGTATTTCTAATGGAAATTAATTCAAATAAGGTACTTCTTAAATCTGAATAATTTGATGGTTTACTAAAACTAAAAATGGATTTAAAATTCTTACCAAACAACGAAAAACTTATCTGTGTGTTGTTGTTACCTTTCACTCCTAAACGACGAGATCTTAATGAAATTTGGCAGGAAGGTAAACAATATACCGGGGACGGATGTAGGCTACTTGAAAAACGCGAGCGAAGACGCTTACAGAAGCTAAAGAAAAAAAAATACGTTTTTGATTATGTTAGCATAATAACATGTACTTTTACATACTACAAGGCTCTGGCTCTTGGCTCTGACGGAAGACCAGCGTTGGTTGCTAGCTTGCTAGTCAACCAACTCGTGCTGAGGCAGAGCCATTTTGTTACTGGACTTACATTTTTGTATTTAAGCCAAGTTTATTATGTATTTTTGTGTATGTGTAAGTCTTTTAACAAATAAATTCTATTCTATTCTATTCAAGGAAGATTGAGTTGACGACCTCTGTGGTGCGGCGGACGATGGTCCGGTTAGCAGGTTTGATTCCCGCCTCGGTACAAATATGTGTCCGATCTGCAGATAATTGTTCCGGGTGTTCTAGATGTTTTAGATGTTTTCTATGTATAATAAAAAATATCTATAAATGTATTGTACTACTCGCGGTCCACCCCGGCTTCTCACGAGTATATTACTATCGCCTATGTTCATCAGAGATAATGTAGGATTCTGACGGTGAAAGAATTTTTCAAATCGGTCCAGTAGTTTCGGAGCCTATTCAATTCAAACAAACAAATCTTTCCTCTTTATAACATTAGTGTAGGTATGTATATCAGTTATCTAGTACCCATAACACAAACTCTGCTTAACTTGTGGCTAGATAATGCTGTGTGAATTGTCCAGCATTATTTATTTAATTATTTATATAAAGTTTAGTCAGTAAAAACCTCCGCGCTGCAGTAAAGAAACAATATTGTGGTTTTTCCTCATAAAAACATACAAATTCCAAGTTTTTCCCCCGAGTAAGTTCGCAATCTATGCAAAATCTTTACAAACTGATGGTTTTTAGGGTTCCGTACCCAAGAGTGAAAACGAGACCCATTCTTAGCCACTGTCTGTCCGTCTGTCCGTCTGCGGGCTGTATCTCACTCATGACCCGTAAAAGGTAGCAATTGAAATTAATACAATACTAATATTATAAAGAGGAAAGATTGTTTGTTTGTATGTTTGTTTGTTTCACGGGAATAGGCTCCGAAACTACTGGACCGATTTGAAAAAATTCTTTCACCATTAGAATTCTACATTATCATATTTTCCAAAAAGTTAGGGATCCGTATGAAAACTTCGATATGTAACCCAAGTTGGGAAAAAAATACCATGAAAAATCCTTATATCGCGTACGCTGCGGAAACTATTGACAATAGAGCAAAGTGATGTAGTACAGTTTTATAGAAGACATTCATACCTACAAAAAAGTCCGCAGCACCATGTGTTAACTATTATAGTTATGTCACAATCTTTTTCATGTTAAAATATACAATAGTAACGCCGAAAAACATTTATGCGCGCGTAAGCAAAGAAAATTATTGACAATAGAGCAAAGTGGTGTACTACAGTTTCATAGAGCCAAAATCACCACACGTAATTTATGGATGTCCCCTAAGTTAAAATACCTCTATATACCCGTGCGAAGCCGGGGCGGGCCGCTAGTATACAATACAATACAATACACTTTATTGCACACCAAAAAAAATACAAAGAAAAGAATACAGGAATAGATAGATAATAGAGTTGCACAATGGGCGGCCTTATCGCTAAAAGCGATCTCTTCCAGACAACCTTGGGATGGACACGAAGCAGTTGTACTCGTATAGACGGTGGCGTATTATTGAAATATACAATACATACAAAATATATACATAATACTAAAATACATATAATATAAGATACATATTAATAATACATACCAAAATTATAACAAAAGATGTAAAATAAAAACGTAATTAATTAGAAATTAATGACTAAAGAGAGATAGTGTTGGAAGACCATGTTCTTAAATACAGGGAGAGACTTTGCGTGTCTGATATTAGTAGGTAGAGCATTCCACAGCTTTGTGGCACGCACGGTGAAGGAGGAGCTATGGACATGGGAGGGACGGGTTGTCAGTTGGAGGGTGTATGTTATATTAATCTACCCGTGCGTAGCCGGGGCGGCGGGTCGCTAGTAATAATATATATATATATAATGCTGGACAATCCACATACCTACAATCATCTAGCCCAGCCCCAAGCTAAGCAATTTTAAAATTGTCCAGCATTACATTACAAGCAGAGCTTGTGTTATGGGTACTTA
Source organism: Eupithecia exiguata (assembly GCA_947086465.1). Taxonomy (NCBI): domain Eukaryota; kingdom Metazoa; phylum Arthropoda; class Insecta; order Lepidoptera; family Geometridae; genus Eupithecia; species Eupithecia exiguata. The sequence goes on from OX352256.1 coordinate 5,132,209, forward strand.
ATGGAAAAATGGAGCTAAGGAGCGGCATTACATAGTAGATTGATAAACTAACAACAACAAACGCATGTGAAGCGACTTGAAGGTATCTTCGTAAAGATTTTGTGAGATTTACTAAAAATTACAGATCTACCTACTAAAAAAAAAACAACAAAAAAAAATACGGTAGTCGGAAGTGAATTTTTTAATAAACATATTCAAGTTAGATTTTAAACATAATTTTAAGGTTATATATACACATATATTTTAAGGTTATACATATTTATGTACATATTTAAAATGTATAGAGACTATGTTTCTGACCGATTTAGAAAATTCTATAGAATGATATAAGATTCTATAGAATGTGTATAGAAAATTATTACAAGATGGTTCCATAAAAACTACACCCGAGGGGATTCGTATTTAGTATTTACCCCGCAAAACTTTAAAACAGTGTAGGTACGTGTTGTTAAGAGATTCGAAATATAAACTTTATTTCGAAATTGTTTTTTTTTTTTAGTTTTCTTAGAACAATCAAATTATTAAGTGAGCCGACTTCCAACAATTACATAGATACTTACTAAAATAAACAAAAAATGTGTAGTCGGAACCGAATTTGTTTTTTCCATCACGGAACCACATCACGGACTTAAACGAGATACTTAATGATAAGCATATTCAAGTAAAATTTTAGGTAGTTAAGCAAACTTACCATTTTCAAGGAATCCACACTATAAACTATTATAAATCTGTGACTATGACAATAATGATTATCAACACACGTCGTACAACCGGTTAGCGATGTGTTTTTGAGACTATTTTCCTTATGCCAAGGAGGTCCGGTTCTGACCGCTTGTAACCCACGACTGATGTACACTACTGGGTACTTTACCTATTGGGTGACTCGTTTTTATCTCTTGCTTTTTATATGCGTATAGTGTAAGTAAATAACGTTTATAACGTGACCAGAACATATTAAAAACCTTATAATTAATAGACACCATGCAAAATGACAGGTGGGATGACGATTTGCGAAAGAATAATGGCAGATGCTGGATGCGGAGCTGAAGACAGGGCGTGTATACGTATGTATAGTGTAAGTAAATAAAGTTTATAACGTGACCAGAACATATTAAAAACCTTATAAATAATAGTCACTATGCAAAGTGACAGGTGGGATGACGATTTGCGAAAGACTGCTCTCAGATGCTGGATGCGGAGTTGAAGACAGGGCGTGTATACGTATGTATAGTGTAAGTAAATAACGTTTATAACGTGACCAGAACATATTAAAAACCTTATAAGTAATTAATAGTCACTATGCAAAGTGACAGGTGGGATGACGATTTGCGAAAGACTGCTCTCAGATGCTGGATGCGGAGTTGAAGACAAGGGCGTGTATACGTAGGTATGTATAGTGTAAGTAAATAACGTTTATAACGTGACCAGAACATATTAAAAACCTTAAATAATAGTCACTATGCAAAGTGACAGGTGGGATGCCGATTTGCGAAAGACTGCTCTCAGATGCTGGATGCGGAGTTCAAGACAGGGCGTGTATACGTATGTATAGTGTAAGTAAATAACAACGTTTATATCGTGACCAGAACATGTTAAAAACCTTATAAATAATAGTAATTTATATAATAGTGCAAAAGTGACAGGTGGGATGACGATTTGCGAAAGAATGCTGGCAGGTGCTGGACGCGGCAAGATGAAGATAGGGCGCTATGGCGCTCATTAGTGGAGGCATATGTCCAGCTCTGGACTAATATAGGCTGATTATGATGCAGTGGCTTTTTGAGATGCGAGTGGACAATAAATATTTGTAAACTACGCGATCTGAAAACATAATGATTAGTACTTTTTAACGGGTATTAACGTCGGGAAAATATGTAAATCAACGCGATAAGTCCCCGTTGTTGTTGTCTGTGTACTCTTTTTTCCGGACTGAGACTCGGATTGGTCCATTGTGCGTGGTCGTTCTGCTAGTGTATCCAGCCTAACTCCGTCCAGAAGCGCAGAATCTTCCTGGGATCTTCACAGGCTTCGCGGAGTGATGTCGGGTGCTCGAGGATTTCGTGTCGTTAAGCCGTTACTCCCTCGCATTCCAGGGCTAGGGCAGCTGATTCTTCGTCGCTGAGACACCCCCGCAGAGGGCCGTCTGTTGCTCCGATGGTGAAAAGGTGTATGTTTAGTGTCCTATCAGTGTCCCACAAGGACGCGTAGGTCTTCGGTCCGTTCTGGTCAGGTTCAATATGCGCTTGGTTAGCCTTGGTGATGCAGCCGAAAGCGCTGCTCTTGCCTGGCGGCACTCTATAGGTGATTATCCCCTAGGGACCCCTAGAAGGATTTGGTTGGCGTTTGCGTCCATCTAGGGACCCCTAGAAGGATTTGGTTGGCGTTTGCGTCCATCTAGGGACCCCTAGAAGGATTTGGTTTGCGTCCATCGTTCGGTATGTGTTTTTCTGGTTTTGAGCCTTATCCATGTTCGGAGTTGGGAGAATGGTTGGAACGGAGGTGGCCCTGTTGTCTGCGTGTCTGAACCTTTCCGTGCCATTCGTTCCTAGTGATCCGCGATGTTCCTTGATCCATCCATCACTTGATAAATACCCTATAAATAAATAGTATTAATAATTAAGGGAGTGAACGACCAAATCCGAAACCATGAGAGTTAGAGAAAATTCGGGAAAGGAGTCATGACCGCGATTGAAAACGTATATAAATAGTATTTGGAATAGAAATAAGCATTCGTTTTTAGCTATCGGAGGTTGAATCCTCTTTGTCGTCTGTTGTCCGTGTCCACACGCACTGAAGGTCCTGCCAGAAAACCAGCGACCTTTGGTAGAGCAACATTAAGCTGAGGTAGGGCCTATTGGTTCACTGGGCTTGTTTATAGATTTAAGGATAATTCTCAAATACCTGTATAAAGTGTTTGCCTTTGTGCGCCAATAAATAAATTTCTTTCTTTCTTAAAACTTAAAAAATCCGTTTAAAACCAGGGGATTCGTTTTCCAGGTTTTTCAAATCAAGCTAATTAAATAAATAAATAATGCTGGATTCACACCGCATTATCTAGCCCCCCGTATAAGCAGAGCTTGTGTTATCGGTACTAGATAACTGATATACATATGTGCCTATATCTATACATAAGAAGCATCAACAATGCATCGCTGCAACAATATAAGCTTTTACGTTTCTTTATTGTTTCATGGATGAAACTTAAGGCGCATACCCCAATCAAACTAGCGCCGTCACCTACCTTATCTTATTACTCCGTTTAACAAAGGAAATTTCAAGGATTCAAGGAAATTATGTGATACCTATTATAAGCTTTTTTAAATGCGTCGGTTATAGTATTATTCCATTTATTTTAGGCAGGGAATCGAAAATAGATTTTGGTGGCCACCAACGGCAACTTCGATATTTTATTAGATTTAGGCAGAATATCGAAGTTGCCCGTGGTGGCCACCAATATCTATTTTCGATTTTCTGGCTAAACTAAATAGAATTAAACTATTACAGAGGCATTAAAAAAAAGCTTATAATAGGTATCACAAACTGTACGATAAATTTTTGAAATTTTCTTTGTTCAACGTAATAATAAGATTAAACAGGTGGCGGCGCTAGTTTGACCCATACCTTAAGCCGCGTAATCTCACTAATATTATAAACGTGAATGTTTAGATGGATGGATGGATAGATAGATGGATGTTTGTTCCTTTATCACGCCAGAACGGCTGAACGGATCTGAATGAAATTTGGCACAGAGATAGATTATAGTCTGGAATAGAACATAGGCTTTTTATCCCGGAATTCCACGGGAACGGGAACTACACGGGTGAAACCGCGAGGCGCTGCTAGTTTGAAATAGTTTCACTAACCCCCTTATCTTGGTTAACCTTAATGCAATTATTTCAATTTATAATCGACGCGTGACCTGAGGGCTGGTGAGTATCTAACGCAGCGCATCAGCATTGCCATACAGCGGAGCAATGCAGCTAGCGTCTTGACGCTTCGACGACGGCGTTTCCCCAAGGGGACGCGCTACTGGTATTGATATGGATCAGATTCAAGATATTTTAGTACAGAACATTCTGTTCAAAGATCCTAACACTAACTTGTGGTATCAAGCATACACCCTGCTGGCACTGAGAAAAGTTTTATTTGAGTTGAGCTATCTGTAGATTGTTTGCTACAGTTAGCTCAATTTTTTTCGATTTTGAATGAGTTCCGGTTGTTCTGTGTGTTTTCCAGCCTTTGTGTGTCCGCCCTGGGACAAATATTTGTTAGAAGGTACAAACATTTGTCACGGGGTGGGAATCGAAACTGCGACTTCCTGCGTCACTCGCCCGCTACACCACTGAGGACGTCAGTTGGTTGTTAGTTAACAAGCAATTACTGCCGAAATCCTAATAGGTTTTACAACTTGTTATATTGAACAGTCGCCTATCGGCGAGCAAGGGACAATGTGGCGACTTTTCAAATATTTTGTGGTAAGATTCATAATTTAGCATTACAGAGAGCAGGTCACGGTAAGCGTCTGGTCGAACCGACGCGTGACCCGAGAGCTGGTGAGTATCTGGCGCAGCGCATCAGCATTGCTATACAGCGGGGCAATGCAGCCAGCGTCTTGGGGACGCGCGCGACTGGTATTGATATGGATCAGTTGAGCTACCTGTAGATTGTTTGCAACAGTCAGCACCTCAATTGTTATTTTCTTTCTTTGCAATCTATAGATTGATTTACGGATTTACATAACGATAAGGATTTTTTTTTGTTATAGTGCTTACCCGCACTTTGGGTATCTCTAAGAAATGAAATAAGTTCCCAAAAATAATCGGTTTCGGCGGGACTCGAACCCGCGAAAGAGGGCGCGGGTTCGAGTTCCGCCGAAACCGATAATTTTTGGGAACTTATTTCATTTCTTACGTAACGATATTTATAAGTTTCCAAATAATACAAGGACTTCAAAAAGTTGAATTGATGCCTAGTTTTTTTTTAGTAAAAACTATTACATTTTTTTTATTTTATACAACCTTTTTTAAAATGTATATTAAATACTAATATTATAAAGAGGAAAGATTTGTATTTATGTATGTAACGAATAAACACGAAAACTACTGGACCGATTTCAAAAATCCTTTCACCATTAAAAAGCTTACTTTTCAGTGACATAGGCTATTTAATCCCGGAATTCCCACGGGAACGGGAACTACGCGGGTGAAACCGCGAGGCACTGCTAGTTATTAACAATATTACTATGCCTTATTTTCATTACAGATATTTTCCGTGATCTCGCTGACCAATGGCGACCCTTCAATGATAATGCCTTCCGGTTTCGAGTATCCTAATGTAAGCAAAGAGTTTTTATTCTTTTGCTCGTATTAAAAAAGCTTTCTCAGTCTATGCTTGAGTGACGTTTATCTCATAGAAAAACGTCACTCAAGCTATGACTCTATGACTGAGCAAGCTTTAAAAATACGAGCCTTCGAGTTTTTAGAACCTTTTGTCACCAAGCTGAGAGAAGGAATGAAGTTTGATAAACCGGCCAAGTGCGAGTCGGCATCACGCACGAAGGGTTCCGTGCCATTATCTATAAAACGGCAAAAAAATAATCACGTTTGTTGTATGGGAGCTCTCTAAAATATTTGTTCAATTTTATTTCATTATTTATTTTTAAAGACTAGGCTGGCGTGGCACCGAAATACGGGTTGTCAAAAATAAAAGGTGCTAAGCTGGCAAGACACGGAGCTCGGAGTGTCAGACTAGTGTCGGTAATTTTCTCTGGACTGGCGGGTAATAATAGGTAGAGATAGATAGAGAGGTAGAGATTCATTTATTGACACAACAGAGATACAACACAGAACAGAAAGGAGGAAAAAATATACAAAAGGCCTTACCTACCCACTCACCCACAGACTAGATACAAGAAAGAAATAGGTAAGCTAGATAAGTGAGTAGGCAGGCAAGCTTGGTTGTGGGTAAGTCAGCCCCGGGTGGGGTGTGTGCTCTGCGCTGTAACGGTGCAGGCCAAAGGGTTCCACCTCAGCTTAATGCAACCTCACATTAATGCGAGATAGCGCTGATTTTCAGGTGAAACCTGTTTGAGGTGACCTCACCACTGACCACTGACCACTTACCACGGTAGATTTAGACAATTACTCAATACCCATAACACAACCTCTGCGTAGCTTGGGGCTAGATGATGCTGTAGAATAGTCCAGCATTATTTATTCATTCATTTTGTGCAGATTAAAGATGAAATCTACCAGCAACCTGTCAACCTGATGGCTCCCATGAAAGCGGCGCATACCAAAGATCAGGTACTTCAAGTATTATTCCCTCATCATCATCTTCAACCTTTGTCCACTGCTGGACATAGGCTTCCCCTAATGAGCGTCATAGCACCCTGTCTTCAGCTAACCGGATCCAGCATCACATTAATGTTAAGAGTGCGTCTAACGCAACAAACAAAAAGTGTATTTTTAAACACTTTGATTTATGGTAACGAACGTAAATGTTCAGATTAAAAAAAATACCATGGGTAGGGAAAAAAATCTGTAGAATTCAAGTAATCGAATAGAATTTACGAAAAATAAACTGGTTTCTTTAATAAAAAAAGTAAAAAATTCGCATAAAACTGTTTTTAATTGAAATGCTCTAAATTATCAGCGACAACACCACATAATTTTTTACGAATTACATAGTACAACTAATATTTTATTTAAATAATCGTTTACTTTTTCTATTTAATGCTTACATTTTGAATAATTAATCTCACTAATCTCATCTCACTAATATTATAAACGTGAAAGTGTAGATGGATGGATGGATAGATAGATGGATGGATGTTTGTTCCTTTATCACGCCAGAACGGCAAAACGGATCTGGATGAAATTTGGCACAGAGATAGATTATAGTCTGGAATAGGACATAGGCTACTTTTTATCCCGAAATTCCTACGGGAACGGGAACTACGCGGGTGAAACCGCGAGGCGCTGCTAGTAGATCATAAACAAAAAATTAATTTTTGCACCGACATTGCTGTGCTCTGTCCCGCTCTTATGAACGCGAAATCCTATGCCTACCCTTTTTACAAATTTTTGCATTAGGCTCGCTCTTATTTAATTATTATAAACTACCTGCTTCCCGCGGTTTCGTACGCGCTTTTCAAGCATCCTAACTCCGTCCCCGGAATACCATTTAGGTACCTCCCTCACAAATTTCATTGAGATTCGTTCAGCCGATTAGACGTGAAAAAGACAGACAGATATTATGTAGAGATAGATAATAAAGAATTGTTGAAAAAGACAGACAGATATTATGTAGAGATAGATAATAAAGAATTGTTGAAAAAGACAGACAGATATTATGTAGAGATAGATAATAAAGAATTGTTGAAAAAGACAGACAGATATTATGTAGAGATAGATAATAAAGAATTGTTCCTCAGGTGAGAGAGATTGACGACGACGCGAAAGACGCCCGCTCCAGCGCAGTGGTGGATAGCTGGCCACCGTATGACTACAGCAAGTTCGATGATTATCTGGCAAATAACAAGCAGGACGACACAGAACATAATCGGATAAAGCGACGTGCTAAGGTGAGAATTTTGTATAAATATGGATCTTTTAGAACTATGAAAGATCTTTGAAACTTAAAACTGTGGATCTTTTTCTAATATGAAAGAGTTTTGAATCTTTTATTTATTTATTGAGGTAAACCACAGCGTTACAATTTCCAATAAAATACTTAAAATATGTACAATAACTATGAAAGGTCTCTCAATCTTTGAACTATGGATCTTTTGTAACTACGTAAGATATTTGAATCTTTTATAATTGTGGAAGATCTTTGAATACCTCCATAAACTATGGATCTTTTATAACTATGAAAGATCTTTGAATCTTTGAACTAGGTATGAATCTTTTATACCTATCTATGAAAGTCTTTGAATCTTTGAACTATATATCTTTTATGACTATGGAAGATCTTTGAATCCTTAAACTATGGGTCTTTTATAACCATGGAAGATCTTTGAATCTTTAAGCTATGGATCTGTTATAGTTATGAACGATATTTGAATCTTTTATAACTATGAAAGGTCTTTGAATCTTTAAAATAAGGATCCTTTATATCTATGAAAGATCTTTGAATCTTTGAAGTAAGGATCTTTTATAACTATGGAAGATCTTTGAACCTTTAAACTATGGATCTTTTATGACTTTTTCTTTTTCTTTGAATCTATAAACTGTGGATCTTTTAGAACTATGAAAGATCTTTGAATTTTTAAACTTAGGATATTTTATAACAATGGAAGATCTTTAAACTATGGATCTTTTATGACTTTTTCTTTTTCTTTGAATCTATAAACTGTGGATCTTTTAGTACTGTGAAAGATCTTTGAATTTTTGAACTTAGGATATTTTATAACTATGGAAGATCTGAACTATGGATCTTATATTACTTTGGAATATTAAAGATTCAAAATCTTTAATTTATGGATTTTTTATAACTATCAAAGATTGAATCTTTGAACTATGGAACTATGGATTCACAAAATGGCGTCATAGATGGTACTCCTCGTGTTGCAACTACGAAACGGATCGGGCTAACATTATGCATAGAAATAATGTAGGCTACTTTTGTTTATTAATAGAAGAAACGAAAAGGAAATGAGAAGGTGGTTGTATGTTCGGCTGTATTCATTAATATTTGTATCTTTGTCGATTTTTCTGTTAAAATGGACCGCGATCTGAAAAATTCCTTCGCTATTGTATGGGGAATGACCCATCAAAATTTAAAATAACTAATCAAATAATAGAATTAAATGAAAACTAGTATTTAGAATTGAAACATAGAGCTAACTGCAGACTGTTTATCTCACTAATATTATAAACGTGAAAGTTTAGATGGATGGATAGATGGATGGATGTTTGTTCCTTTATCACGCCAGAACGGCATAACGGATCTGGATGAAATTTGGCACAGAGATAGATTATAGTCTGGAATAGGACATAGGCTACTTTGTATCCCGAAATTCCTAAGGGAACGGGAACTACGCGGGTGAAACCGCGAGGCGCTGCTAGTTATTAATACTGCGTTAAATCATCGTTAAAATGTTATTCCCGAGAGATAAGTAGGTATATCCTAAAAAAAATAAAAAACAAAAGAGATGGAAGTCGGGGTTTTTTTTATAATCAAATCTTGGGACACCGGCTTCGGTACCACAGACTAGTCCTTGTCAACCACATAAAAATGTTAAAATTGTTCAGAAGCGCCCATCTGAGCTTCACCGCGTCTTCTTCTCGAGTTATTTTCAATCTATTTGTGAGTGATAGTGTAGTGAAATACCAGAAGAATCAAAAGAACCTTTTCTGCCACAGAATGCAAGAAGATTCAACACCCTCTCAGGACCGAAGATCAGAGAACGACCCCATCACTACGTCTACCCGCAACCAATAAAAGACACAGCCATGGAATTCTCCACTTCAACTCGCAAACCTGGAATCCTACCTGACATGATGAACCCCGGCGTCATATTCCGCGTACGGATGTCAGATGCTATACTACGCATCAAGCAGAGAATGTACGAAGATCCAGAAAGACATATAGAAGCAGACATAATCTACACCAACCTGATCAAAAAGGTTGTAATGGATGAAATAACGAAATTCCACAATCTGTTACTAATGTATAAAACCGACAAGAGTATAAAAGAGCATCTGGGAGAATGCGGCGGGAGAATATATAAGTTTATAAGTTATATGACCATAAAAGTGCACATATATTGTCTGTTCGACGCGTTGTGGATTGATGGTAACCCGTACGTGATTGGTGATGAATATACGGTGACGCCTGTAGAGGTACCGCCGATGTTGCAATGTGACGCATCGGAATGCAATTCTGTGGTCTTTGTTGATTCTATCACTGAGCCGAAGGACGCTGAGGAATAAATTAATTTTGAAGTTGAAATGTTGTTTTATTTCACCTTTTGATACATTGTTTCCGCTAAATTGAGCGCCTGAATTGGCGCGCGAGCAATCTTCGCGCGTTGCCTTAAGGTGGAAACGCACTACGCTACAACGGAACTGCGCGGCCGCGGCACTTTATGTCATACTAGCAGTACCTCACGGTTTCACCCGCGTAGTTCCCGTTCCCGTGGGAATTCCGGGATAAAAAGTAGCCTATGTCCTATTCCAGACTATAATCTATCTCTGTACCAAATTTCATTCAGATCCGTTCAGCCGTTCTGGCGTGATAAAGGAACAAACATCCATCCATCCATCTAAACTTTCACGTTTATAATATTAGTGAGATGAGATAGTGAGATGAGATTAGAACAAAATCACCAAATAAGCCGCGCGGCCTTTTTCGTCATTTGTTCTAATTTGACGGGCAGTGCCGCGCGCGCGCTGTTCCACTGACGCGTAGTGCGTTTGCAGTGTTTGCACCTTTATTTTACATCTGGCGTTCGAATGCTTTAGAGTAGGGTGATGTAAGTTACCTTATTTAAATGCTATTGAAAAAAGCCATGTACCTAGATAGAGTTATTTAACAAAAAATATAAAAAAATAAATTAACACACTCTTGGCAGATTTTCCATGCTTAGAACACTCGATCAAGTCTGCTTTTGACCAAATAAACAATCAAAATCATCCGTTTGGGAGCTACGATGCCGCAACAACCCACAGATAGATACACACATAGACACCCGACCACCCGTCAAACTTATAACAACAGTTTGTGTCGGGGCCGAATAAAAAAAATATTATAAAAATATACTTTAGCGCTGGTCATGTTTCGAGTAGAACCGACAACCGCTGAAGTAAACATGTTCTTGAGTGGAGACCACGACTCGGCAAACGTAGTGTAGAACGCCCTCGGACCAGGTGGGATGACGATTCGCGATAGACTGCTGGCAGATGCATAATGCGGTAAACTGAAGACGGGGCGCTATGGCGCTCATTAAGGGAGGCCTATGTCCAGCAGTGGACTAATATAGGCTGATGATGATGACTTTAGATATTACTATTACTTTGTTTTTGTTTCATTATCTAGGATTCTATTCTAACGGTGAAAGAATTTTTCAAATCGGTCCAGTAGTATTGTAGCCTATTCAATTAAAACAAACGAACAAATTTCTTCATTATAAGTAGTTATTGTACCATCAGTGTAATAGTTAGACATTAGTTTCGCAGATTTTTTTGTAGACATTGATGTTCTCTATGAAACTGTAGTAAGTACATAACTTTGCTCTATTGTCAATAATTTTATTAATTTCATTTCTACAAACAATCAAACAAACAAATCTTCCTCTTTATAATATTAGTATAGATAATAATAATGTTATTGGTTCATTAGCACCATGGAACCTAATTGAGATACTGTGCGGGACACCCATCAATTAGAAATACTATTGGTCGATCTTCATGAAATATCGGAACATTGCTCATCAATTCAGGGAGGTCGTTTTGCAAGAATTGCCCTATCTCATGGCCTGCACGGTCCCCAGATCTGACTTCTCTTGAATTTAGCAAGTGGGGACGTACAAAAGAGCTGGTTTACGAAGAAGTCATACAAACAAAGGAACAATTTTAGTAATGAGAGGTTTTCGTTTTCATTTTTTAAATATCAAAAATTAGTTCCATGTATCTCGATAGATGGCAGGGCTTCAACTGGTTACTATGGTATGCTAATGTCACATGAAAGAAAACGTCAAAATGATAATCGGTCGATCGCAAGAATGGAACAAAGCACTAGAGGTAGTGAATATACCCATCTCATTCACACCAGAGAGATAAAAATATGCTTGTAGCCTGAGAAGAAATCAGATAGAATGAATGTTTCTCCGTCTCGACCATCGTGCCAGTTTTTTCATTGTTTATGTATAAACCGAGGTATAAACAATGAAAAAACTGGCAAACAAACTTGTCTTTTCAAATGCTGCAAATAAACAAAGAAATGTCACTATAAGGAGTAACAAGACAGTGGAGGAAACCCTTGAATTTTTATGGATGACATAGACATACCTTAGTCACCAGTTGACGCACTGCCATCTATCGAGATATTTAGAACTAGCTTTTTTTTTTTAATGCAAAACGAAAACCCCTCATTAAAAGAGTTGATGCAGCAAGACGAAAGACGAGATGACGCTCCGTACTACTACAGTAGAAATCCGACGTAGGTGTCGCGCGTGTATTAGAAATAGAAGAGAGGCTTTAAGTAGGTATTATTTAAGTAGGTACCACTGTAAAATATTTTCTAACTTTGTACTGTTCATTTTTGACTGCAGAGACGCCGCAACTTCAGAAGGCGTAAGCAGCGAAAGGAGTCAGAAGATGTAAGTTTTACCCGACTGTGAAGAAGGAGGTAGGGACTTCGATAAAAGTAAAAAAGGAAGATCTACCAGCGCTCACTCAAAAACTGTACCGTGTTACAGATGAAATAATGATAAGGTATCGGATAATCAGAAAATTTAAAGTTTGGTATATCTACTTACGTGGGAAAATATGTGATACCTACCTTGAGCTTTGTTTTTTGTTTTGGATCTATTTGTACACCTGGTGAACGAACACGGGGGCATTGTCGTGGTGTTTTAGTCGAAATCACACAAAATTATACGTCGTAACTAGCACGCGCAACACAAATTCCCCCGCCCGCGCCGTCGGTCCGACTATAAATGAGGTAAGGGAACATAGTTGAACCTAACTTGAGCCATACACTTTCGAGATGGTAATGCCTCAACTCCCTTTTTTACTTTTATCGAAGGGTAGGATGATGATTTTTTATTGATATCTAGGCGCTCCTACGCTATCATATGAATCGAAAAGTACGTTTGTATGGGAATACAAACGTACCTACTTTTCGATTGATATATAAACTGAATATGAATCGAAAAGTACGTTTGTATTCCCATACATACGTACTTTTCGATTCATACCTAAACTGCGTCCCCAATTTTGATGAAATTTTGCATACATAATCGGTTATGTAATAGCTATGTTTGTATCGTTTTAGTTTTTCAAAATACTTTATCATCATAAAGTGAGAGCGAAAATTCATTTTTATCCATTTTCAAGCGATTTTATTAATTTCGCTCTAATTTAATGATGATAAAGTATTTTGAAAAACTAAAACGATACAAACATAGCTATTACTTATCCGATCATTTATGCGAAATTTCATTACAATCGCAGACGCAGTTTTCAAATGAATCGGAAAGTACGTTTGTATGGGAGGAATCCGGCGACAGCTGCTCGCAACTTCAATTCGTGAATTATTATGTTCCGTAATACCAAAAATGATGACTGAAAAGTGGTTGAATCTTCGACATTGTGTTGTTATTCTGTAACTAGACAATTTAAGCTATGTTCCTTAACAAACAAAACGTACGATATACGATATTGTTGTTTTTAATACAAAACAAATAGGTCGAAAACATGTTATTTTAGACGTAAGAATATGTTAAATTCGATTTTGCATATTTTTGCTTACATTTCGTTATAGGTGTGTATTATTAAGAAAAAAACCGACCAGGGACCTAGATATATACTATTCGAATACAAAAAACAACATGATATAAGGAAATATGCTCGAATTACAAATCATTTTGGTAGTACGTTTGTATGGGCAAATCATCATCCGCAGGCCTCGTAAGCGAAGATTTTCCTCACATTCGTAAAAGAAAATAAATCATAATTTATTAACACGTTCATGGTCCTTTCAGGCCAGGAACAGATCATCGACGGAGCATCCGCAGCCGCATGCAGCGAGGCGAGCCGATGACTGGGATCAACATCAATCATCGGTTAAGAAGACGGAAAAGGGCAAGAATAACTTTGAAACCTATAACCCGCCTATTAAGGTTCGTATTACTTTGCAGTGTTAAAAACGTCTGGGTGTACCAACAATTGGCAGTGTTAAAAACGTCTGGGTGTACCAACTATTTGCAGTGTTAAAAACGTGAGGGTGTACCAACACTTTGCAGTGTTAAAAACGTCTGGGTGTACCAACACTTTGCAGTGTTAAAAACGTCTGGGTGTAGGTACCAACACTTTGCAGTGTTAAAAACGTCTGGGTGTACCAACACTTTGCAGTGTTAAAAACGTCTGGGTGTACCAACAATTTGCAGTGTTAAAAACGTCTGGGTGTACCAACAATTTGCAGTGTTAAAAACGTCTGGGTGTACCAACACTTTGCAGTGTTAAAAACGTCTGGGTGTACCAACACTTTGCAGTGTTAAAAACGTCTGGGTGTACCAACAATTTGCAGTGTTAAAAACGTCTGGGTATACCAACAATTTGCAGTGTTAAAAACGTCTGGGTGTACCAACACTTTGCAGTGTTAAAAACGTCTGGGTGTACCAACACTTTGCAGTGTTAAAAACGTCTGGGTGTACCAACAGGACAGGACCAAAATACAACCGTGTGACGACCTCTGTGGCGCGGTGGGCGAAGGTCTGCCGGCGATGCAGGAGGTTGCGGGTTCGATTCCCGCCTCGGGACAATTTTTTGTATGATCTGCACAGATTTGTTCAAGGTGTTCTGGTCGTTTTCTATGTATACAAAAAAATATCTATCTGTGTTTTGTATTGTATTATGTAAATCACTTATCAAGTACACATAACACAAGCTCTGTTTAGCTTGGGGCTAGGTAAAGCTGTGTGGATTATGGTCCAGCATTATTTTTATTATAATTTATCATTATTATAATAATGCATGCGATATTATCAAGCAATGAAACACACCTGCGTGGGGAGAAAAGTTTAAGAAAAGTAAATGTAGACAGTAAAATTTTGGTTAGTCGGTCGGGAATTCATTCATTCGATACCAACACGAGCACACCTACCACACGTTCATTCTTTTAGTCTTACGTAAGGTTCTCTCATTCACTTACTCAATGAATTTGAACTGTAAGTAAAACGAGATCGATACCTTGCTAGTCTGTATGTACGCGTTTAACATGTTTTTTTTATTTTTTCAGGATATGGAGGCATCGTATGTGGAAATGCCGAAAGATCTATACCAGGCACATCTTCGTCCAGGAGTTATATTCAGAATTCACTTGTCAGAAGCTATATTGAAGATGCAGTACCGGACGTAACTATCATCAAACTCAAAAATTCAAAATTCAATAAAAAATCTTTAGGCTTATAAAATAAGCACTTAGAGTAAAATTTAAAGTAAAATTTTATACTTTAAGTAAAATTTTATACATAAACAGTTTTATAAATAGTAATTATTAACAAATAAGAAACAAAATGTTATTGATTTTGTTCGCTTCAATTTTTTGTCAACCAAGGGCGTAGGGAGGGGGGTCCAAAGGTTTTCGTCGTTCCGTGACGCATTGGACAAAGGTCCGCCTGCGACGCAGGAGACTGCGGTTTCAATTACCGCCTTGGGACAAATGTTTCTACGATCTGCAGATATTTGTTCCGGGTGCTTTCTTTATAATGTACATAAACTTTATTAACAAAAAAAAATACAATCAAAATAGAATGTAATGAAAACTAGCATTTACAATTGAAATAAACAATTGAGCTAACTGCAGACTGTTGCAAACAATCTACAGGTAGCTCAACTGATCCATATCAATTAATGTACATAAAAAAATGTATGTAATGTTTTAAATATATTAATTTTCTAGTAAGTAGGTAGGTCTTATAATATAACACACTGCTAACTTTGGGGTTTGATGATATGTGAGTTTCCAACGTTATTTATATATATTTATTCATTCATTATTTCCTTTTCAGTTACAGTGAAGACAAGGACGAGTCAGTAATAGAAGCAGACGTAGAATACTTGCGACTGACACGTAAAGTAATCAGCGACGAGATCACCAAGTTCGAGGATCTGAAGTGGCTGGTGGGCTGGTTCAACAACAGGAGCGAGCTGATACAGGAACATACTTGTAATACGAGATACTTTGCTGTTGGTGAGTTCGGTTTAAAGATGTTTATTCTCATACAAACAAAACTGTTTACATAAAATGAGATACAAAATTTCTTATAACTAATGCATAAGCTAATATTATGTTAAGTAGGTACACCTACGGGGTCGCCGCGCTGGCAGCCGGTATAGAGTTCATTCATGTAGTCGTACATAAAATTCGTTCATTCATTCACTCACTTGTTGGTTGTAGTGTTTTTACCCCCCGTCTTCACCAACGTATAAAACATGTATTTCACAAGATTTGTGTAGTATTTTCGTTTTTTGTTCTCACTTGTATAGGAACATGTTTAAAACATGTTGTATACCTACACAATTTGTATGAAAGATGCATTTGTGAACTTCTGTTTTGAATTTGTGAACTTTAGTTGTCTACATGTTTTGAACATGTTTATTGTAAAATGTAAATAGTTTTAAACATTATTCAACAGGGATGAATAGAGTGACTAACTTATTTTGAACTACTTATTAGAGTCGGCCCTCGTTTTCACCAATAAACAATACTTGCCTATAACACGCCTGTTTTTTATAGTGAGAACGCAGTCTTACACTGCAAGCGCGTTATCTTTTTTTCTAGGCATGAAGTCTCGCTCAGTTTGCATAGTGAAGAAAGAGATGTCTATTTCAACGATGCGAGATTTCATCGCTAAAAATAGCTGTTCGGTAGTCATTTAGCGCTCTGACTGAAGTACAAGCTGAAATATTATTTATTGCGTTGCTTCAAAAATCAATCGATAAAAAGTATTTCTTCCAGGCCCAGAAAGATAAGCCGGAAAACTACCCTAGCCAAATCCCATGAGGAATGTTTGAATAGTTTTTAGTAGTGCAATTGTCTGAATAGTGTTGCACTTTCTGTGTCTATTTTAAATACCTAAATAAATAATGCTGGACTATTTACAAAGCATCATCTAGCCCCAAACTAAACAGAGCTTGTGTTATGGTTACTAGAGTTAACAGCGGGTTAAATTGTCTAAGGAAGATGACTGACATACTTAATACAATATTGATAGATATTTTTCATGTATTATAATAGAAAATACCCCGAACACCTGGGACAAATATGTGCAGATCGTACAAACATTTGTCCCAAGGCGGGAATCAAACCTGCAACCTCCTGCGTCAAAGACAGACTTTCGCCCACCACACCACGGAGGTCGTCACTGTAAATTCTATTGTAATTCGTTAAGCTGATGGCAATCCAAATTAAACAAATAAAATCTGAAATGGTTTTTTATTTATTTCAGGAATTCCACCAACTATATTTACTCACTCCGAAGAGTACATGAAACGTATGTGTCTATTCGACAACGTGTACATAGACCACATTCCGTACGTTATCGGTGAGGATGGATCTCTCATGGCCGCAGTGGCGCCCCCTGTTTTGCACTGTGACGCTGCTACTTGCACATCTGTGCCGTTTATTGACAGGTGAGATGGTTCATTCCTTTCGTTCATTCATTCAAGCTTGTGAAACAAAAATTGGCACCTCGATTTGTATCAATGATGGAAAATGGTTTACAATTTGCGGCAAAATACTTTTCCGCTAGTTTTATTGCCTGTGGAACGCAGAAAATAAACACAAAAATTATTGAAAACCTTAAAGAAAACGCTCTAATTTTACGTTCTTGTGATAATTATTGCCAGTTATCTCGAGTCTAAGGCCCGTATTATGAAAGCTCGCTCAGTCACCGATCTATGCTTGAGTGACGTTTATGCCATAGAAAAGCGTTACTCAAGCATCGATTGATAACTGAGGAAGCTTTATTCTAAGGTTTTTATTTATTATACTCTGGGTAATTTCTAAGAAATTAATAAATCCCAAAAATTTACGATCCCGACGGGATTCGAACCCGCACCTTCCCCTTCAGCGCAGGGGTGCTCTTTTTCCAACTAAGCTACGTGATCTTATCTAGTCGGCCCGAAAATCTTTGGGAGTTCTTTCGGCACTTACGCCGTCAGCGCCACCTACAGAGGAAACAATGAAGTTATCCAATTCTGCTCAAAGACCAAATTTACATTTAGTTCTTTGACGAGAGGTTTTGCCGTTGCTTGATTCTAAGGTTTTTATTTATTATACTCTGGGTAATTTCTAAGAAATTAATAAATCCCAAAAATTTACGATCCCGACGGGATTCGAACCCGCACCTTCCCCTTCAGCGCAGGGGTGCTCTTTTTCCAACTAAGCTACGTGATCTTATCTAGTCGGCCCGAAAATCTTTGGGAGTTCTTTCGGCACTTACGCCGTCAGCGCCACCTACAGAGGAAACAATGAAGTTATCCAATTCTGCTCAAAGACCAAATTTACATTTAGTTCTTTGACGAGAGGTTTTGCCGTTGCTTGATTCTAAGGTTTTTATTTATTATACTCTGGGTAATTTCTAAGAAATTAATAAATCCCAAAAATTTACGATCCCGACGGGATTCGAACCCGCACCTTCCCCTTCAGCGCAGGGGTGCTCTTTTTCCAACTAAGCTACGGGATCGTGGCGTAAGTGCCGAAAGAACTCCCAAAGATTTTCGGGCCGACTAGATAAGATCACGTAGCTTAGTTGGAAAAAGAGCACCCCTGCGCTGAAGGGGAAGGTGCGGGTTCGAATCCCGTCGGGATCGTAAATTTTTGGGATTTATTAATTTCTTAGAAATTACCCAGAGTATAATAAATAAAAACCTTAGAATCAAGCAACGGCAAAACCTCTCGTCAAAGAACTAAATGTAAATTTGGTCTTTGAGCAGAATTGGATAACTTCATTGTTTCCTCTGTAGGTGGCGCTGACGGCGTAAGTGCCGAAAGAACTCCCAAAGATTTTCGGGCCGACTAGATAAGATCACGTAGCTTAGTTGGAAAAAGAGCACCCCTGCGCTGAAGGGGAAGGTGCGGGTTCGAATCCCGTCGGGATCGTAAATTTTTGGGATTTATTAATTTCTTAGAAATTACCCAGAGTATAATAAATAAAAACCTTAGAATCAAGCAACGGCAAAACCTCTCGTCAAAGAACTAAATGTAAATTTGGTCTTTGAGCAGAATTGGATAACTTCATTGTTTCCTCTGTAGGTGGCGCTGACGGCGTAAGTGCCGAAAGAACTCCCAAAGATTTTCGGGCCGACTAGATAAGATCACGTAGCTTAGTTGGAAAAAGAGCACCCCTGCGCTGAAGGGGAAGGTGCGGGTTCGAATCCCGTCGGGATCGTAAATTTTTGGGATTTATTAATTTCTGAGGAAGCTTTTACAATACGGGCCTGAGAGTAGTCATCTCATTCCAGCGTGATGTTCGACGAGAAACTGGGCCGCACGAACGTACGCACTGTAACGCGCTGTCAAGCGTCGTGCCGCGCACACTGCCGGAATGATGCGGATTGCCTCAAACGGTGTTCCGACAGGTGTCTGCGGGCGGATAACTAGTGCTATATAGTGAATAAATGAATTACAAAAGATACTGATTACCTTTATTTAGTTGATAGGTGCGACATTCTTATATTTCCGTTCATTCAATTCTATTGCTATATTCGATAAGTGAGGTCATTCACTCGTTCAGTCATTCATAAGTATCCTGTTTCCTGTTTAAGACCAAGGCCACGACCACACGACATCGGGCGATACGTCTTGCGACTGGCATCGCTATGTCACTTTTGCGCAAGTCGCACCGCGGCGACTTATGGCACACTCAAACAACTTCTTTGATTTGTTCTCGCCACGGATGCAGACGCAAGGTGCAGGACACGCGGGTGGGCATGTCGTGGGAATACATCACCAGGGTACGGCGCCGCCACCGTAAAACTACACGGCACCGGCGTCGTAACAAGGCACGGCGCCACGCCGTAATGCGGTACACAATATTTCGTAGTCGGTGTGCTTGACCTGTTCAAGCACACCGACTACTTGTCTAGATATCGATCGCGAAAGTGTTGGACACTGGACGCGGTCCATACCTAGACAAGCTCGTTCAAGCACAATGACTGCAAAATATCGACTGTCGAGGAGCCAGGCGCGGCGCACCGTACACGGCGCCGCCGTGCAGCAGTACGGTACGCACGGCGCCGCCGTGCCGTGTTACGGCGACGGTGCCGTGCCATTTTACGGTGGCGTAGGGCGGCGCCATACCGTGGTGATGGGGCCACGGCCTAAGGCATTCACTACGCGGTGCGACCGAAACCGCGCTTCAAAGACAATCGTTTCATGTACGATAAAATATATAGGTACCTATAGATAAAATATCATAGGTATAAATTATAAGTTAGGTACCTACTGTAACATTTGCATGCTAGTATTAGTAGAACATTATTGAAACTAAAAAAAATCTGTAGGTATCATCTGTTTATCTTACATAATGTTCAAGCAAATAAATTATCTTTATCTTTATACGATTCATTCAATTGTTATTTATGTTGTGCCTCCATTTATTTCGCTAATTCACATTTCACACAATCAGCCCGGTCAGTAACGAGTGCGTTAACGTTTTAGGGACTAAAAAATAAATTACATACTTGCAAAATGATAATTTGTATCTCTTTATTTGCACCTTGTATTTACTCCGATCATAGAGTTATTAAGTACCCTGCGATCCTCTGCTTTGATGGAACTTTTTACCCTGCCCCCCTAGCACGGGGATTGTTGTCTAGGGTAGAATAGACAATAATAAGTTGATGGAATGCATTTTAAATAATTTACGCATTCGATGACGAAGTGACGTAATTTTTCTCTATTCTAGACAACAATCCCCGTGCTAGGGGATTGTTGTCTAGGCTGGAGTAATAAATACTTTCTCAGCTACCTATAACCTTTACCGTTTCATCTATGGTGGATCATTAGATGACTTGGACGGAGGAAATCACCCCCGTATACTCCTTGATCGTAGTTAGATGACATCAGCTGTTTGAAGATAAATATTTATCACTGTATTAATAATCCACAAAAAGTCAAGCCCAATTTAAACGCTTTTCTCGTTTGAAATGGTATGAAGCTCAGCTGAAATTGCTTGGGTACTAAGAAACCAGAAAATATGAAGTTACTCCTTCTACTTTTAACAGTCGAAGCTTGCACAGCCAAAGACACAGTCCCTGTGTTCATCATGGACCATGGCAAAGCAATGTCCTATAAATCCATTGAACCAGACCCTCTGAAGAAGATAGCAGCCAGAACTTTCTCATTGATAACCAAGGAGGCAATGCAAAAAGCAGAATGCGTGATAATCTTCTTGGAAGAACATCTTAGCACCGAAGATATAACAACAAAAGACACAAAAGGATCTCCATACCCAAATTTGCAACTGGAACTGCTGAAAAAGAACGTCAAATATCTACCTGCTGTCGAACATCCTTACAAGACTCTGATGCGATTTTTCAAACCAATGCCGTTTAATGTATTCCACCTCGCTCCTGGAGCACATCTACAGCCCAAAAAGAACTATTTCAAATATATCTACGTTATCTTTAGGGATATAAAGCCAAACGAAACACGAACGGAGTCGCTTAGGAAGCATGACATGCTGATAAAAGAGGTCTATTCAACAGTTAAGGTGACAAAGCGGGTGGTTGCAATTTACACGGGGAAAGTGAACCCCGTTGTCATCGACAAGATGCAATATGTACCTCCCAGGTCGGTGCAAACGCCTGAGTCGAGGAGCGTGTTAGTGGCTTCGGAAGGAGCGCTTTTTAGATTCTCAGGTGAGTTCTTTCAAAAATTTTCACATGGGATAAATGTTTATGCGTTCAAAGAAAAAATATACATGTTATGTATTATGTAGTATATGTATTGTATTATATCAGCTATGCTTGAAAACGAAAGTTTTCAATCAGTGTGTCCTACCCGTCACTATGGAGCTGATACGTGGACAATCCAAACTAAAAGCGATACCTACTCATAAAAAAAATGTTTTTACGAACTTGACGATTTCTTCAATGATAAATTTAGCGACTCGTAATTTTTGTAATAGGTATTGAATGCATTAATAATTCAGCTCATTCATTCATTCATTCATTCAATAAACTGTCATTGTCATTCTCAGGGGTGCACGCATCGACCTCTAAACGCCGTTCGAACTTCAATCTGATACCAATGGTTTCCTCGGAGACGTTCTCTCGGCGCAAGCTTTCTACCACGATGACGTACGCCGAGTTTGACCTCCAGTTCAACTTTGGCTTTGGAGACTCGGAGTGGATTCTAGGTTAGAGATTTCTTCCACTCTAGGCGTTGTGCTGTGGCACATAATCAACTTGTTACGCACTCGAATCACTACCGCACGGTATGGCCCAACAAAGCATTTAAATATACCTACGCATAAGGTTGTTTGCGAGTTTTTTTTTGTGGTTTTTAATTATATTGCTTTCCACAAGCAATAAAACTACCGAAAAATTTATTTGCCGCAAATCGTAAATCATTTTCTATAAACTCATGATAAAACCAACTTGGATTCATTTGTATTTTAAGAGTGTTTGGGAAAATGTAGATTTGTGGCACAAATTTTCTTATTTTCCCAAATGTTCCATAAATAACAGTGAACCGAACTAGTTTTTATCATAAGGTTATAGAAAATGATTTACGATTTGCGGCAAATTACTTTTTCGCTAGTTTTATTGGTTGTGGAAAGCAAAAAAATTTAAAAACTACAAAAAAAATATCTCACGCCAACCCGCGACGAACCACTTTAAACTCGTTAATTTACATAAATTTAATAATTAAGTAGATACATTTTAGAGTGACAATTTTTTTCCGCAAACTTCAAGCGAGTGGCCCTGCTATTTTATGCCGACACTGTAAAATGTATCCAAATGTTACGAGTTTAGTCCCAGATTTAAATGCACATTTTTGGGCTGTAAAAGTGAATAATAAAAATCTTGTCTTACCCTTCAGATTCCGTAGTTCTGTTGGAAGGAGGTGAGGAGGTAGGCAGACGGGTGATGCAGGTGGGCGCGCCATGGAACTGGTCCTACACCTGTGGGGAGCCTCTTTGTATCATCAACGACAGGGACGGTAGTGTCATCACTTTGTCTCAGTACCAGGTGAGAGTGAATGATTAAATGAACGCTTTGTCAGATAACGTAGTTTTACTGGAAGGCGGTTACTGAAGAATAGAATATTATGTAATTTATTGGCAAAGATGATATACCTATATTTCATTAATACTGTTTTATAAATATAACAATCTTTGACTTGTCTAATTTATGTAAGGTAAAAAGTCGTATTTATGTAAGGTTTTTTTTTGTATTGTTATGTAAATTGTCAATTTATGTGTTATGGTGTATTATAGGATTATGTATGATTTATTTTAATAATTAATTGACATGTAATAAATAAGTTAATGGGCGTGGTAAAATTTTATGTTATGAGAAGTTAAAATGTTATCTAATTAAGTATGTACACTATGGAATTGGGTGCCCCTGTAGTAATAGTTGTACTTTTTATGAATAAATAAATAAATAAATTTAATTATACATAATTTTATGTGCTGTAAAGGGGCACTTACCTACTCATAGGTACTAAGTTCAAGAGGTACCTATGTATGTGCCTACTAAGGATAACAGTGCCGTTACTATACTCTACTACTCAGTACCAGGTGAGTGAGTGAATGAACGTCTTGTCAGATAGTACCGTAGCTTTAGGAACTGGTCCTAATTATATTTCCTATCCTGTGCATCGTCCACGACAGGGACACCGACGTCACTGTCTCAATACTAGCCGGGCTACGATACGCACCACGACGACTGTTTGTCGTACATTTAATTTTGTTTCATGTTCACTATTGTGTAAGAAAGAGACAAAACAGTCGATAAATTTTGTCGCGAGGTGAGCCAATCTCTACGATGTTATCCACAGATTACCACTCATCTGTTATCTCTTCAGCAGCTAATAGATGCCCCTACCTACTAAGTTGTCAGTCTTCGTCAAGATAAGACTCCGCTTAGAAACTTGCGTGACGGAACGATATCTCAAACAACAAATCGGTAGCCGATTATAGCAAATTAGCATTACTATTACGATAGTAGGTATTGTGCAATTTACGCATTATGATGGCAAAAATCAAAGATGATTGATACGATTGTCTGTAGTTCATTTCTTTGGGTACCTTGCTACCTAACCTAAGTAAGGCCAGAAACAATACCCATATAATTTCGAAAGTTCAACGAAATTAAAAGTCGTTTCACTAACGTATCGTATTTAATCTACTTTGTATTTAAACCAAAACATAACATTTCAGATCCAACCAATCTACCCAAACATACAACGTCGGAGTTTGACCCTCAATGGAGACGAAGAAGTTACCTCGAACGGTGATTCGATAAGAGATTTCAGAGTGCCATACATAATGAGCAAAAACAAACGTAATAGCAACAGCAATATCTATCAATATAACTACAGAAGAAACGAAGCATTCGGTGAAACCGTCAACTGTGGTCCCTATTTCAGTATTAGTATTTTGAGCGGGCTTTTCGTAGTTTATATTTGCCTAGGCGTGCTGGGATATGCCGTTTTGATGATGTTCAGTTGTGGAAGTAATGATAGATTTGATGATCCTCATGGGAAAGAGGTGTTTTCTATGCATGGGGATGAAAAATGAGTGAATGTTTATTTGTTGAATGAATGAAGTGATATACACTGCGTTATGTTGTGTATCTAACCTTAGGTATACTATTATAAATAACACCCATAATATTCAAAAAGTAACTTTGATACGAATTTAATAGTGTTCATCGAGTTCATTCGTTAAAATGTTCGACCTCTTGCTTTAAGATGTGTTACAATAATACAAAGTTTCTATTTTTAAACCCTATGGTAGAACTCCTGACCTTTATGGTATAGGGCTAAGTGAGGAGAGTGAAGTGATTGTTTATGTCTACTGAGTGAATGATTAAATCCCGCGCTGGCTAGTAAGTAGTTTAATTTATTCTCATATTTTTAGTATATAATTGATCAAAATTTATTTAAAAGGTCTTTTTGTCAGTATAAGAACTTTCAGTAGTAAAAAATGATTTAAAAATTAAGGTTTTGTTTTATTTATTTTAATGCCCTGTGCAAAACATAGCTGGAAAATATTATGTATTTAGAATTGAAAGATCGAATGTTTTATTCACCTAGATTATTGTAAAGAGGTCATTGATGATGTTATTTATATTTGTATTTATAAACGCGGAATAAAAGAGTTAATTTATATTCAGACTTTATTCGTGAGTTTGAAGATAGTTTTCGAATTGTTCTCTAATCTGTACGGCTACAGACGAAGCTCTATTATTCTTCTTCGACTGTCTCGTGAGTAAGTCCAGATAAATGGCGCCATGGTCACTCTGACCAAACTTGCAGAAATGACGGTCTTTCATACCATCAACATCTTTTATAATGTTATTTAGGACACAAGCCACTTTGACGGTTAGAACAGCAAATTCAAAGTGTGATTCCATCGGTCTTTTTAATATCTCCCACTTTTCTGATAAAATTTCAAAAGCACAGTCGACCGTAACCCTCGCTAGCTCGAGTCGTCTGTTGAAGTTGGCTTTTCGATGGCAAATAACTGACGCTCTGGGAGGAAAAGGGCGGAGAAGATGCTTTTTGAGTGGAAACGCCTTGTTTCCTATAATAACTAGGGGTAGATTCATGTCTGAGTCGGGGGCGATAGCCCAGCCGAGTTGCGAGAAGACTCCGCCGAAGGAATAGTCAACGTTGTCCTTGACAGAGTTTACAGAAACGGCAAGGAATCTGAATTCTGCGTCGACGACCGCGTGGATAAGCAGTGAAGAACGGTGTCGAGTTTTCCAAGACCTGTTTCTATGCCTTTTGTGTACTGCTATGTATTTGCCGCCGATAGCGCCGACGCAGTTTGGGAATCTCCATCTGGAAGAATAGGAAAAGTTATTTGGTGGTACAAATTCGTGGGTAGGTGAGATACAATTTAACTTCTGTTCGCGGACGTCAACCCTCTCCCTCGCAGGCGCGTTTTTGTCAGGCAATAATATCGCATGCGTTAGTGCGATTTCTGTTTCAGTTCTTTTTGTGTTAGGACGCATATTATCTTACTCACTGCTGCGATATTATCGACGCGATAGAAGTATGGTGGAGATCGCAATAGTGAATTGCGATATTATCACGCGACAAAAACGAGCGTGTGCGGGAGAAGATTCAGCCCGGAATGAATGAAAGCACGAGACGATGAGATCATTCATTCACTTGTTTTATTTTCTCGATCTCTCGACTTTCGTATTTCTCGTACCTATAAAAATACTCGTCAGCCAGTCTCCTCATATGCTGCGCTTGAGGCAGCGCCATGTGCGTGTGATGAAAAGTTTCCCAGAGGACGGCGAGCGTGTCGTTGATGGTCTTGGAGGCAGTACTGCAGCCTATCAGGAAGCAATGGGAGAGCTCCTTTAAGGTCAGGCCCTTGGCTAGGTATCTAGAAATTAGAAAATAAATTACAGATCGGTAAAATATGATAGACTCGAAAAGACGTAATAATTTTTTTACGTAAATTCAGCTGAGGTTTAGATTTGTTATTATATTAGTTTGAAGTATAGGAATAACAGACTGTCGCCGCCGCCAGTCTGCTTATCACCAATTGCGTAAAATAAAATTATTGTTATATTGTTTTTTTTAAGTACCTAAAACTGATCTCAAATTGTGAATTATTCGTAAATACCTACATAAGTATATTGAATGTTGTGTCCACCTTTTATAAGTATATATATTAGAACTTGTCTTTATATAAACATTTTTATTAAACTAAGCAAATAATTATGTATATCTACTGTTGGTGTTCCTTTAATAAATAAATAAATAGATTGTTCGCTGGATGCCTGCCGCGGAACAAATTTGTCGTTATACCACCTGTACCTACAAACATTCAATGATAAATGTTTGTCATCGTCATCACCTTTTCCAGACAGATTTTGCCCACAGTTAAGGCTTTTCGAACTTTGCGCCGTCCACGTCGGTTTTGCGCTAATCGCAACCATTGACTGACACACAACGACGACAAAAAAGCCATAGTTTTCGCCACAACGGACAGATACAGTTAGATTTTATTGGACGGGCAGTATGGGGGTTTCCGAGGCTGCAATGATTTTTCAGAAAATTTCCAGATTTTCCGCGACTCGGCAAACATAGTGTAGGACGCCCTCCGACCAGGTGGGATGACGATTTGCGAAAGACTGCTGGCAGATGCTGGATGCGGCAAGCTGAAGACAGGGCGCGATGGCGCTCATTAGGGGAGGCCTATGTCCAGCAGTGGACTGATATAGGCTGATGATGATGATGAATGATTTTCCAGAAAATATGTCGGAGAGTTTTTGCGATATCTAATTTTTTTTGTGCCACTACAAGTTGTAGTCTACAACCTCACTTGGTCCCGTAGAAGTTTTTGACCAGTGGGTATAAAAAACAGGATCTATTGGCATCAAAAACGTTTTCGTGTAAATTGCCTATTTTTTCTACTAACTGTACATTAATTTGGAAATCAGAGAATGGGTTTGAAATTTACTACCCTAGAAAGATAACCTTACGCCTCAGAGGCGCACGCGAAAATTATGTTTATGTATATTTTTATCTGACGACGCGTAAATTAACTTTTTCTTCTCAACCAACTCAGTAGTATGTCTACTAAGTAGATTGCATCAACAAAAATTTCAATTTTTAAATTTTTAAATGAAACTTTAAATTTCTATTCTGATATTAAGAATTTCTATTTTGATATAAAGATCTGCGCCGAAAAAGACTTTATTCACCAGCTGTTACTGGCGAGCACAAGAATTATGTTTGTCATTCATCATCATCAGCCTATGTTAGTCCACAGCTGGACATAGGCCTCCCCTATTAAGCGCCATAGCGCCCCGTCTTCAGCTTGACGCATTCAGCATCTGCAGGTCGTCATTCCACCTGGCCGGAGGGCGTCCTACAGTACGTTCATCGAGTCGTGACCACGACTCGATAAACGTACTGTAGGACGCGCTAACGCGACCAATGACCGGAGATCATGACTTTGGTTTAATCTAAATTCATGGCAAGACCGATGCGTCGCGAGGCTGAAGCTAGTCCGTCCAGCATCTGCTTCAGCTACTCTAGTGATAAAAAAAAACAATGTCATCCGCAAATCGCAGGTGTGAGATGTAATCGCCGTTTATGGTGATGCCCTTTTCTTTCCAGTTCAGCGTTAGTTTCGGCGATTGACATCCCCCTGTCTCGCTCCACTGTTTGTCATTACCGGCTCTAAATAAAATTAATATGGAACTAATTATTTTTCCCAAAACGATATATGGTATACAATACGTATATTATAATTAAATATTTTTCATAAAAATCATACCAAGTTTGATGATAATTTTCGGACTTTTGGCAGAAACAGAATACAGTTGATTTTTGTTAGTTTTCTCTAGAGGTACTTTATTCTCGAGGCTTTATACTACCTACTCAAAATAAACTATAATTGATTATTTGTCTAAAACTTGTCTTATTCTCTGCTATAACGAGGAAAGTTGATATATAATTTACTCTTTTATTAAAATAAAGATAGCGATAAAATATATTCATTTGCAGCAAAAACACATTACAGTGATAGACCAGGTATCTATGGCACTTAATGTATTAAAATACTTGCATTTGAAAATCGTGCGCCTGTCAAGCGTATAGATTACCCTGCAATATGTTTAACTTTCTAGGGTTAAAAACCTACTGTGGTTTCCTAAGACCATTTTCCGGTAGCTACGCCGCCGCCCCGCTCTGGTTAAAGTACCTCCCCTTACTGCCCCGTCCAAAAATCGACCCTGTATTAAATGATCAAAAAGCATGCAGTTTTTAAAAGTTAGTTCAGTAAAAGTAAAACTTATTTACGATTAAAAGTTCAGCCTTCATTGTAATATTTTTGAATTTGGCGCCATTCTGAACACAGATTAAAAATTTACAAGAATCTAACCTCAAAGTAATAAACAGCTTCTCTTCAGACGACAAAGTCTTTATCGTGACCACTGTAGCGTCCAGTTTATCATTCACTTGCTCCAAAATATAATCGTAAACACGCAAGCTCATGTTGAAGTAGTCAAAAAATTCCTCTGGATTATTCCTCAAGTGTTTTCTAAGTCTGTAGTATTCGCTGTTCTGTTTTCGCTCTTGTGGAGTGTTGGTAACTGAGCTGCGGTTGAATAATAACTCCCAACGAAGAACCATGTTGGATTCCAAGCAAAGTAACGCAGTTTTTGATAACATGTTACTAAAATTACGTGCAGTCTTATAAAAGTTCGTAGGGAACAAAGAATATACAATAACACGCTAAGGAAACTGACCTCCCCCGCTCTCTCTATTGATCGGTGATATCACAACAACGCTCCTACTCCTGTCCTGAGCTTGTTTTAAGGTTTTAAGTCGCTACATACATACACCACCGGGGTATCTTTCTACACAACACAAGATGGCGTTGTTTGTGTCGCAATAAAGTAAAAATCTAGGACTTTTTCAAAACGTCTAGGAAATGTGGTTTGCTATTCCGCCATAGATGTCGCTACTGCTATATTACGAGATTTATAGGTAACCATAGACACCAGGATTCTTTTCTTTCAGTACCATAGATAATTGTCAAGAAATGTAGCCAGCTCTACTGCTTTTTTGGTTAAACTATCTTTATTCTGTTTTAAAAAAGACAAACATTTTGACATTTAAAACCTTAATTAAAGTTGCTTTGCGCTGATATTATTTGATTAAAAATGATCATGATGACTCTTAAGATACGTTTATGATAAATTTCAACCAAATTAACCCACTTTTCAAATTATTTTTGGAAAAGAATGGTTTACGGATGGCTTGATGTGACCAATTTATAAGATAAATTATTTCACTTTCAGCTTATCAGAATAAGTTGGCAACACTTATCATATGATCACTTTTTCACATGATCAAAACCCAATGGTCTCGTAATTTTCCTATGTTCACAGTACTTTGTGCTCGTAATCGTATCCAACTCTCTTCAGTTTCCACCGACTCGGGACTCCAGCTTTGATTTTAGTCCGTAACAAAGTTTTTGAAAATGGCGTTTAGCCGTTCTGTGTTCAGTGTTTTACTGTTATGTGTGGCGTGTAGGGCTTCCGTTCCAGTTTTCATATGGGGTGATTTAGTCTCGCCGACCTTGAAAGCCAACCCCCTTACTCTAACCACAACCCCTGCATTCAGTCAAATCCTGTCCGAGGAGTTAGCTAACGGTCAATTCACCGTCGTTTTTATCGAGAACAAGTTATCTAACGAAGATCTCTCTCTCAAAAGCGATGGCGAATCGTGCTACCCGTATCTCCACGCGAACGTGAAAAAATCCATCTACCTGCCGTCGGTGGAAAACCCCATTGAGGCTTTCTACCTACTAGAAGACGCTGAGAACGTGGACCGTTTGCTGCAAGATGATTTTAACATGGAGATCACTTCTACCTCTTCACCTCATTTCTTGTTTGTCAACCTTGATGATGAGAAAATTGGGGAGTCAAGAACGGAGTTGCTGCGTCGCCACAATGACTACATGCAGGAGACTATTGCCAAACTGCAGAAAGAGCATGAGAGGCTGGTAGCAATGTACACAGGCCGTAGGTCCGGCTACTCCAGGGTACGGCGTCAAATTGAAACTGCAGCTCAGCGTGCTAATGATCTGCAGTTAGATGGAGTCCGTCTGTATGCGAAGACCATCAGGTATGTTATTTGTAATGCGGTAAAAAGGGTTGTGCAAGGGGGCTAGAGCCGCCCCAGTTAAAAATGATAAAAAGTATGTGAGGCAAGCAGAATATTATAATAATAGATGGTGGCCAGTTTAAGTCATGATAAAAATTAATAAAACCAAGTGCCAAGTGCAAGTGGACTTGTGCACGAAGGGTTCCGTACCATAATCTATAAAAACGGCAAAAAAAAACATGTTTGTTGTATTATTTGCTAATTGTTTATTTTTATAGTGAGTACATGTAACTAACTAAATATTATGTGAATATTTAAAGTGTCTACCTGTTGCCGTTATCAATATTGAGCTAAAATGAGCAGAAAAATCACGTTTATTGTATGGGAGCCCCCTTAAATATTTATGTTTTTTCTGTTTTTAGGTATTTGTTGTTATAGCGACAACAGAAATACATCATCTGTGGAAATTTCAACTGTCTAACTATCATAGTACATGAGATACAGCCTGGTGACAGACGGACAGCGGAGTCTTGTTAATAGGGTCCCGTTTTACTACCTTTACTAAATCTCGCTCCAACCCACGCCGAACAAACTTTAACAAAAAGCAATATTATTATTTTCTTTCTTCGTTAGTGGCTCTGCATCTTGTCGACGCAATTATGCCAATGTCCGTGCTCAGTGTCATTAACCTCAATTAAAATTTATAGTAAAAGATTAATTTTACACAATAAAACTTCAACAAAACTACAAACAAGAAAATAGGTAGGTACACAAAAACAAAACATGGAGGTCTACAACCTAAGTGACACAAATTAGAGGCAAACAGTGTAGTCAATAAGACCCATTTTTGAAAAAGGTCTATATTCGGTTCTATTATTCTGATGAAATGAAATAAATTCACAAAAAGTGCGGGTAAGCACTATAACGAAAATATCTTATAACTCTAATGATAGACAAAAAAAAATACAAAATTTTATTCAATCGTTTTAAATTTACATTATCCAGTTGCTATCAAGTTGCACGACGAAAACGCTGGATGCAGTGAACGCCATATTGCTCTGTGGTCATGATGTCAGTTGGATGTGAGACCTGAACAAATGCTCTGAGGATGACAGTTGATACGTTTTAGTTTGCCTACACAGCCGTATGACATAACAACATTGCGCCTACAAAGGTTATTTGACTACATTAAAAATAAGTTCCTAATTGTTTTCATCCTAGTCAGTGACAACGTCACAAAGCGTAATCAGGTGATTTTTATTAAAAATGTGCCTAATTTAGGTAAAAAAACGGGATTAAAATTACACATTTTTTTAATAATTATAATGATCACGTGACCGAAAACGCTGTGTTTGGTTGGATTGCAAGTGACGTCACTACAGATTACAGTGACGATGAGTTCTTCTTGTTAGGTGTGGTATGGCGGGGTGACGTCATAGCTTGGAAAACGGGAGCCATGACAGAGATTATCGTTCTGGCGCGGCATTATTTTATTCAAACTTTAAAATTCGTTTTCATAACTAATACGACTGGCCTTGAAGAAATATTAATTACATTTTGCATTATTTTCATCAGATAATACGTTAGAATTATTTCCCAGTAGTAGTCAAGAAGCCCATTTCATGGTGTTTAAAAACAAATATTAAAACTGAAAACTTCGAATTAAATTTATTAAATATTTTATATATTTCCGAGTGCTTTTTTCCTAAGCTATCTCAATAATATATTTTTACATATTTTCTCTTATAGAGTATCCCCCCCCTATCAAGATTGACCCCTAATGACCCTTTCCTCCATGATTATGATGATTTCCACCAGGTGAGATTGTGGTCAAACAGACTTAAAAATTAGAAATAAAACCGGCCAAGTGCGAGTCGGACTCGCGCACGAAGGGTTCAAAATCAAAAATTCTTTATTTCCATAAATACAAAAATGTACACTTAGAAAAGGTCAAATTCTCCGTTCCGTACCATTATCTAGAAAAACTGCAAAAAATCACGTTTGTTGTATGGGAGCCCCCTTAAATATTTATTTTATTCTGTTTTTTAGTATTTGTTGTTATAGCGGCAATAGAAATACATCATCTGTGAAAATTTCAACTGTCTAACTATCACGGTTCATGAGATACAGTCTGGTGACAGACGGACAGCGAAGTCTTAGTAATAGGGTTCCGTTTTTACCCTTTGGGTACGGAACCCTAAAAAAGAAATATTAATTATTAATACTATTTTTTTATTTACCTATTTTCTCCGACGTTTTGACAGGGTCACACACTGTCGCGTCGTGGTCACGGGATGACTGTCATCTCGTTAAAAAACGCGGTAAATAACCGTTAAATAGTATTAATAATTATGTGTTCAGATCGCGTAAGCTTGAAAATATTTATTTTAATATTAATCTCCGTTTACTTTGGGACCCTATGATGCAGTTAACAGGATGGATATGATATGCATGTCCTTATGTTTTCAGGCTGGTTACCGGAGGCAACTCTGTCGTGCTGGAAGGCCTAAGCAGCTCCACCTCGGAGATCAACTCTACCACGCTGACCACGAAGACTACCCTCAACTTCAAC
The DNA here is from genome assembly GCA_947086465.1 of Eupithecia exiguata. Classification (NCBI taxonomy): domain Eukaryota; kingdom Metazoa; phylum Arthropoda; class Insecta; order Lepidoptera; family Geometridae; genus Eupithecia; species Eupithecia exiguata. Next base: position 5,165,333 of record OX352256.1, read on the forward strand.
GACAAAAGCATAGTGCTGAGCTTCAAAGGCACCACTGGCTACTGGTTCTTTGGTAAATAAAACACACATTTTAGGAATGAATGAATGAATGAATGAATGAACACTTTATTGTACAATAAAAATAAACACGAATAAATATTCTTATATCCAAAATAAACATAATACAGTACAAAAGGCGGCCTTATCGCTGAGAGCGATTTCTCCCAGGCAACCTTGGGATGGAAAAAAAAGATACAAGAAAAGTCGGAGTAGCGTAACTAAAGTCTATTCAGCCGAGCAAAAGAAATAACGTAAACAAACCATGAAAAGGTTCTTTAAACAATCTTTCAAGTCATGGACTACGAAATGACAGCATGATGATTACACTAAAAATACAAGGATAATCAGTTTTGTTGCCTTTATAACCCTACTAAATAATAATGGCCCGGATTAATATGTAACCTATTAAAAATTTCAAAATATGTAAATATAATATGGACCAAATTATTTTATTTTTTTATTTTATTTTATTTATTTGGGAAACAAAAAGCTTATGTTTAAGTAACAGTAGATTCATAGACTAGAACAAATTAGGCTAACAACAGTTTATCTAAAATATGGGGAAAATATATTAAAAATAAAACGGGCCAAGTGCGAATCGGACTCGCGCACGAAGGGTTCCGTACCATTATCTATAAAAACGGCAAAAAAATCACGTTTGTTGTATGGGAGCTCCTTAAATATTTATTTTATTCTGTTTTTTAGTATTTGTTGTTATAGCGGCAACAAAAATACATCATCTGTGAAAATTTCAATTGTTTATCTATTACGGTTCATGAGATACAGCCTGGTGACAGACAGACAGACTGACATCGAAGTCTTAGTAATAGGGTCCCGTTTTTACCCTTTGGGTACGGAACTCTAAAAAATACCTATCTGTATATTGTATTATGTATATCAGTTATTAGTACCCATAACACAAGCTCTGCTTAACTTGGGGCTAGATAATGCTGGGTCATTCCATTGTGACGGGTGGGACATTCTAACTCCTTTTTGCTCAAACTTCAAGTAATTTCTCAAAAACTACCAATGCTATCAGTTTCAAAATAATGTCATAACATAACCAGATAATAGCTTTATATGAAAACATATAAATGTAGTCCTGAATTACACAGTTGACTCAGTAAATTGACATTTACTAAGTGTGACGGGTGGGACACCCATGACACCCACCTATCTAAGTGGATGGCTTTGCTTCCCAAATTAAGACAAACCATCAACATTTTGTTAAGCAGCTTTCTCATATGTTGTAGCTAGAAAGATAAGGTCCCATTTTAAATTAAATTACCATTATTTTATTTGAAAATCATCGAAATAATGCCTCATACAGTTTGTGACGGGTGGGACAAGTAACAATTACGTGCGATTATTTCAAGTCTACGACATAAATCTCGCAAATAAAACACACACACCTGCTTAGACAAGCATATTATTATGCACCTGGATAGAAACACTCTAACAAAAGTTATAAAAACGAAAAAAAGTGGTTTTAAATTTTTTCGAAACTAATTGGAAAAAAATCTTCTGAGGTCAGTCCACATCGAAATATAACTGTAAACAAGTATTTCTCACGTGAATTTATCTATTTTCCCGACGTTTCAGCTGGTTTAGTCAGTCCATGACCACGTCTGAGCATAAATCTTCTGAATGGTCGAAAAAAATGGATACAAACGTGATAAATTCCCGTAAATCATAATATTATTACTAAAACTATATTTATGTGTCATAATCAAACCACTTTAACGCAGTAAATCACGAATTCATCAAGGCTTTTTTTGGTCCCACATGCCGTTGTGACGGGTGGGACACCGTTTGTAATCTCAATATTTCGTTAAGTATTTACTTGCGCAATGTTCCATGTAGCCAAAACCATTACACATAGCATAATTGTTACTTTTGCCAAACCGGAAGACAAAAGATGCTATATTTTTAGCTCAGGATAAAAAAGACTATGTTTTGCTGTGACGGGTGGGACACCCAATAAGCATTTTGTTGATGCTTTATAACTTCTCAACAAAATTACTCTCATATAATAACTTGCCGCTGTTTTAAACGCCTTGAATTGTATTTGTCTTAAGTCGAATCGCCTTTTACAGTAATACATTAGAAGGCAAAGAAAAGTATTACAAACATGAAGAAAAAATACCTTACCACAGGCAATCGCGCTACAGCTGTGTTCAAGATCAATCAAAACTACGAAAATCGCAAAAACATTTAAAAAATTGGTCTATTCCTATTGAATCAATTCATTGGCTTTGCTGTAATGACATATTCAAGTACAAATTATGTAATTTATTATTTTGACCTGGGGTGTCATCTTCGCTGGAATGACCCTGCTGTGTGAATTGTCCAGCATTATTTATTTATTTATTATTTTATTTGCATTATTTTCCAGAAACCGTAACGGTGAACCCTGGCACGGCCGAAGCCATCGACCTGTACCCCGACGTAGAGATCTACGCGCTCGATGGATTCTCGTACCGGTGCGCTCAGAATGTAACCTTCAGTTTCGGGAACTCCAGCGAGACTACTTCTGTGCACTTTGAAGACTTCAAGGTAAATTTTATACTACACCTGCTCGGAAAGTTGCTTATTCCTTTCTACTACCCCTGCTCAGAAAGTGGCTTATTCCTTTCTACTACCCCTGCTCAGAAAGTCGCTTTTTCCTTTCTACTACCCCTGCTCAGAAATTGGCTTATTCCTTTCTACTACCCCTGCTCAGAAAGTCGCTTTTTCCTTTCTACTACCCCTGCTCAGAAAGTGGCTTATTCCTTTCTACTACCCCTGCTCAGAAAGTCGCTTTTTCCTTTCTACTACCCCTGCTCAGAAATTGGCTTATTCCTTTCTACTACCCCTGCTCAGAAAGTGGCTTATTCACATAGAGGAAAAACACGCTGCTGTACAGCTGAAGGCATTGTCATTCAACTATTTTCTTGATTTCGTAGCCAAAAACGAATCTATGTGTGAGTTGACAAGCAAATATCTTCAGTGCTTTCACGCACACAAGCGCACGTTATGGTTATGGTGGAAATACTCCTGTATCCGCATTTGGACTCCGTTTGGTCCATTATGCGTTGTTTATGGTAGTATAGCCAGCCTAACTCCGTCCAGAAGCGCAGAATCTTCCTGGAGTCTTCACCAGAACACCCTGAACAAATGTCTGCACATTTGTCCCGAGGCGGGAACCCGCAACCTCCTGCGTCGCAGGCAGGCTTTCGCCCATCGCACCACAGAGGTCGTCGCAACTCGCAAATAACCATGTTAATGTTGCATAAACACAAAAATTAACTATCCAAATGTGATTAAATTTCAGATCCAAGCCCAATTCGAGCACAACAACGAGTCAGACCCAATAACCTTCGGAGATCCTTTCCATTGTGTCGGGTTCTTCTCCGCACCAATCTGGGCCGGTATCTTCGTGGTATTCATCCTTCTTTCGATAACCTTCTACGGTATCATGATGATGATGGATATGAAAACCATGGACAGGTTCGATGATCCTAAAGGGAAGACTATTAACATTATAGCTCAGGACTAGAAGTCATAAAGCCTTAGGTTCTAATTAACTTTCTGTTGGTTACTCGATGTGCCTAAAGGCCGATCCGCACATAACAGTGCCGGCACGTGCCGATCAGTAACGTATCCATCAGTGTCAGTGAAAAATAATATTGTAGCATACATTTTGTATGACGCTATTCGTACTCGTCAGTGATAGTGACGTTCAGTGATGTCAGTGCTGCGCCGACGCTCGCCGTGATCCGACGTGAATTTCTAGCGGACAATATTTTGCCTGACACTGTCGCAGTATTTCAAGATGGACGAAAAAAAGTTGAATTGAGTTAACGTGAAACTGCTGCAAACTCACTGTACGGGTACTGACATCTATGAATAGCACTTCACGGAACTGTACGGTACGGAACTGTCGTGTGCGGATCGGCATTCAATGAGGGCTATTCAATGCGACCTAAAAAAAAGTGGTTGCCATAGACTAAAATAGATGGCGCTGTATGAAACTCAAGTGTCAAAAATCGAATGGAAACGGTGGAAAAATTATTTCGTTGTTTATCTTATGACATTAAGACTTGATTTTTGTGCAGCGCCATCTAGTGTCAAAATAAAAAGCGTGATTGTTTCCGCCACTAGCGGGTGGTGTTTGGTGTTTGTTGACAACAAATTTAGTTGCGCAACTAAGCTGATACCAGATGAGTAACTCACCATATTACAGAACAATTTTGCTGGTGGCGCCACCATGGTTTCCTCATGAGATGGGCTCATAAACATAGAGTAATAATCAAGAAGTGAATTATGAACGTAAGTCGTTAAATCAAAGAAATTATGTTATAAGTTATTAACAAATAAAGTGTAAGCGTAACTTATTAACTAAGCTATAAAAATTAATCACTTACACAAAGTTATAAAATGTCATTAATTAATAGATAGATGCATAAATTCACTGTTGGGTACAAGGCAAGCTCAAATAATATTAATATAATATTACATTATGCTATGTGTACATATAATATGACATTATAATATTTATAGATATAATATTTCCCTATGTAGAGTATATAACAAAATGGTGCCTGACACAATGGCCTTACAAAATATATGCTTAACATTTTATAGAATTTTTTTCGGCTGTCTCTTTCTAGCACTTATTAATCCAGCATGTGTAACAGAGATAGATAGACTTATGATAGGGTTTTGCTTGAAAATGTATGCTAAAAATCTGCCTAAAAAGTTTAATTGTATAATAAAGGTAGCAAAATGTATGTATTTAATAGGATGAAAATGTAGTTGTAATTTCTAAATATTGTGCCTCGATGAAACATTTACTGTGTTCCTAAGGCTTTTAGAAGAATAGCTTAAGGGCTTAGCACTATTAAAGTTAACGATGTATCTGTACTTTAAAAGTATAAAAGTTAAATTGGCTCCGTCTGTCCGTTACATTGTCACGGCTGGACGGACCGGTGGGAGCGAACCTCTTAACTCCCATACAAACGTACTTTCCGATTCATTTGGAAACTACGTCCCCGATTTTAATGAAATTTTGTATACATAATCGGATATTAGAAATGTTTGCACAGTTTTTTATCCAACAGCGGTACATTTATCTATATATATTATATATTTATCTATCTATGTAATGTATTGTATTAAATAACTTATGTATTTAAATAACTTATATTAAGAACAAGCATGTATATAACAAAAAAAAAAAAAAAAATGAAAGAAAAGAAAAGAAAAGAAAAAAAAATGATAAAAAAAGATGAAAAAAAAAAAAAAAAAAAGAATAGAAAAAAAAAAACCTAAATATGAACACGAACAGTTGCGAAATTGCACTGATCGCTTAATTGTATTAAAGTAAACAGCCGATTATGCAAAATGTTAGCCTAAAAATGTCTCCGATCCATATCGGAGGAAAAAAGGCGGAACAAACAAAAAAAAAAAAAAATGTATTGTATTATGTTTATCAGTTATCTAGTACCCATAACACAAGCTCTGCTTAGCTTGGGGCTAGATAATGCTGTGTGAATTGTCCAGCATTATTATTTATTTATTTTATATAAAACAGTATAAAAGTTGTGTTAAAATAAGCCAATTAAAATTTTCGTTTTTTCAAAAACCGAAATGTATTGTATTATGTATATCAGTTATCTAGTACCCATAACACAAGCTCTGCTTAGCTTGAGGCTAGATAATGCTGTGTAAATTGTCTAGCATTATTTATTTATTTATTAAAATCATTAAAATAGCGAATGTAATAAAATCACTTGAAAATTAATTGAAATGAATTTTTGCTCTAATGATGATTATGTATTTTAAAAACTAAAACGGTAGAAACATAGATAGATAGATAATGCTTTATTGCACACATAACTTAAAATTAACAGACAAAGATAAAATGGAGTAAACAAGAAAGAAAAATGTGACAATTGGCGGTCTTATCGCGCAGGAGCGATCTCTACCAGACAACCGTGGATGGATAGGATCGTTGGATTGAACGGGGATCTGTGTGCATTAGTAAGTAGCTAATATAAAAAAACATAGCTATTTCTTATCCGATTGTGAATGAAAAATTTCATTGCATTATAGGGCGTAGTTTCCAAATTAATTTGAAAGTATGTTTGTATGGGAGGTTCGCAGCCAACTTGATAAAAATTGGCAGGAAGGTAAACAATATTCTAGGGACGTACATAGGCTACTTAAAAATCGCGTGCGCAGCCGCTACAGCAGCAAGTAATATATGTGTTCACTGTTAAATTAAATTAACAATAAAAAGATAAAAAAATATTAAATTGGTAACTGCTTCGTAAGGTTTATTGTCATAATAAACCCCAAACCAAGCCCTCCCCACCAGTTGGGATTGTGACAATTTTCAAAAAACTTTTGGCGTTTTTCCCCACCTACACTTTTAATCCTGCTTGGTTGGGATTATGACAGTAAATATAATTTAGGTTTATTTTATATTATCACTCCACACTAAAATAAAACGAATAAACTTTAATTTAAATCAAATTTTAATAAGATTTTAACCATGACATGGACAAACAGTTTAATGTCTGTTACTTTTACAAAGAAAAAGTAATAGGTAATAGATAGATTAAATAAATACACAAGTCTGAATATGAAGACAACGACAGCTTGAAAAGCATAGATATACTGAAAAAGATTCTAAAAAAAATCCCTCCATTTTAGTGCCAATAAGTTTCAAAATGTAATGAACAAAATATGAAAAAACGTGAAGTTAAAAAACATTCGATAAATAAAATATATCTTATAACTTTATTTATTTACTAAAACTTTGATAGCGAGCTTTAGTTTTAAGTAAATATTTTTTGTATTAGTGTATTTCATAAGCATACCGCTTCTTTTTCTTTCTGTTATTCGTATTTTTTTCTAATGTTATTTTTGTTTCCAAGTATTAAAACAGTGATTGCAAAATTTATTGTATTATTTTTCACCAAGTGACGATATTATCACATGTGGTAATAGTCAATACTTGCGATAGTAACGCCCAAATCGCGACCTAAAAATAATGCAGTTTATATAGAAAGAACATGAAGCCCAATGGACTGGAGCTATAATATATACCTAATCATTGCAAGGTATATTATGATATATTTTCTATAGTAATCGGCGAGTGGCCACAGACGTAGCTATAACGTACCTACCTTTATTTTTATTTAGTATTTATATATAGTTATGTAGTAAAACACCTTAATACGTACGAATCCCTGGAAGTTAGAGCAATTTGGGAGAAAACGACATAAAGAAATAAAAAGTGGTTGATTATACCTAGTTACCGCAATGCTTTAAAACGAAAGTTTTCAATCAGTGCGTCCTACCCGTCATGACCTACGGAGCTGAGACGTGGACACTCACGGTAGGGCTTGTCCACCAGTTTAAAGTCTCCCAGCGAGCTATGGAGAGAGCTATGCTCGGAGTTTCTCAGAAGGATAGAATTCGTAACGAATACATCCGACAGAGAACGAGGGTTATCGACATAGCTCAGAGGATTAGCAAGCTGAAGTGGCAGTGGGCTGGCCATATCTCGCGAAGAACTGACAACCGCTGGGTTAAACGTGTTCTTGAGTGGAGACCGCGACTCGGCAAACGTAGTGTAGGACGCCCTCCGACCAGGTGGGATGATGATTTGCGAAAGACTGCTGGCAGATGCTGGATGCGTCAAGCTGAAGACAGGGTGCTATGGCGCTCATTAGGGGAGGCCTAAGGCCAACAGTGGACTACTTTAGGCTGATGATGAATATAGTTAAGCACTGTGTTCGTTATCAGGCCATAAGACTCTACAATAGGCTTCCAGCTTCCTTCAAAACTATTTATTGTCCAGTAAAATTTGGAAGATATCTGAAGCAGTTCTTACTTAAGGCTCGATGGTTATGGGCATAGAGTACTAGCTTTGGTACTAGCCACAATGGTTGTGGGCTTGATTCATTGATCTAAAGGATCTCTTTTTTCATTGGCTTGATTCATTGAAAGAAAATGGTCAAAAATTAACACCTCTGCTCGTTTATGACCGAAACCTCCTTCAAGTCGTAGCCACGCCCACAAACCATACAATCGGAGCCAATAAATTTTCACTGCGCCATTTATTTATGTAAACCAAAGGGGATTTCTTTTTTCATTGTTCACTTTAATATTTTGAATTTCGCGCGAATCTTTGTCAGATTTCATGTCGTCTCGGTTAAGAAGTCTCATAATACCCCCCGGTAGCAGTAGAATGAAAACCGGAAATTTTCCGACATACTGATACGACGACGACGGTACCTACCTATTTCAGACATTTCCGAACAGAAAGATTTGTAGGTACATTCCGTCAACGTTCCGTCAGCTGTCAAATCAATACTGTTACCAACTCGCTACCATTAATGATAAATACAGCGCATGTCCATCCTCATTTGATAATATCACCAACACAACACACACGCCTATTCAGTGGCGGATCATCCCCAAGGCAAAGTAGGCATGTGCCTAGGGGCGCGAGGTTACAAGGGGCGCGAGCGCGGAAAATTTTACACTAGTAAATAATTAATTATGTAAGGTAATACCTAAGTATAAAATTAATTATATGAGTGAGCAGGTATCCGCCTACTTACAAAATATAAATGATTATTTAATTCTGTCGAAACTTTTTATTTTTGTTCTAAGTGTAGAAAAAATAGTTTAAAAAGAAGGGACTTAGCAAAAATCAGATGGTTAGTATGATGATAATGGTTGACGAGCGTCAGAGGCGGCTTTAGCGGCGCACACGGGCGCAGGACTATAGGGGGCGCCATGCAATGCACCCCGGTGGCAGCCGTAGGTCTCCTAACCCCGACCATGCGCCCTTGTTATACCCGACGCCACCGCCGCACCGCCGGCATGCCGATGCCATAGATTCGCGAGATTTTGAAAGGCACGTGTTTTAATGCCGCATCTTTATCTTTTACTGTTTATCTGCGCCGATCCTAGGGTAAAGCGAGCGGTGCCCAAGTATCCATAACGCGAATTCCTTATTGAAACAATCTGTTTCGAGCGAAAAGTAATGGTTTGATGGGTCCATATGGTGACTTCTGTGCGAGGAGTGAACTGCGCAGCTGGGCGTGGTACGTGCGTGCGTACAACATCGATTGCCACAATCGATTTTTTTTTACGGCTCGCTCCGCTCGCCGTTGTTTTCTATCTGTTGTAGTCTATGGCTTTGAAAATGTTCTGTCAAACCACTGGAAAGTCTCGAACCTTTTTGCTAGTTCGCTCCGTTGTTGGCGTAATTTCTATTGTTTTTGCTTCCATAATTTTCTAAAGAATTTGGGAATCATTTTATAACCGATAGCCACAAAAGTTTTGCGTTTCACCGTTTACATACCTATCTTATTTAATCTTGAAAAATCACAAAAAATTCGCGGCTCGCTCCGCTCGCCGTTATCTTTCTTTCCCTGCCTTTCTAGCTAACCCCGCCAAACTCGCATGGTTTTGGCTCTAACTTTGACAATTGACAACCTCCTCTATCATGCTAACCAAAAGCATGAAACTAATTGCGGCTCGCTTCGCGCGCCATTACTTCTACTTTTTTACCTGCCTTAAATACTTTTTTGTCAACCATTGAGGAACTTTGTCGTTGTTATGTAACTAACACCACCCCCAATACAGAGCTTTGCCGCGGCTCCTTCACAGAGGGGCGCCAATGAGGTGTTTGCCTAGGGCGCTGTTGACAATTAATCCGCCTCTGCGCCTATTATTACATATTTCGGAATTATTAGTTACTGAAATTGAACCAGTTCATTGTTTTTCAAGGGCGCGTATATTGCGAACTAAATTGGAATTGCGTTTACTGTAATGTCATTAATTTATTTGACAATCTAATAACAACGGTACCAGCAGAGCTGGCAGCACTTGCAACAAAGCTGTTTTTAATGCCGTTTCGTTTACTTCACTTCACGTTTACTTTCGCGAAGTTTTACGTAAATAAAGTACATAAAACGTCTACAAATTGCGTTATACGGTTTCTTGTGTAAATTAATTGTATTTGCATCCTTAAGCTGTATGTATTTTACTTTATATGTCATGGAAAAGTGGAGCTGCAGTAGGTGTTTCCACGAGCTTCCGAGCCTTCAGTAACCATCTTGGTGTGCACCGCTAGATATAATGATCCTACCATTACCTTAGACCAGCGATCCGCCCTGATTTGTCACAGGTTTGTTTACTATTTTTATAGCTTCTAATAATCCTGTAGAAAGAAAAAAACTTCATTTAAACATAGTACCAGCTACCTAGTCAAAGTACATAATATACCTAGCTATCCATTATTTTAAACTAGCTGCCGTCCGCGTTTTTCCGGGAGAAAAAAATTGTATATGTTATTCAAGGGTACAAACATACCTTTCTATCCGTCTTTCTATTCCGTATATATAGGTAAGTTCTTTGAATTCACCACATAACATGTAATACATTTTTATCCCAGTATAATGGAGGGAATAACTAGTTCTAATATAATAATTCTTAGAAAAGACTTGGTTTAATGTGTGCCAAAAATATGTTTTCTGTGTTTGACAATAAAACAAAAAAAAAGTATTTAAATTTTTTTTTTTTAGTTTGACGTTGTGCTTATTTTATGGACTGTGTATGTATAATGTATGACATGCTTTGTCTGTAATAAATGTAGGGTTTGATTCCTCTATGAGACTTTTCTGTCCCGTTTTCTGTCTGGACTCCTCTGTGGCTGTGCAGTGTACCACATCATGTTCCACAGTCTGTCTGTGTCTCTGTCTGTGGCTCCCGTCTTGAAAAGATGATGGCTAACCTCGCAGTGGCCTGTGATGATGCCCACCATTGTTCTTAGGTCCTCACGGCTCATCTTGAGCATTGTGTTTGTTGTTTTCCTACCTTTGAAAGGGAATATTGATATAGTGTGTTTGCAGTCTGTTCGACGCTGCCATAAACGGTGTAAATACTTAGGCCCTTATTCATATAGTTGCTTAGCAGCTGTTTCCAGTTAGCAGATCACTGAAGGGCCAAAGATATTTGAAGTCTGTGTTCATTTTATTTAACCCACTCTTCTAAGAACAGAATTGGGTGCTTTGTCTATATGATAAAATAAAACGTCAAGTGCGAGTCGCACTCGCGCAACGAGGGTTCCGTAATTAAACACTATTTATATATTAAATTCATTTCAATTTATTTATTTAATTAGAACGGTCCTACAGAACCACTTACACTAACTAATTTTAAGTAATATTATACAAAGATTAGAGAATAATATTTTTACTTTTTACAATAAAATGAGAATTAAGTGTAAATTAATAAAATTACAAATTTCAAGTAAATACACATGCAATAGCAGAGATTACAATAACAATAAATGATGTCAAATAACAAATAAGAAAAAATAAATTACAAAATTAAATATATATTTTTAAGACCTTGTTTCTTGCCAAATATCATATTCTAGCTCAACTGGAAGAGGTTACCCTATAGGTTTTGATCCACGGCGAGAAAAAATTAAAAAAAGAAAAAAAAAAGATTTTGTTTTGATTAGACTACCTACAATATTACACTTTTCGGGTTTTTCCCTTTACTTGCTATAAGATCTGGCTTCTTGCCAAATCTCACGATTCCAGGTCAATGGGAAGTACCTTATAGGTTTTTGGTCCATGGCGAGATTCGAGCATAATTTTTTCTGTTAATAAACTACAAATTTACGGTTTTCGGATTTTTCCCTTTACTTGTGCTATAAAACCTTGCTTCTAGCCAAATAAATAATGCTGGACAATTCACACAGCATTATCTAGCCACAAGCTAAGCAGAGCTTGTGTTATGGGTACTAGATAACTGATATAGGTAGGTACATAATATAATACAATACATAGATAGATATTTTTTTATTGTACATAGAAAACGACCAGAACACTGAACAAATGTCTGCAAATCATACACACATTTGTCCCGGGGCGGGAATCGAACCCGCAACCTCCTCCATCGCAGGCAGATCGCCCGCGGCTCGGCACGCGTTGTTTCTAAAGTTTTTTTATTTCTAACCCACGGGACTTGTTCTATGGGATAAAAAGTAGCATATATTTGATTCCAGCCTTAAAATTAGAACTACATCTTTGCAAAATTTCAGACCGATCCGTTCAGTACTTACTTTTGGTGTGAAGATGTAACAAACAAACTATCCAAACTTAAGTGTAATGCAAATGTTTGAATGGATGTTAGTTACTTCTACACACCAATACTACTGAACAGATTGAGCTAAAATTTTGCATACAGTTCAGTACTTACTTTTGGTGTGAAGATGTAACAAACAAACTATCCAAACTTAAGTGTAATGCAAATGTTTGAATGGATGTTAGTTACTTCTACACACCAATACTACTGAACAGATTGAGCTAAAATTTTGCATACATCTAATCCTGGAATGAAACATAGGCTAATCTTAAAAAAAACACTAATTTTATTTTTTCAGCTGCTGTAAAAACATTTCATTTGTTGCAGATCCACGAAAACGAACAGAAGACTCCAGAATACTGATTGATGGTTAAAATATCAGCAAATTCTGAAAATGGCGCATAGATCTTGGAAGATAAAGAAGATGGAGGTAATCTCTTTCAGTGCCTACTTACCTTAAATAGGCTATTTGACTACATTAAAAATAAGTCCCAAATTGATTTCATCCTAGTCAGTGACAACACGTAACAAAGCGTAATCATGTGATTTTTATTAAATATATGCCTATTTTAGGTAAAAAACGGGATTAAAATTACACATTTTTTCTCTCTCTCTCTCTCTCTATCTCGTGACCGAAAACGCTCTGTGTTTGGTTGGATCGCTGGTGGCGTCACACTATCACAGATTACAGTGTCAATGAGTTCTTCTTGTTAGGTGTGGTGTGGCGTGTGACGTCGTTGCTCAGAGCACGGGAGCAAAAAAAAATTCAAAATTCAATAACTTTATTTCTTTAGGCTTACAAAATAAGCACTTAGACAAGTCAAATTTTATACATAAGCCATGACAGAGATTATCGTTTTGAGAGTCATTATTTTATTCAAACTTTAAAATTAGTAGTTTTTATAACTCATACGACTGGCCTTGAAGAAATATTAATTACACTTTGCATTCTTTTTATCAGACAAAACGTTAGAATTATTTCCCAGTAGTAGTCAAGTAGCCTATTATGAACACCCTGAACAAATATCTGCATGTACAAACATTAGTCCCAAGGCGGGAATCGAACCGACAACCTCCTGCGTCGCAGGCGGACCTTCGCCCACCACGCCGCCGCAGAGGTTGTCGAAAATGGCAATCACTATAGCCTCTTATTCTTCAAATGATAGCTGACATAGTCAAAGTCAATAACTAGGCTTACAAAATAGGCACCAAGCTCAAGTCAAATTTTATACTTTAAACAGCTTTATATTAAAGTAATTATTGTCAAATAAGAAATAAGGTTTTTTGAGAAATTAATAAATCCCAAAAATTTACGATCTCGACGGGATTCGAACCCGCACCTTCCCCTTCAGCGCAGGGTTGCTCTTTTTCCAACTAAGCTACGTGATCTTATCTCGCCGAGGTGTAAATCTTTGGGAGTTCTTTCGGCACTTACGCCGTCAGCGCCGCCTACAGAGGAAACAATGAAGTTATCCAATTCTGCTCAAAGACCAAATTTACATTTAGTTCGTTTGACGAGAGGTTTTGCCGTTGCTTGATTCTAAGGTCTAAACCTTAGAATTAAGGTTTTTTGATTATATTCCCTTCAATATTTTTCCACTAGTAAGAGGGAGAAGTGAAAAAGAAACAAGTAATAAAATCAAATTTCATCAATTACAGGCTTCCCGTGAATCCCTGGTTCTAAAACTGGGAGCAGTTCATGACCTCTCCGTCTCATCCCTCCCCAAGAAGAAGAGAGAACAGCTTATATTTTTCAAGCATGAAGAAAATGAAGATGTAAGACTTCAAAGTGAAGATGAAGAACTTGAAAATGAGGAAGATGACAGCCAGAATGATGTAGATGACAGCCAGAATGATGAAGATGACAGCCAGAATGATGAAGATGAAAGAATTGAAACAGAAAACAGACAACAGAGTGTTATAGTGAAAATAGAAAGAGATCCCTTAAGCGAGGAGGAAATGGATGATGATGAAACAGAACATTTAGAAATCAGCCCTGTTATAGATCATACAACTGAGTTCTACTGTTGTGATGTTTGTGAGAAGCAATTTGATTCTAGAAACAAACTCGTCCGGCATATAATGCATGTGCATAGAGGAAAACCCTTCTCTTGTACACTATGTCCTAGATCATACACACAGAGAGATAATCTCTTAAGACATATGAAATCACACACAGGGGAAGCTCCTATGTACTCTTGCAAACTATGCAGCAAAACTTTCACACAAAAGGTTAATCTACAAAGGCATGAAAAAAGCCACTCCGGTGAAAAACCATTTGATTGCCCGCAGTGCGATGCAAAGTTTATGAGAAAATGCTATCTTCAAGGACATATGAGAGTTCATAGCGGTGAAAAGCCATACACATGTCATGAATGTCAAAAGTCATTCACATCGACCAGCAATTTGGTTCAGCACATGAAAGTTCACAGTGGAGAAAAGCCATATAGCTGCTACGAATGCAGTAAAAGTTTTGCTTCGAACAGTAACTTAAGACAACATACAAGGATCCACACGGGTGAGAAACCTTTCACATGTAGTTTGTGCCCGAAGGCGTTTACAACAAGCAGTAATTTGTTACAGCATAATAAGATACACACAGGTGAGAAACCTCACGCTTGTTACGCTTGTAACAAAGCGTTTACAACCAGTAGCAACTTGCTACAACACACAAAGGTCCACACCGGTGAGAAGCCATTTTCTTGCACCGAGTGTACTAAGAAATTTACAACTAGTAGTAATTTGTTACAACATATGAGAACACACACTGGTGAAAAGCCACATATGTGTTATTTATGTAAAAAGACATTTACTACCAGTAGTAATTTACTACAGCATGCTAGAAGTCACACCGGAGAAAGACCACATGCTTGCGACAGATGTCCTAAAACTTTCTCTCAGAAGGGCAGCTTGTTAAAACATATAAAAACTCATACGGACTCCGATATTCCAACAGAATTAAACCTTAACTCCTTAGAACCTAACCGATCTATTCTACCACATTTAAAAGTAACCTCGGAACCGAATATGGCAATACCCGAACCATTAAAACATAATTCGGTCTACACGTTATTCACAGAACCAGGTAACTCACCTTTCGAAGATGAAAACCTCTGTTCGATTACAGAGAAAATTGTAGAGGCTAACCGACGTATTCAAAACATGGTTGCTGTATCGAACCGTCATCTGAACTCTGTAGAACACAAAATGAACCTGAACCAAACCGGCATGGGTGAACCGAACCAAACCAGCTCGGGGGAACCGAACCGGTTAATGCCGTCCGGTTCGGTTATAGCTGAACCATTACCGCAGCTGTCGTCGCATTCTATGGCAAGAACTGCTTACGAAATGAACGGTCATTATCAAGTAAGAGGTCCGCGTTGGATGTTATAGAGCTTTCTATAGCTTGAAAGCAGGCATTCATCATCATCATCAGCCTATATCAGTCCACTGCTGGACATAGGCCTCCCCCAATGAGCGCCATAGCGCCCTGTCTTCAGCTTGCCGCATCCAGCATCTACCAGCATCTACCAGTCTTTCGCAAATCGTCATCCCACCTGGTCGGAGGGCGTCCTACACTACGTTTGCCGAGTCGCGGTCTCCACTGAAGAACACGTTTACCCCAGCGGTTGTCGGTTCTTCTCGCGATATGGCCAGCCCACTGCCACTTCAGCTTGCTAATCCTTTGAGCTATGTCGGCAACCTTGGTGAAAGCAGGCATTATCAACCTATAATAGTCCACGGCTGGACATAGGGCTAGCCTAAAAGCGTAAGCAGGTATGTCGATTAAAAATATATCTAAATGTTATAAGTTTAGGCCCATATTTGTTCTGCGGCGGTGGTGTTGGACGTGTGAGCGACAACCATTATTCATAACATGATCTGTTATCTTTAACCCGCCACTGGTGACGTGAATTTGACTTACATCTTTGGTGACGCCGCCGGTCCGTCGGACCGGATTTTTCAACTGAAAATTTTCCTTAAAAGCAATACTTAATGCTACTTTTACTTGGTCAAATCTTAAAAAGATGTTTTTTAACAATCAAACTAAGATAATATGATGTCAAATAGATGAGTATTATCGCGCTCACAAGTGTTCCGAATTACCGTGAGCACTACAAAGATGTCCTGTGGGACGTCATTTTGCGACATCAGCGACCATGCTACAAACCGACATCACTGAGCGCCTCTCTCAAAAATGTCATTTAGTTTTATTGATGACTGATGACGTCAAATGGGACGTTCGTTGTCGCGCTCACGGTAATTTGGACCGCATTTGAACGCCATGATAATTATAGTTTTTTTTCCGATATTGTAATGATTTTGACAGCGACTCGTGAGCGCACTCATGAGTGTTCCGAATTATTGATAGCACTCAACTACCAATACCGTGATATCTAATTTAGAACGCAAAATATCGTTATAATCGCCATCAGCGCTTTAATCGTATTTCTGAATGCACCTTCGGTCTCATAGACATAAACGTCACAGTGGCGGGTTAAAAAATTTGCTGTAATAGCAGTTTAATCGGGGCTCAGTTAGTAACAGTTGTTTTAAAATAATAATAATGAATATGAAAATTAACAGTGAAGGCCAGCACAGGTACCTATTGTGGTATGAAAAAATCATGAAAGCGAACTTCAAATTTTAGATTGTTATTATGTAATTGTTAAATCAAATTAATATAAATTTATCTGTTTAATTACTGCCATAGTTAGATCACTCTAAGTAAATGAAATCTGCCTTTCTCAACCAGCCTAGTAGGTAGTGAAATAATAATTGCAGAGATAAAGATCGGGATTGAAATGCTTGGATTTTATTTGATCAACTTCTTATTTTTTGGCTCGCTGTGCCAGTGCTTACATACTCTAACAGTGTCCATGTCATGAACTATAGTAAAGAGAGAGAGAATACATAGAATGTTTTTTTTAAAGAAAACAAACAGGTTTTTTAAATCAAATATGATCCAAGCGGGACAGCATCAAAGAGGCTGTCATTTTCAATCCCATTATGTACAGGGTGTAACAAAAATGAACGATCAAAATTTCAGGGGGTTGAGTTTTGAACACAGAACACGGGAAAAATAAAATCTCGACTTAGTTTGCGAATAAAAAAATAATAACAAAATTATCACTAGACTAGGCAATAACTGATACAATGTGCTTCATTGTCATAGAACCGAGGAAAAATGCATTTGTACCACCTACGCGGTAGGTCCTACCGCATCTAAGGCTCGTCGCCCGCTCCGATGACAATAAGCACGTGCATCAGTCTAGTGGTAATTTCATTTTTATTTATATTTTAAAAACTAAAAGTCGGGTTGGTTTTTTTATATTTTTCCGTGTTCTGTGATCGAAGCTGAACCTCTTACGGTGAGTACGAACATCTAAGCCCCCATACTAACGTACTTTCCGATTCATTTGGAAACTACGTCCCCGATTTTAATGAAATTTTGCATACATAATCGGATAAGATATAGTTATTGTAGCACCGTTTTAGTTTTACAAAAAAACAAAATCACCAATAAATAACAGTGAAAGTAATAAAATCTTTATAGTTCATAGTATATTCTTCTCGTTAGTAGTATTCTTTATGAATTATTATGAATTTGAAAAACTAAAACAGTATAAACGTAGCTCATCATATTTCTTATCCGATGTATGCAAAATTTCATTGCAATAAAGGGTGTGATTTCCAAATGAATCGGAATGTACGTTTGTATGGGAGCCTAGAGGTTCGCACCAACCTTAAAGTTTGGTGCTTCATTTTTGGTACACCCTGTATGTATTGTATATCTACGCGACTTAAGTAATGTAATTATAGATTTATAAAATAACATGAGGTTACGTTTTGTAAATGTATATTAGATGAATTGTAGAATAAATAAACTAATATTTTTTAATAAATAAGTAAACGAAGTTATGGACAGCAATTGCTAATATTCAGTCTATTTGACGACCGACCTCTGTGGCTCAGCGGGTGAAGGTCCGCCTGCGACGTTGAGGTTGCGGGTTCGATTACCACCTCGGGACAAAGCTTGTACGGCTTCCAGATATTTGTTTCGAGTGTTCTAAGTGTTTTCCGTGTATCATAAAATATCTATGTATTGTACCTAGGTACTAATTATATCTGTTATCTAGTACCCATAACACAAGCTCTGCTTAGCTTGGGGCTAGATAATGCTGTGTGAATTGTCCAGAATTATTTATTATTAAATTTGAAATACAGGTGCTCTGACAGAAACTAAAATTAATCATGAAATTCCTATATTGTTTATTACGCACTTAGTTATTGTCTGAATAATTATTTATTTGTTTGTATATTTCACCGGTAATTCGAGAAGATGGAAGTAAACTTTAGTTTACCCGGGTTTACTTGTTATAAAACTAGGCGATAGGCTTAAAATTATGTATTTACCGAATTATAACTGAACCATATACATATTTCAAACCACGTATATTAAATTTTTAATTTTCATCGAGATAAATTATTATTTTAATAAAATGTAACTGCAAAATACAGCAATCCGCCATGACATGTTGAACACCAATCAGAGAATACTGAGACGTGACGTCATGCAGTCACAATTTGTCGCCGTCACCTACTTTATCATTATTCCGTTCAACAAAGGAAATTTCAAAAACCCATCGCACAGTTTGTGATACCTATTATAAGTTTTTTAAATGCCTCTGTAATAGTTTTAATCTATTTAGTTTAGGCAGAGAATCGAAAGTAGATTTTGGTGACCACCAAGGGCAACTTCGATTCACTGCCTAAACTAAATAGAATCAAACTATAATAGGTATCACAAACTGTGCGATGGATTTTTGAAATTTTCTTCGTTAAACAGAATAATAAAATAAAGTAGGTGGCGACGACGCGGCGCTTGTTTAGGTCTGGTATGCGCCTTAAATATTGCATTCATAGATAGGCTATTTGACTACATTAAAAATAAGTTCCAAATTGTTTTCATCCTAGTCAGTGACAACGTAACAAAGCGTAATCAGGTGATTTTTATTAAAAATATGCCTTTTTTTAGGTAAAAAGACGGGATTAAAATTACACTTTTTTTGATATATAATCACGTGACCGAAAACGCTCTGCGTTTGGTTGGAGCGCTGGTGACGTCACACTATTACAGATTACAGTGTCAATGAGTTCTTCTTGTTATGTGTGGTGTGGCGTGTGACGTCATTGCTCAGAGCACGGGAGCCATGACAGATTTTATCGTTTTGGCGCGGCATTATTTTATTCAAACTTATAAATTAGTTTTTATAACTAATACGACTGGCCTTGAAGAAATATTAATTACATTTAGCATTATTTTTATCAGACAATACGTTAGTATTATTTCTCAGTAGTAGTCAAGTAGCCTATTGGGGATGTATTCACTTACCTGGCAATTATTAAATTATATTGAATGTCCAGTAGGTAGTTAATTGTTTTTGTATAATGCGATGTTAATGAGTTTAAGAATTGTCTAGTATTACCTTCTTGTATTTAAGGTAGTTATGAAATAAAACTATTACGCAGTGAAATCATGAAATTTTATTGTTTCACAAAGATTTCGAATGAAATTTTTAACCGACAAAAAAACATGAGATCCGTAGTATAATGCCGGGTACAGACCAAGCGAATAAAGGCGAACGAAGGCTAACCACCGAACGCGATTGAACCAGTGTGGACGTCGTCATGGCGAAAGCAAGCGAGCCCAAATGAGGGCCTTCGTTCGCCTTCGGCTGTGCCACAAAGTACTGTGAACATAGGAAAGGCTGTGCTCCGCCGACTGTTTCACATGTGTTCGTGTGGTGTGGATACAACAGCGAAAGCGAGTGAACGTTCGTCATCGAGCGTCGAATCCCACTCGTTAGCCTTCGCTCGCTTTTGTTCGCTTGGTCTGTACCCGGCATAAGAGGTATCCTTTTCTTCTTACACGTGTTTGACATGTAGATAGATGTAGATAGGTAGACAATTCTTTGTTGTACCACACAGACACAGAAAACAGTACAGAAATAAAATCTACGAGAAGTACAAAGGCGGCCTTATCGCTATGAGCGATCTCTTCCAGGCGACCTTGGGATGGACTGGACATGTAATAATAAAAAAAGAGGGTGGCACTTGATAAAAAATGTATGTATGTATGTAGTTAGGTACCTACATAGGGTTGTCACCAATATTAAAAATGACATATCTTACCTACCTTTTTTGTTTTCTTCATTCTACAACAAAATTCCTAGTGAGTTGCAAAATCTATCAATAAATAAATTCAAACAAATTGTCAAAACCTTTCTGTGCAAAAAGGCTTACTACAAAATATCAGATTATTTAGAAGATAAAAAGCTTGGGACGGGTTTTGCTCCAACTCGAAAAATAACAACTAACAGGCTATTCTAAGTGTACATTTTTGTATTTATGGAATTTTTGATTTTGTACTCCTTTATCGGCACCGAGACTCGGGCTGGTCCATTGTACGTGGTTTCTTTCTGCTGGCGCAGCCAGCCTAACTCCGTCCAGAAGCGCAGAATCTTCCTGGGATCTTCACAGGCTTCGCGGAGACCTCGGGTGGTCAGGATTTTTAGGGTTCCGTAGCCAAAGGGTAAAACGGGACCCTATTACTAAAACATCGCTGTCCGTCTGCCCGTCTGTCCGTCTGTCACCAGGCTGTATCTCATGAACCGTGATAGTTAGACAGTTGAAATTTTTACAGATGATGTATTTCTATTGCCGATATAACAACAAATACTAAAAAATAAAATAAATATTTAAGGGGGCTCCCATACAACAAACGTGATTTTTTTGCCGTTTTTATAGATAATGGTACGGAACCCTTCGTGCGCGAGTCGACTCGCACTTGGCCGGTTTTATTTAACCATTATACATCGAATGTACATCACATATGTGGTAGGTACTACATTTTCGTAAACAGCCCTCGTCCCTTTACTTACTTAGTATTTACTTACTTAGTACTAGTACTAAGTAAGTAAAGGGTAGGGGAACGGGGGGTGCAGTGAATCACTTTTTTTTTAAAAAGCTCTAACGACATTATTATTAAGGTTGGAGTTTACTTGCGTTGTGTCAAATGGAGAATGATGTTAAAGCTACAATATTCAGTGATAAAATCGTCAATATAACAAAAAAGACGTAAGTTATAAAGATTTTAAAAAAATATGGAAAATTATCCACTGCGCCCCTTGATACAGTGGATATTGATTAGGGGTACTATGGATCACATTGGGGTGCAGTGGATAGTTGCCTTCATTTTGTCATGTAGTTATTGTAGGGGCACTATGAACCAACTGGCAAGTTTTCAAAATAATAGAAGAATTCATATTGTTTTACTTTTTATTAAGTTATAAAAACCTAGCTATTAAAAATCTTAAAATTAAAAGTCTTTTGGTTCGGAGGATAGGAGACAACAATGATGCCACCAAATTCTACTTATTATTAATAGTCTTTTCATACTTAGGAACTTCTCAAATCACTTCTTCCACTATATCAAATCTATGCCTTTCTTCATCAAATGTGCACTATGTAGACCAATATAAGTCTTCCTCTTTCGATTACAAACCATTTTGCAAGCTAAAACAAAAGAAAAATAGTTAGTGTTTTGTACAATACAAAGGGAACACAGTGAATCATGATCCACTGAACCCCAAGAGAAATCAGTCCAGTGTGCCCCAGAAGGTGAATTTGAAAACATTTTTGAAAAAACAGTTAGTTTTTAAATACTACAATAGATTTGAACATCGATTTCCATAGTTATTGAAACCGTGGTTTATAAAAAATAAAAACCACAGCAATACCTACTTCCATTAGATTTTACAAAAAAAGTTCGTTAAATTGACCAATAAAAATATAAATGCAACTTACCCGTCGCAGTGTAACCGTAGCGCCCCTTCTCGACGTTGTGGTCCGGCGGTCACTGGCGCAGGGAAGGGGTGGTGAGTTAGTCGGCATTTGGCTTGTGTTTACGTGGGTGTGTGAGCCGTAGTAAATGAGATATAGATGTTTAACCACTGTGCCCCGTGATATTCACTGCGCCCCCCGTTCCCCTACTTACTGCGAAGTAATAGGTAATTTTGTTGTAGCGAAAAGGGAGGTATTTCCAGTTACCTACCTAACTCAAAGCCATTTCCTACTCAGGTACCTACCTCATTTGAGGAAAGTGAGAAGGTAGCTTGAGCAGCCTGGTAAGAGGCAGGTATATAAATTTGTGGACAGGAAAACCAGCAGTACCTAAGGTAAATAATGCAAAATAGTAAAACTACCAAAGAGGTACAGTCGGCAGCATTAAGACGTTATATTTTTTGTGTATATTATTAATTTATTATCTGTCTGTATTTTTTATTTGAATAGTAATTTACTGTCATCATCATCAGCCTATAGTAGTCCACTGTTGGACATAGGCCTCCTCTAATGAGCACCATAGCGCCCTGTCTTCAGCTTGACGCATCCAGCATCTGCCAGCAGTCTTTCGCAAATCGTTATCCCACAGGCATTCCAGGTATTTGTTCCGCGTGTTCTGGTCGTTGTCTATGTACAATAAAAAATATCTATCTATGCATTGTATTGTATTATGTTTATCAGTTATCTAGTACCCATAACACAAGCTCTACTTAGCTTGGGGCTAGATAATGCTGTGTGAATTGTCCAGCAATATTTATTTCTGGCAATGCTGATGCGCTGTGCTAAATACTCAGCAGCTCTCGGGTCATGCGTCGCTTCGACCAGACGCTCAGATAATTCTTTGAAAACCCGGAGAACCTCCCTCGGTACCCCACAGACCTAGGGTTTCGACTCCAAGGGGAGTAAATGCGTAGGCTCTGTCGAGACCTGCATATTTGCGCCTCTTGAGATCTTCGGGCAAATCTGCCGCCGCCCTCACGGAAGTCCTAGCAAAATGGGAACGCGCGAGTGTGTCGACGCATGGCACATGCTGCCGACTGTACTTTACTAAACATGTTTCTGTGTAGGTACGCTCAGCGTCACAGTTACATTGGTCCATCGTCTGTCACCAGGCTGTATCTCATGAACCGTGATAGTTAGACAGTTGAATTTTCACAGATGATGTATTTCTGTTGCCGCTATAACAACAAATACTAAAAAACAATAAAATAAATTATGTATAAGGAGGGCTCCCACACAGCAAACGTGTTTTTTATAGATAATTTTACGGAACCCTTCGTGCGCGAGTTCGACTCGCACTTGGCTGGTTTTATTATAGATAATGGTATGGAACCCCTCGTGCGCGAGTCTAACTCGCACTTGGCCGGTTTTTTATATTCTACAGCAGCGCCTCGCGGTTTCACCCGCGTAGTACGCGTTCCCGTGAAAATACCGGAAAAAAAGTAGCCTATAGTAAGTAGACCTCTGTGGCGCAGCGGAGGAAGGTCAGCCTGCGACGCAGAAGGTTTTGGGTTCGATTCCGGCCTTGCGACAAATGTTTGTACGATCTGCTAATATTTGTTCTGGATATTTTCTATTATTTTCTCTTATTAAGCATATCAGTCATCTAGTACCTACTTACCCATAACACAAGCTCTGCTTAGCTTGGGGCTAGATAATGCTGTGTGAATTGTCCGGCATTATTATTATTTGTGACTTTTTTTAGCAATTACAAACGTACCTCGATTGAGGTGTTCTAAAACGACAATATCGTCTTTGGCGATATAAAATAAAACCCGCCAAGCGCGAGTCAGACTCGCGCACGAAGGGTTCCGTACCATTATCTATAAAAACGGCAAAAAAATCATGTTTGTTGTATGGGAGCCCCCTTAAATATTTATTTTATTGTTTTTAGTATTTGTTGTTATAGCGGCAACAGAAATACATCATCTGTGAAAATTTCAACTGTCTAACTATCACAGTTCATGAGATACAGCCTGGTGACAGACGGACAGCGAAGTCTTAGTAATAGGGTCCCGTTTTTACCCTTTGGGTACGGAACCCTAAAAACTCGCCACACAGCCTGTGTCTTTTGCTTCACATTGCTCGCAAAAAATGGGTATTTTGTTTTATATTTTACAAATTAATTTGTCATAAAACCCATTATCATCTAGGTTTACCTTATACCGTGGTTTATTATATAAATATAGGTCTGACTGTATGCCTATAACTGGAATTTTATAATATAAATGGAGCAGTCTTGTTTTGAGCTCCATTGCACCCAGACCTTGAAGTTGCTACGAGGCGGTTTATTTTTCACTGGGACAACCTGTTTTTAAGTGCAGTATGGTAAGTTTTTAACATATCTACCTATTTATAACTGACTAGCGGTCCGCCCCGGCTTCGCACGGGTATTGTATAGCCTATGTTCATCAGGGATAATGTAGGATTCTAATGGTGAAAGAATTTTTCAAATCGGTCCAGTACTTTCGGAGCCTATTCAATTTTATTTATTTATTCAAAACATTACTACTATTTTTACAGGTATTACCTAATACAATAGCGTAGTCAACTAAATTTTAAACAATACATATGTCAATGAGCAAACTAAAATAATATAAAAACTTAATTCAATACAATTTGTCAATAAGCATAATAGCAAAATAAATGTCACAAATCAAATCATACATTCCAAATAATATTAGAATAAAAAATTATTTACAGTAGCACAAATGGAACAGTATAGCCCTTGCGAACTCGCTCTGTGAACAGTGAAATACGTCAATATGGGCCGATACCAGATAACAATTAGAAGTAACAAATCTTTTCTCCATATTATACTAGCGGTCCGCCTTGCTTTGCACGGGTATATTCTATGTCCCTGCAAGATGAGAAGGTGTTAGGGTATCTACACAAATGGCATCCCAAACTAAAGGCCGACCCATCTTATTTATTTATTTATTTATTAACAAAAGGGCATCCTACGTGAAAATCACATGAAGGCTGAATACACTCGAGAGCAATGAATCCGGGTCACTCAAAGAATCCAAAAAATCTCGGAAAGTAAGAATGCTAGGTTAATGCAATAAATTGTATTTAATAGACAATTTAATACTCCTTAAATGAAAGTTAAAAAAATATGAGTCACCATACATTTTATTTACACAAAATTACATAAAGAAAAAAAACTGCTGATCTCTCCTTAAAACAAAAATAGGAAACATGAAATTTTTGAACTTTATGACGATTTTCTTGAATTTCAATACTTCGTATTACCTCCTCGTGCTTCCATTACTGCGTTTACGCGGTTTGGCATGCTGTACACCAAGTTCCTTATACGATTTTGGGGAATATTCTCCCATTCCTCTGTGAGAGCAATTTTGAGCTCAGGAAGCGTGATTGGGGGAGGGTTTCGTTGTTTTACGCATCTCCCTAGCTCGTCCCAAGCATGCTCGATCGGGTTGATATCCGGGCTGCGCGCTGGCCACTCCATACAAGTAATGTTCATCTCTTGAAGGTAGTCATTCACAATCCTACCTGTATGAGGTCGGGCATTGTCATGCATAAATATAGCATCCTCACCCAAATTGACCATAAATGGACCAACGTGTTCGTTGAGGATTTCTTCCACATATCTTACGCTAGTTAAAGAGCCGTTTTCTATGATCACCAGCTCTGTGCGACTTTCAGAGGAAATTCCGGCCCACACAAGTACAGACCCACCACCGTAGGCTACTTTTTCTTCGATGCATGCTTGCTTGAATCTTTCCCCTGGTCTTCTATACACTCTGTGTCTTCCATCGTGCTTGTAGAGCATAAATTTTGATTCGTCGGAGAACAATTCATTGCATTAACCTAGCATTCTTACTTTCCGAGATTTTTTGGATTCTTTGAGTGACCCGGACTCATTGCTCTCGAGTGTATTACACTACAAAATCTTATAATCTGTGTTTTCACATTTATGGGACGCCGCAGCATGCACAAAATTTTTACTCAACTTAACAACTTATCTATCATATAAAACAAACAGTAAACGTACCTAAATGAGTACTGAGACATAATATAACTTTAAATTAACTAAAACATAATGACAAAAATTACCATTCATAAAGAAATCATCATCGAATCATAAATCTTCCAAGGAATCAGAGTCATACCGTCAGACCTTTTACCACAAATAGGTAACTATTTCGCTTCATGAAAACTACGTCCCGTAATTTGAACCTTCCACTTTCGAGAAGCTAATCTCCCATTTTTACTTTCATTCAGAATCATTTAGAATCATTTATTCATTTGTTACATAATAAAACACTGTTTTTACCGGATTGATCGCGTATATTTTATATTTGTTTATAACCTGACGTTTCGGAGGCTTTTCAGCTTCCATGGTCACAGGCAGACTGAGGTGACATTTGTCTTTACAAGTAATTTGAATTTTACATATCTACCGTCAATTATACAAATTTAATTATAACGTTCCGTATGTACGCAGTAATCACTAACAGTGTCTTGATGGGTTGTAGCTATGGATTGCTGGGTGTGGGACCTGACTCGATGTAGGACTGGATCCCAAGCGGCATGTACTCTCCAACCATCTTCTCTATTGAAATTATTCGGATGTTTTTGAATTTCAATTGCTTCTCGGAGCATTCTAGGAATGAAACGGTTTTCTCTAGCTAGTATTTGAGCTTTGTCGAAGCGAAGAAAATGACCGGCGTCCAGTGAATGTTCATAGACTACAGACTTTGACGACCGTTTGTGTTTGACGTCAGCTATGTGCTCTTTTAATCGAGTGGCTATACTTCTTTTTGTTTGCCCTATGTAACATGAGCCACATTCACAGTCAATTTTATAAACACCAGCATCCCCTTTGAAGATGCTGGTGTTTATAAAATTGACTGTGAATGTGGCTCATGTTACATAGGGCAAACAAAAAGAAGTATAGCCACTCGATTAAAAGAGCACATAGCTGACGTCAAACACAAACGGTCGTCAAAGTCTGTAGTCTATGAACATTCACTGGACGCCGGTCATTTTCTTCGCTTCGACAAAGCTCAAATACTAGCTAGAGAAAACCGTTTCATTCCTAGAATGCTCCGAGAAGCAATTGAAATTCAAAAACATCCGAATAATTTCAATAGAGAAGATGGTTGGAGAGTACATGCCGCTTGGGATCCAGTCCTACATCGAGTCAGGTCCCCTTTGAAGATGCTGGTGTTTATAAAATTGACTGTGAATGTGGCTCATGTTACATAGGGCAAACAAAAAGAAGTATAGCCACTCGATTAAAAGAGCACATAGCTGACGTCAAACACAAACGGTCGTCAAAGTCTGTAGTCTATGAACATTCACTGGACGCCGGTCATTTTCTTCGCTTCGACAAAGCTCAAATACTAGCTAGAGAAAACCGTTTCATTCCTAGAATGCTCCGAGAAGCAATTGAAATTCAAAAACATCCGAATAATTTCAATAGAGAAGATGGTTGGAGAGTACCTGCCGCTTGGGATCCAGTCCTACATCGAGTCAGGTCCCACACCCAGCAATCCATAGCTACAACCCATCAAGACACTGTTAGTGATTACTGCGTACATACGGAACGTTATAATTAAATTTGTATAATTGACGGTAGATATGTAAAATTCAAATTACTTGTAAAGACAAATGTCACCTCAGTCTGCCTGTGACCATGGAAGCTGAAAAGCCTCCGAAACGTCAGGTTATAAACAAATATAAAATATACGCGATCAATCCGGTAAAAACAGTGTTTTATTATGAGTTCTCGCGAAAATAACCTTAGAATATACTACATTTGTTACATGTTGTTGTGTGCAAGGATCTTATGACAATTTCTAGTATCAAACATCTACCTCGTTGGGGCGCTACAAAATAACTTAAAACTAGATATATCTAATTCAAAGAGTTATCTTAAATAAGTTATACCTACCTACTATAGTACCTATTTATCATGTGTCTTAATTATCATGTATTACATATACAAAAAGGCACAAAGATACATTATTAGGCTTTGTAAGTAGTAAATTATTAAGTGTAGTAAATTATTATTATCATGTATTACAATTACAAAAAGGCACAAAGATACATTATTAGGCTTTGTAAGTAGTAAATTATTAAGTGTAGTAAATTATTATTATCATGTATTACAATTACAAAAAGGCACAAAGATACATTATTAGGCTTTGTAAGTAGTAAATTATTAAGTGAATGATCACAATACAATACAATACAAAAATGCTTTATTGTACACCATAAAATAACATTACAAAGAGACATCAAATAAAATAAGTACAATGGGCGGCCTTATCGCTAAGAAGCGATCTCTTCCAGGCAACCTTTGGATGGAAATAATTGTGAATTTAAGAAAGGCAGGGGGTGTACCAAATATAATCTAAAATACATAAACTACAAAGACCAATGGAAGGACATCCAAAAAAATCAAAATAAATAAATAACTAAAAGTATACATAAATAAATATTATTAATATACCTAAGTAGGTATATACTACTACATTTTATTACTACTAAATAAATAAATAAATAGACAAAGTAAAGTACCAATAATCACTTTTCTGAAAGGATAAACTCCTTGACCATCAAAATATTCTTGTAGGTCATAATATATTCATCCATGTTATAGTGTTGATTTTCTGTTTACAGATGATGAAACTCACTACCCTACTTCCTCTTCTCTGCCTGATCAGCTTGTGCTACTCGCAAGACGAAGCGCCCGTCGACATCGGAGGGGACTTGGACGCAATCATGGCGCATTTCCAAGAACGCCCTGTGCATAACTATGTAGCTGAACTCACAATAGGTATGTTAACCTAGTTTAACATAACAAAGGCCAGACTCAACGAAAGATGACGACCTCTGTGGCGCGGTGGGTGAAGGTCTGCCTGCGACGCAGGAGGTTGCGGGTTTGATTCCCCGGGACAAATGTGTGTACGATCTGCAGACATTTGTTCAGGGTGTTCTGGTCGTTTTCTATGTATAATAAAAAATATCTATCTATGTAATCCTACTAATATTATAAATGTCAAAGTTTGGATGGATGGATAGATAAATGGATGGATGTTTGTTACTCAATCACGCCAAAACGGCTAAACGAATCTGGATGAAATTTGACACAGAGATAGATTATAGTCTGGAATAGTACATAGGCTACTTTTTATCCCGAAATTCCCACGGGAACGGGAACTACGCGGGTGAAACCGCGAGGCGCTGCTAGTGTATAATATTATGTTTATCAGTTATCTAGTACCCATCACACAAGCTCTGCTTAGCTTGGGGCTAGATAATGCTGTGTGAATTGTCCAGCATTATTTATTTATACCCTAGAGTGGTCGCGCGGATTACATATGTAATCCACACTTGCAAAACCTTAGATTTCTCAAAAACTATAAGTGCCATTTTTAAGCGGCTCCGTGTACTTTCAATTAAATATGTACAGAACGCTCTGAGATCTTGTTTAAGCATTGATCTCTCATGGTTAAGTCACAGGAAGTCTGCAAAGTCCGTGGATTACAATTGTATGCCGCGCGACCACTTACGTAAGTTTTTTTTGCAGAAATGTTCTCGTTCTATGTTATTTTTTTCTCGTAAAACTAATAAATTAGATTATTGTTATTTGCATTTTTTTATTTATGCGTGTCTGAACATATAATTTTTGCTTGTATTTTCAAATATAACTGAATATTAGAAAAAATGCTTGAAATCTGGCTAGCTGAAGCTGAAGAGCAGAATAAAGCCTACGACAACTGGCCGAGTTCTAAATGAAGATGATAATTAAGTTGAAGAACAGGACCATTATATGAATCCAAGAAGGCAAAAGATTTTCCTGTTATGGCCCTAGAAAAACGGTCAGAATCTGACAATGGACCGCATCAGCAAAGACGATGATCTAATATACTGTGTTGGCTTTCTAGATATGCTGTGATCACTTTACGACGAGTTTAGAAATTCTAGAAGATGGCTGCTAGGCATTTTCTTTGACCTACTTAATCTTAATGCTTTCAATGCCTTGTATACGGAGGTAGCACGCCAACGCTACTACTTTACGAGCCTGAGAAAAACCATCGGCTCTTCGATAGGAAAAAAATATTACTATGTCTACCACGAAGTCTGATGTTCAAATTAAAAGATGTTTTGTAATATTCCACTAGAAAACCAGCATTAAAAGTTCGTTTTGAAGTTGGAATAAGCCGACCGGTCAAATTCCATGACTGTGGAATAAAGCAGATTTAAAGCACTAAAAAGTGTGTAACGCGTGAAAAAAATATACATTTAGTGATTATTATTTTACTACCTATCTGTCTTGTGTCAGAAACACAAATTAGAACAGGACTATTTGGATTAGTTTTTTTGCAATCTGAAATTCAGCGAAAGATCTATCGTTTAGTGCCAAATGAGAGGTTTATTTGTTTTATTAATTTTTTTTTACAAACAAACATTTCATCTTTTTTAATTTCATTATTTCCAATAAGTAAAACTTTGATTTAAAGAATTTAACTTGAATAAACAAGAATAAATGCTCAAATGACTTTTAATTTCAATTTGTATTTGGCATACATCTGTAAGCCGCGCGACCACTCGTGTTACGATTAGGAGCGCGACTACTGTAGGGTTAAGATGAGCGGAAAATAAATGTGTTATAAACAACCAATTGAACCTCGTTATTCTCACATCTCTGAAAAGGACAGGCATAGGATTTCGTATTTATAGGAGCGGGACAGAGTATAACAGCACAAGTGCAATAAATCAAGTTTTTGCTGTTTATCTTTTAAAATAATAGAAATTTTGAAATTTTAAAACACACCGTCTGCTTTATATTGTTTGTTTACTGTACAAAGTGTCAAGGCTTATTTTTAAGTATTTATTGAATATCGATGATTTATTGTAGTTTTTTTCATTGGATTTTTTTTCTATCGAGAAAATATTTTGTAAGTACTTCGTGTTTTCGAACAATAGCGTTCTAGCATCAATCCTGAACTATAAAATTTAATAATCTCACAGTAAATGCTTCAGTATTATGGATGCATGATCGCTGACGTAAGCGATTTCAGGTATCTTCGACTCTACGGGTACTAGTAGGTAATTTCCAAAGATTTATTCAAAGTACCTACAAACTTTTGTCCCTACGCGAACATCGAACCCACCATATTAATCATTTTTTCTTTCTTCCGCAGCTCCAGAACATGAAACGAACGTGCCAGCCATACCAGAAAATACTACATAGTGATACAAACTAAAAAGAGACATTAAAAACAAGTCTGCAACTCTGCGCTTATTAATCCAATACCGGTACCACACATCACAAGAACGTGCATTCAAATAAGTACGCGAGTACCCTTTTGTGCAACTCAGTTGAGCAAATTGCGCGATGGGATCCTTCCTTAACGAGTTTATATTGTTTCCCATTGCTCAACCCAAGTTGTTCAACTCATACAAACAACAAGGTATAAATCGGTTCATCTACCTGTAGATTGTTTGCAACAGTCTGCAGTTAGCTCAATTGTTTCAATTATAAATCCAAGATATTATTTAATAATAATAATAATAATGCTGGACAATTCACACAGCATTATCTAGCCCCAAGCTAAGCAGAGCTTGTGTTATGGGTACTAGATAACTGATAAACATAATACAATACATTACATAGATAGATATTTTTTTATTATACATAGAAACGACCAGAACACCCGGAACAAACACCTGCAGATCGTACAAATATTTGTCTCAAGGCGGGAATCGAACCCGCAACCTGCGTCGCAGGCGGACCTTCGCCCATCGCGCCATAGAGGTCGTCAATTGTCAATTTGTTTCTATTAATTGCTTGTTTTTTCTTTTCTATAATATAATTTAAATATTATAAAGAGGAAATATTTGTTTATTTGTTTGAATTGTATACATTGTATATAAAAGGCTCCGAAACTACTGAACCGATTTGAAAAATTCTTTCACCATTAGAATCCTACATTATCCCTGATGAACATAGGCGATAGAATCCACCCGTGCGAAGCCGGGGCGGACCACTAGTATTATATATATCGCTGTTTATATAATTTATGTTTATACTAGCAGCGCCTCGCGGTTTCACCCGCGTAGTTCCCGTTCCCGTAGGAATTTCGGGATAAAAAGTAGCCTATGTCCAGTGGTATGTCCTATTCCAGACTATACAATACAATACAATACAAAAATTCTTTATTGTACACGAGAAAATAACATAACAAAGAGACGTCACATAAGATAAGTACAATGGGCGGCCTTTTCGCTTAGAAGCGATCTCTTCCAGGCAACCTTGGGATGGAAAGAATTGTGCATTTAAGAAAGGCAGGGGGTGTACCTAAGATTATCTAAAATACATATGTATTTAATATTAAAAAGACCTAACTTAGATAAATAACATAATATACTAACTACTTACAATAATAAATAAATACTTACATAAATAAATAAATAGTTAAGTAAAGTACCATTATTCACTTTTCTGAAAGGAAAAACTCCTTGACACGAGCTTTAAAAACTGGTAAGGATTGGACTTTTCTAGTGGACTCTGGTAGTGCATTCCACAACCTTATGGCTTGGATGGAAAAGGATTTGTCGTAGAAACTGGTTCGGTGATGTGGCATATTTAACACTAGATTTTCTGACGATCGAAGGACACGGGAAGGATGAGGATGAGAATCGTGGAGAAATTCAAAACGTTTCTTTAAATAGAAGGGAGTCATAGGGTTAAAGAGAATGTTATGAAGAAGAGAAAGAATGTGGGAATTTCTACGGAGACGGATAGGAAGCCATTTGAGTTTTGATCGAAACTCCGAAATATGATCGTATTTACGTAGACCAAACACAAATCGTATGCAGACGTTTTGGAGGCGTTCAACCTTATTAAGCTGGTCCTCAGTAAGGTCGAGGTAGCAGACATCGGCATAATCAAGAATGGGGAGCATGAGAGATGAGAATAGAATAGAATAGAACATACTTTATTGCACACTTAAAACTAAAAAGAATTTACAAATTAAACAATAACAATATAAGTGACAATTGGCGGTCTTATCGCTCAAGAGCGATCTCTGCCAGACAACCTGGTATGGATAGGATTATTGGATATATATGGGGTAAGATCGGTGTGCATCTAATGGTATTAATTATAAATGTATACATATTAACTCAATATTTCATATATAAGATACATATAAATACATAAAAATACATACATACCTAACCTATAAATATATACCTATTATCTACTTACAATAAAATATGAAAACAAGGGCGTGTTCAGTGACAAGAGGATAAAAAGTGTTTCTTTACCATATCCTTGAAAATTGGTAGTGACTTAGCACACCTTACAGTGACCGGCAATGCATTCCATAGTTGGACAGCCCGAACAGTAAAAGAGTTGCCGTAGAAGGATGAAGAGTGGACAGGTATTTGGAGCGAAAGGGTTTCAGATGAGCGGAGAGAACGAGAATGCGAAAGGTGAAGAAAGGTGAAACGGGCTTTGAGGTAAAGGGGTGCAGAAGATACAAATAAAATGTTATAAAGAAGAGTTAGAATGTGAAGATTTCGCCGTAGCCGTATGGGTAGCCACTCGAGCTTTCTGCGGAACTCCGAGACATGATCATACTTCCGCAAGCCAAATATAAATCTTATCCCGACATTCTGCAGACGCTCAAGTTTATCTAGCTGCTGCTCGGTTAAATCTAGAAAGGAAGAATCAGCATAATCAAGAATTGGGAGGAGAAGAGATTGTGCAAGAGAAATTTTAGTGGCAATGGGAAGAAAATTGCGTAATCTTCGAAGGGAACCAGCGGAAGCAAACATCCTGCGGCTGATTTCAGACAGCTGAGGTCCCCACGACAAAGTTCTATCAATGAGGACACCTAAATTTTTCACCGTTTCACTTTGCCCAACAGGAGTCCCATCGAAGACTACGGTTGGTAGACTACCCCAGTTTATCCGAGCTATCATTCGCGAGCTCCCTACAGTAATCACCTGTGTTTTTAATGGGTTTACTTTAAGACCGAAGTTTTTGCTCCAGTCAAGGATACGGCACAAGTCTTCGTTTATCGTGGCTATTGCACCAGACAGTTCATCTACTGGGGCCTGCGCATAAATTTGGAGATCATCTGCATAGAGGTGGTACGCTGAAGTTATATGACGAGATATAGAATTTATGAAGATAGCAAAGAGGAGAGGTGAAAGAACGCCGCCTTGAGGGACGCCAGCTGAAATATCACTCCATGATGAGCATACATCATCAATGCGTATACGTTGCCGACGCCCTTGCAAATAACTGCGAAACCAATCAGCCACTGCTGGAGATATATTAAGAGAGCGTAATATTCCAAGGAGAATTTCGAAATCAACGTTGTTAAAAGCGTTGCTGAAATCTAGGAGGCAAAGGACAGTGACTTTCCCGTTATCCATGCCAGAGCGTATGTCGTCAGTTATTTTAACTAACGCTGACACGGTGCTGTGGCCTGGACGAAAACCGGATTGGAAGTGGTTGAGGAGACTATTTCTAGAGAGGAATGTGCTAAGCTGCTGATGGACAAGGCGTTCTAGGACTTTGGACAGGAAAGGAAGGATAGATATAGGGCGGAAATCAGAGAAAGAAACAGGATTCGATTTTTTTGGCAAAGGAGTAACCTGGGCTACTTTCCAGGCTGCAGGAAATAAGCCAGTGGATAGAGAGAAGTTAAGAATGTGTAGGATTACAGGAGTTATTTGGTCAAGGATGGGGACAATCATATTTCGGCTAATGCTATCGTTGCCAATAGCCTTAGAAGAAATAGACATAACCGCTCTCTTAACATCACAGACAGTGAACTGACTAAAATGAAAAGGAAAGTAGTCAGGAACCGGTACAGAAGAAAGATGACACAAAGTTTTCGATTTCAGCTGTATATCGAGATCGGAAAGAGAAGTGAAATGTTTATTTAGAGAGTTAAGATCAAACTGTGAAGGAATTTTTGTACGTTCTTTAGATTTTCCGATTCCTAATGACCGTAGGAACTTCCAAACCTTGGAAGGGTCGGAGTTCTCTACTGAAGTGTGGATATAGCGGCGTTGCGCGTCACGACATGCTCTATTGCAGAGATTCCGACTATCTATGTACTTTTGTTTATTAGACTCTGTAGGTTTACGCTTCAGTTTTGATTTGGCTATGCATTTCAGGTGCATAAGCGATTTCAATTCAGGTGTGATCCAGGGCGCGGGCAAATGCTTAAGTTTAATCTCCCTCTGCGGGGCATGTTTGTCGTAGAGATTGGTGATGATACTGTTAAATATCTCAACTTTGCCATCAACGTCCGGAGTGTTAAGGAGGCTAGTCCAGTCAATGCTTTCCGCGTCATGCCTAAGTTCGTCCATAATAATGCCACTAAAATTTCTTTGCAGAATAACCTGGGGCTTGGCTTTAGGGGGACGAATTTTGTAAGACATGTACAGCATGTCATGGTATGAAAAAGCTCCAGCTTCACATTGACCATGACTGGTAACACGAGAAGGAGATGACACTATAATAAGATCAAGTAGAGAGGGAGCTGAATGTGGGAAGAAATGTGTAGCATTTAGAGGGAGAATGGAGAGGTTGCACCCCCTTACAAGAGTTTCAAGTGAAGTGGACCTACTGTCTTTCTTAAGTAAACAGGTATTGAAATCACCCATAATTATGGAATGCTCGTAGGAAGGGGTTAGATTTTCAAGAAGAGTCTCAAAGGATAAGAAGTAATTTATTTGGGATGAGGGACAGTAAAATACTCCGAGTAGCACCTTTGTATGTAAAAGCTCGATCTCTATGAAGAGATGTTCTCCTGCTTTGGAGGGTGGTGGTTGTGTAGACATACTTACAATATTAAAGGGAATACGCGATCTGAGATATATGGCAACACCGCCACCACCAGATCCAACGCGATCATTGCGTATAAGTTTAAAACCAGGAAGAGAATATGAAGACGAAGAAAGACATGGTTTGAGCCAGGATTCAGAGACGAGAAGAGCGTGTATGTTTTTATGGTCGAAAGAAGCAAGTAAGTCGGGATAGTGCTGAGGGATACTCTGAGCGTTGATGTGAAGGATATTGAGATTCTTAGAGGCATCAGAAAAGAAAGAAGAAATTGAGTCCGAAAGACAAGGAATACTGCAGAAACTATCGTCACTACCAGAATCGGCATCAGTAAAGGACACATATTCATCACTATCAGAGTTATTATCACTGAGCGCCATTGTAAATGTAGATTAAATATATTACACAAAAATACGATTAAAAACAACAATAATTAATATATAAAATACAACAATTTCCAAATATGTACACAATCTTCCTATCCATCTGCCAGTGGTGTCTAAGAAAACAAACAAACAAAGATGAATAAAGTACATACCAATAAGAAAACAATACATAAAATTAGCTAAAACTCTACACAAAAAAAAGAGTACCTATAAAAAAAACCTTTGATTATTGCTAGCAGAAAAAAAAATGCAAAAAATTGGACATTTACTATTCCGCGTGGCCAACTCAGAAATCTAAAAAGCAGCTTGAAAGTTAAGGCTGCACAAGTTTCGAATTAGGTTACAGAACGACCATTTAATGTGTCAGTGTCAATGTCCTGTCATTTATGTCAAAGTGACAATCAAGTGAAAACGACAAATGACTGATCAGTCTGTTGAATCAATGTAATCGATCTACGCAATGTAACCTAAAATGCATGAAAATACAATTATCATTTGTAAAATAATGAGGGTTGGACATCAGAAGATTATTCGGACATAGCGTGATCAAAGAAACCTACCTCCCTGTACATTAATTGTTGGCCACAGTATGGAAAAAGAAAAACGTGAAGCTACGATAGGAATGCTAAGCTACGGCTTCTTGGACGACGTTGTCACAGCGCGCTTTGTCTTCGACACCTTGGGCACCGTCAGCTTCTGGCTTCCCGAAGCAGTGGCCGCTGGCTCGATGGAGCTCAGCTCTTCAGGACAGCGTACTCTGTGCCGTTTTCCATCAGGGCCCATGACAAAGACGGTCCCGTCCATCGTCCAACATTTAGTGATGCCATAACGTTCGCGAGCCGCCATAAATGTGTCATGCCTTATTTTCGTTAAAAACTCGGACATAGTTATTCCGGAGCCTTTCAAACATGTCTTGGCAGCCCAAACCTTACCACGAAGCGACAAGTCATGTAGCTTGAACAGGATAGGCCGGGGGCGGTCTGGGACCGCTTGACGACCCATCCTATGACAACGGCTGATGTCACTCACAGCAATACCGGTCAACTTCACCTGATCCAGTAGAGTCTTCACTACCACCTGTGCCACATCCTCCTTTTGCTGCTCGGGCACACCATGTAGCAGCAGTATTTTCCGCCGAGCTCTCATCTCCAAATTATCAAGTTCACGTGACATGAATTCAATCTGCGTCTGTAGAGCTCGAAGTGCCCCGGTGACAAAGGACTTGAACTCCGCATAGTCTGATGATAACCCGGCAACAGTAGAAGGTGTGGGACTCCTTGGCAGCCCACTCTCGAACTGGTCCATTCTCTGGGCAAAGGATTTTGCCAATTCGGACATCGTGTTTCGAATATCCTCCATATTGATTTTGAAACTCAAAGGACTGAGATTTGTTTGGAATATGCAGTGCAGTGTAGAGTGATTGCTTTGATTGGAAAACACTGTATGGCAGGTGGGTTATGTTACTGATTAATTTTATGCATTAATTATTACTAAACTTGTATTATTTATATTTTTAAAATAAGAAGAAAATATTGAGAAATGTTTGCAGTTTTCACATCTACCCCCGAAAAAAAAAAAAAAAAAAAATGAGAGACTATAATCTATCTCTGTGCCAAATTTCATCCAGATCCGTTTTGCCGTTCTGG
Source organism: Eupithecia exiguata (assembly GCA_947086465.1). NCBI lineage: Eukaryota > Metazoa > Arthropoda > Insecta > Lepidoptera > Geometridae > Eupithecia > Eupithecia exiguata. The sequence goes on from OX352256.1 coordinate 5,203,324, forward strand.
CGTGATAAAGGAACAAACATCCATCCATCTATCTATCCATCCATCCATCTAAACTTTCACGTTTATAATATTAGTGAGATAAGTTTAGAGAATTGCCTCATTCATGTCCAGAGTTGACATGTGTAAAAACGACATTAGTAAGCCTGTCTGACCGTCTGATGTTATCAGACACCTATAAACGGTGGGTGTATATTATTATTATTAGTATTATTATATGATTATGTACTTAAACTTAGTAAGTACCTTAAATTTTTAATGTTTTTTTATTTAATTACTTTGTAATGTTATTATTAAAAATGGATCATGTGTCTGAATTAAAGAATATTATCATTATTATTATTTTCCAAATAATTAACCAATAAATTATTCTCTGAAAGGCACGGCGTCTTTGGTTCTAAGGTTCTATGAACCTTACTGTTTCAAAAATAAATCCAACAAAAAATAACCAAAACTAAACTTTATTTTGACATTCAACACAGTTCAACTTCGCAGGCACTGGCCTCTCTATCAACCAGTTCTTGCGCCTTCTCCATCACTTCTCCGATATCTCCGACCATGTAGAAGGCTGCCTCAGGTACATGGTCCAACTCACCGTCTAATATCTGAAAATATGTATATATTTATTCTGTGTATATATTTATTTTGTGTTCTTCATCAGTCGTACCGCTGGGGCTTGGAACACGCGGGTTCGTGGGTTAGGCCCCCGGTGTGTGACGCCCCCGTGGTGGAGGCACCCGATTTCGTTTTAGTGCGATTAAAAGTATAAGTTGAATATTTTTATCCAAAGTACAGTCAGATAACAAAGTGTGTGTAACCTTCGATATAAGTAAAAAAGGGAAGATACGGTACGTTCTACTAGCGCTCACTCAAAAACTGTACCGTTTCACAGATGAAATAATGATAAGGTATCGGATTATCAGACAATTTAAAGTTTGGTGTATCTACTTTTCAGGAAAATACCTATGTGATGCCTTGGGCTTTGTCTTTTGTTATGGAGCTATTTGCACACCTGGTGAACGAACACGAGAGCATTGTCGTGGTGTTTTAGTCGAAATCACACAAAATTATACGTCGTAGCAAGCACGCGCAACACAAACGCCACCGGCCGCGCCGCCGTGTCAGGATTATGGGCATTACTCCCCATGAGATAAAAGCCAATAAGACAAACGCCAATAAGACAAATCAAGGGAGGCCTGCGTCCAGCCCCCCTAGCACGGGGATTGTTGTCTAGAGTAGAATAGACAATAATGACATTGCATCGCCATACATTGCGTACATTATTGAAGTTGATGGAATGCATTTCAAATAATTTACGCATTGGATAACGAAGTGACGTAATTTTTCTCTATTCTACCCTAGACAACAATCCCCGTGCTAGGGGGGCTGCAGTGGACCATTAAAGGCTGTTGATAATATAGTCATATTTATGTGGCCTTACCTTCTGAAAGCCAGCAATGGTATCTTCAAGCTTCACAAGTTTCCCTGGGTATCCGGTAAACGCCTCTGCTACCTAAAATAAATATTTTATCTAAAACCTTTTTACTGAAATGTATTATAGGTACCTACCTACTCTCATCATCATCATCATAAGTCTATATCAGTCCACTGCTGGACATAGGCCTCCCCTAATGAGCGCCATAGCATACCTATTCTAAATGAGTAAAAATCTAAAAATATTTATTGAGGTAGATTATCCATAAAGCCGTTTTAGTTCAACAATAACAAAATTAATCCCACTATCCCACTAATAACTAATATTATAAATGTCAAAGTTTGGATGGATGGATGGATAGATAGATGGATGGATGTTTGTTACTCAATCACGCCAGAACGGCTGAACGGATATGGATGAAATTTGGCACAGAGATAAATTATAGTCTGGAATAGAACATAGGCTACTTTTTATCATGGAATTCCTACGGGAACGGGAACTACGCGGGTGAAACCGCAAGGCGCTGCTAGTTATATATATTTATTTAAATAAAATTACAATAACAGAATTAAATAATTACAACTAATTTACACGTAAATCTATTTTCAAAAAATCTAAGCCGTCACCAGAAGGCAAAGTGCCCAGAATGCTGGCAGCATTGCCACGTTGAATGGCAATGCTAATTCGTTGACCGAAATAAAAGCCAGCATTCCGATCACCTGTGGACTCTATTCGGAGTGAATAAATATGAGAAAAAGATATAAAAATACTCTATTTTCATACACTGAACCGAAACCGACCTGCATCAGCCGCTAAGTACCTACCAGCTTGCAACCTTCCATGGTTACCTGGAAAGGCTGTGACAGGAACCGCTGGATCTTCCTCGCGCGAGCAACTGTCAACTTGTCATCTTCTGACAGCTCGTCCATTCCCAGGATGGCGATGATGTCCTGCAGAGACTTGTAGTCCTGAAAAATAAATCGTTGTACTTGAATAATTATAACCGCATGACGAAGGTAAAATCATCAATGTATGAGTCTTAGCCGCTGTAAACCGAAGCAGTAAACCGCAACGCACGCTGTTCAAGGTCCCGCGGCATATTATCTCACTAATCTCACTAATATTATAAACGTGAAAGTTTAGATGGATGGATGGATGGATGGATGGATAGATAGATGGATGGATGTTTGTTCCTTTATCACGCCAGAACGGCTGAACGGATCTGGATGAAATTTGGCACAGAGATAGATTATAGTCTGGAATAGGACATAGGCTACTTTTTATCCCGGAATTCCCACGGGAACGGGAACTACGCGGGTGAAACCGCGAGGCGCTGCTAGTATTATAAACGTGAAAGTTTAGATGGATGGATGGATAGATAGATGGATGGATGTTTGTTCCTTTATCACGCCAGAACGGCTGAACGGATCTGAATGAAATTTGGCACAGAGATAGATTATAGTCTGGAATAGGACATAGGCTACTTTTTATCCCGGAATTCCCACGGGAACGGGAACTACGCGGGTGAAACCGCGAGACGCTGCTAGTACATAATATAAATACTAGAAATAAACATAAACTCGCTGTGCCCACAACCAGGCTTCACAAGATTAATGTATCTTTTAAAGGGCAATGTATACGCTTCTACAACAAAACTCCTAGTGAGTTGCAAAATCTATCAATAAATAAATTCAAACAAATTGTCAAAACCTTTCTGTACAAAAAGGCTTACTACAAAATATCAGATTATTAAGAAGATAAAAAAGCTTGGGACGGGTTTTGCTCCAACTCGAAAAATAACAACTAACAGGCTAAAGGTTTCATAGTCGCTCGTCGTCGCGCGTTCTTTACTTAAGTCTACATACCGAAGCGACAGAAATCAAAAGTACCACTTTATTTCCGTGTCAGTGTTTTATTTTAAGAATTTGACTTTTTCTAAGTGTAGGTACATTTTTGTATTTGTGGAAATTAAGAATTTTTGATTTTGATTTTGATCTTGAATCACTATCTATTTAAAAAAGGGGTCCATGACATCGCGAGGTCGAATATAAAGTGTCCACGGCTGGGTACACGTCATAAGCTGCTTAGGGCCTGTCATATAAATACCTGTAGTAACTTTTGCACTCCTCTGGCCACGTTATAGTGCCGCTGTCCTATGATGTTTGGGTCCATGACTCGCGAGGTCGAATCTATAGGGTCCACGGCTGGGTACACGCCATAAGCCGCAATAGACCTGTCATATAAATACCTGTAGTAACTTCTGCACTCCTCTGGCCACGTTGTAGTGCCGTCGTCCTATGATGTTGGGGTCCATGACATCGCGTGGTCGAATATAAAGGGTCCACGGCTGGGTACACGTCATAAGCTGCTTAGGGCCTGTCATATAAATACCTGTAGTAACTTTTGCACTCCTCTGGCCACGTTGTAGTGCCGTTGTCCTATGATGTTTGGGTCCATGACTCGCGAGGTCGAATCTAAAGGGTTCACGGCTGGGTACACGCCATAAGCCGCAATAGACCTGTCATATAAATACCTGTAGTAACTTTTGCACTCCTCTGGCCACGTTGTAGTGCCGTTGTCCTATGATGTTTGGGTCCATGACTCGCGCGGTCGAATCTATAGGGTTCACGGCTGGGTACACGCCATAAGCCGCAATAGACCTGTCATATAAATACCTGTAGTAACTTCTGCACTCCTCTGGCCACGTTGTAGTGCCGTTGTCCTACGATGTTGGAGTCCATGACATCGCGAGGTCGAATATAAATTTATTTATTTATTTATTTATTTATTTTATTTATTTATTTATTGAGTAACTAACACGATTAAAACTAACCAATTACAGTAGTCACTTAAAATTAGATATGAAATAAAAATAAAATCAAAATTATTATAAGGCTAAAATACAACATATTTAAATAAATCACATAAATTATTTTAATCATTAGCTTACCTACCTATACATAATATGTAAACTATATATATAAATACCTATTATATTTTATTCACATCACAGATTGATTTTCACAAATAAATTATCTAATATAAACTACACACACAGGTCAAATTAAAAAATTACTCAGTCAAAAAACATACTAGGTCAAAGCAAATAGCAGGTAATAAATATATTTTAGTTTATTTTAACATAGAAACAACTTAAAAACTAGTCGCACCCATTCATACATTACGCTCACAGAACCTCAAACACACCGATAGAATCTCACTCAGACTATCCGCAAATAAATCGGTTTCAGGGCTATCGTTCAGGAGAGAGTTGAGTGCGGTGAGGATGCGTGGGACGGGTGACACGGAACGCGCCACCGTGGAGGACGGCGGCACGTCAAAGAGCCTGTGCTTCCGGCCCCGACAGTAGTTATCGGGAACGTAGAAGCGACACAACACATCACTCAGTTCAGGGGCGTCTATTTTACCTCGGAAGACCTTGCACGCCATGGATAGCTGATCAAAGGCGCGCCGCGTCTCCAATGAGTTGTACCCCAGACAGCCCATCAGAAACTTAGTAGGGTACAAGAAGGGATAGTAGCCATATCGGCGCTTATACAGGAACCGCAAGAATGCCTTTTGCACTTTTTCAAGCATTAAGGCATACTTAGCCTCATGCGGATTCCAAACACAAGCGCCGGCTTCAAGCTTGCTACGGACAAGCGCGCCAAAGATCAGGCATATCACATACTCATTCCGGAAGTCCCGGGCGTTCCTGAGCACAAACCCCAGACGTCTGAAAGACTCTTTAGCAAGCGCAGTTATGTGAGAGTGGAAGGTTAACTTTCGGTCGAATGTGACACCCAGATCCTTCATGGCATTTGACCTTGTAATCGCCACACCGTTGATGTCGTAATCAAAAAGGATTGGTTGCTGCATTCGCCCGAAAGTCATCACATAGCATTTACTGGCATTGAACTCCATTTTGTTGATGATACTCCACTCATAGATCGCATTAACATCACGCTGCAGCGCCCAGCAGTCTGCATCTGACTTAATCTCACTAAAGAGCTTTAAATCGTCCGCATAGAGTAGGCTCTGTGCATAAGATACACATGAGGGTAGATCATTGACCATCAACAAAAACAATAAGGGTCCAAGTACTGACCCCTGACTGACCCCTGAACGCGTGTGATAGGGCCGTGACTCATACAAGCCTAACCTTACAAACTGCCGACGATCGCGGAGATAGTCCGCAACAAACCGGAGAAGACCCGGGGCAAAGCCTATTGAAGCGAGCTTCGTCAGCAGAATGTCGTTGTTGACCCTATCAAACGCCTTCCTAAAGTCGAAATACAGGACATCGACTTGACTGCGTCTATTCATACATACAGAGATGTAGTCCACCAGAGTCAACAAGTTTGTGTTTACAGACTTTTTGCTTCTAAAGCCGTGCTGTTCTTGACACAAGTACTTATTGACCTGTGCATAGATGTATCTGTGGAGTACGCTTTCATAAACTTTGGCTAAAGGCGACAAGACTGCAATTGGCCGGGCAATAAAGGGTCCACGGCTGGGTACACGTCATAAGCTGCTTAGGGCCTGTCATATAAATACCTGTAGTAACTTTTGCACTCCTCTGGCCACGTTGTAGTGCCGTTGTCCTATGATGTTTGGGTCCATGACTCGCGAGGTCGAATCTAAAGGGTCCACGGCTGGGTACACGCCATAAGCCGCTATGGACCTGACGAATAATTAATTGATTATGAATGGCTTAACTAAGGACCTTGTGTGTTGGAAGAATACTTATCGTTTCATCCCTCAACGGGGGACTTCTTTAGGGTAAATCAAACTGCGTAACATTTTATAGTAAAATATAAAAAAAACGGTGACCTTTGACGACCTCTGTTGTGCGGCGGGCGAAGGACCGCCTTTGACGCAGGAGGTAGTGTATTCGATTCCTTTTAAAAAAAACGTATAACGACGAAAGTAGCTGGGAATTTAAGTGTGTTAACATGTTTTCTAAAATCTCCAAAACTATTGCACAAACCGCGAGGAATTTGGCAGATTAAAAAGTACCCGTGTGAACCCGCAACCTCCTGCGTCGCAGATGGACCTTCCCCCGCCGCGCCACAGAGGTCGTCAAAGAAGTCAGTGTTATTGTAATTAATTTTAGATTTTACCTAGACAGCACTGTAGTAGCGTCTAAATGAGCGAAGGTGGCGGATGGAGCAGGGTCTGTCAGATCATCAGCTGGGACATACACTGCCTGAGGAATAACATGACACATGACTGATGATGACACATGACTGATGACTCATGAGCCGCGTCAGTGGCATTAAAGTCGATCGTTCTGTGTTGGCGCGAAAATAAATTTTTATTGTATTTTTTCTGCGTTTTACGAATATATACATAGTAATAACGGACAAGTAATTTGTCGCAAATTGTAAACAATTTTCTATGAACCCATTACAATAATTCAGTTAATTTTTAAGCAAAAATCTAGTATTTTCCCAAATGCTCCAAAAACACCAGTGACACAAATTAAGATTTTTCATAAGTTAATAGAAAAAAAAATTACGTTTTGCGGTCGTAAAAGTGATTATGCATAACCGTTTTAGTGTATTAAAATTCGTCTGCACAGAAGACTACATTTCAACCCGATTGAATACGAATGCCAACGCCTTTGAAATAATAGACTTTATTGCGTTACGCTTTAAGGTCAACAAGAACACGAGGTTCATGCTATATCACTCATGTGATATGTACACGGGAAGACAAAAAAGGACCAACGTATTTTCATATGTATCCCACTCAAAATGCGACTCGCGAATGTCGAGATCGCGCGGACGTCATGCGCGTAGCAATCACCCAATAGCAATATGTGTGATGTTTCCCAATCGCCAATCGATTGGCTATGATTTTTTCGCGCCTACCAAAATTAAGACTTCTGCGCAGGTACATCGGTGTACCTTATTTTCGTGGTCGACCTGTACCTACGTCTTACAGCCGGTTTTTCATCCGTTTGTTATTTATAATTTGACAATAGTTTAAACTTTTTGTTATAAACCTCTAGTGTGTTAACTTGTGTGTGGAGAATCCAGGACTTGGTTCGTAAAACAAATAAACAAAAGTTAAACAGGATAAGTGCTTTGTATTGGAGTGTAGTCTTTCTGCGTAAAGCTAAATATTTTGTATTTTAAGTACTAAACAAGATGTTTGATAAAGTAGATTAAGTTTTGTTGATTTATTTTACGAATCACGTCTTGGTTTCTCCACACACAAGTAAACACACTAGAGGTTAACAAAAAGTTTTAACTATTGTCAACTATAAATGTGGATGAAAAACCGGCTGTCAGATTCATAAAAATCTCACCTAGTAATACTCATAACAAGGATGAAAGTGATGTAAGTACATTAAATACTAGCTGTTTCCCGCGACTTTGCAGTAATTTTGAATCACTCACTTAAAAATTTGCGCGCAGCATCGTGTTATTATACAGGGTTATTGATAATTCACTGCGAATGCGTGGATAATTCACTGACACTGCTGTGTCCATCCTCACAGCAGTGTCAGTGAATTACTTATAACCCTGTATTTACCTGAACACTAGTAATAGAGCCAGTGGTGGTGGTTGTAATCCTCTCCTGCATGGAACCCATTTCAGTGGCCAGCGTGGGTTGGTAGCCGACAGCAGAGGGAACACGACCCAGAAGGGCAGAGACCTGACAAAGGATATTTAAAAATAACAAAAAAAGTAGAGTACGAACAATACTGTAGAAGTTGTATGTCATGACTCATGACTCATGAGTCATGAATGACTATGAGATGACGTCATTAATGAGTGACGATGTGAGTAAATTTTCATCAATAATTAATAAAATGTCTGTGAGTGAGAAATGAATGAGTCATGGGTCAACTGTCATCATACCTCTGATCCAGCCTGTGTGAATCTAAAGATGTTGTCAATAAACAGCAGAACATCCTGTCCTCTTTCATCTCTAAAAAACTCGGCCACTGTGAGGGCTGTCAGAGCGACGCGCGCACGCGCACCAGGTGGTTCGTTCATTTGTCCGTATACTAGCGCCACCTACAGGGAATACGGTTTCTATGCAGTAGTTTTTTTTAACAGGGACAAAAAGAAGATTATATTATTTAAATTTATATGTATGAATCTTCATATTATCCCTGTTCAAATCCTCATATACAGGGTTATTGGTAAATTAGTGACAATACGTGAACTGCAGGTCCTGCCCATCATCACAAACAAGTTCGTGAAGACGCCAAGTCTAAATTCTAAAAAAAAATATGTCTCCTCTGATACTAAATGAAAAAACATCTTTGCCTGGAAACCAACGAGTTACTTAAGACCGATCTTTCACTCTCATATCTTCTGTTAATTCAGGGCAGAGCTGTTTTTAAGTTGAGTTTCAAATAAAACCTCTCTAAACGAACGATTATTGAATTGCGGGGGGTACCCATTACCAATACCAAAATTAAGAATTAAGACCTGGCGTCTTCACAAACGTGTTTGTGATGATGGGCTGAACCAGCAGTTCACGTATTGTCACTAATTTACCAATAACCCTGTATACGTATATGTCACCGTAGAATAGTAAAACCCGTAAAATTATAAAAATCCTAGGCACTTTATAATTTTCCGGAAAATAATCAATTGGGCCGCGTCACTTACAATGTAACGCATTAAAACACGTCAAATTATGATTTTCCGAAATCTTACCGTAAAATAATAAACTATTGAGTGACGGAACGCAAGACGCCCGCTGATTGGCTGATGGGCGCTAGCCCGCACCGCCATCTTTTGCTGTCATTCATTAGACGCCCGAATAGTAACAACAAAGTTTTCATGGTCTGTTTTTCAACATTAAAGTGTTTTAAAATAGTTTGTTCATTACTAAAATTGGAGTTGCTTAGTTGTAAATTTAGTGGAACAGTGGTTAATAGTTTTCTAACTGTTCGTAAACGAACACAAACATGAGCATCGGCCACATCGACCAATCAGAGGGCAGTTTATTATTTTACGAGTGACGTGATCGTCATAGATTTCGTAAAATAGTAAAACAAGGCTGTGATTGGTTCACAGGTTTGTTTGTTTATTATCTTACGGATAAGCTTAGGAAAATTATAAATTTACGTATTTCAATGCGTTAAATTATAAGTGCTTCAGTCCTGTTGATTATTTTCCGGAAAATTATAAAGTGACTAGGATTTTTATAATTTTACGGGGCTTACTATTTGACGGTGACATATATCCCAACCCGTGGAGATTGAAACTGGAAGCTGTCGTTACAAATTACCCCTCTATGTAAGTGAATATTTTTGACATAGCACATTTTTAGTCAAGAGTATGTTCGTAGTTGTGGAAACTCCCATGGAAGTGAAGTGGATAATTTTTTTAATAAAAACTATTATATATCCAACCCGTGAATATTGAAACTGGAAGCAGTCGTTACAAATTACCCCTCTACGTACGTGAATATTTTTGACATGGCATATTTTTAGTAAAGAGTATATTTTGTGGTTATGGAAAGTCCATGAAAGTGGATCATTATTAAACGTAAATACTATGGTAGCTTACATTACTCCTAAAAGCCAAGCCAACTCCACATCGGTATCACATCGCGGGATGAACCTGGATGAGATTGGCGCAGGACCGGGTGGAGAGGTACAAGAGTTTGGAGGCCTATACCCAGCAGTGGGTGAAGTCGGGTTTTGGATGATGATGACGAAGTATCACGTAAACCGCGTCCAAAAACCAAAAAACATCAAAGTACCTTGGAATCTTTATAACTATCTGTGATAACACCACCGACTTTCATCTCGTTGTACAGATCTGATCCTTCGCGCGTTCGCTCTCCAACACCAGCGAAAACCTGGACAGATGAAATCTCATTTAAAAACACCTACTTGACAAAGACCATGAATGAGACGAGTTTCTGCTTTTATTACAATAAAAAGGTATAAGACCTAAACCACTAAAGAAGCTGACATGAGTCTTTGTGCCATGTCTCTATCACGGCGCAAACGGGTGCAGTTTCTATCGACCAAAGCGGACAGACAGGGTTCGTTTAAAATCATTGACATTTGACTCACAGAGAACCCTCCATGGGCTTTCGCGACGTTGTTGATCAGTTCCATGATCAACACGGTCTTTCCGACGCCTGCACCTCCGAAGAGACCAATTTTACCGCCTAAAATAAAAACAAACTCAATTTCAAAAGTACCTACTCTACCCGTGACTGAATGGACTCTTTGATATTGATCTCCGACTGGTATTGATATGGATCAGTTGAGCTACCTGTAGATTGTTTGCAACAGTCTGCAGTTAACTCAATCGTAAATACTAGTTTTAATTTAAAAAAAAAAACAAAATTCAATAACTTTATTTCTTTAGGCTTACAAAATAAGCACTTAGGACAAGTCAAATTTTATACATAAACAGTTTTATAGATTATCAAATAAGAAACAAAATGTCTGTAGATATGTAATTTCATTCTATTATTTGTTTGTTATTTTTCTTTGTAAATAAAGATTTTATTTTTAAAATAAAAAGTTATCTTAATCTAAAATATAAACAGCACAAACGGACTGTGACTCTACTTCATTGTTTTGTCCCTCTCATAAACTCCTTATTAAAATAAAATAAACAAAAATAAAATCTCTTTATTTCGGATATCTAGGATCCATATTGGGTTAGTAGGCACACAAACATAAACAATGAAAAAAAAGGAAAGAAAGTATAAAAACTATCGTAGTTTGACGAATTCATTACGGATGTAAGCGGGTTAACTACGAACCTTATTTGTGTTGGAAGGGATGAAGGGGATGGTTAAGGGATGAAACGTTGGTGTTCTTCCAACACAAATAAGGTTCGTAGTTAACCCGCTTACATTCGTAATGAAGAAAGGAAGTGTTGACTTGAATTAAAAATTTGGACCATTATCCATAACTAAGGCCTCTGCTGTTAGTTTTTAGATGACAGGTGGAGTAAGACGCTAACTGAATGGCGTCCAAGAACAGGGTACAGAAGCGTCTGACGTCCAGCCGCAAGATGGGCAGACGATATAACAAACGTCGTGGGGCGAACCTGGATAAGATTGGCACAGGACCGTGTGGAGTGGCACAATAGTTTGGAGGCCTATACCCAGCCGTGGGTGAAGTCAGGTTGTGGATGATGATGATGAAGGCCTCTGCCTCGAATCTTGTGGGCAGCGAGGTGGCGCTGCGGCGGCGGAGGCGCGGGAGCGGCAGGATCATAAGCGTACAATCAAATGGACCGGCCCTCGAAAAAAGCGGCGCGGCAGTGGCGCGGGGGTCGGTCAAGCGGTGACCGCCCGCACCGCCGCCGCCCCGCTGACCGCAAGATTCGAGGCAGAGGCCTAACGGACCTAACCAAAGTAACTAAGTCAGAGTCTACTTTAGAATATAAAAATAGTTTCGAAGAACTCATTTATTCGTTTATTTTTTATCAAAAAATTGTAATTTTGACTTGCCTATGTTATGTTATGTAACGGAATGGTAAATAAATAAATACAAAAATAAAATACTCGAAGTTTTAAGAATAGTGAAGTTTGATTATTGTGTAGATTCTAATTTTTATGTAACCCTGGACCCATGAAGTCTGAAATAAAGAATTTAATTTAAAAAGGTTCTCTACCTTTGACATAAGGAGCAAGGAGGTCCACCACTTTGATGCCAGTCACCAGAATCTCCTGTACAACCGACATCTCCACGAAAGCCGGCGCGTCGGCGTGAATGGGCGCATACGTATCAGTGTCTATGGGCCCGCGTTCATCTGTAGATCAAACGTACTGGTGTACGATGCAAAAACGCACACTCGTCTGGGCAAGTATCTACTCAGCCCAGAGGAGCTACGAGATATCACCCCGAGAAAAATCCTACAGTTCCTAGCAGCTGTAAGGGTTAAATGGCGAATTATGAACGCCGCAACTTTAGGGGTGAACACAAATTAAACCGGCCAAGTGCGAGTCGGACTCGCGCACGAAGGGTTCCGTACCATTATCTATAAAACGCTTCGATCAAAAATAAGGAGTTCGCGGCCTCCCCCATAGATTCCTAGAGCCCTTCGATCAAAAATAAGGAGTTCGCGGCCTCCCCCGTAGATACCTAGAGCCTTACAAAAATGTCACTCAAAATTGGGTTCGTTTTGTTTTGACGCAGACAGTTTGCGCAGAGCCTGACAAGTTTTTTCCATACGGAACAAGAGATTGGTGGAGTCGAATTCATTTTATTTTATTTTGTAAGTAGGTAGGTACCTACCTGAGAATTATATACCTACCTACTCAGTTTATTTTCTATAAGGATTAATTAACAGAATTCAGGTAAAGATAACGAATCATTTTTTGATGAAACTATAAATTGGTGTCTCAACAGTAGGTATTTATACAAAAGGGTCATTTCAGACATACAATAATTTAAACTTACAATACAATTTCAGGCAGGCACTCTAGATTAAAAAGAACTGGTTCCTGTCTGCGGCTTTGCACGAGTTTTTTTTACGGGAAAAACATAAACGTTTTATAAATTCATACTTCTGGTAGGTAGGTAAGAACCTAGTCTTTCTTTTATTAGAGAGTACGCAAATGAAATTTTAGGGCGGGCCAACTAATTATTTTAAAAACCATCAACTAGTAATATTAAACTTATTTTTATGAAAAATATATTAATACATACTATAAATGAAAAAAAAAATTTAGAAGAAATAGCCTCTCCATTTATCAATTTAGAACAAAATTAATATTTTAACATAGGCAAACCAAACAACAATATTTTATGCTGATTTCACAAGTATATGACTCACATCTCAATATACGGGTAAAAAATATATATAAACTTACTGAAAATAAGAAATTCCATCCTTTTTCAGCACTTTGGACGAGTGATTCTTGCATTTTTTGTACGAGCACTTACCCATGCTTTTTGTCTGAACGCTAAAATGACACTAGTTGAAAAGCTTTCCTAACATGTCAAAATGTTTCTCTTTTGCTACTGAAGGTTGTGGCGTGCGCATTGTGAATCTAAGGGGGGCCGGCAAAGCCGGACATTTTTGATCGATGCTAGAGCCTTACAAAAATGTCAATCAAAATTGGGTTCGTTTTGTTTTGACGCAGACAGTTTGCGCAGAGCCTGACAAGTTTTTTCCATACGGAACAAGAGATTGGTGGAGTCGAATTCATTTTATTTTATTTTGTAAGTAGGTAGGTACCTACCTGAGAATTATATACCTACCTACTCAGTTTATTTTCTATAAGGATTAATTAACAGAATTCAGGTAAAGATAACGAATCATTTATTGATGAAACTATAAATTGGTGTCTCAACAGTAGGTATTTATACAAAAGGGTCATTTCAGACATACAATAATTTAAACTTACAATACAATTTCAGGCAGGCACTCTAGATTAAAAAGAACTGGTTCCTGTCTGCGGCTTTGCACGAGTTTTTTTTACGGGAAAAAAATAAACGTTTTATAAATTCATACTTCTGGTAGGTAGGTAAGAACCTAGTCTTTCTTTTATTAGAGAGTCTACGCAAATGAAATTTTAAGGCGGGCCAACTAATTATTTTAAAAATCATCAACTAGTAATATTAAACTTATTTTTATGAAAAATATATTAATACATACTATAAATGAAAAAAAAAATTTAGAAGAAATAGCCTCTCCATTTATCAATTTAGAACAAAATTAATATTTTAACATAGGTAAACCAAACAACAATATTTTATGCTGATTTCACAAGTATATGACTCACATCTCAATATACGGGTAAAAAATATATATAAACTTACTGAAAATAAGAAATTCCATCCTTTTTCAGCACTTTGGACGAGTGATTCTTGCATTTTTTGTACCCATGCTTTTTGTCTGAACGCTCAAATGACACTAGTTGAAAAGCTTTCCTAACATGTCAAAATGTATCTCTTTTGCTACTGAAGGTTGTGGCGTGCGCACTGTGAATCTAAGGGGGGCCGGCAAAGCCGGACATTTTTGATCGATGATAAAACGGCAAAAAAACACGTTTGTTGTATGGGAGCCCCCTTAAATATTTATTTTATTCTGTTTTTTAGTATTTGTTGTTATAGCGGCAACAGAAATACATCATCTGTGAAAATTTCAACTGTCTATCACGGTTCATGAGATACAGCCTGGTGGCAGACGGACAGACGGACGGCGAAGTCTTAGTAATAGGGTCCCGTTTTTACCATTTGGGTACGGAACCCTAAAAATGGAGATCACAATTAGGCCTGTCATGGCCGCAGTGATACGAAAGCCACCATAAGAAAGAAAACTGTTGTACGAACCTGCGTTTTTAATAAAATCAGAACTCTTTCAATTGACAGCTGTAATAGGCTATTTGACTACCTACATTAGAAATAAGTTCCAAATTGTTTTATCCTAGTCAGTGACAACGTAACAAAGCGTAATCAGGTGATTTTTATTAAAAATATGCCTTTTTTAGGTAAAACAACGCGACTAAAATTACACATTTTTTTATATATTATTATGATCACGTGACCGAAAACGCTGTGTTTGGTTGGATCGCAAGTGACGTCACACTTTTACAGATACAGTGTCAATGAGTTCTTCTGGTTAGGTGTGGTATGGCGGGGTGACGTCATAGCTTGGAAAACGGGAGCCATGACAGAGATTATCGTTTTGGCGCGGCATTATTTTATTCAAACTTTAAAATTAGTTTTTATAACTAATACGACTGTCCTTGAAGAAATATTAATTACATTTTGCATAATTTTTATCAGACAATACGTTAGAATTATTTCCCAGTAGTAGTCAAGTAGCCTTTGCATACTGCCCCAGGTATTATGAGCCACTAATTCGTCGTTATGTTTAGACTCACTTCTCTATAAACTTTTATTAAGAGTTACTTGGTGACTCATCATGGGTCATGGTTCATGAGTCAATAACCATAACTAGTTTATCAATCACTATAGTTATGTGTGTCATGGTACATGGGCCAACTGCCAAGACCTAGCGTAAACGTGTCATCACGTGTCGCGGATCATAAGTCAAGCTTCATGACAATTTTACGGATGGTCTTACAAACCTATAGGCTCGCCGATGACGTTCATGATCCTTCCTAGCGTAGGTTCTCCAACCGGTATGGTGATGGGTGCTCCGGTGTCCGTCACCGGCTGCCCCCGCACCAGCCCCTCGGTACCGTCCATGGCGATGGTGCGGCAGGTGTTTTCACCAAGATGCTGTGCGACCTCGAGAATCAGACGAGGTGCTGGAGCAAAAGGAGTTCTTAGGAAATGTTTCTAACGTGTGCGTATTATAAAAGGTTGCTCAGTCGTCGAGATCGACGAAAGATCGATCGATCGAGTGAAGTTTATTCCATAATAGAGTGACTCAAACACTAGAGTCACTTAGAGTCCACAGGTGATTGGAATTCTGGCTTTTATTTCGGTCAACGAATTAGCATTGCCATTCAACGTGGCAATGCTGCCAGCATTCTGGGCACTTTGCCTTCTGGTGACGGCTTAGATTTTTAGAAAATAGATTTAAGTGTAGGTACCTAGGTAAATATTAGTTTTAATTATTATTGTACTCTGTTCTTATTGTAATTTTCACTCAAACAGATATGTTTGAAAAAGAAAACCTTCTCCGATAAGTTCTAACAAAATGTAGTCCGCGTCGTTCTGTCTCGTGGAGAGACGAAACTAGTTGACGTCTTGCTTTGATAGGTATTTTTCCGTTTTGTAGTTGGCGTCGTTTTCTTCTACAACGCGGACTACATTTTGTGAGAACTTATCGGAGGTTTTTTTCGCGGATTTGTTACTAAATATTTTCATCCTTAAATTTTGTTATTTTTGTCTCGTAACCAGTTGTCGAGTTTATTCTTGAAGGCGTTAATTGATGTGGCTAATACAATGTCATTTGGTTATAGGTTCTAATTGTGCACCACTCTGTTGCTAATAAACGAGCCATACGCACCCTGGTTAACATCCGACGTGACGTCTCCGCTAGACCATATTTTAAAGAGCTAAAAATACTTACACTGCCCTGCATTGTGATAATGCAAGTGGCGGTGTATGTACGCTCAAACCTGGAAGAGTTCACGAAGAACGGCGACACCCACACGTACGGGACGCGGAACGCAGGCTTGCTGCTATCGCCCGCGCTCTCACGAAGTCACCAAAGCTAACCCATGTTATGGGTACGGCAGTGTACAATAAACTGCCTGACTCCGTCACAGCTGATGGCAGTCTACAATGCTTCAAAATAAGGTTGAAACGTTATCTATTCGAGCAGAACTTCTATTCAGTGAACGAACCACTGGGACAGTGATTTTATGATTTCCATTTTTTTCCATTTAATTTTAATAAGTACCTAGGTACTTTTAATTTTTTCACTTAAAATATATTACCTAATTTAATTTGGTAATCGATTTGAGTACAATTTGTATTTTAACATTTTTTAAGAAAATTTGACATGTAAATTGATTATACCAATAAATTGTATTTCTGTAGATATAAAATGGTGCGCGGCAAGGGATTTCCTAGAGTCACGGGACAATCTAAGGTTGTCACGGGTTGAACGTTCTTTCTGATAAGATGAATATCAAATAATCTTCCGTTGGGTTTCTTTTAAATCTTTTCTATCTAAAGGTATATTTGGTGTTGAGGACAGTGGCTCTTTAACTTACTTCTCCCAGGAACTTCCAGCGCGTTCAGAATCCTCGGCACACCGGTTTCGAAGTGAACGTCCACCACGGCACCAATCACTGTAAAATTAAAGAACAAATAATGGATTCAGACGTTATTTTGTAGAGATCCATTGCAAAATATAAGGATGAAAATATTTAGTAACAATTCCGCGAAAAATCTTCTCCGATAAGTTCTAACAAAATGTAGTCCGCGTTGTAGAAGAAAAACCACACCAACTAAAAAATACCTATCAAAGCAAGACGTCAACTAGTTTCGTCTCTCCACGAGACATAATCAGGACACCACAATACTAAAACTGCCGCTTTAACAACAAATTTTAATACTTAAAATCAGAATAAAATAAATATTTAGGTATTCTTAAAACAACAAACGTGTTTTTTTGCTCGATATTGATAACGGCAACAGGTAGACGCTTGAAATATTCACAGAATGTTTAGATAAACATTGACGACCAACGTGGCGCGGTGGGCAAAGGTCTGCCTGCGACGCAGGAGGTTGCGGGTTCGATTCCCGCCTCGGGACAAATGTGTGTACGATCTGCAGACATTTGTTCAGGGTGTTCTGGTCGTTTTCTATGTATAATAAAAAATATTTATCTATGTATTGTATTATATTATGTATATCAGTTATCTAGTACCCATAACACAAGCTCTGCTTAGCTTGAGGCTAGATAATGCTGTGTGAATTGTCCAGCATTATTTATTTTATTATTTATATATTTATTGACTTTAAAAATAATAATTAAAATAAAATAAAACAAATATTTATTTACAATTTCTCATACAACAAACGTGTTTTACTATACTACTATACGGAACCCTTCATCCGCGAGTCCTACTCGTACTTGGCCGACTTTATTCAATATATTCCCTCTCAAATTCCTCCGTAGAAAATGAATTATGGAGTCCTGTAAAATCAATAAATAAATAAAATGTATTTACCCGCTGTGATTTGTCCAGTGAGCATAGTGACGGGTTTCGACTGACGATCCGCCGACGGCTCTTCGAACTTATCGACCTTTTCGATAGGCTTCGCCAAGCAAGCTTGGGAAAACTGAAAAAAAAGTCAAAACAAGATCTGGTTATTACTATCTACAATGATTTCAGCGGCTATTCCCAGTAGTTTTACCGAGTAGTCTTACCAATTGAACTACTGGGAATTTAGTTCCCAACAGACTTACTGATAGTAAGACTGCGCTGGAGTTACTTTTTTGGATTCCGCACCCAAAGGGTAAAACGGGACCCTATTACTAAGACTCCGCTGTCCGTTCGTCTGTCTGTCTGCTTATCCGTCTGCCACCAAGCTATATTTCATGAACCGTGATAGTTAAAGTTGAAATTTCCGCAATGATGTATTTCTGTTGCCGCTATAACAACAAATACAAAAAAACAGAATAAAATAAATGTTGTTTAATTAATACAACAAACGTGACTTTTTTCTCGATATTGATAACGGCAAAAGGTAGACACCTGAAATATTCACTGAATATTTAGTTTAAAAAAAAGTAATTAAATTAAAATTTAAACAAATATTTAAGGGGGGCTCTCATACAAAAAACATGATTTTTTTGCCGTTTTTATAGATAATGACACGGAACCCTTCGTGTACGAGTCCGACTCGCAATTGGCCGGTTTTATTTCCCATAAGCTCTACTTTATCTAAATTTATAAAACACTAGCGGCCCGCCCCGGCTTCGCATGGTAGATTATAGGTATTTAACAAAAATATAAATTCTAACACACTCTTGGCAAACTTTCCAGCTTAGAACACTCGATCAAGTCTGCTTTTGACAAAACAAAGCTTGCTTCCCTTATCGTCGAGAGGAGGCGAGGGGTCTTTCTCCGGAGCACCAGGCTTAGGACTGATGTTGATAATGGTGGCCTAGTTGCAACTTACATGAGCATACTGCGCTGACAGATGCACACAAGCGCTGAGTTTGATCCCTTTAGCTGTCGCTCTGACATCTGAAGCCAACGGCTTGCTTCCCTAATCGTCGAGAGGAGGCGAGGAGTCTTTCTCCGGAGCACCAGGCTTAGGGCTGATGTTGATAATGGTGGCCTAGTTGCAACTTACATGAGCATACTGCGCTGACAGATGCACACAAGCGCTGAGTTTGATCCCTTTAGCTGTCGCTCTGACATCTGAAGCCAACGGCTTGCTTCCCTTATCGTCGATGGAGGCAAGTGGTCTTTCTCCGGAGCACCAGGCTTAGGCCTTATGATGATGTACACCAGGAGGCATCTAACATGAGCATACTGCGCTGACAGATGCACACAAGCGCCGAGTTTGATCCCTTTAGCTGTCGCTCTGACATCTGAAGCCAACGGCTTGCTTCCCTTATCGTCGATGGAGGCAAGGAGTCTTTCTCCGGAGCACCAGGCTTAGGCCTTATGATGATGTACACTAGGAGGCTACTTACATGAACATACTGCGCTGACAGATGCACACAAGCGCTGAGTTTGATCCCTTTAGCTGTCGCTCTGACATCTGAAGCCAACGGCTTGCTTCCCTTATCGTCGATGGAGGCAAGTGGTCTTTCTTCGGAGCACCAGGTATAGGGCTTATGATGATAATGTAGACTAAGAGGCTACTTACATGAACATACTGCGCTGACAGATGCACACAAGCGCCGAGTTTGATCCCTTTAGCTGTCGCTCTGACACCAGTCAACGGCTTGCTTCCCTTTTCGTCGAAGGAAGGTGAGGGGTCTTTCTGCGGGGTCTCAGGCAGCTGCTCGCGTTTTATATCGGTGCTTTTGAAATCTGAGGATTAATAGATTCATATAGAGGCTAATAAATAAGTATTCAGTTAGTTTTTGGGGTGTTTTATTAAATACAAAACAATACAAAATTATTTATTGTACCACAAAATAAAGCTAAAAGAAACAGATATAAACATTAAACCTAATAGTACAATGGGCGGCCTTATCGCTTAGCAACGATTTCTTCCAGGCAACCTTTGGATGAAAAAGAAAAATGTAAAGTGCTCAGCTGTGGTTCGACCGAGGCTGCAGCGGAATAAGGTAACCTACATACCTACCTATTACCAACTTACCTACGACCTACGTTATTTTGCATTTGGAAACTTAATTGTACATTGCTAGCTAGAAAAACAAATAAAAATCGTAAAAAATTATTTGGCCACAATTGTTTTTACACACACGGGTTTATTTTTATTGGTTTTATTTTGGGATGCTGCACCACCCCCCTTGTTTTCGGAAGTGGTCTTGACACACCCTGTATAATCCTGGATATTTCTTACATCGTTATCTGAACTTCTGCATTCGAATTCGTAATGAATTCGTAAAACTCCTGGTTTTATATGTAAAATTTCACATCGAATTTTCACGTTTTTAATGTAAAAAATTAATGTAAAAAATCAGCAAGTTAATTACGGTTCTAAATTAGTAGAAACACAACACAGGTTAAGAAAAAAAATCTTATCCAAAAACATCTCGTAAATTCTTAAAAAAAAGGCTATGTTTTTTTAGGCAGTTAATACAGAAGCCCGAAGAGTATAATCACCTCTGTCTGGCTTTTGTAGACTATAAGAAGGCCTTTGACTCCGTTGAAACCCAGACGGTATTGAATCCTTAAATAAATGTTTACCTTTCCTCGTAAGCGGTTTGAGCTTGATGGTGGGCGGGGGATCCGCAGTATCTTCGGACTTTGTGCTGTAGGTAGCTGTCAAATGTGACAGCTCCAGAACTGGTTGGGCATCTGTGGGTCAAACACATTATATCAGCCGAACGACGACGTCCACAGCTGGGCATTGACCTCCCACAAAGATCTCCAATGACCAATTGACAATGACCGATTTTGCGCTGCCTGTGATTTCCCGTGATTTTTACCGTCGCACAGTGAATCGCGTAGAACAAGCTAGCTGGACAAAAGTCATACCAAAATTTCGCCTAATTAGTGGTGCGCTATCTTAGATAAAACCCCCCAGGTAACGAATCTAGGTAAAAAGGGTGACAAACATTCAAAGTGTATGAGTCATAGACCCCTAAAGGTAAGTGAAAAATATTTGCTTTAACGTAATTCGTTTAGTTGCATTTTTGCAGTGCTTTCATTAACATCTCCTAAATTTTGGGGATTCTAAAATAGTTTTCTCTGTGATGGATTTTACTTTAGAAGGTATGTACTTTCTTATTTTGTTAAAACATAGATTCTAATAAACAATGATAAAGTCCTGTAGGGATATAATAAACTTGTAGAAAAATACTGGCATAATATGAAGTTCTTAAACTTTCATGGAATGTAACTTTTTGTATCCAGATGTATCCAGTCTAATTTTTTTGTATGACATAGATACATTATTCAGCTTTAAAATGACATAAAATTTGGGTTAGCAAACGTGTGCCATTTTTTTTTATTTTTTTTTTCAGAACATACCTACTCAGTTACAAAAATGCTACGCGCATTGTCTTCCGGTATGACATAAATTTAACGGAATTAAAAAAAACTTGCGATGGAACTAGGGCCCTCTATTTAAGTTTGTATTTGTGGTATTACATGCCTGTTACTGTGCATAAAATCCCCGTACACAGTATTGAAGTAGTAACAAAATGCATTGTGCCAATTGGTCAATTGTCGGAAGAAACTCAAGAGGCTCGAAATAAGGACTGCAGAAGATTTCGAGAGCATCACACACGGAAACAGTCGCGTATTGCCACGAATACAGATTTATTAAACATGTTGTTAATCACGTCTGATCCGGTTATTAACTCACTCAGGGAAGTACCAAAAAAAAGCACGACTCTCTATTAGCAGATGTGCTATATTTGATTGTCCCTCCTTCAATACCCACAAAAAAAGTAAAAAAATGTAAAAAACAAATGTTCCCCCACGTGACGATAACGATTACGTGGTACCTGATTCGTCTGGAAGTGAGAGTGATGAAAATTATGACTATACATATTATTATGACTAATTTTGTAAATATTGTTTTGTTTTTCGGTGAACGATGTAAATATTGTTTAATTTTAAGTTTTTATATAATTTAAGTATTATCTAATTTAACCTATATTTTGTAATTTAACCTATAGATGTAATTTTTTTTCTATTTATGACTTAATAAAAAAAATCAATAATATAACTTTTTATTTATTATATACCACCTCAAAAATCACGAATATATCAAATTATGATTGCTCACGGCTAAAACAATCAATACACAAAAAAAAATGTTTTTGTCCAGCTAGCTTGTTCTACGCGACACACTGTGCGTCGTCGGTCCGCCGCGTGGGGGGACACACTGCCCCTTCCGGTACGAGGTTGCCACTTAAGAGCAATACGGCCCCAGTAGCGGATCAAAACACTAGATACAAAAGGTATCTTCCATTCATATTGTTGGTCCTTCACGTTGGAGCACTACCTTTATTGAATTTTGAATTTTTGTTCGTCAGTGAATGAAGCCAACTGATAACAATATACAGGGTCAATCCAAAATGAACATCCGATCGTCATTATTTTCGATTTTATTTGGTGTTGGTTTCATTTTAGATATAAACAGTTATAGTGTTGAAATAAGTTCCCAAAAATTTTTGATTTCAACGGGACTCGAACCCGCGCCCCACCCTCAGTACGGGTGTGCT
Organism: Eupithecia exiguata; assembly: GCA_947086465.1. NCBI lineage: Eukaryota > Metazoa > Arthropoda > Insecta > Lepidoptera > Geometridae > Eupithecia > Eupithecia exiguata. The sequence continues at coordinate 5,226,022 of OX352256.1, forward strand.
CTAACCAACTAAGAAAAAATTAAAATTAAAAAATTAAAATTAATTAAAATTGAAAAATCTTAGTCGGTTCAACCGAAAATCTTTGGGACTTCTTACGGACTATAGCGCCGGTGGCTCCACCTACAGGGGTAACATTATAGTTTAACCAAACCTACCAATCAAAGTTTCGTTCCGGCCCTTGTTGGGGGCACGGAGGGAGGCCTCGAGGCTTGGCCTCTTTACCCCGGCTGCAACTCGAGGGGTGACGACCCCTCGGTCCTTGGGTTGAGACATAATCAAAGACTAAAGTTAGGTACATTTAGTTCTTTTGACGAGAGGTGTTGCCTTTGCTCAATCCTAAGGTTATTTTAGAATTACAGGTTCCCAAAAAATTTTGATTTCGACGGAACTTATTTCATTTCTTAGCTTTACAAGGTCTACAAGGCTGCTTGAAAGGTATTTTCTTATGTTGGACCTGAAATAAATTTTTACCCAGGACACATCGATGCGGATATAACAAGCCGCGAGCAAAAGCGAGTGTTCGATATTAATTCAACTTACATGCTTTAGATTTACTCAGCCGAGCAGGTATATAAGAAAATCTTCGCATTGTTCGAAATAATATTAATCCTAGGTTTTCAAAACACCAAACTCAAAATCGACAACCAATCAACAAGTATTTGCTCTTACGTAGTTATTGTATACTCTTTGGTATTTGCAGCCCTTGCATTCTTGTTTGTATGATCTTTTGATAGCAAAGAGAACGTATTGCATAATGAACTATTTTCGAATTTTGTTTTTGACTTTTGCTAAGCCATAGAGTAGAAATCCACAACTGCACAGCTTTTGCTTTGCAAGGAGTTTTTTACACTTGGGGCATGGAGGTTTAAGGTTGTTTTGTTCGTGATGGCATTATATTAAATTTTATTTTTGTTAACAAAATCTGTGTACAATGTCTAAAACTAGCGAAAAAATAATTTGCCGCAAATCGTCAACGACTTTTTACTAGACTAGGTAGTCATTAGGTAAAAATGGGCTGATGAAAAAATCGAACTCCGATTCAGTGGCATTTTTAAAGTAGGTATTTGGAAATATAACAGTGTTTGGGCTCAAAATCAACATAGTCCCAAAGTACTTGTCTTATGTTACCTGAAATAAATGATTATTATTATAAATGATAATTATTATTGTTAAAAATTTATCGCAATTCTGTCACTTTCAATACAAACCAAAAGCGATACCAGTGTCGCTAGAGTATCGTGGTACAAGCGTACAGAGGCAAAACACAAACCTGATGGAGTCTGTGCAAAAAAAAAAACTGTCGTGGCGTTACGGTGTACCTACTACAAGGGGCCTGCGATGGTTAGACAATTTAACCCGCTGTCAAACTGCCATGCGATGCCTAAATTTTAAATGACAAACAAATCCCAAAAAAATTAAAATCTAAATCGGGATTTGTTACCGATGTTTTACGTTTTAATCAGTTTCCATAATTAATGAGCTAAATACCAGAATTAATTTAAACGGGTGCTATTTCATTTTAATCAATTAATAATAATAATTATGGATAAGAGGTACCTACCAAATTACATTAACATGAAACAAAAAAATATGTAAATTGTGTGCAATATAAGAATAAAAATATAAAGTATTATAAACGTTCACAGATTCAAAATATATGTTATTTTGAATTTAGGAAGGTTTTGATACTCTTAATTTTTTTTTGATATTTAAATATTAGGTCTATAATTTTATGCGTGAAATAATAAGTTTCCAAATAAAAAATAAATAAATAATGATGGAAAAGTTCACACTAGCCCAAAGTTAAGCAGCTTAATTTTTTTTATAAAAAAAAATCTAAATTTTAAGTTGTGCGCCATTTTGATTTCCACGACCTATGTTGGATACTCTTTTCTTCTATGAGTGATTATTTATTCTTCATACCAAAGACAAAAAAATCACAATGACAATACTTTAAACATAGATTAGAGAACCATCCAAATAATCACAAAATTAATTAGACATGTTATCGTAAACACAAACTTTTATTTATTACTTTTACTAAAAGAATAGCAATTTCAAAATTTGTACTGCTTGTCTGGTTATCCACATTCCAAAAAGTTTAAGATCAAATTCTTGATTCTAAGTACCTAGTACCTTGTTTTTGGGATATTTCATAAATTCCTTTTCCTTGTATATTTATTATTGTATAAATTCCTTGTCCGTTTTTACACATTTTTTAACCTTGTTAAGAATCAATCTTAAAACTTTCGTCTAAAAATATTATGAACAGAACGATACTGTATGGAGTGACGCGACCATATGGTTCCGCTCTGTCTCTCATACCACGAGCTTTAGCAGTGAATGCGAGTAGGACTTATAGTAAATGTGAGTTGTTAACATATTAACATATTAACATTAACAACATTAACATACTAACATTAACATATCGCGTGTCACACGTCGCCGACTCTACGTGGTAGTAAATCTCACTATCTCACTATCTCACTAATATTATAAACGTGAAAGTTTAGATGGATGGATAGATGGATGGATGTTTGTTCCTTTATCACGCCAGAACGCCTGAACGAATCTGGATGAAATTTGGCACAGAGATAGATTATAGTCTGGAATAGAACATAGGCTACTTTTTATCCCGGAATTCCCACGGGAACGGGAACTACGCGGGTGAAACCGCAAGGCGCTGCTAGTAGGTATATATTTTATGTATGTTAGAATAAGGTATATATATTTTATCTACCCAAATATCATAAACCCTCTCTAATGCGTTCAAAAACCATAGGCAATGACCAGCATTACCAACCAACAGAAATAAACGGAACTGTAATGAACTCATAACCTACTGAAAACCGTAGGTTATAGAGTTTAAATTTGGAATAGGTGTCAAATTCAAGTGAGTGTGCTATACTAGTATCTACATTCTAACTATAAATCGCACGACATTTTGATCTCGAGTGACACAAAAATAGTGACTTTGTTCGTTAGCTTTTTATTTCCAGTTACGAGTAGACAAATCTGATAAGTTGAATAAGTTCTTTATTTCTGTCGAAAATGAGTTATAGTGACTCAGAACAACTGTCAATGTTAACTACCATTACTATAAATTATTGCATTACACTGGTAACAATGCTGGTCATTTCCCTATGGTTCCTGAACCCATCATAGAGCCCTTATGATATTTGGGAAGATAAAGTAGTGTATGCAACTGTACATAATTAGGCATTACAACACTCGTGTGATGCTATTAAGAAACTCGCCTTCGGCTCGTTTCTTAAACCCACACTTGTGTTGTAATGCCCTCCATTATGCACAGTTGCATAAACTACTATTATATGGGCCGTAGTTCTTAAGTAAGGATGTAAAATCCTGTACTAGACTAACGTTGCCTGAAATAAATGTTTTATTATTATTATTATTATTAAAAAAGAAGGCTTATGCCGTGCTCACTTTTGATACGATTTCATCCGAATTTAATTCGCGCGGAAACGTACGACTACGCACGAATAATCCAAACCTTCCAATGACTATGGGAGTGCTCACACTGCATGCGATCAGTTGTACGTATGTACGTTTACTTAAGACGTCCGAATACAATCCGAACTTGTTGAACAAATACCTGCAGATCGTACAAATATTTGTCCCAAGGCGGGAATCGAACCCGCAACCTCCTGCGTCGCAGGCGGACCTTCGCCCACCGCGCCACAGAGGTCGTCAATATTTGTTATCCTTGTAAAATGCGAGTGAAGCCGGGAGCAGAAACTTAGATAGTAGTGCAGGCTTTTTTATAATCTCTCACAAATTACCAGGTCTGCTCCAACATGCTTTTTTAATTTCCAGCTATGGTCTTCTTAAGGGATGTAAACAAAATAAGTTTCGAAGAGGAAGCTTCAAAACAAAAAGTGGCAATCCGAATTTCAGAACCTGTGTTCAACTCAAAATGTACGCAAGCTATTGGACCTCTTAATAGTAAAGGAGATTTCGAAAGCAAGGAAGAACAGAGGGAAGAAGTTGTCGGAGTCTCTTCTGAAACAGAAAGAGATATTGATATTTTAGTAAAGGAAAACGTGTTACACAAAGAGGAAGATATAACAAAAGACTACTTTAATGACAACCCTGATGGAAAACCTACTGACACCAAAAGCTTTGGTATCACTGGATTAAAACCTACTGAGACCAAAAGCACAACAGGAGTTGAAGAAGAGCAAAAAAATGATCCCCATAAAACGTTTGAGGTAACAACACAAGATATCGATCAGGAAGAAGATTTTTTCAATGATTATCCAGATGGGAAGAGGGATGATCCAAAGATTCAATACAAACAAACGTTAAGAGATGAATATAGCCCTTACGTCCGACGTTTACTTTTTAATGAAAGAGAAACACCAACTACTATATCAAAAATTAAAAACATATCTCCTTATGACAAAACAGAGCAACCTCCGTCGACAGCAATAAATAAAACCTTCGATGATCTACGGAAACTATGTCTGAATTCCTCGAATAACCTAGCCCAGAAATTGACTGGGCCTGTAAATAGTAAAAATTACTCAATGGATATAAACAGCGGTTCGGTCCAACCAAGTGTTCCTGATCCTAGTAAAACACCTAAGTGTGATAAACTTCCGGAAACAAATTGTCAAACCTTTAGTAAATTAGCAGTGAAATTTCTGAATCCAACAAGCAAAAATCATCTGAAAAATGTCGGACCTGTCATAACTAACATCAAAAACAGCTTTAACAATCAAAGTTACCAACCAGATCAAACGAATGTTCATTACAGAAAAATATCTGATAACATCAACCCTCCAACGAGAATCATAGGATACGGTAAACCCCGGTCCCCTGAGAGCAATACTAAAACCTTAGTGAATGACATAGATTTAAACAAACAATTTGACGAAATAGCGAGACGCTGTCTGAAATCGCCTATTAGCAAAATAGATCAAATAATTATCGAAGAAATGGCAAAACCAAGGTATGGATATAACCCATGCATGAAAAAGAAAGGACAGCATTTTACAAAATGAATAACCTAATGTTTTGTCTAGAGAAGAATAGAAAAAAAAACGAAATGTGTAAATCAATTTACATAGTTCATAACAGTGAACGAATCAAATGATTTTCCATTGTATTACCACTTTTTTCTCTAAAAAATCGTAGTGTTTGTGTGATGTGTGTGTGTTAGCGTCTGAATAATTGTCTGTTTTAATAAATTTTAGAGATATTTTTAATAATTTATTTGCAAACTAACTTTTGTGTAAATTTATTTGGTGCAGTAAAGAGTATTGCCACTGAACAACTATACAAGGTTATTGGTAAATTAGTGACAATACGTGAACTGCAGGTCCTGCCCATCATCACAATTCGCTTCTCTAAACACATCTCTTCTCCGACCATCTCAGCTCAGCTTTGGTGGAGTCTGGCCCTCTAGCTAGAGGAGTAAGGATTCAATAGTTACCAGTGTTACCACCTGGGGATTCTGGTGAACGGTAAATTTTTCTACAACCGGCTTATTAAAATAAAAATAAAACAACTAACTAATAAGTTAACAACCGTTTATTAAAACTAAATACTGCAAGAATTTACACAATAGAAAAGCTTGACATTGTGACAAAGAATTTAACTATATCTGGTAACATTCTGGGGGGTTTTCGAAACTTCGAAAGTATTAGGATTTCTATCAAATCCTTAATTTTTTATATAAAAATTTTATTTCTCAAAATGACTATTTCGCTTGCAATTTGTTTCCGAACAAGCCAATGATCTAAATTGTCGACACTTCGCAGATTTTCAACTCTTTGTAATACCATGTCATTATTTATCAGCGGACCTGACAAACCAAGAATCACATACAAAAAGTACTTCAGTTTTTTACCAAAAACTCGCAAAAATCCAGGTAACTTCTGCTATTATCTTTTCATATGAACCTTTCTTGGACCATTAGGCACAAAGTTTTTCTGTACCCAAGTCGGTCCAGCCATTTTGAAATGACACGCTGTTTGACTAACATTTTAGTTTGATTTCCGTAGTACCCGACCGACATCACAACATCAAAGATAACATATCTATGTTCAGGTAAAACTAAATCATATGTTAATGTTGATTTTCTGCGAAGTAGAAAATTTAAAATTTGACTGTTCAACAATTGATTGCTTCTGAAACAAGATACGACTGAAAAAATCAACTGTTTCTAAAACAGACTGCGGCCAAAGTAGTCATTCTGAAAAACATTGAAATACAAGGTACCATAAAAGTATTTCTTGCCACAATAGTGGTTGATACACAACCACAATAGTGGTTTATAAATATTGTATAAAAAATGCCACAAAAGTAGCAAGTGTAAAAAATAATAGCAGAATATTTGATTCGTTAAAAGTAATATCTACGCGGTCGATTTGGTTTATATTTCGACCACGAATTTCCTTTTTAAACTTCACACAATTTTCAATTTGATGATTTTTGGGTTGCCAACTCCAAATTTCGTCTGCGATTGATTTAAGCTAGATGTGGCACTATCTGTCTAGAGTTGGAAACATTATAATGGCGGCATTTTATGACCTGTCATATTATGTAGTCAAATTCGTGGTCCAACGGTAAAATTTCACAAAACTGTACATAAACTTTTGAACATTATCAGAAACTGGACTCCAGGTTATACATGCTTCGCAAGATCTTGGGCTTTGGCGACCACGTCCTCGATGGTACCAACCATATAAAAAGCTGCCTCGGGTATATGGTCCAACTCGCCTTGCAAAATCTGAAAATTAGAAGCACGTAGGTTACACTTATTATGTAGGTAGGTTTTTATAAAAAAAGACTGATTAGAATTTACTCTCTTGAAAAATATTATGATAAATTCAATTTTTTTATGGCGCTATCCCGACTCGAACTAGTTGCGCCACCTTTTTCATCTTATTACGTTACGTTGAACAAAGGAAATTTTAAAAATTCATTGGGCTGTTTGTGATACCTATTGTAAGCTATTTTTATGCCTCTTGTTAGTTTTATTTTGTACTAGCAGCGCCTCGCGGTTTCACCCGCGTAGTTCCCGTTCCCGTGGGAGTTCCGGGATAAAAAGTAGCCTATGTCCTATTCCAGACTATAATCTATCTCTGTGCCAAATTTCATCCAGATCCGTTCTGCCGTTCTGGCGTGATTGAGTAACAAACATCCATCCATCTATCTATCCATCCATCCAAACTTAGACATTTATAATATTAGTGGGATAGTTTAGGCAGAGATGCGAAAATAGAGCTTGGTGGCCACCAAACTAAATAGATATGTCTTGGCTAGAGCAGCCAGTTCTAGCCAGCTTTACCATTTTCACAGTGAAGCGATTCGTATGCAGAATAGGCTACTTGACTACTACTGGGAAATAATTCTAACGTATTGTCTGATAAAAATAATGCAAAATGTAATTAATATTTCTTCCAGGTCAGTCGTATTAGTTATAAAAAGTAATTATAAAGTTTGAATAATATAATGCCGCGCCAAAACGATAATCTCTGTCATGGCTCCCGTTTTCCAAGCTATGACGTCATCCCGCCACACCACACGTAACAAGAAGAACTTATTGATACTGTAATCTGTAAAAGTGTGACGTCACTTGCGATCCAACCAAACACAGCGTTTTTGGTCACGTGATCATAATATAAAAAAATGTGTTATTTTAACCCCGTTTTTTACCTAAAAAAGGCATGTTTTTAATATAAATCACCTGATTACGCTTTGTTACGTTGTCACTGACTAGGATGAAAACAATTTGAAATTATGTTTAATGTAGTCAAATACACTCTTTCCGTCTACTCCTACTGGGCGCTCCTACTGGTAGGAGAACGAGGACTACAATGTCCTCGTACTCCTATCGTGTTTTTTTTTTCTTTTGGAATAAGTACAATTAGCTTAATAATGTAATTTACTGAAATCAAAATTTTACAAATTCATCGGAGCATTTCCAAAAAAGTACCAACATTAATATCGTCATGTAAAAGATACATTTGTGTTTTCATAATCAATGTATCGGTGACGAGATCCTCTCGACGCCGTGCTGTCGGAACATCTTTGTCGGCTGTAGCCTTTTCGAGAAAATTCAGCAATTTTAATAAAGTAACATATGCAGCTTACTGTACATTAATAGGAGTCCGAGAATATGGTAGGAGAACGAGGACATATTTAGTAGGAGTAAGAGGATATGGTAGGAGAACGAGGACATTGTAGTCCTCGTTCTCCTACCAGTAGGAGCGCCCAGTAGGAGTAGACGGAAAGAGTGGTCAAATAGCCTATTGTACCACATGGGCGAAGCTGTGGGCAAAATTCTAATGAACACTTCAAGAAAAAACCCACCCTCTGGAAACCCTTGATGGTCTGTTCCAGTTTGACCAGTTTCCCTGGATGTCCCGTAAATACCTCAGCCACCTGAAAAAGACAGAATACCCTCATTAAAGTAGGATCCAATTAATAATTACTATTTATAGTTTAAAAAAACGATAAAGCTACCTTTTTTTTGCTGGCTTTTATTTCGGTCAACGAATTAGCATTGCCATTCAACGTGGCAATGCTGTCAGCATTCTGGGCACTTTGCCTTCTGGTGACGGTTTAGAGTTTTAGACAATAAGTGTAAATCATCATCATGATCAGCCTATGCTAGTCCACTACTGGACATAGGCCTCCCCTAATGAGCGCCATAGCGCCCTGTCTTCAGCTCGCCGCATCAAGCATCTGCCAGTAGTCTTTCGCAAATCGTCATCCCACCTGGTCGGAGGGCGTCCTACACTACCATGGTTACCTGGAAAGGCTGTGACAGGAACCGCTGGATCTTCCTCGCGCGAGCAACTGTCAACTTGTCATCTTCTGACAGCTCGTCCATTCCCAGGATGGCGATGATGTCCTGCAGAGACTTGTAATCCTGAAACACAGGAAATAACAGAACGCATGACTCAAAATGTTTGACTCATTAAATATGACTTTCGACTCGATTACTGTCGACTCATTATGACCTATGACCCATCATGATTAATGACTCATGTTGCTACTTTGTCTGGCCACTGGTCGGTTGTGTAATCCCCTGCAAAATGTTTGATGTGTGTACATGACGCGTACTTCTTAATACCTATCGTAGCTCTCAAACGGATGATCCAATTTTGATTTTCTTTCCGTTTTGGAAAGACAACCTGCCAATACAGCTTGGCTTTAAGTTGGCGGCATTGTTTTGGAGAAGCTTGACATATCGGCGACGACTGTATGAATCTATAGAGCTTTAACAAATTTAATGAGTTGTTAAGTCAAAAGCAAAGCAGGAAATGATTTATCATGATTGTGAAAGCCACTGGGTTGGGTGGTGTCGGCGAGCCGGCGACGTTGGTAAAAAATTACCTGAAGTATCTTCTGCACTCCTCTGGCGACGTTGTAGTGCTCAGCTCCAATGATATTGGGGTCCATGACTCGCGAGGTAGAATCCAGGGGATCCACGGCAGGATACACACCCAGCTCTGCGATAGCCCTGCCAGGATTTGTTTTTTAAGCACTTTGTTAAGCAAAAAGGAACCCTGATAAGATCACTTTATTGTCCGTACGTTATCTGTCAAAATATATTTTTTTATTCTAAATTATTAAGAATCCGGCGACAGCTGCTCGCAACTTCAATTCGTGAGTTATTATGTTCCGTAATACCAAAAATGATGACTGAAAACTTTTAGTATTTTCGACATTGTGTTGTTATTCTGTAACAAGACAATATAAGGTTTTTTTATTTATTATAGTACTCTGGGTAATTTCTAAGAAATTAATAAATCCCAAAAAATCCCAAATAAAAAAACCTTAGAATCAAGCAACGGCAAAACCTCTCGTCAAAGAACTAAATGTAAATTTGGTCTTTGAGCAGAATTGGATAACTTCATTGTTTCCTCTGTAGGTGGCGCTGACGGCGTAAGTGCCGAAAGAACTCCCAAAGATTTACGGGTCGACTAGATAAGATCACGTAGCTTAGTTGGAAAAAGAGCAACCCTGCGCTGAAGGGGAAGGTGCTGGTTCGAATCCCGTCGAGATCGTAAATTTTTGGGATTTATTAATTTCTAAGACAATATAAGCTATGTTCCTTAAGAAACAAAACGTAAGATATTGTTGTTTTTAATACAAAACAAATAGGACGAAAACATGTCATTTTCGACGTAAAAATACGCAAAATTCGATTTTGAATATTTTTGCTTACATTTTATTATAGGTGTGTATTATTAAGAAAAAAACAACCAGGGACCTAGATATATACTATTCGAATACAAAAAACAACATGATATGGTGGAAATGTGCTCGAATTACAAATCATTTTGGTAGTACGTTTGTATGGGCAAATCATCATCCGCAGGCCTCTTAAGACGATTGTATCCGATAACTTTGCAACTGTTCTTCTTGTCACCATACAGTGAAGTTTAGACTAACCTAGACAGCACCGTAGTAGCGTCTAAATGGGCGAAGGTAGTAGCTGGAGCAGGGTCAGTCAGGTCGTCGGCTGGTACATACACTGCCTGAGGAATAACATAACACGTTATCCTATTTTGGCCGTGAGTCATGTAGTTACAAGTATTTAGTATGATCTTAATTAAATATTTATTTTTATTAAAACACGCACGAAACACATTGAGAAATCCTCCGGACAGGCGGCGCGCGCATAAGCGGCTTTATATTTTGGCCGTGAGTCATGTAGTTATGAGTATTAAGTATGATCTTAATTAAATATTTATTTTTAATAAAACACGCACGAAACACATTGAGAAATTAAAATATTTTATATAACCTAAACAATTAATACTTGTACAATACAAAACACTTAAATGTACACCAGAAAAGAACATTACAAAAAGACATTACATGAGACAAGTACAATGGGCGGCTTTATCACTTAGAAGCGATCTCTTCAATCTGTGTAACTAGGTTAGATATTTATGTACCTAACCCACAGTCACATATTAAGACTTTGAAATGTGGCATGCTTGTTCGATTCTGATGACAACCAAGTAAAATGACAGAAACGACCTTTTTTATTGGTGATGGTCAAGCATTTGTACACCATATCACTTGAATAAGTGATGATGAGACCTAAGATGGAGCACGCGTTCCCAGAAGGAACTTATTCACCCTGGACTCGAAGACTTCAAGATTGTACCTACTCGGGCGGGAAAACAGACGCTGGCTCATTCCACTCTTTGGCCGTGCTTATTATCTATCGTGCTTATATTCTATTTATTTATTTATTTAGTAGTAAGTAAGTAGGTATATTAATAATATTTATTTATGTATACTTTTAGTTATTTATTTATTTTGATTTTTTTGGATGTCCTTCCTTGGATGTCTTTGTAGTTGATGTATTTTAGATTATCTTTGGTACACCCCCTGCCATTCTTAAATTCACAATTCTTTCCATCCAAAGGTTGCCTGGAAGAGATCGCTTCTTAGCGATAAGGCCGCCCATTGTACTTATCTTATGTGATGTCTCTTTGTAATGTTATTTTATAGTGTACAATCTTCGATCAAAAATAAGGAGTTCGCGGCCTCCCCCGTAGATACCTAGAGCCTTACAAAAATGTCACTCAAAATTGGGTTCGTTTTGTTTTGACGCAGACAGTTTGCGCAGAGCCTGACAAGTTTTTTCCATACGGAACAAGAGATTGGTGGAGTCGAATTCATTTTATTTTATTTTGTAAGTAGGTAGGTACCTACCTGAGAATTATATACCTACCTACTCAGTTTATTTTCTATAAGGATTAATTAACAGAATTCAGGTAAAGATAACGAATCATTTATTGATGAAACTATAAATTGGTGTCTCAACAGTAGGTATTTATACAAAAGGGTCATTTCAGACATACAATAATTTAAACTTACAATACAATTTCAGGCAGGCACTCTAGAGAACTGGTTCCTGTCTGCGGCTTTGCACGAGTTTTTTTTACGGGAAAAAAATAAACGTTTTATAAATTCATACTTCTGGTAGGTAGGTAAGAACCTAGTCTTTCTTTTATTAGAGAGTCTACGCAAATGAAATTTTAGGGCGGGCCAACTAATTATTTTAAAAATCATCAACTAGTAATATTAAACTTATTTTTATGAAAAATATATTAATACATACTATAAATGAAAAAAAAAATTTAGAAGAAATAGCCTCTCCATTTATCAATTTAGAACAAAATTAATATTTTAACATAGGCAAACCAAACAACAATATTTTATGCTGATTTCACAAGTATATGACTCACATCTCAATATACGGGTAAAAAATATATATAAACTTACTGAAAATAAGAAATTCCATCCTTTTTCAGCACTTTGGACGAGTGATTCTTGCATTTTTTGTACCCATGCTTTTTGTCTGAACGCTAAAATGACACTAGTTGAAAAGCTTTCCTAACATGTCAAAATGTACCTCTTTTGCTACTGAAGGTTGTGGCGTGCGCATTGTGAATCTAAGGGGGGCCGGCAAAGCCGGACATTTTTGATCGATGTGTACAATAAAGCATTTTTGTATTGTATTGTATTATGAATGTAGAGCAAAATTTTTTGGTGCGACACAGGTATATCGACCAGGTACGGGTGGTAGGTATTTTTCTGTGCGTCTGGTGGTTCTATGGTGGTATGGCAAAGATGGGATAAGGTGACCTGATGCTGCAGCCAGGGCCGTCTCCATACAACGTGTCATTTATACTTATACCATAGACATTATTTTTTGAGTTATAATTATGATTTACCTGCACGCTTGTAATAGATCCAGTGGTGGTGGTGGTGATCCTCTCCTGCATAGTACCCATGTCTGTAGCCAAGGTTGGTTGGTAGCCGACAGCAGAGGGGATACGACCCAGAAGGGCAGATACCTAGAGCACAATATGTATTTATGTATTGAGTAGACTCTTCTTCACTTGACCTGACCTCCCCCGGTCATGTCTGCAGACCTATTGGATTAAGAAAGTGAGGTAAGACAGAGTGCACCCGTGTTTGCACACAAATTTGAGCACTATAATAATGTCCTGCGCACCTGGCTAGTCATCTTTGAGAATGGCCACTTTGGCGGAATATTCGTCTTCGTACGCGCTTTTCCGAGAAAAAAGTAGCATATTAATATGTCCTCCGGGAAATATATTTTTCCCTGCCTAATTTCATTGATATCCGCTTAGCTGTTAAGGCGTGCAAAAGTAACAGACAGACAGACGAGACAGAATTACTTTCGAACTTATAGCAAATGATGGCAAAGCAAAGAAAAATAAAAAAAAACTATCGAGTGATCTCTTCGGCCATAGTCAGGTTATTTTGTTGAGTGCCATGAGTCAACTGTCATGAGACCACATTATTCATGTGATTTATGACTCAAAAAGTAACAAATGTATGATTGAATGAGATATAAACCTTTTGTCAAGTCAACTTTCATTAAATATTGATCCAGCTATCCAGATCCAGATCTACAGCAGTTGTAAAAAATCAACAGGCTCAAATGACTCACGGCTCGCGTTTGTCATGAGTCATAAAATCATAAGCCGTGCATGAGCAAACTGTAACTTTACCTCTGACCCAGCCTGTGTGAACCTGAAGATATTGTCAATAAACAGCAGCACATCCTGTCCCTCCTTGTCCCGGAAATGTTCGGCTACAGTGAGACCGGTCAGAGCGACGCGCGCGCGCGCACCGGGTGGTTCATTCATTTGTCCGTATACCAGCGCCACCTAGAGGCAATAAGATTTCTATTGAACTTGCAGGCAAGCATTCTTTTTTTTCCTTAGTTACACTTAGAAAAAGTCAAATTATAATAGACAAGGAAATATAGAGATTTCGTAAAAGCCTCCTTAGCACGTGCCAGTTACTTAAAAATGGCTTAGTAAAATACACCGATTACAATTTAATATACCTAGCGACTAGATCCGCGAAAATTTAAATTTCTAGCCGCGAACACAGAAACTGAGGAGTGAAGCGAATAAAGAACTTTTGTTGTAGTTTATTGCGTTTAGATATACCTACATAGTATACGATATAATAACACCAGCATCTCTTAGAAACCATAATCTTCTATAATATCCCATCATCTAAATCGCATTATAGACAGAACTCACTCAACAGAGCAGATTTTTCAATTTAATGGCAACAGAAGTTGATTTCCCAGTAACCTTATGAAATTCAAAATTCAAATATTTTATTTCTTTAGGCTTACAAAATAAGCACTTAGACAAGTCAAATTTTATAGATAAACAGCTTAATAATAGTAATTATTATCAAATAAGAAACAAAATGTTATTGATTTTGTTCGCTTCAATTTTTTGTCCACTAGTGGAAGAAGCGAAAAATAAACCACTAGTGCGTATCTGTAGTAATAATTTCTTTGTTTCATAACTTCACAAGTAATCTATTTTGTTTGTTTGTCCACCACTTGTTCTCTTTTATTTGTTCTTTCAAACTATCTGTGAAAACTTTTAATTGGCCGTTCATACATTTACATACTTAATTTACACTTAATTTTATGTTGTGTTGAGACGTAAGTGTTCCTAAAAAAATAAAATAAAATCCATAGAATCCTTAGACGCAGACAGTTTCGAAAAGTATATAAAATTGCGTGAGCCACGGATTTTATTCGAATAATAAATAAATATAAATTAAGTTGATATAATGCAAAAACCGAATTAGAACACTATAATAATTATCTTTGCGAACATACCTTCGACGTCTTGTAATCTTCTTTGATAACTCCACCGACTTTCATCTCGTTGTATAAATCGTTGCCTTCGCGCGTTCGCTCGCCGACACCAGCGAACACCTTGATAATTTGACAGTTTAATAAATAATTTGATGCAAAAAATTAGAGTTCACAATAGAGTACATGCCTAAGATCTAGTATTAGTAAACTCAAAGTAGCTCAAAAGGCAATAAAGCGCGCCATTCTCGGCGTATCCTTCGTGGATAATCTACCCAACAGTTCAGATCAGTTCAGTTCTATAATTAAAAGAATTATTTCTTACACGTCAAAAATGTACAAACATATTTATAAATACATATAGCTTAGTAGCATAATTATAGAGTATAATTTTCTTTGGTAATTTTACCAAAAGTATTTAAATACTATAAATGTGGATCATCGACAACGGTTTCCTCAAATTTCCGGCACAACGTAGAAATACGACAGCACACAAAAGTCGTAGACGCATGGTACCTATGTGAATCTCTTAAAGTAGATGGCGTAGGTTTCCTCGTCAATAAGGTCCTCTATAACAACGTCCAAGAAATCTCCAATGTGTCGACCAGGTAGTGAACTTGATCCTTCGGCTATTCAAACGTTATAGCATGAAGATTATTCAGGTTTAAATATCGACCTCGGCACACTCGGATGATGAAGTGGAGGATATGTACGAAGACATATCCAAAGCCTTGCATAACACCACAAATGCCTACTTCAACGTTGTTATGGGGGACTTAAAAGGTAAGGTGGGAACCCAGACTGACAATAAATTCCAAATAGGTTATGGTGTGATTTCGACTAAAACACCACGACAATGCCCTCGTGTTCGTTCACCAGGTGTACAAATAGCTCCAAAACAAAAAACAAAGCCCAAGGCATCACATATTTTCCCGCGTAAGTAGATACACCTTTAAACTTTAAATTTACTGATAATCCGATACTTTATCATTATTTCATCTGTAACACGGTACAGTTTTTGAGTGAGCGCTGGTAGAACGTACCGTATCTTTCTTTTTTACGTTTATCGAAGTTAAAACATTGTATTTTCAAGCAATAAACGAACTTTGACTTTGACTTACCGAGAAACCTCCATGGGCCTTAGCGACGTTGTTAATCAGTTCCATGATCAGCACAGTCTTCCCTACGCCAGCTCCTCCGAAGAGCCCAATTTTTCCACCTACGAGTACAAACGATCTCAATTAATAACATAATTTTTATATTACTGTCTTCAATTAGCTGGAACTTTATGTAAATCCACCGTAGTCAATTTTTTATCATCATTTTAGAAAACTGAACTGAACCAAAAACTGGAAAATGATGTAGAATAGTTTGGACTCATTGACGATTGATATGCCCATGCATATGCATGGACATGATTTTGAAAAATCAGTGACTTTTGGTTGTTTTATCTCTGTCATGGCTCCCGTTTTCCAAGCTATGACGTCACCCCGCCAAACCACACCTAACAAGAAGAACTCGTTGACACTGTAATCTGTAAAAGTGTGTCGTCACCAGCGATCCAACTAAACACATAGCGTTTTCGGTCACGTGATCATTATATCAAAAAATGTGTAATTTTGATCCCGTTTTTTTACCTAAAAAAGGCATATTTTTTATAAAAATCACCTGATTGCGCTTTGTTACGTTGTCACTGACCAGGATGAAAACAATTTGGAACTTATTTTTAATGTACCTAGTCAAATAGCCTATTATGGTAAATACTTGATAGGTAGGTACAGTAGAAATATTGTAATTTACCCTTCACGTAAGGCGCAAGGAGGTCCACCACTTTGATGCCAGTCACCAGAATCTCCTGGTCCACCGACATCTCCACGAATGGCGGCGCGTCCGCGTGAATGGGCGCGAATGTATCGGTTTCTATGGGGCCGCGTTCATCTGGTGCAAAATTCCTCATAAAATATAAGTTAAGAAATGAAATAAGTCCCAAAAATTATCGGTTTCGGCGGGATTCGAACCCGCGCCCCACCCTCAGTACGGGTGTGCTCTAACCAACTAAGCCACGAAACCCTTAGTCGGTTCAACCGAAAATCTTTGGGACCTCTTACGGACTATAGCGCCGGTGGAAACCGATAATTTTTGGGACTTATTTCATTTCTTAGAGATACCCGAGTGCGGGTAAGCACTATAACAAAAAACCTTAAAATATAAGTTATTTAAGATGTACGTAGATATCTTAAATAACTTACTTTTGATGGTGTTTGTTAGTGATTTTCATGGGACACTTAAGGTGAGTGCGAACCTCTAAGCTCCCATGCAAACGTACTTTCCGATTATCATTAATCGAACTATCAGATTACTACAAAATATCAGACTATTTAGAAGATAAAAAAGCTTAAAAATGTTTAAAAAAAAAAGTGAAAGAAAGAAAGAAAAGAAAAGAAAAAAAATAAAAAAATAAATAAAAAAATAAATAAAAAAAAAACAAGCATGTAGCTACCTAAATATGGACACGAACAGTTGCGAAATTGCACTGATCGCTTATTTGTATATAAGTAAACAGCCGATTATGCAAAATGTTAGCCTAAAAATGTCTCCGATCCATATGCCTCCTGACATGATGCGGACTCTGGTGGTACCGGTTGTAAAGAATAAAACTGGGGATATGTCTGATAAACATAATTATAGACCAATCTCGTTGGCCTCGATTGTGGCCAAGGTACTTGACAGTGTGCTTAACTCTCATCTGAACAGACACTTACAGCTACATGATGCTCAGTTTGGGTTTCGACCCGGGTTATCAACTGAAACAGCAATTCTTAGTCTAAAACACACTGTCAAGTATTATACAGACAGGCAGACACCTGTGTATGCCTGTTTCTTGGACCTATCGAAAGCCTTCGACCTGGTATCATATGATGTCCTCTGGCGAAAGCTGAAGGACACAGGGCTGCCACTGGAATTGGTATCACTTTTTAGGTACTGGTACCTCAACCAGGAAAATCAGGTCAGGTGGTCGGGTGAGCTTTCGGACTCATACGGGCAGGAGTGCGGGGTGCGGCAGGGGGGGCTCAGCTCGCCCTCGCTTTTCTGCCTGTATGTGAACGCCTTGGTCGAGGGACTTAGCAGTATGCCTGTCGGGTGTAATATTAGCGGGATCTGCGTGAATAACATCAGCTACGCCGATGACATGGTGCTGCTGGCTCCCTCGATCAGCGCTCTCCGAAGGCTGCTTGGTGTATGTGAGTCATATGCTGTAACACATGGACTCCAGTACAATACCATGAAGTCAGAATTCATGGTCTTCAGTGCGGGAACCAAAAGGCCGATTTTTGTGCCGCCAGTGAAGTTAAATGGCTCGGAACTTCATAGGGTACGTAAGTTTAAGTACCTAGGCCATATTGTCACTGAAGACCTGAAGGATGATGCAGATATGGAGAGGGAACGCAGAGCGTTGTCCGTCAGGGCGAATATGCTGGCCCGCAGATTCGCACGATGTACAGATGCTGTGAAAATCACATTGTTCAAAGCATTCTGTACATCTTTGTATACAGCGAGTCTTTGGGTCAGCTATACCTTTAAGGCGTACAATGCTCTGCGTATACAATATAATAACGCATTTAGGTTGCTGTTGCGGCTGCCGCGGTTTTGCAGTGCGTCAGGTATGTTCGCCGAAGCTCGTACCGACTCTTTCGACGCATTATGGCGCAAAAAGACAGCCTCACTGCTCAGCAGAATCCGCGGGAGCAGCAACAGCATCCTAAATGTTATATCAAACAAATTTTATTGTCCTCTGATGTATACCCTACATCAGAGAACAAAATCCGTGTTTAGCATTAAGTATTAACCCCCTAGCCCTAAGTTTACTAACAAAATAGACTAAGTTGTCTGAATAAAGAAATTATATTATTATATTATTATTATATCGGAGGAAAAAAGGCGGAACAAACAAATAAAAAAAAGATAAAAAATCTTGGGACGGGTTTTGCTCCAACTCGAAAAATAACAACTAACAGGCTAAAGGTTTCTTAGTCGCTTCTTTACTTTAGTCTACATACCGAAGCGACAGAAATCAAAAGTACCACTCTATTTCCGTGTCAGTGTTATTTTAAGAATTTGACCTTTTCTAAGTGTACATTTTTGTATTTATGGAAATAAAGAATATTTGATTTTGATTTTGAAACTACACCTTTTATTGCAATGGTGAAAACATAGCTGTTTCTTATCTAATTATGAATGCAAAATTTCATGAAAATCGATGACGTAGTTTCCATATGAATCGGAAAGTGCGTTTGTATGGGCGCTTAGAGGTTTGCACCCTCCTCTTCTCTACATCAGATTCAGATTCATCGGTAAATTAGTAGGTTTACAAATAGCTCTCACAAAGTTCAAGACTTGTGATGTAGACACGAGGGTTTTCCACCTCGGTAAGTTAGTAGGTTTACACCTCGCAAAAGTTAAAGTTGTCGTTTTCGAAAGTTGACATTCTAGAGAGTTGCCGATTTCGGAAGTTGACATTCTAGAAAGTTGTCGTTTTCGAAAGTTGTCGTTTTCGGAAGTTGTCGTTGTCACCCTGAGGGATTCTTAGTTCAAGACTTGTAATGTAGACGCGAGGGTTCTCTACCTCGGTTAAGTTAGTAGGTTTACACTATTGCCCGACTAATCTCACTAATATTATAAACGTGAAAGTTTAGATGGATGGATGGATGTTTGTTCCTTTATCACGCCAGAACGGCAAAACGGATCTGGATGAAATTTGGCACAGAGATAGATTATAGTCTGGAATAGGACATAGGCTACTTTTTATCCCGGAATTCCCACGGGAACGGGAACTACGCGGGTGAAACTGCGAGGCGCTGCAAGTCATTAATACTCATGAGTCAAATACAAATACAAAAGGCATTTATTTACTAAAACAAAAAATTATAGAGAGATTACTTGTGGTCCCCGCACTAGGTTCAAAACCTGTATCGCGGGAGGCCGCGCCGGTTTACAATTGTGATTTAATATAAAAGAAAGTGCTTAACAGAGCAGCAGGCCACTCGAGACAATAATGAAATGAAGAATGAATGAAGTCAGAGTCATGATTCGTAGATGATGATTCAAACGTACCAATCGGCTCGCCGATGACGTTCATAATCCTGCCGAGCGTGGGCTCTCCGACTGGTATGGTGATGGGTGCCCCCGTGTCCGCCACGGGCTGCCCCCGCACCAGCCCCTCGGTACCGTCCATGGCGATGGTGCGGACAGTGTTCTCGCCGAGATGCTGCGCGCATTCGAGGATCAGACGTGGCTCTGCAAGCAGAGAATACAAACTTACTAGTGGTTTATCTTTCGCTTCTTCCACTAGTGGACAAAAAATTGCAGCGAACAAAATCAATGACATTTTGTTTCTTATTTGATAATCTATAAAACTGTTTTCAAACCACATGCTCGACAATGCCGAATTATAGGTCATGTAAACCCTACCGAAAGCAAGACATTAAATCCCTTGGTATTAGCCGGGTTATAATGTTGTACTGAATTTCATTATAACCCGCTGGTTAATAATATGATTTCACTTTTCATAATTCTTATTACTATATGCATAAAGTTTAATTTTGCTAAACACAATTTGTCCTAGGCCATGGCCTACTTGATTTGACAAAATAAATGAAGTTTGCCTCCGTGTGAACCCCGGTCCGGAGGAGCGCGGTGTTCGAAATTCGAATTTCGAATCTAGGACCACGGCTTGTGCTTTCGAATTTGGAACGTCGCGCGCCTTCATTTGTTCACGCGTGACGAACAAATCGAGTTCTTGTAGGTGCCTATAGAAGATTTAATTTCAAAAATAATATTGAAAATGTCGAGTGATGAAAGTGTTTTGACTCCTGAGTTTATCAAATTAGATGCCATAGGCATTGTCAACAATCTGCTGCCAGAGAAGTCAAAGGAAAACATTATTTATCTACTGAGCCTGTTTTTTTGTCTCGCATAAGGTGTGAAAAGTAGAGTATACACCTCGGGGATAAGACTGTTTTAGTCTTGGGCGGTTGAACCCCTCACTGCACTCAGGACTCAGTCTTAATTCCCTCGCTTCGCTCAGGAATTAACTTATAACTCCCTCGCTACGCTCAGGAGTTAAATTATGAGTCCTTCGTTACGTTCGGGATTCAATTCGCTCCCGTGACATAAAACAGTGCTTTATCCCCTTAGTGTATAATCTACTATTATGTATAAAATTTGACTTGTCTAAGTGCTTATTTTGTAAGCCTAAAGAAATAAAGTTATTGAATTTTGAATTTTAGAACAATTTAATAGCCTAAAGAATCTACCACACTAAACGTGGTCACAAGCCTTATCCAAATAAAATAAATAAATAAATAATGCTAGACAATTCAAACAGCATTATCCAGCCCCAAGCTAAGCAGAGCTTGTGTTATGGGTACTGATATACATAATATTATACAAAACATAGATAGTTTTTTTATTATACAAAGAAAAACGACCAGATCACCCTGAACAAATATCTGCAGATCGTACACACATTTGTCCCGAGGCGGGAATCGAACCCGCAACCTCCTGCGTCGCAGGCAGACCTTCGCCCAACGCGCCACATCGGTTGTCAAAAACTTAATAATAATAATAATACTTTTATTTCAGACCACAAAGAAAGAAACTTAATTAGGGCCCATACAAATACCTTATAGTCTAACAAAGATAAAAACATTTAAAATTAACCGAGTCATCGACGCTCCGATGACGCACGCGCGGTGTCGTTTGACAGGCGTCCAATGAACTTCCTGAAAACGACACCTTTCGGCCAAAGCCCACTGTCCATATACGTAGAGAGTCGATCCGTCGGCACTCTCACCATAAATGAGGATGTTTTCTATATTTAACACGCTTAGGAAATGCGGGGCTGATCACAGTATTGGAGATAAGCTCCTACTGAATAGGGAATTTTACTCTATATGAAGAAAAATCTAAAAATATATGATTTAGGTAGCATAGGCAAAAGCAGTCGGAAAATGTTCGATTTCAAAAGTCAATAACTTTATTTCTTTAGGCTTACAAAATAAGCACTTGGACAAGTCAATAGATCTCCTGTATTAAAATAATAAGTGCATTGACTTTGTGGTGATGGTACAGCGGTAAATAAAAAATACCACAGTACCATCAATGGTACCACGGCAAAAAAAAATTACCACAGTCAGTGGTACTATCTAATGGTACCACGGTAAACAAAAGAAATTTTATATTTAAACAGTAATTTTTATCAAATAAGAAACAAAATGTTTTGTTTGCTCTAATTTTTTGTGCACTAGTGGAAGAAGCGAAAAATTCCATAAACACACAAAATAAAATTTTATATTTAGGTTATTAAAATTTTTCAGATTTTTTACCTGTTGTTAAACACCATGATATAATAGGCTAGGTTTGTTATGTCATACGGCTGTGTGGGCAAACTAAAAAGAATCAACTGTCACCTGGTATTATCATTAAGTACGTCATCAAAGGGAGAATACCATATTTTGGGTAGACCAAATATTCCATGAAACTGTATTGAATGGCAAAACAACAAGTTTAATAGTAAGTGAAATTAAAAAAAAATTTGATTGTCACACTTACTCCTCCCGGGAACTTCCAGCGCGTTCAAAATCAACGGCAAACCGGAATCGAACTGAACGTCCACCACGGCACCGATTACTGAAAAACAAGTTTTGAAAAATTTGGTTATTTTGTTACCCTCAACAAAATACACAAAAAGGACAAATGGTTGGTGAAAATACCAAGAAATGAGGCCAACACTCACTGGTAACTACTGTCTACTATTCGTGGCCTGACCTGTTTATTGTTTATTTTGCTCACATGTACATGTATACAGCTTAGATATTAATGTTAGCCTAGGTCAATGCACGTGACGGCTCTCACCGTCTACAATAGACTACCGGAAAATTTAAAAAATGCCGCATCCACGCAATCATTCAAAAACAAGCTTAAAAATTGGTTGATTGAGCAATCACCCTATAGCTTTGAAGAATTCATTAAAGGATAATTTAGGGATTTTATTTATTTAATGAGTAATTTAATTTAATGACATGTATTTAATTTCAAATTGAATGTTTTTGGTATTTATTATTATTGACTTTTATTATTAACTTTGTAAAAAATCTATGATTGTGTACTGAGACTGTACCTAAATTTATAAACTTTTGACGTGTATGTTTTTTTACCAATAAATGAGTATGAGTATGAGTAGTACATGCACCCTATAGGGCACTGCAAAAGAATTTATATAAAATGGCAAACTGTAATTTAATATAATTGAAGGTACATGTTTTAAATAAATGAGTATGAGTATGAGTATGAGTAGTACATGCACCCTATAGGGCACTGCAAAAGAATTTATATAAAATGGTAAACTGTAATTTAATATAATTGAAGGTACATGTTTTAAATAAATGAGTATGAATATGAGTATGAGTAGTACATGCACCCTATAGGGCACTGCAAAAGAATTTATATAAAATGGTAAACTGTAATTTAATATAATTGAAGGTACATGTTTTAAATAAATGAGTATGAGTATGAGTATGAGTAGTACATGCACCCTATAGGGCACTGCAAAAGAATTTATATAAAATGGTAAACTGTAATTTAATATAATTGAAGGTACATGTTTTAATGTCAGGTTCATGCATGTCAATTATAAGTAAAATTAAATAATCCTATAGTTAAAACTCAATACAATGTCAAAACCGCAGATTTGATTACATATGGGGTTCTAGGGTAGGCAAAATCACATTGGTAAGATAAGGAGTTGAGGTCATTGATCTGAGTTTATGTCACGCAGAGATAAATCGGATAGGAATTCGTTTACCTGATGCGATCGCATTACACAAATAAAGAAAAAATTATTAACATGGAAAAGTAGTTATTGTAACATAACTATAATAGTTAGACACATAGTGTTGCGGACTTTTTTGTAGATATAAATGTCTTCTATAAAACTGTAGTACATCACTTTACTCTATTGTCAATAGTTTCCGCAGTGTACGCGATATAAGGATTGTTTTATGGTATTTTTTTCACACCTCGGGTTACATTATCAAAGTTTTCATACGGATCCCTAACTTTTTTGCAAAATACTAATATAATGTATTCTATAGCCTATGTCAGGGATAATGTAGAATTCTAATGGTGAAAGAATTTTTCAAATTCGTCAATAGTTTCGGAGCCTATTCCCGTCAAACAAACAAATCTTTTCTCTATATAATATTAGTATAGATAAGGATTTAATCAATACTTACCAGCTATAATCCTTCCCGTGGGCTTATTCCCAGTTTTGGGAGGTCCAGAACTCTTCGCACCAGCGGCCTTCACTGGTTTCTTCTTGGCGGGTCGGGGCTTCTCAGGTTTCTTTGCAACCTTCTTTTCAGCCTTCTTCGTAACCTTCTTGTCAGCTTTCTTCATGAAAGATGGCATCGCTGAGTAGAACTGAAAACATAAAACCATCTCATAAAAGTCTAAATTAACAAAGAAAATTACAATCAAATCATCATCATCACCAGCCTATATCAGTCCACTGCTGGACATAGGCCTCCCCTAATGAGCGCCATAGCAATAATCTCACTAATATTATAAACGTGAAAGTTTAGATGGATGGATGGATAGATAGATGGATGGATGTTTGTTCCTTTATCACGCCAGAACGGCTGAACGGATCTGAATGAAATTGGGCACAGAGATAGATTATAGTCTGAAATAGGACATAGGCTACTTTTTATCCCGGAATTCCCACGGGAACGGGAACTACGCGGGTGAAACCGCGAGGCGCTGCTAGTAATCTCACTAATATTATAAACGTGAAAGTTTAGATGGATGGATGGATAGATAGATGGATGGATGTTTGTTCCTTTATCACGCCAGAACGGCTGAACGGATCTGAATGAAATTTGGCACAGAGATAGATTATAGTCTGGAATAGGACATAGGCTACTTTTTATCCCGGAATTCCCACGGGAACGGGAACTACGCGGGTGAAACCGCGAGGCGCTGCTAGTAATATATAAATACAATCAAATGATAGAATTAAATTAAAACTAGTATTTACAATTGCAACAATGAGCTAACTGCAGACTGTTGCACACAATCTACAGGTAGCTCAACTGGTCCATATCAATACCAGTCGCGCGCGTCCCCAAGACGCTGGCTGCATTGCCCCGCTGTATGGCAATGCTGATGCGCTGCGCCAGATACTCACGTCACGCGTCTGGTCGAAGCGACGCGTGACCCGAGAACTGGTTTTATTATTTTTATTTAGAATACGTCTAAACAAAAATAATAATATAAATAATAGGGTATTTGACATTGAAAATAAGATGCAAATTGTTTTCATCCTAGTCAGTGACGACGTAACTAAGCATAATCAGGTGATTTTTATAAAAAAAAACGGGATTAAAATTACACTTTCTGTGATTATATGATCACGTGAACGAAAACGCTCTGCGTTTGGTTGGATAACGCTTATACTCCGAGGCTAAAGGTGGAAACGCACTACGCTTCAACGGAACTGCGCAGCCGCGGCACTTTATGTCAAATTAGAACATAATCACCAAATAAGCCGCGCGGCCTTTATAGTCATTTGTTCTAATTTGACAGGCAGTGCCGCGGCCGCGCAGTTCCGCTGACGCGTAGTGCGCTTGCACCTTAAGAGTCAGCTCTCATCAAGACGAGAAGCAACGCTGTGCACACTTTGAAACAAGATATAATTACTATTAGTTAAAACGCTGTTAACGCTACGCTTAATTTACTATTAGTTAAAACGCTGTATGTTACGCAAGGCACTGCGCTTGTGCCAATTTGTATCTTTTTGTGTATTTAAAGATATATTTCGAATCAAAGTACGCGTCACGTCGCGTCTCGGTATAAGCTGATCTTAAATTCAAAAAATTCAAAATTCAAAGTACTTTATTTCCTTTAGACCTTACAGGACTCTTGGACACGTCACAAAACTCAGATTACATAAGTAAAACTAGGAAATAAAGTGATCACTTTGATTTTTTGTCCACTTCAATCTTTTTAAGGTAAAGTAAAAAAGCGAACAAGAAACCTTTACCTTGTTAGAACGTTAGTTTTCGAGTTGGAGCAAAAGTCGTCCCAAGCTTTTTTATCCTCTAGATAATCTGATATTTTATAGTAGGCCTTTTTGCAAAGGATGTGTTTAACAGTTTGTTTGAATTTATTTATTGACAATTTTTGCAACTCACTTGGAGTTTTGTTGTAGAAGCGTATACATTGTCCTTTAAAAGATACGTTAATCTTGTGTAACCTAGTTGTGGGCACAGCGAGTTTATTCTTATTTCTAGTATTAAATTTATGTATATCGCTATTTTTAGGGAACCGATTGATATTTTTATGAGTATACAATAAGTTTTCATAAATATATTGACATGGTACTGTCATTATGTTACCGTCTTATGGTACCTTAAATTGAAATTATCAAACTTACTCGTTCAGTAGTATAGGGCATAGACAAAAGACTGTATTCATTATGAGGTCTGTTGACCCCCGCAGACAGCTCGAGCCCCTCAGCATAGGCATTCCTACGATAGGATAAAGCTGAGATCATCATCCCGACCGCGGGGTTTACACCTTCTTCACTGGTTTCTAAATCTGAAAATAAAAAGCAAATTAATTAATTCTTAAAACGAAGTTACACATTTATTTATTTTATTTATTTATTTAAACAAGATCATAACATTACAGATATCTCCAAATCGTTATGCCTAGTACATTGAATCATATAAAGTTAACGGCTATAAAATGACGCATGCCAAGTGTCTGTTGATACTGACAACCGTGGCCGATATTCGGCTAAACCTACCCCCCGATTGAATAACCTGGATATTTTTTGTATACAAAGTGGTAACAAAACCCAATGAATATTGGTGGAAAATATTTAACGACATTGGTATCACCGAAGCAAAGCACAGAAGCTCGAAACAATTTTTCGTTTTGAATGCTTTCATTCATCATTTAATTGATCTCTCGTTCGTTTTCGCATTCAATTTTTAACATTTCGCTGCACATGTGAGATTATCCGTTGTCGAAGTTTATGTTTTACTTTTTAGTGATAACGTCACTGTTACTTTGTTGTTTTCTGTTATTGTTATCAGTTTTTGTTAAGGTTCATAAATGTCTTTGTATAAAATAAATATCTAGGATTCTAAGTCGTATAGGCGGATGTTATTATAATCTGATGGTGCCTTTTCAAAGTAATTTCAAGGTAATTTTAGTTAGGAAATATTATATGGTTGTCAATAACTTGAGTTCGATGTTGCCCGTAGTAGTTTTTGTTATAAATTGGAGGTATTTTCTATTGAACATGACAACACTGATGTTAATATTTTGCATGCTTACAACCCCGTATGGGTCTGTCAATTGTATTGTCTTGTCTTTCCGCTACACCATTGTAAATCTTCTCTGTGTTTACCTATCTATTTGAATCCCTGCAATCTATTGCCGTATTGCCTGTGTATATTCTTGGAATAAATACAGTTTCCAAAACACCGAAGGCGAGTCTATTTTTATTTCCCGTGCTGCCGGCTGAATAATCAGCTTCCACCGCAAAGAGCTCAGACAGCTCAGACACACTTTCTATCAGTTTTAAGTAAAACTGTGTCGCAGATACTATCGCCCTCCTCACAGACTGGATGTTCCATTCGATAATTATTTAGATAAGTAACAATAATCTGAGAGCTATATTATGGCCAGGTATTCCTGCAGCGTCCTTAAGAATCCGGCGACAGCTGCTCGCAACTTCAATTCGTGAATTATTACGTTCCGTAATACCAAAAATGATGACTGAAAACTTTTTGTATTTTCGACATTGTGTTGTTATTCTGTAACTACACAATATAAGCTATCTTCCTTAACAAACAAAACGTAAGATATTGTTGTTTTTAATACAAAACAAATAGGACGAAAACAGGTCATTATCGACGTAAAAATATTCGATTTTGCATATTTTTGCTTACATTACATTATAGGTGTGTATTATTAAGAAAAAATCAACCAGGGACCTAGATATATACTATTCGAATACAAAAAACAACATGATATGATGGAAATATGCTCGAATTATAAATCATTTGGGTAGTACGTTTGTATGGGCAAATCATCATCCGCAGGCACCTTAAGCGCCAGCGTGCGCCTGCCAAGCCGCCGCGCTCGTGCATTTTGTAGGTAAGAAATATAGTGATTAAGATTTTCATTTTATCAAATAAAACTGCGAAAATGTTTAGAAATATGTAGGATGTAGTGTCTTTAGTCAAGTCCAAACTTTTTACTAAGATATAGAGATGAGATAAGATATAGATAAGATACCTGCCGTCTCCATTGGGTTCTGCGTCTCCGATTTATCGTAGTCAAACATAGAATCATCTTTAGGAATTTCGAACGAGACATTGCAAAATATCGCTTCGTTTTCTGAATATTCTGAAACGGAAAACATTAGGTTTTTCAGTATTTTCCGAGTATTTGTAGCAGATATGTAGATAATTACTGCGACGACCGACGTGGCGCAGCGTTCGAAGGTCCGCCTGCGACGCAGGAGGTTGCGGGTTCGCGCCTATCACGACATGATTGATATCGTGTCCGTGATGGTAGCGTACACATAATCGAATTCACGTATGTTGTTATGCCTAATAAATACTGTATAAATAATGCATAATCAGTGCAAAATCAAAATAAATAGTGCGTCTCTAGTTTAAAAAATAATGATTAAGTTCTCTGTAATACAGTTTAATTTAAACTGAAACAAAAATCAGGGACACCTGCCACTCGTTTTGTATATTTAATTTTGAAATAAATGATTTGTATTTATATTTGTATTCGTTTTAGGGTTCCGTACCTCAAAAGTAAAAAAGGAATCCTTATAGGATCACTTTGTAGTCCGTCTGTCTGTGGTCCTCTTTTCTTAGGAACGCGTGGAAGGTAT
The DNA here is from genome assembly GCA_947086465.1 of Eupithecia exiguata. Lineage (NCBI taxonomy): Eukaryota > Metazoa > Arthropoda > Insecta > Lepidoptera > Geometridae > Eupithecia > Eupithecia exiguata. Next base: position 5,254,668 of record OX352256.1, read on the forward strand.
CAAAGTGGGTTGGAGTTTAAATTAACATAAAATACCCAATTCCGTAACATCTGGGAGCCGTGATACAAATCAAACTTCTAAGTTAACGCAATCAAAAGGTCGTTTATGCCCAGATTTTTTGAAATTTCCAAGGAAATGCAAAAAACCTATAGTTTAACAATGTCTTTTGCAAGACATTACTTATTTCATATAGATAAATAAGAATTTCTAAGAACGCCACCGGCGCGGCGGCGCTATTATAGTCCGTAAGAGGTGCCAAAGATTTTCGGTTGAACCGACTAAGGGTTTCGTGGCTTAGTTGGTTAGAGCACACCCGTACTGAGGGTGGGGCGCGGGTTCGAGTCCTGCCGAAACCGGAATTTTTTGGGAACTAATTTCATTTCTTAATAACAATACTTACCAGGAATTCCATATACGTCGAACTTGCACGTTGTTGGTTTCTTACCATCTCCGCCCTTCCGTTGCAGAACGTTCAGAGACACTTTTGGTCCAGAACGAGTTATGGGTGCTTTCTCTGAAGGAAGGAAAAGCGAACTGCGATTAAAATAATTTAATTTTCTTAAACATGCGCGGAAATATTGTCATTACTTTTGAATAAAGAACACGCGAAGTAAAATATCAAATACTGCACTTAATATTAAACACACAGTTTAAAAATTAGTCATTAAATAACCCGCCCCTGACCATTCCTGGTGCAAAGGTGCCCATAACACTTGCAGCATTGCCTCGCTGGATAGCGATGGCAATCCTTTGCACCAAGAATGACCCGGAGCGGGAGTCTCCTGTCACTTCATTAAGTTTACGGCCATCTCCCACTAAAAATCATATCATATAGGTTGTATCATATTTACGTAGACTAAAAAAACCAAAATCACTTCCCGGCGCGTTCTTTGAATTTGGAACGAAGAGCGCGCCGGCAATGTTGTATGAAACGGTGTGCACATATACGTTAATATGTACACTTTCATAAAAGTAAAAAAAAAACAACTACATACAGCCGAAGATACAACCTTTTTGAAGATACACCAATTTTGAAGTCTGCAAAAAATATTATCACGAATACCTTTTCTTTCTAATGGCTTTAGTTTAACACCTTCTCCACTCCCACGACGGGGAACATCGACAATTTCTGAAAAAAAATAAAAAAATTAAACAGTCAATAGCATTATGGCTAAAAAGAAAACATCAAGTGCGTGTCGGACTCTAGCAGCGAGGGTTCTTCTATAAATTTAGCAGTTCCTACTTAAGGGCAGGATATTCGATCCATTTTGTGAAAAGGACAGGCATAGAATTTTGTGTTCACAAGAGTGAGACAGGGCACAGCAACGCAAGCCCAAAAATCCAGTTTTTGCTTATTATCAAAATTAAAAAAGGTTTTGAGAAAAACTAACCGTAGAATATTCTTCTAAACGTCGTTGCCTATTTTCTGGCATGTTTTTTGAGAGTAATGTTGATACACTAGAAGTACAACAACAAAAACAACAAAAAACTATCCTTTCTTCGTAATTTTTATCATCAGGTGAAGTGATAATTATCGTTTTTTGAACCGTAGAATAATCAATAATGTTAATCCAACTAAAACATAAATTTTAGTCCAATCAAAACAAAGGATATTTGATCGTTTAAAATTGAATCGAAAATTGGTTAAATTCGAATATCCTGGCCTTAAGGTTTTTTGTTTCGAGTTGGCCGTGATTCAATTTTGGAAAAGGAAATCGTTAACCATTTGCGGCGAATTAATTTTCCCCCGAACAATCTTAGTATTTTATTGTTAGATTTTTGCCTGACTACCAACGGAGGAGGGTAATGCGGTTTCCACCGCAAACCACAGGCCAAATTGAATCTCAGGCCAACGCGAAACGAAAAACCTGAAAACCAGCGTAGCATTGGGCTTAGCCAAATGCTACGCTGAGTGACATACACATGCCATTTTTATTCCCATTTTTTAACCTATTTTTATAACTATTATTTTTATTAGTTTTTCTTGTTTTTTGTATAGTTTTAACTTTAATATTAGTACCTACCTAGTATGTAAGTCTCTGTATTTTTGCGTAAAAATAAATATTTTTCTTCTTCTTTCTTCAAAAAACTTTCTTTCGATAATTATGCATTAAATTACGTATTTTGGAAAATCTCACGTGGGATTAAGGGAGGAGGGGTCTAGCAAAATCTCACAACATCTCACCAAGTGGCGAGGGGGGGTCGAAAAATCGCCAAAATCACCTCACGTAATTTATGGATGCCCCCTTTGCTATGGCGTAAACGTCACTCAAGCACATAACGTTTGACTGAGCAAGCTTTTAAAACGTATTACTAAGGTATTACATAAATAGATGTTTTTTATTATACATAGAACACCAGAACTCCTGGTGTTCTGGTGTTCTATGTATAATAAAAAACATCTATTTATGTAATACCTTAGTAATACGTTTTAAAAGCAAATATATGCAGATTGAACAAACATTTCTTCCACGGCGGGAATCGAAACCGCAACCTCCTGCGTTGCAGGCGGACCTTCGCTCACCGCGCCACAGATGTCGTCATTTTGGATGAACAAACACAGATAAACATTTATGGAGCCGAACAAAGAACCTTCTGCTTTTTTAGACGTCGGTTAAAAATGGCTGAATAGGTACCTGACTTTCTCTTCAATGGAATCAGTTTGATATCAGAACTTCCAGACTTCCACTTATTCTTCGTTATTGCTGTAGTAATAAATAAAAAATAAAAAATTCTTTATCTCTATAAATAAATACAAAAATGTACACTTAGAACAGGTCAAATTCTTAAAATAAAACACTGACACGGAAATAAAGTGGTACTTTTGATTTCTGTAGCTTCGGTATGCAGACTAAAGTAAAGAAGTGCCAAACCCGTCCCAAGCTTTTTTATCTTCTAAATAATCTGATATTTCGTAGATTTCCTTTTTGCACAGAAAGGTTTTGACAATTTGTTTGAATTTATTTATTGATAGATTTTGCAACTCACTAGGAGTTTTGTTGTAGAAGCGTATACATTGCCATTTAAAAGATACATTAATCTTGTGAAGCCTGGTTGTGGGCACAGCGAGTTTATGTTTATTTGTAGTATTTATCTAGTCGAGACCGTGGGGCTCTCCGGGCTTTCAAAAAACCGGCGAAGTGCGAGTCGGACTCGCGCACGAAAGGTTCCGTACCATTATCTATGAAGACAGTAAAAAACACGTTTGTTGTATGGGAGCCCCCTTAAATATTAATTTTAGTCAATGAGCCGGTTTGGATAATCTTTCAAGGTTTCCCCTGTAGGTGGAGCTAATACGACGCTTAAGTCGTAAGAAGTCCCAGATATTTTCGACCAGGCACGTGTCGATCTCGTTGCTTAGTTGGTTAGAGCGCACCCGAACTGAAGGTGAGGCGCGGGTTCGAATCCTGCCAAAATCGAAATTTTTTGGGATATTATTAAAAAAGTTTTCGTAGAAAATTTACCCAGTGTAACGCACTATAAAGAAAAAAGTTAAGAAAGAGCCACAGACAGCAGCCTGTGCCGTGGCTGCCTCCAGGAAGAAGAGACTGTGGAACATGTTGTGGTTCACTGCACGGCCACAGAGGAAACCAGGCGGAAAACAGAACTGAAAAGCCTAATAGGGGCAGCAAACCTGTCCACATCCCCAGAAAAGCTGAAACGAAGCTGTCAATCACCAAAAGTCCTGCTCCGGTACTTCAAGGAGCTGAGCTGGTTAGGACCTGGTTAGGCAGGGGGACAATGCACAATACACTCCCATGCGAGATGTCAGTGCAGATCCCAGCTCCCCCACTTCGAATTAGAATTAGAATTAGCTAAGAAAGAGATTACCAGGATCTCTCCTCTCCAGGGGTATAAGCTTGATACCGCCGCCGCCTCTCCTTGACGTACTCCCCGTGGATTTAGGGGGAGGATAGCATATGGTACAATGCCTTGAGGTCAAAATACGTGATGTTTCTGAGCAAATAGGTTGCACATCTGTGAATCACACTTATATTGAAATAGGGGATTTTACTGTACTTGTATGAGAAAAATCTAATAGTTATTTGTTACTAGCAGCGCTTCGCGGTTTCATCCGCGTAGTTCCCGGGATAAAAAGTAGCCTATGTACTATTCCAGCCTATAATGGTATATGGTAAACCATAAGCATGTAGTAAATTCTAAGACAACAACGACAATTCTAAGCCGCAGACTCGAATAAAATATTTGTTTTGCAAAAGCGAGCAGTAAGAGCTATCTATAGACTCAGAGCAAGAGACAGTCTCAGATTAGTATTTAAGGATATAGGCATTATAACAATGTCATTGCTTTATATATATTTAAATATTATGCATGCAAGGAAACATATTTTAAGGTACAGTAACCATTCGGACAGCCACCAGTACGATACGAGATCCAAAAATATACTTGTCCAGCCTGTTACACGGTTTACGAAGGTAGACAAATCGTTTGTAGTGTTTGCATTAGATTTTATAATACTTTGCCTGAAACATTGACTGAATTAAACGAAAGAATGTTTAAATATATAATTAACTAGCAGCGGCTCGCGGTTTCACCGGCGTAGTTCCCGTTCCCGTAGGAATTTCGGGATAAAAAGTAGCCTATGTACTATTCCAGCCTATAATCTATCTCTGTGCCTAATTTCATCCAGATTCGTTCTAAATTAAATTAACATGCCTAACTGTTAATTGACAGTCTAACTGTACGTTTGTTCTTTTGGCGGTAGGTCAAACGTCGATTCTAACTGTAAATTACAAAATCTGGTAATTTACAGTTAGAATCAACCCATATAACTCAGCCTGTGGATATCGGGGTATAAACTAAGTACCTATGTATAATGTGATTACTTACAAGATTTAATTTTAGCAAACAAGGCAGGAACATTGGAAAATCTTAACATGGTACTAAATAAAGTACGCGATTTGAACATAAAAGTAACTAAAAATTCCTAGTAAATCTAAAACGATTTGTATTTTTCATTTACACAGCATAATTCATGTTAAAATTCAAATAGGTAAGATAAATGTCAGTATGACGGAATGTTTATCATAAAGTTTTTAACATAAAAGGTGGAAACGTGAATGACTTAAAAAGTTATAACAAAGAGGTCGGAAAAGCTCTGAGCATAGAGGTAAGATAGGTAATATTCTACGCATAGAGCTAGAAAATAGGGTATTTCACCACAGACATAATAGATAGCTGCGCCCACAGAGATTTTTAGGGCGCCGCGCGCAGCTAGTATCTTGTCTGTGGCTGCGCCCCAATATTACTCCCATTTTTAGGGTTCTGTACATAGAGTTTATATAGTACTGTTCCGAAAAAGAAATAAAATCGGCCAAGTGCGAGTCGGACTCGCGCACGAAGGGTTCCGTACCATTATCTAGAAAAACGGCAAAAAAAACACGTGTGTTGTATGGGAGCCCCCGTAAATATTTATTTTATTCTGGTTTTTGTATATTGTTATAGCGGCAACAGAAATACATCATCTGTGAAAATTTCAACTGTCTAACTATCACGGTTCATGAGATACAACCTGGTGACAGACGGACAGACGGACTTTGCAACCGAGGCCTTAAAATCCCGCTCCGAGTAGGTACGTCTTTTCCAGTGTCCAAAAATTTCCGGTTTGGGAACTTATTTCATTTCTTAGATATAACTTAAGTGCGGGTAAGCACTATAACAAAAAAAACCTTGATTTCAATTCAATTTTAATTTATTCAATTCAATAGGCATACACGGAAAATGCACTTAGAATTAGTCAAATAATAATAATTAACTCACATTAATTAACATATAAAAATAATTAACATTCTTTAAATTTAATATGTTTCCAAACATCTTTAACCGAAAGGAAGTCTTTGATACTATAGTATGCTTTCTCTTGTAAAGTCTTTTTAATTATATTTTTAAATATTCTTTCGTTTATTTCAGTCAATGTTTCAAGCAAAGTATTATAAAATCTAATGCAAACACTACAAACGATTTGTCAACCTTCGTAAACCGTGTAATAGGCTGGACAAGTATATTTTTGGATCTCGTATCGTACTGGTGGCTGTCCGAATGTTTACTGTACCTTAAAATATGTTTCCTTGCATGCATAATGTTTAAATATATATAAAGCGATGACATTGTTATAATGCCTATATCCTTAAATACTAATTTGAGACTGTCTCTTGCTCTGAGTCTATAGATAGCTCTTACTACTCGCTTTTGCAAAACAAATATTTTATTCGAGTCTGCGGCTTATGCCGGGTACAGACCAAGCGAGCGAGAGCGAGCGAAGGCTAAGGAACGAACACAAAAGTACCAGTGTGGACGTCATTGCGAAAGCAAGCGAGTCCAAACAAGGGCCTTCGTTCGTCTTCGGCCGTGCTCCGGCGGCTGTCGCTACATCAAAGCAATATGGAACGAACGTACCGATTGTCAAATCCCAATCGTTTGCATTCGCTCGCTCTCGCTCGCTTGGTCTGTACCCGGCATTAGAATTGTCGTTGTTGTCTTAGAATTTACTACCTACTTATGGTTTACCAGTATTTTTTCTGCAATTGTTTATTTAAGTGTATTGACATCATTATATGTCCAGCTCAACTCCATTTGATCTCCATGACTCGAGTACCTACATCATGGACACGTCCTTCGTCGGATCTCAAATGGAGTTGGGCTGGACACATTGCAAAGCGAGGTGATGATAGGAGGACCCAAACAGCAACTGATTGGTGGCCAATTATGGGCAAAAGAAACGTCGGACGCCCAGTTACAAGGTGGGTCGATGATATAGTACGCGTCGGGGGGCGTCAATGGAGGCGGTTAGCACAGGACCGTGGTGGATGGCACAAACTTCGGGAGGCCTATACCCAGCAGTGGGCAAAAACGGCTGCGGATGATGATGATGGTGATAACATTATGTACCTCGTTGGATATCTCAAGGTGGAAGTTTGTTACTTCTTCACACATTTGGCATAGGTGTAACTCTTAAGAGGCCTGCGGATGATGATTTGCCCATACAAACGTACTACCAAAATGATTTGTAATTCGAGCATATTTCCATCATATCATGTTGTTTTTTGTATTCGAATAGTGTATATCTAGGTCCCTGGTTAGTTTTTTCTTAATAATACACACCTATAATGAAATGTGAGCAAAAATATACAAAATCGAATTTTTCATATTCTTACGTCGAAAATGACATGCTTTCGTCCTATTTGTTTTGTATTAAAAACAACAATATCGTGCGTTTTGTTTGATAAGGAACATAGCTTATATTGTCTAGTTACAGAATAACAACACAATGTCGAAGATTCAACAACTTTTCAGTCATCATTTTTGGTATTACGGAACATAATCATTCACGAATTGAAGTTGCGAGCAGCTGTCGCCGGATTCTTAGCCTGGAGTCGCTACTTTTATCTGATATCTATATGATAAAAATAACCATAAGACGTTTTCATACAAACTAGAACATTCTAAGAACTAAAAAACCCTTGATGAGTGTGATCATAAGGCATTCATTGCCACTGGTTTATGTAAACCGGACAAGGGGTTAAGGGTTAATAGTCGAAACAACTGTAGCTTCTCACGATTATTGAACGGCGTGACTATTGGGGGTTGTAAGGGTTGACGCTAAAGTTTTATATCAGGCTGCAAAGGGTTGTTTTAATTCTTATTTTTTATTACTCGTAGTAAAAATCTACATATACAATGACATTTTTATGGTATCTGGAAATTAACTGGCCACATTATGAAAGAGAATAGAAAAAAATGGAAGATATATGTTATGACCTGGTACCTATCCTAGGAAAGAGAAAACGACGAAGAAGAGAGAGAGAGAGAGATGATTTACGAGTCTCTTTAAGGTAACCGCGCCACAGAGGTCGTCAAGGTAAAGTAAAAAAGCGAACAAGAAACCTTTACCTTGTTAGAATGTTAGTTTGTTTGTTAGAAATATTGACCCCTCCCCCCCCCCAATCTCCGAAGTTTGCAGAGCAATCCACGTACAATGTTTGTGGCGTTTGTAAATATAGATCTATATTTTACAGGAAAAATATAGAGAAATCTGTAACAATAACCCTTTTTGTCAAATGGTCAAAATGGGGGGGGGAAATTCGAAAGGGGGGCTAAATAGGGTATCAAATGAAAGGTATCGGTTTCTACATTTGAAAACTGTTTTCAAAATTTCATACTTTTCGAAATATTTTGAATAAAGTCGAAAAAAATTTAGTCTGAATTAAACAGCAAAGTTTCTGACCGGTACGTATAGTATATTTGCATAATTGGCAAATGTTTGAAACCCTCGGCACGGGAGTTACACTCGCACTTGACGGATCTTGTATAAAAGTCACGGGATAAATCCCTCGGGAATATAATTTTTATGGGACCAATTCATAAGACATAAGGTTCATAGTTAACTCACATAGTAACGAATTCGTTAAACTACGATAGTTTTTATAGTAAATTATTAGTACCTATGTATAGTATGGATTCAACTGTTATATTTTGTATACAACACATTATTATGGCGCTCATTGCGGAGGCATATGTCCAACAGTGGACTGCAGCAGTCCACTGTTGGACATAGCTATAGGCTGATGATGATGATGACATTACTATTAGTGGAGCCCTATATATATAGCCCTGGACTCGGCAATTATTAGTATAGGTACCTAGTAATTTGAAGTAGGTTCATTCAGAACAAAAATATGCAGAGTAGCTCTACCTAAATAAAAAAAAAACATGAAAATGTAATATCTTTTCAAGCGTCCCGGTAGCAGGATAGCCGGTGCTGGGTACCGGCTCTCCTGCGACCTGCGAATGGTATGCAAATTGTGCCGGTACGTGTAAAAGTTATCGTATATGCCCATACACTTCGCCGCAGACTACGCGGCACCAGCTACTCGGAAGCCGGGACGTATAAAAAGGTACTTAGACTCTAAGGTTTTTATTTATTATAGTACTCTGGGTAATCTCTAAGAAATTAATAAATCCCAAAAATTTATTAATTTCTTAAGGTACTTAGACGTTAGAAGCCAACAAAATGCAGTTTGTGTGCACCGCCCGCAGAGAATGCCTTATGCAGAGAAGGTAAAAAACAGACTTACGCCAGAGAATATATAATAATACTACGCATTAAAAAAATGCCAAGTCGTCTAACCTTCACACAACACAACCCGAATGTAGAAGAAAAGCCCACGCCGTGAAAAATCTATACTACAAGTAAGACGTCAACTTGTTTTGTCTCTCCATGAGACATCACGAACACCACAATACTCGACTTTGTTATTGAGTGTGTCAAGCAACAACGACAGAGTCCTGCCAGTGATGTTGGTTGCCTCTCCGATTATCTGATGAAGTTCTGTTACTTTAGCCAGTAGTAATAGTGTTGAACAAGTCTCCACAGTTCTCTTGTGCCAATTATAACGCCATCACCGCCATGTTAAATTTAGGTTTTTTAAAAGAAGACCACAAATGTTCTTATAAAGGCACTTTTAAAAAACCGCCTAAATTGTCATCTGATGTCTTCGTTATATCAAAGTTTTAGTATTGAACAAGTCTCCACAGGTCTCCTGTGCCAGTTACCTACTCCTCGTCCATAACGTTCCGACCTCGCAATATGCGGCAATTATAACACCATCGCCGCCATGTTGGTTTCAGGAGGTTCTTTATAGGGAGCTTTTCAGGAAAATAAAAATGTAAAAAACAACTGCAAAGGTGAAGAAAGGTAACAAATAAATAAAATAAAATAACATTTATTTCAGACATGTCACAACACAGTCCATATTCTATCACATCAATCACATTTCAAAACACAAAGACAAATAGAAAGACACATAATACAATAAGACACTAAACACTTATTGTATTTATTTATTGACACTCTAAAATGAAGCATATTAAAACAAAAAACCTAAACTATTATTAGTACTATTAACTATATGTATAGGTAACTAACAGTAAGATATTTTTAGACAACAGCCAACTATGTAGTTAGTAAAACTTTTGTAGTAATCTGTGGATAATGCGATTGGTTGTACATTGAGGATCACATTAAAATAAGAACATTATGTAATAAGTCTACATTGTACAACTGTTTATTATCCTGCATAAAGAAGAAAAAAACACTAACAACCAATGTGAACTTTCGTCCAGTGCTGCATGAAAGTGGAGGCTTTGTCCAGCCTTCCTGCAATGAAACCTTTCCTTCTCCCTTGTAGTAGTCTCTACACCTGGTGAATAAGATCTCCTGTTGTATCATATTCTGCACACGAGATTGATACCCGCTATATGTAGCCCTCGCATTCAGTTACCGCGACCACTTGATCGGAATCGAATCTTGTGGGACTGTCCATTATACGTGACAGAACGTAATACGTTATTAACGGGGATAGTAATCAGTAATCATTTATTTCATCAATTTCTAGAATAACACGTCACTTACAGAGGGTGGACTGGACATGAGGGACCGATATACTACGCAGACCTAGTTAGTAACGCAGTTAACATTGGCGAACTCAAAAGGTTTGTAAAAGCATGGCACAAAATTAGACGCGCTGAGGAGGGTATGATTCGATAAGGGATGGCGAAAATTCTTATTTTCCCAAATGCTCCAAAAATACCAGTGAATCGAAGAAATAAAAAATATTAACCTACCCTCTATAAAGAACCTAGAACCTGACACATGACAGTAATGACACTTCATTATTTATTCAAACTTCGAACTCCGATATTACACTCTGTGTCATAAGGTGACGGAAAACGAAAGGGCGGAGCGAGAGCACGCCAGCCAATCGCGTGAGTGGAAAATTCGAGTAATTATAAATTGAACCAATGGGAGCCAGGCGGGAAAATTACATAAGTGACGAAGCGTAATTTTCCGTTTGAATAAGTGGAGGAATGTTAGTTTAGTGAGATAGTTTGATTTGTTAAGTTTCGTTACGGCGTTGGGTTTTTATATGTGAAAATTATTTTCAAAATAGCTATTAACATTTGTCGGCTTAAAAATGTTGAATAAAAACTCTACGTATTATTTTAAGTATCACCCAACAACTCTTAATGATCAGAGATTGAAAGTTTAAAATTTGCTATAAAAGTAAGGCGTCAAAGTAAGATACAAAATCAAAAGATTTAAAACGTCAACTAAAAATTCTAATTCTACGCAAAAAAACTAACAAAAGCTTTTTCAGTGTAGTCCGAACCTATAAATTTCAGCTCATTACAATAAAGACAAAAATCCAATTTATTTAACTCCATTATCCTGTTTTCTTAAAAATAAATCGAAATCAGTGAATTAAATCACAAAGTTTTGGACTGATACAAATAAAAATATGAAACTTCTCTTATTAAACTGGATGCAAAGCAAATATTGCATTTTTTAATTCAATTAGCTCTTTTCATAAAATTAAAACGAAATCAGTGAAGTTAATTAAAAATGAATAAAACCTGGATTTATACAGTCAAATTATGATACTTCTTTAATTGAACTGCGTACTAATAACCGACAAAGATACAAAATTTATCTACCCAGGATAAAATCTTTTCAAAGACCAAACCAGACTATAAAAGAGATGGAACAGAGTGCTCTCTGTGAGATGGACAGTTGCAGTCAGCATTTCACGGCTTTGCGACTACTGAGGACGTACAACCACTTCTTAGTGCCGCCAGGTATGATGTCTATTAGACTGTAATATGTAGATAAACCAAGATAGAGATGGAACAGAGCGCTCTCTGTGAGATGGACAGTTGCAGTCAGCATTTCACGGCTTTGCGACTACTGAGGACGTACAACCACTTCTTAGTGCCGCCAGGTATGATGTCTATTAGACTGTAATATGTAGATAAACCAAGATAGAGATGGAACAGAGCGCTCTCTGTGAGATGGACAGTTGCAGTCAGCATTTCACGGCTTTGCGACTACTGAGGACGTACAACTACTTCTTAGTGCCGCCAGGTATGATGTCTATTAGACTGTAATATGTAGATAAACCAAGATAGAGATGGAACAGAGCGCTCTCTGTGAGATGGACAGTTGCAGTCAGCATCTCACGGCTTTGCGACTACTGATGACGTACATTGTACAAACACTTTTTAGTGCCGCCAGGTATGATTTGATATGAGTGTTTTAAACCTGCTTCGAAAAAGGAGGACGTTCTATGTTCGGCTGTATGTGTTTTTTTAGATTTAGATTTAAGTCTTTTGCAGTCCCATAAAAGTTTAACTCCCGGGGGATTCGTATTTATCCCGACTTAAAAAACGGTTTAAAACTAAAGGATTCGAAGTAGTTTTTAGTTTCATATAGAATAATCAAATTATTATAGAAACTCTATTGATTGGTATTGGTATGGATCAGTTGAGCTACTTGTAGATTGTTTGCAACAGTCTGCAGTTAGCTCAATTGTTGCAATTGTAAATACTAGTTTTAATTTAATTTTATTATTTGATTGTAATTTTCTTTGTTAATAAAGTTTTTTTTAGAAACTCTTCAAACATATTGTATTATGTATATTAGTTATCTAGTACCCATAACATAAGCTCTGCTTAGCTTGGGGCTAGATAATGCTGTGTGAATTGTTTAGCATTATCATTATTGGTTTACCCGGCGCCCGCCTGCAAATCTCTCCGTGCGTCGGAATTATTTTTTGTCGACATCTACAACAATATTCCCCATATTTAAGGCATTTTACACAAAAGTTTAATGAATTAGACATGTCTAATTCATAATATATAAGACATATAAATATGGGGAATATTGTTGTAGATGTCGACAAAAAATAATTCCGACGCACGGAGAGATTTGCAGGCGGGCGCCGGGTAAACCAATAATGATAATGCTACCAATAATGAAAACATTCCTCTTGAAACATTTCGTTTATTGGTTAAAATCTTATGAACATTTGTTGAGTCGTTTTTGAGTTTATCGTTTTCTGAGACGGACAGATGTGACGGGGACTTTGTTTTAATTTAACTAATGTAGGTGGGTCATTCCCAGTCGGTGATAATCCGTCGTCAACACTGTTGACGACTGGGAAAAAAATCGCACTCGTTCACAGTGGTGACGACCGCAACTTTTATTTCCCGATTGTATCCATCTAGGTAGTACAAGAGTCAGGATGTGCCGATTTAGAGTCAGGATGTGTCGATTTTTTCGTATTTTAATAAAAGAAAAAATACCGGCCATGTGCGAGTCAGACTCGCGCACGAAGGGTTCCGTACCATTATCTATAAAAACGGCCAAAAACGTTTGTTGTATGGGAGCCCCCTTAAACATTTATTTTATTGTATTTTTTTAAAAAAATTGTTATAGCGGCAATAGAAATACATCATCTGTGAAAATTTCAACTGTCTAACTATCACGATTCATGAGATACAGCCTGGTGACAGACGGACAGACGGACAGATGGACAGCGAAGTCTTAATAGGGTCCCGTTTTTACACTTTGGGTACGAAACCCTAAAAACGGTGTAGATATTTATATTTTAACTTTCGGCTTTCAGAGCAAAAATCGATCTAAGAAAGTCTTCCCTACAAGACGTAATAAAAATAATTATGCTACAAGCCAAGCCGTAATACAATAGGACATGTACTCAGGCTTAACCCTGTAAAAGTGTCTTCTTCCATTAATCAATGGAACATGAATTATAGATGATGTAGATAACTAGGCTACACAAGATTAATGTATCTTTCAAAGGGCAGTGTATACGCTTCTACAACAAAACTCCAAGTGAGTTGCAAAAACTATCAATGAATAAATTCAAACAAATTGTCAAACATGTTCTTTGTAAAAAGGTTTACTACAAAATATCAGATTATCTAGACGATAAAAAATCTTGAGACGACTTTTGCTCCAACTCAAAAACTAACATTCTAACAAGGTAAAGGTTTCTTGTTCGCTTCTTTACTTTACCTTAAAAAGATTGAAGTGAACAAAAAATCAAAGTGATCACTTTATTTCCTAGTTTTACGTATGTAATTTGTATTTTGTGACGTGTCCAAGAGTCCTGTAAGGTCTAAAGGAAATAAAGCACTTTGATATTTGATTGTAAATCATGACTATCGTGATACTTTTAATTTACAAAAATTACATGGATATTAACACAACGAGAGTTTCCACAAATAGGTTACTAGCGACACGTGCTAGCATCGGTAGTACCATTGATGGTACTAAGGACACATAGTAGTATCACTTGTACCATTGATTCATTACGGATGTAAGCGGGTTAACTACGAACCTTATTTGCGTTGGAAGAACACCAACGTTTCATCCCTTAACGAGGGACTTCTTCAGGGTGAGTGCGGTTCTAGGCGCGCGCGTTCCGCGTCCCTCCGAGCACTGCGCGCTATCGCTCGCTGCGCACGAGCTGGGAGTGCCGGAGGCGGGGGTGGTGGGGGGCGAGCTGCTTGTTGATGATGCCGAGGATGAGAAACATCTTCTCGCGGAGATATCAGTGTGTCGGGAGTTTGTATCATCTGGGTACATACGGAACTAACAGTATCTACGCTCGGCTCTATACTGTTATCCGACTTCACATGTAAACACGACACATTTGATGGTACAAATCAATGGTACTTTAGACACAAGAGGCTTTTCGAGACACGTTTTGAATAATGATCATTGTTTTTCCTGAATTATTTTACCTGTGAATTACTTTGTTGACTTTTCTATTGTATAAGGTCATATCTGTAAGAATCGATGTAATGTTTGAAGTACAAATATAAATCTACCGTGACCTGCGAACGTGGGAGTTACCACCTGTCTGCCCCTAGTCCTTTGCCCCTTGGTGTGGTGATGTCTCTAATTGTTTGCTTAACCGACTGCTTTTTAGGCTTAAAACTTTTGAAACTATCATTTAAATTGAAGATAGGGAAAAATAGAAAACTCAAATGTTGTTTTTCTGGTGTACAATACAGCATTTTTGTTTTGTATTTTGTTGATTTTTGTGACGCTCTTCGATCAAAAATTTCCGGCTTTGCCGGCCCCCCTCGAACTACTTATTTTTGATCGAAGGTGACGCTCTATTCTGAGCTAAAATTTCATTTCATTTAATTTATTTCCACCGTTGTTCCATTATCATAAACATATGTGACTGTCAGATGGTAAGACCCGTAAAATTATAAAAATCCTAGTCATTTTATAATTTTACGTAAAATAATCAACAGAACTGTAGCACTTACAATTTAACGTATACGTAAATATATCATTTTCCTAAGCTTCCGTAAGATAATAAACAAACAAATAAAAAAATATTAAGAGATGGCTGTAAATGTGATAACACTTTTTATCACATTTACAGCCAGTGTTGATAAAAATTACAAAAATTAGAAAAAAATTACTTAAGTTAATTGTCAGAAATTAAATTAATTGTCAGTAATTAAATAATATTGAGATTTTTGATGAGGTTTATGCAGGGCAAAAGACAACAAGCGGTCGCGCGTTGAAATCTTTTGTATGCAACGTAGATCCCCTGTCGTAGCAAGCTCTACGAAGTTTTACGAAGAACGATATAAAGTTATGCTCTCATGGAGTCGAGACCCTAGGTCGTGGGGTACGGAGGCTCTCCGGCAAAAAATTATCTGAGCGTCTGGTCGAAGCAACGCGTGACCCGAGAGCTGGTGAGTATCTGGCGCAGCGCATCAGCATTGCTAATATATATACATAATACAAGCTCTGCTTAGCTTGGGGCTAGATAATACTGTGGGAATTGTCCAGCATTATTTATTTATAATTATTATTTATTAGGAGCCCTGTAAGGGCGCAATGCAACATGAGAGGTAGCTTAGCTTAAAAGTTTCAGCTTAAAATCAATATATATTTTCGAATTTAGTTTGTTTGCATTTAAATTTATTTCGTTGTGTATTTTGGGGTGTCGTCATTGCCCATCTTTTGACCGCATAATATAAAACTAATATTTACCACCAGTTATCAGCAACACCAAGGGTAGGGGTGATATAATTAAGTGCAATTATACTCGCGTGCCGACCCGGGGTCGCGGGTTCGAAGCCGTGCAACACAACGCAATTATCACTTAGAACATTAAACTCTGTAATTTAAACTTCTGTATTCCTACTAATGTTATTTAAAAGAAAATTACAATCAAATTTGCGTCTGGTCGACGCGTGACCCGAGAGCTGGTGAGTATCTGGCATATCGCATCAGCATTTCCTTACAGCGGGGCAATGCAGCTAGCGTCTTGGGCACGCGCGCGACTGGTATTGATATGGACCAGTTGAGCTACTTCTAAACTGTTTGCCACAGGCTGCAGATATTTCTTTGGTATCTAACATCAAAGATATAAATATTTTGACAGTAATATCGTAATACATGTATAAAAATCAAATGTAACAAAAATAGAGATAGCTTTTTGAAAAAATGTGATGTTCACAACAGAAATACAAGAAACAAGAACAAACTACACATTCCATCATATAGATTACAAAAGGTAGGCAAATCATTTATGGGAAATTGCGTAAGCTTCTATAACAAGCGTTCATCTGAAGCAACTGAGATCCCTATTCGTAAATTTAAACAGTACATAAAACGAAATCTTATCAAGAAAGCCTTTTACTCCATAGATGATTATATCAATGATGTTAATGCTTGGCCAGATGTCGCCCAGATCCGCACCGACAATAGTACCTACTTATTTAAGAAAATTAATGTTATAAATAAATAAATAATGTTGGACAATTCACACAGCATTATCTAGCCCCAAGCTAAGCAGAGCTTGTGTTATGGGTACTAGATAACTGATATACATAATACAATACATTACATAGATAGATATTTTTTACTATACATAGAAAACGACCAGAACACCCGGAACAAATACCTGCAGATCGTATTAATATTTGTCCCAAGGCGGGAATCGAACCCTCAACCTCCTGCGTCGCAGGCGGACCTTCGCCCACCGCGCCACAGACGTCGTCAAAAGTTACTTCCTTTGCTACCAAACCCAAAAATTATTAGGAGAGGCCTCTACCCAGCAGTGGACTAACATAGGCTGACGATGATGATGAAATCCAAAAACGACGAACAAAACAAACACTTTGATGACCTCACCGACAAACCACTTACACATTGCACCTGCCGACTGATTACAAAGGACGATTACACACAGGGATTGAATAGGGTACACGTGTGAAAGGGCCACGTGTTTGTAACGGCTCATATAATTAGTGTAGGGATCAAACGATCAAAATCATTTGCTGCCCGTCTCCGAGTAGTGGACAGGAATATTTTTTATTGGTTTTTGATTGAAAGGGGTAGGTATTTTTATAATAACGACGGTAAAACCACCATTGTACTTGTCTCATGTAATGTCTTTTTGTAATGTTCTTTTTCTGGTGTACAATAAAGTGTTTTTGTTGTTGTTGTAAAACCGAAAAGGCTCATACTTATTGGCAAAAAGTGACACGCATATAAATACAAAATAAACCACACTACCTGCCGAGGAGTTTGCCTCGTAAGTACCTACAAGAGGAGTGCGCCTCGTAAGTACAACTTTTGGTCATGGCTAGTGAGTCGCTACACGATTGGTGGCATTATCGCTGAGAGTTCGATCTCTTCTACTCAACTTTTGAAAACTGTGGACTTGTTCGCTTTAAACACGTTCCTTTTTCGACAGTGTTAACGCGTCGACGGACATCCGAGTCGCAGGGGGGTGGCCCTGCGACTCGGTTGTCCGTCGGCGCGGGGAAAAGCGGCCTATAATACCCCAGGAGTTGAAAGATGAGAAATACAAAATACATACGATTTTTTTTATTATGAACAGAACATAATTTGACGACCTCTGTGTCCGCCTGCAACGCAGGAGGTTGCGGGTTCGATTCCCACCTTGGGACAAAAGTTTGAACGATCTGCAGGTATTTGTTCCGGGTGTTCTGGTCGTTTTCTATGTAAATGTGTAAAAAAATCTATCTATGGAATTATGTATATTATTGTTAGTTATCTAGTACCCATAATACAGGCTGTGCTTAGTTTGGGGCTAGATAATGCTGTGTGGATTATCCAGCATTTTTTTATTAGGATTTTATAGTGTCTGTCGCAGCGCATCAGCATTGCCATACACATACAGCGCAGCGGGGCAATGCAGCCAGCGTCTTGGGCACACGCGCGACTGGTGTTGATATGGATCAGTTGAGTGTAGATTGTTTGCACCAGTCTCCATTTAGCTCAATTACTGCGAAACCCTTAATGTGCTTTTTATTTCTATTTATTCCTTTTGTGTACCCACTTTGAGTTTAAATCATGGTTTAGTTCACGGTTTCATTATTTCTTTTAAGCCTAATAGTTATTTGTTCAACAAGTAGTGAGCTTAACGATTTTTTGTTGAACGTGCCGATATTAAATCCCAAGCTAGCGAAGCAGTCTAGAGTAGTAGAGTCACCAGCAGCCTAGCGAGTGGCTCTAAAGTAGACTGATGAGCTAGCGAGGGATTTAAAAGGCACTACACAAAAAAACATATGCTCTCGAGTTAAACATACAACTTTTCACCTCGACTAGCGAAAAAATATTTTGTGATTTATAAAAGTGGTCGAAAGTAAAGTAAAGTAAAGTAAAATTTATTGCATCAAATACATGTAAATAAGGTACATAGGTGGTGTATGTTTAGTAAAGACACAATGTATTTCTACCGTTGCGGCGTGCAAAATCTTTGTACGAATGTCAGAAACTCTTCTTGGTCAACAAGCATCATCTTTTTTTTCCACATGTGAGCAAAACCCGATTTTGTCCACTGATTTTGAGCAGAAAAATCACCGTTTTCGAGCGGGAGTGGTGAAAAGAAATGATTCGATTTGACTTTATATTATGTATATATATATTATTTTATTATATATTTATGTATGTATTAATATTTATAGTAGGTATCTGTTCATGTGTTTTTTTGTTTAATTAAATTGTTATTATCCTGTTATAACACGCCACCGTCTACACTTGTTACACCACTCCCTGTCCATCCAAAGGTTGCCTGGCAGAGATCGCTCAAAGCGATAAGGCCGCCCATTGTACAACGAAATCTGTATTTTAAGTTCTTTCCTGTCTTATGTATCTTTTTAATTTGGTGTGCAATAAAGTGTTATTGTATTGTATTGTATTGTAACATTATATTTCATGTGCCTACTAATAAGATTTCATCTTGTCCGCAGACGTCCACAGCCTAGTGAGTCCACTGCTAGCCACATTACCCACTCAGTGTCTACCCGCGCCTGCCCAGTTTTGTCACCACCTGCCGAGGAGTGCGCCTCGTAAGTACTCTCTTGCTCATGTCTAGTGAGTCCACTGCTGCTAGCCCCGCTGCAGATTCAAAGAAATAAACATAATGACAGTCCCCTGTCAATATATTTATGAAAACTTATTGTACACTCATAGAAATATCAATCGGTTCCCTTAAAATAGCGACATACATCGTATAAATACTAGACATAAGAATAAACTCGCTGTGCCCATAACTAGGCTACACAAGATTAATGTATCTTTCAAAGGGCAGTGTATAAGCTTCTACAACAAAACTCCTAGTGAGTTGCAAAATCTATCGATAAATAAATTCAAACTAATTGTCAAACATGTCCTTTGTAAAAAGGTTTACTACAATAATCAGATATCAATATCAGATAATCTAGACGACAAAAAATCTTGAGACGACTTTTGCTCCAACTCGAAAACTAACATTCTAACAAGGTAAGAAAAGTGCACCTCGTGAGTACAACTTTTGTTCATGCCTAGTGAGTCGCTGCGCAATAGACGGCATTATCGCTGAGAGCGATCTCTTCCGCTTAACTTTTGGACGGCTTGCACTTACAAATACATTGCACACACTAAATACATTGCTTTTTCCACAGTGTTAACTCCACCCCCCTGCGACTCGGATGTCCGTCGACGCGGGGAGAAGCGGCCGATACCCCAGGAGTTGAAAGATGAGAAGTACTTTGAACGGAGACGGCGGAACAACCAGGCTGCTAAGAAGTCGAGGGACGCTCGCCGGATACGAGAAGACCAGGTAGGTAATTACCCAACAACATACACAAAAAATAAACAAAGAAAATAACTAAGAAACTTTTTCAATTCAATTACATAAACTCTTTATTGTACTACACAAACACGAAATACACAAAAGGAAATGATGCTTGGGACTAGATGATAGATAGATAGACGACCTCTATGGCGCGGTGGGCGAAGGCCTGCCTGTGATGCAGGAGGTTGCGGGTTCGATTCCTGCCTCGGGACAAATGTGTGTACGATCTGCAGACATTTGTTCAGGGTGTTCTGGTCGTTTTCTATGTATAATAAAAAATATATATCTATGTAATGTATAATATTATGTATACAGTTATCTAGTACCCATAACACAAGCTCTGCTTAGCTTGGGGCTAGATAATGCTGTGTGAATTGTCCAGCATTATTTACTTATTATTTATTTATAGACAATACTTTATTGTACCACACAAACACAGAAAACATTACAGAAATAAATGCTACGAGAAGAAGTAAAAAGTGGCCTTATCGCTATGAGCGATCTCTTCCAGGCAACCTTGGGATGGACTGGACATGTAAGAACAAAAAAGACGGTGGCACTTGAAAAAATAAATTATAAAATAATTATATAATACTTACTCTACTAAATATCTACATAACCTACAAAGTTACAATAAACTAACCCGAACATAAAGATAGTTTAGTTAGTTTCGATAGTTGAGATGGGTTTCGTGGCTTAGTTGGTTAGAGCACACTCGTACTGGTGGGGCGCGGGTTCGAGTCTCGCCGAAACCGGAAATTTATGGGAACTTTTTTCATTTCTTATAAAGATAATTGCCTAACTTTGTAACGATACCTAGGTAATGCTGATGAAGCAGTTTTTAAAGATAGGGAGTGATTTGGCGCGTCTGATGATGCTGTTTTAAGTGTTTAGGTTACACAAGATTAACGTATCTTTTAAAGGGCAATGTATACGCTTCTACAACAAAATTCCAAGTGAGTTGCAAAAATTGTCAATAAATAAATTCAAAAAAATTGTTAAACACATCCTTTGTAAAAAGGCCTACTATAAAATATCAGATTATCTAGAGGATAAAAAAGCTTGGGACGAGTTTTGCTCCAACTCGAAAACTAACATTCTAACAAGGTAAAGGTTTCTTGTTCGCTTCTTTACTTTACCTTAAAAAGATTGAAGTGGACAAAAAATCAAAGTGATCACTTTATTTCCTAGTTTTACTTATGTAATCTGAGTTTTGTGACGTGTCCAAGAGTCCTGTAAGGTCTAAAGGAAATAAAGCACTTTGAATTTTGAATTTATTTTTATTATTATTTTCTTACAGCTCAAATAAAGCGTTAAATCCGAAACCGTAAATATGAAGTTCATTCACAAAAAAATCCTTTTTTTTTCTCGCAAAGGACCAAAATAAATAGGGCATCTACTTCCCGTTGACCAAAAATCACAATATTTGCCAAGAAACATGTTCTTTTTATTATGCAGAACCCTCTGTGCGCTAGTCTGACTCGCACTTGACGTTTTATTTGAATTCAATTGAAAATTACAAAACGAAATAAAGCGTAAAATTGAAGGTAATTCACGAAAAAATGCTTTTATTTATCGCAATGGACCATAATAAATAGGGCATCTACTTCCCGTTGACCAAAAATCACAATATTTGGCATGAAACAAGTTCTTTTAATTATGCAGAACCCTCTGTGCGCTAGTCTGACTCGCACTTGACGTTTTATTTAAATTCAATTAAAAATTACAAAACTCTTCACAGATAGCCTGGCGGGCGTGTCTTCTGGAACAGGAGAACTCAAATCTCCGCGCGCACGTCTCAGCGCTGCGCCAGGAGGTCTTATCGCTGAGATCTCTGCTGGCTGCGAGGGAGGAACACGTGGATCCTAGTTCTACCACTCCGGATTAGAATAGTAGTTTTGAACAGTAATAATTTTAATTAAATTAATAATTTCAATTAGTGCTTTTTTTTAATTTTAGTACCTATTATTTGTTTTTTTAATTTTTTGCTCATTAGGGGAGGACTATGTCCAGCAGTGGACTAATATGGCTGATGATGATGATAATGATGAATAATTTTAAGAATCGACGTTTTTAAGCAATATTCCAATTAAATTACAACCCGTCTTAATAAGCTATCATATTAAGTAGGTATAATAAAGTTTCAATTTTTTTCATGTCTTGTTATTTTTGATATTGAATAATCAGAATATTCAGAATAAATAAATAAATAAAGAATTAGATTTTTGTTGCTAATTTCTTTTTGGTTTGCTTGCCGTTGTTGGTACTATTAAAATCATTGATTTTATTTTTAATCAATGAATTTATGGAACAGGCTATTTGACTACGTTAAAAATAAGTTCCAAATTGTTTTCATCCTAGTCAGTGACAACGTAACAAAGCGTAATCAGGTGATTTTTATTAATATGCCTTTTTTAGGTAAAGAAATGGGATTAAAATTACACATTTTTGATACCTGATGATCACGTGACCGAGTTCTACTTGTTAGGTGTGGTATGGCGGGCTGACGTCATAGCTTAGAACACGGTAGCCATGACAGAGATTATCGTTTTGGCGCGGCAATATTTTATTCATACTTTAAAATTAGTTTTCATAACTAATACGACTGGCCTTGAAGAAATATTATTTATTAATTACACTTTGTATTATTTTTATCAGACAATACGTTAGAATTATTTCCCAGCAGTAGTCAAGTAGCCTATTGCGGCGCATAAATATTGCCAATAACAAAGAAGTCAATTTCTGTCTAATAAATTAAATGTTTTTAAATCACTTGTTGGCACTGTGTTTTATTTGGGAATTGGTCACCCAATATACGCATCTAGGTACAGTGCGCGTCAGAATTAAGTATCCCCCTTGTCTACAAAATATTTTCTAACTTCTATTCGCTTGTGACTAATTTTCAAAGCAAAAACTTATCAAGCCGCTAAGGATCGAACCACCCACCCTTTATATGGGGATTCGAATTCTCGGCATTAGATCAACTGAGCTATTTAGCTGATGGAACAACGTGTCCAATTTTGTCTATCGGTCTAATTAGTTCCCATTTTTAATGCCAAGTCTTACATTTTTTTTATGGATGCGGGTAGGGTTTGACTTTGTCGTTTGTAGTTTGTAGCGAACAAAGTAATTGTCACTCGTCTTATTTCGTTTGGTTTTCTTTGTGCATATTTTGCGAGAGATCGAAATATTGTTACCAATGTTCTTTCGTTGTAAACAACTTATTTTTGAATAAATTATCACAATCTATTATAAAAACCTTTCACTGTTTACAGATATTATTTGTTATTATGGTTTATCAAAACAATTATTTCTGTTGGGAGCTAGGCTTGATTTTAGATTTTTGTAGGGATGGATGCGAACTGAAAATACTTTGTATGTGTTGCTTCTACGTTTATTGAGCGACTGATATTTTCTACCTACCTACCTATCTATCTTACATAAAAATGTGCTAAGTAGACATAACATTCCGCCCACCAAAAGGGCACTAGTCCTTTTCCAAACATTAACAGAAAAAGGAACCAAATTTTTAACATTAATTGAATGCAAGCCAAGTAGGTACATACATCTTCAATTTGTAGACTGGTATTTACATTTGAGATACATTATCATCATTAACAAGATTTTAAATACAGGTAGGTTTAGGCAAATTTATACAAAATGAATTAATTTACAATCTCAATAAATATTTAGAAAATCTCAAAATATTTCTAGACTATAAATTACAAGTAGTATTTATGTGAAACTAGTTTTAAGTCTTAACATGAAACATGATTTACAACCACAAAGATAAGTAAACAATGTGAAACATGCTAGGACTTACATCTCAATGTTTAGTTTTTACTTTAGCTTCAAAAGTTAGTTTTAAATAAGGCAATAGATTAATTAAGTTTTGTACATAATAGTGGACTGTATTAGAAAATGAATTTAATAAAATCTATACCTAATTATCAATTAGTTTCAATAGGAAGGGGACACAACTTTGAAATTGACCTTTTGACTACACTACCACTACTCCGGACACTGTATACTCTTGTGTGAGAATCAGCTCCAGGATGCTTTTATGATCCAGTATTTTGTGCGTAAGAAGCACAACAGCAGCTGAACTCCTCCATGTAGTGTATGAGTGTGAGCGTCTGCGACAATCATTGTAACTAATTTGTTCTTGTTTCCTAGGATTATAGGGTGCTTCTTATCTTCATCTATGTTTGCATGTCGCAGGCGACCGCCCACCCTGAGGATATTGTCGTTGTCCAGATAAGGATTGAGTGTTTTTATATTACTATCCTTCTTCGTAGCTTTATTTTTCTTTATTCTGTTTATTTCATCACCATATTCTTCTTGTTGTACTCGTATAATGCACGTCATCAGAGCATTATTTATTGAGCGACTGATATTTTCTACCTACCTACCTATCTATCTTACATAAAAATGTGCTAAGTAGACATAACAATTTCGTTATAATATCATAGATTTATACGTAGTAGTTATTGTATAATATTGTAGACATTTATAGAATATTATATTTTGTAATTTTTTATTTTTTTTCATTAACTTGCAATTAAGCCCATAAAGAATAATATCAATTAAAAATCTTACATATTGCAAAGAAAAAAGATAACAATTGATAAAAAAAAAACGAAACACCGCTCACGAGATTCGAACCCTGTCAGTTGTATCTTGCCTCGCATTAATTTGCCGGTTACTACCACAAGGCCAAGTTGATACTTAGATAACTCATCGAATTTTAAGTAAGGTTACCAAATGAAAATGAAATTAAAATGAAACAATTTATACAAAAATTACATTTTAATGATACAGAACATAAAATTTTTGTTAGAAACGTCAAAAATATGAAAAGAAAATGGAAAATTATAAAAAAACATGTAGTTTTGATCACCCAATCTCCAACGATCGCTGACAATGATAGTCCCCTGTCAATATATTTACGAAAACTTATTGTACACTCATAAAAATATCAAAAGTTTCCCTAAAAATAGCGATATACATAATATAAATACTAGAAATAAACATAAACTCGTTGTGCCCACAACCAGGCTTCACAAGATTAATGTATCTTTTAAAGGACAATGTATACGCTTCTACAACAAAACTCCTAGTGAATCGAGTTTTATCTAGTAACCATAACACAAGCTCTGCTTAGCTTGGGGCTAGATAATGCTGTGTGAATTGTCCAGCATTGTTTATTATTTCAACCTTGACAGCTTTGACACGCGCACCTCCATCTGTAGTTTCTAATCAAAGGTAAACTGCGAAAATATTTCATTCATAGCCGATAGATACCACTGTTATGATGAAGCCGTTAATTTAGTGGAATTTGGCCACAGGTCTCACATCCAACTGAAGTCATGAAGCAGATCTATAAAACAAATCAACGACCCACTACCACTAGGAATACTACGTAGAATATTAAAACTAAAACGAAAGTGGCTTTACATCCATCAGTTACATAAGCAGTTCAACAACTGCTCTACAAAAACTATTTTATGTAGTGCTATGCAATAAAATTACTATTCGATATATTACTATAGATATACACTGATTCAACCACTATCGAACCCGTGCGTTCTCGCCAGCGCGATCTAGCCCTCGTCCACTTTCAGCAGCGACATCTAGTTATGAACAACGTCATCAGAACGTCGTCGCAGAATAACTATAATGTAGTATGGATCCATGCAGAGTTGTAACTCGATGACAAATCACATTCCATTTTTGAATAGGCTATTATTTTGACTACATTAAAAATAAGTTCCAAATTTATTGTTCTCATCCTAGTCAGTGACAACAACGTAACAAAGCGTAATCAGGTGATTTTAAATAAAAATATGCATAATTAAGGTAAAAAAAACGGGATTAAACTTACACATTTTTTAGATCACGTGACCGAAAACGCTCTGCGTTTTGTAGGATCGCTGGTGACGTCACACTATTACAAATAACAGTGTCAATGAGTTCTTCTTGTTAGGTGTTGTGTGTCTTGTGACGTCATTTCTCAGAGCATGGGAGCCATGACAGTGATTATCGTTTTGGCGCGCCATTATTTTATTCAAATTTTAAAATTAGTTTTTATAACTAATACGACTGGCCTTGAAGAAATATTAATTACACTTTGCATTATTTTTATCAGACAATACGTTAGAATTATTTCTCAGTAGTAGTCAAGTAGCCTATTGGATTTAAATTTGGTATTAAGCGGAGTTTTAATGGTTTTTATTAATAAAAAGTAAAATCTGTAATAACAAAGAAAATTACAATCAAATAATTAAATTAAAGAAAGAATTAAATTTAGTATTTACAATTGAGCTAACTGCAGACTGTTGCAAACAATCTACAAGTAGCTCAACTAATCCATATCACACCACGATCACGCCGAGCGGCAGCACTTATATTGTAATCTGTTGCGCGCCTTTATAAGCCGAACACTCGACGATTTCAAACACCAAGCCGTAGGCAGTCAGACTCCACAGGACAACGGCTACCAGAAGGCCCAGAAAGGGCCAACCCAATGACCCCTCGTCAATAAGGCGAGGGCGGATGAGATCCGCAGTAAAAGGCTAGCGCCTGAAACTGCCTCCCTCACGCCGGCTTCGCCGGCGCGTGAGAAGACCACCAGTACTTTCAATCAGTTCTGCTGGGAACGGACCATGAACGGACAACCTCTCGGTAATAGCTATACTAGTCATAGCCTCTGGAAGTCGAGTCCCCTGGTTTAGCGCAGCCGGTAAACCAGGCTGCGCTAAACGTATAAACATAAAAACTACTGGACCGATTTCTAAAATTCTCTCACCAGTAGAAAGCACTTTCCAGGTCACATAGGCTATGTTTTATCCTGGCATTCCCACGGGAACGGGAACTACGCGGGTGAAACCGCGAGGCGCTTCTTGTTAGTGTACGTTAAACATCGATAGACTATCGATAGTATCGATAGTCATGGACTATCGATAACTATCATGGCACTATCGATTGTTCGTTTACTACTATTTCCCTTCTCTACAGACTTGCTAATTAAGGGGCCTGCGGATAATGATTTGCCCATACAAGCGTACTACCCAAATGATTTGTAATTCGAGCATATTTCCATCATATCGATGGTCCCTATTAACAATGTCGGTTCTGCAAAATGACTACTTTTGAGTAGAGCGGGTCAAAGTTAGTTTTTACGATAGAAAAAAAGTTAAGAAACCGGTGTTGTTGAAATTTGTACGGATTGTTTTTTGTGTTGTTTACTAAGTAATGATATAGAAAAATCATAGAATTTCTTGATATTATAGGAAATAAGGTATTACCGACACTTTCACATGGACTATTTACAGGGTGAATTGTCGGTTGTGACACTTACGACAGTTTTGTTTGGATATTTAAAAGTAATTTATGTAGTTAGTGGTATATTCGACATTTTCAACTGGAGATTTAAAAATAAATTTGTCGTATTTGTTTGGTGCACAAGCGAAAATAATTATTATACTCAATAAAAAACTTTTTCATGCATTTATTGAACATAAACATTTGAACAGTTTACCATCAACATAAATTAAAATAAGGAAATCACACTTGGAGATCAATGTACATAGTGCAGAAATAAAATTAGGAAAGTAAAAACAATCAACTCACAATAGAAAACATATTAGTTAAAACACCTTTAGAATGGCAGGTAAGTATCACAAAGTTTTATAAAATGTATTAAAGCTTAAGCATATTAATCTTGGTACCTTTAGGATCTTTTTGTGAACACAACTTACATAATTATTACAATTACTGTACATTGGTTGTAATAGATAGGTAAGTTGTGTTCACAAAAAGTTCCTAAACAATGTACAGTCTTAGTTTTTACTTTAAAAGTCAGTCTACATCTAATCTTTTATTCTAAGGTAACGTACTTATCATACTTAAAAATAACTCTACCTATAATAAATCAGGAACTACAAAATCACAATAGTATCAAAAATATTTTTTCAGAAAAAAACACTATCATAGCCATTCTTATTTGATAATAATTACTATTATTAAGCTGTTTATCTATAAAATTTGACTTGTCTAAGTGCTTATTTTGTAAGCCTAAAGAAATAAAGTTATTGAATTTTGAATTGATTCAGTCAGAGTCACTTTCTTGTGCTACTGCATTACTGGGAACGTG
The DNA here is from genome assembly GCA_947086465.1 of Eupithecia exiguata. Taxonomy (NCBI): domain Eukaryota; kingdom Metazoa; phylum Arthropoda; class Insecta; order Lepidoptera; family Geometridae; genus Eupithecia; species Eupithecia exiguata. The sequence goes on from OX352256.1 coordinate 5,282,823, forward strand.
TGGCAGGTCACTATAAAAACTATGATATTTTTCCGGGATGACACCTGATCTGCTCATATCATTAAGATCTTTGTTCTTTTCATATGGAATAAGAACAGGGCCATCATAAGCTTGGGATATTTTAAAATCATTGTTGCAGTTGGGTGCTTCTTTTGGTGGATCTGGGAACCACTAAAGTCTTCGGCTCGTCATCAAAATCATATTTGTATTCGATCCGATCTAAAACGTTACCCTTAACTTTAACCTCTTTAATTTGTGTAGACTTCATTTTTTCATTTTCTACATCCCAAGTAGCATTTTACTCCATTTAAGAGTACACATTTAGTTCCCATGTGTACTTGAAGCATTACTACAGTTCACTCGTGATGTACAAGCTGCATTATTGCGATTAATAACACCTATACCTGTCTAAGGGACTTATGGGAGTGTAGAGTTATACTTTTGTACGATTGTTGGTGTTATAATACTCTAGCAACTATCCTATAGTCAGCCGTCTGACTAAGAGCATTATAGGGGGGTAGAGATACGGCAACCGCTGTTTAACGGCCTACTTGTACGATGTTATAGAGCTAGCATTTTAATAGAACACACGTGGTCATTTATAAAGCCAAAGGCTGTTATGTTTACTTGTTTTAGACAGTTATACAGCTAGTAGCTGTAGTAGGACTTGTTTGAGATCATAAAATAACCTTTTTTTACTATCTGTACAGAAGTGTTTAAATGGTTCACATGTGCACTGTAGGCTGTTTAAAGGAGTATATGTGTTGTCCATTAACATCAATCACAGCATCAGCTGGTGACGGTATTGGCGTTGAATTGTAATGTAAGTGGGCGTTGATGCGCCTTCCGAGATTGCCTGCGTTTCTTTTGTTACGGAATCAAGGCCACCCCTCTCAGGTATTGCCTCTTCAGGAATTCTCTCTGCGCCTTAAGAAAAATTTACAGGCTCGTCGTTATCACTGAATACATCATGCATCAAACCATCAGAATGCGCACGTACTGGTGAAGACTCTCGATCTGCAAATATAAATAATTTCTAGAATGAAAGTGCTAGGCGACAGTGACAGGTAGGCACCAACTTACGATAAGTCAGGAAATGAAGCATTCCTTAAAATAAAGAGTATTTACCAATGATCCAAAAAAAACTTACAAACATCCACACGGCCGGGATTCGAACTCCCTACCTACGAACCAAAATTCGAGCAATAGGAGCTAAGGAAACTAGGAAATGACACTTCCAACCGACCGAATAACTTTGGGTTACGTGTAATAATGTCGAAAGTTACACATCCGACAAAACATCTACTTTTAGGTTACATGTAAAAATGTTGGAAGTGACACATACGACAAAATCATTGTATTTGCCTCCATGAAATAGTGTTGGAAGTGGTACATCCGACAAAATGATCTACTATACGTTCATGTAATAATGTAGGAAATGGTACATCCGACTATATTGTCTACTTGAAGTCCAACGAAAATAGTTGTATCTACCGGAACCTACTTTATTGACCGGAATATACCTATATTAAGCAAAATACGAATGTTTCATAAAAAGTGGTAGATAGTCTTAAAATTAATGAGACAGCTTTATAAACTACAATCACTCTGTCGACTAACTAGTAATATACAGGATGCTTACCTGGTTCTGTAGGTATAGGATTATCTTGACAGTCACTTATTGCCTCTTTCGGCTGATAAATAGGATCTTGTTTATGAGAATTTACTAGATCTAAAATCCGCTTTGAACGTTTCGACATGATGGGATCTTCACTTTTTAACCCGCACAAAAACAAAACATTTCTTTTAATTTCGGCCGCCCGTGCGCTCCCCCCAGCAACAAAGAGCGAAGTGGCAGATCCGCGCGCATCCGAGCCCCCCCGCCCCGCAAACAACGTCGGTTCCGTCACTACCAACACTGTTGCGTGGACAAAGTTATTACTACTGACAATATTAGCCTAGAAACTGACTAAATACCATGATTTTCAATAAAATAAAATAGTGCATACCATGTAACTTTTTCTTGTGATTATATTTATATAAATAAGTGAAAATTGGTAAAAATGTATTTCCGACTTTGTTAATAGGGACCATCGATATCATGTTGTTTTTTGTATTCGAGTAGTATATATCTAGGTCCCTGGTTGTTTTTTTTAATAATACACACCTATAATGTAAGCAAAAATATGCAAAATCGAATTTTGAATATTTTTACGTCGAAAATGACCTGTTTTCGTCCTTTTTGTTTTCTGTTAAAAACAACAATATCTTACGTTTTCTTTGTTAAGGAACATAGCTTATATTGTGTAGTTACAGAATAACAACACAATGTCGAAAATACAAAAAGTTTTCAGTCATCATTTTTGGTATTACGGAACGTAATAATTCACGAATTGAAGTTGTGAGCAGCTGTCGCCGGATTCTTAAGAAATCGCAGAAACATATCTTTGCATTTCAGCAACATCTGTGCCTTCAGAACGATTTTTTTCTAAAGCCGGCCGGATAATAACTGAAAGCCGAAATAGGCTTAAAGAGAAAAATGTTACTATGTTCAGTGGCGGATCATCCCCAAGGCAAAGTAGGCATGTGCCTAGGGGCGCGAGGTTACAAGGGGCGCGCGCGCGGAAAATTTTACACTAGTAAATAATTAATCATGTAAGGTAATACCTAAGAATAAAATTAGTTATATGAGTAAGCGGGTATCCGCCGCCTACTTACAAAATATAAATGATTATTTAATTCTACCGAAACTTTTTATTTTTGTTCTATGTGTAAAACAAAAAGTAAAAAAGAAGGGACTTAAAAAAATCAGATAATTAGTTTGATGATATTGGTTGATGAGCGTCAGAGGCGGCTTTAGCGGCGCACGCGGGCGCAGGACCATAGGGGGCGCCATGTAATGCAGCGCCGGTGGCAGCCGCAGGCCTCCTAACACAAACCCACACCATGCGCCCTTGATATGCCCGACGCGACGCCACTACCGCCAGCACGGCGATAGTGAGGTATCTGTTAAGAAGGGCGCGCCATTTTGTGAAAAGGATAGGTATAGGATTTCGCGTTCATAGGAACGGGACCGAGCATGCGTTTTTGGAACGGCGCAGGTGCAAAAATGAAGTTTTTGCTTATTTACAAGAAAACTACTTATGAAAAAACTGCCTAAAGGAACCAAAGAATTAGTAATAATAATAACCTACGAATCAAAACATAAGTCATTTCAACAGACCGCAGGGTTCTCAAGATCTCGACCAAATGATGTGCAAAACAGTACAATTTCATGATTTTTTTCTATCGTATTTTTTTTCTTAATCGTGTTTTCACGTTGAAAGAACCAAAGAAAAAATGTAGAATTTTATGTAATTCGAGTTTTTAACTACGGGAATCCCGTGAGAACAGATCTGGTCCTAGTTTGAAAAGCAAACACACTAGGTTTGCCTCTTAATATGTTTTAAAAGACACCAACAATCATGGGCATGAGGCAGTATTAGCATCAAGGACGGCTTTTGCGGGTGCGCGGCGCACATCGGTTATGAGGATCCAGCGTTCGGTTTTCGTTAAAAAAAATGGTTTTAAAATAACATTGCCACAGATTCGCGAGATTTTGAAAGGCACGTGGTTTAATGCCGCATCTTATTTACTGTTTATCTGCGCCGATCCTAGGGTAAAGCGAGCGGTGCCCAAGTATCCATAACGCGAATTCCTTATTCAAACAATTCATTTAGAGCGAAAAGTAATAGTTTGATGCGGCCATGTGGTGACTTCTGAGAGAAGAGCAAACTGCGCAGCTGGACGTGGTATGTGCGTGCGTGCGTACAACACCGATCACTACAATCAATTTTTTTTACGGCTCGCTCCGCTCGCCGTGGTTCTCTATCTGTTTTAGTGTGGGTGTTTATGACTTGGATACGGATTGGACTTGGATTGGACTTGGAACATTGGATTAAACCTTTTTGCTAGTTCGCTCCGTTGTTGCCGTAATTTCTATTGTTTTTGCTTCCATAATTTCTAAAGAATTTGGGGATAATTTTATTACCGATAGCCACAAAAGATTTGCGTTTCACCGTTTGCATACCTATCTTATTTAATCTTGGAAAATCACAAAAAATTCGCGGCTCGCTCCGCTCGCCACTATCTTGTTTCCCTTTTTTTCTAGCTGACCCCGCCAAACCCATATGATCTTGGCTTAAGTTTGACAATTGACAACCTCCTCACCTCAATCATGCTAATCAAAAGCATGAAAAAAAATGCGATCTAGTTGTTTACCTGTTTTATATACTTTTTTGTCAACCACTGAGAAACTTTATCGTTGTTATGTTACTAACACCACCCCCAATACTGAGCTTTGACGCGGCTCGTTCACACAGGGGCGCCAATGAGGTGCTTGCCTAGGGCGCTGTCGACAATTAATCCGCCTCTGACTATGTTGTTGTTCTTGAAACAAAATAATATACAATATTTTGATTAAATGTTTGTCAATGTTCATTAATTTTATTCATTTAATTTAATTCAATAATTTGATTTAATGTATTGTCTTGACTGTAATTTATTTCATTTTATTTTAATCTTGTTTCATTTAAATTTAATTTTAGTACCTAAGGAATACTAACACTAATATAAGGTCATTTTAGCATACAAACTTACTAACAAATTATGTATCAGTGTAGTCCAAAATAAAGGAATTTAATTTATTTTAATAAAACTATTCGTTTTATGAAATTATAACATATTTAACATACCCATTCATTTATACGAAACTATCGATAGTATCATTAGTTTTTTGTCGAACTATCGATATATGGGTCATTTGCATTAAAATTGTACATTCCTCACTAGTAATGTGTCCCAAAATTTGAAATTTTTTTATGCTTAAAATATCCATAATTGGTACATTTCATTAACAAATTGGCGTAATTTAATCATTGCTTGATCGTATAAATTGCAATTCATCAATAAATAATAATCTTATTCATACTTTTGCGACCCTCAAAAAACAATGAAAAAATATCTCCATACAAATTAATCATGTCCCACAGAGGTCTTTGCATCTAAAAAATGCTTTGGAAGATTTCCCTCTGATATATTCAACTAATGAAAATATTTATTCGTCACTGATTAACCTGAGCAATACTATTTTATCAAATTTATCATTAAAAAATGAATAATTAAAGAGAAAATGATTTTTTAACATTATGTCTCAGTTTTTTCTTCCATTTCGTTATGTTTTGTTCGTTACGCTGTATTCATCAAAAAACCTTTTGAAAATCAACTAGAATTATATATAAAGATTGGCAACACTCGTCAGTTTTCTAAGAACTATAGAGAACTCCACTATTTTGTTTACTTTTTGTTTACGGTGAAAAGGTGCACATCTCATAACGCAAAAAGTTCGGTTTCGTTACGAAATTTAGAACTTAAAAGTAAGAAAACGCCGTTTTATTCAAGTTAATTTTACTGCTTTTCAAATACAGTGTAAAGACATTCAATTACAGTGTGTTTTATCGACTTTTCAAGTTCAGTTTCATAAGTTATTTCAGTTTTTTCTTGTGTTTTCATCCGAGTTAGTTACAATATTCGTTACGTTACGAAACGGCAGGTCGCGTACACACTGGGATCTTAACCGACTTAAAAAAATATGTGTAGGATTGTGTTAGTTATCATCAACCGCAAGATGTTCTCTTTTGCGACATACTTTGGCATAGTGGTTGTTGAATAGGTAATAAAAGCTACTTTAGTCTAAAATCAATCATCAGAATCGATAACAAATAAATACATTTCGTATAGATCTATAATTAATTTGGTAATAACTATGACAAATTGTTTTGAATATGCTAATTTACTTCGATTTATGTAGCGTAATATAAAGCTTAATTTAATCGAGAAGAGGAGAATTTAGATAGGTGGGTACCTATTTATTATGTCATGTTATATTTATAATGTTACTGGTCAAATTTTCATGATTCTTTGATATTTGTATTTTAGGGGTACATCTATATCTATGATTAGGAGTTAAAACAATAATTTTATAAATAAAAATAATAAAAACATTTATTTAAAATAGCAAGTATTTTTAATTAAAACAATCAAAGTTTAGCGTTTTCTTTTATATGTGCGAGTTGATAACGTAGAATTCAAGTCCGCCAGTTAACTTCTATCAGATGATGATGATAAGGTAAAAATCCTCTAATTGTGTACAAAGCCTTATGCTTCCAATTAGTAACAAGTTCGTTACGTTCCGTTTCGTTTCCATTTCGTAGCATGTACAATTTTAATGCAAATGACCCATCTATCGAAAATCTAAACTGTCGATGTGACGCATAGATGAATACTAATAAACGGGGAAGTGTAACGTACACTACTCCTTGTAATGTAACATAACAAATTATTATGTTACATACGGATATTGTTAATAACAATGTCCTAAGCATTATTATAATATATATATATAGACGAGGCGTGTATTTTAGGTAGCGGAGAGTGGTTTTATTCTCAATAAGGGTTGCCTTGGCAAGGGTCGTAGAGATGTCTATCCACCCTCTGGTTTTGTTTGGCCAAATGCACGAGATGGGATGACATTGACAATCTTTGGAAAACTGACAACTGAGTGAAGTCTTCTGGGTTTGGATAAAAAAACTAGGAGATAGACAGACGCAAAATGGCGGCGTGCTGCTCGTGTTCCTAGCTCCTGCCCAAGGAAAGAATTCACGATTTTAGCAGTTGTTAGATGGAGTTTCGGTGCTGTAGGCCTTCGCTGATGGTGTTAGTCTTCATCAGAAGTGGGATGTAACCATGTCTTCACGCTCACCGATGGTTTACCTAGAAATAAAGTTTGATGAAGTCGCAAGCACGTGGTCGGCTCCTTCTATTATCCTATGAGAATGAGAATAACAAGCGCCATGGATGTTCAAAGATGCAATTGGTTTGTATTACCTGTATGGTAATGGCTGGTAAGGTCTGATCGTTTCATGCTAAAATTATTAGTTAGTTTTGTGAATGCTTCTTTTGCATTGACTGGTAAATACTTCAGGTAGCATGGCTACTAAGTTTCAATGTAAGTTATAGTGACCATACCTACATTTGAATGGACCAAATGGAGTCCGAATGCGGACACAGGAGTACTTCCACCTTAACCTTAACCTACATTTGATTGATGATAAAGAATCTTGAGAAAGAAGCTTACCTAACGAATGTCTTATGTCAACACCTGAGGGGATACTCAAAGCTGATCGAGTAGCTTGACCCAACGATAAGCATAGCCTGTGAAAACATGTCCCAGTGTTAATAATGATGACCAATGTCTTGTCAATGACTCGACATGCCCATCTGTTACAGTGTTCTGTTGGAAATTATTGATTTCAGGGTTCAGTGGAAGTCCTGATACTACATGCTCACAGGTCACATCGATCATGGAGGCAAAAAAAAGATTTGATGATTAACATTGGAGCCAAATATGCATATGATGGTGCCGGAGAATCAACTTAGCATGGAGTGTCTGGGAATCAAGGGTGCCTTATTACAAAGATAGGCCACACCTACCTATATCTGATTGGTTTCAGTTCCAAAGTAAGTGGTGGTTTAGGTATTTGAAAAAGAAAGTGAAACAATAAAATTGGTTTTCTGTTGATTATAATTATTAATTAATTATAATACCTACTGCCTTAATTTATCTTGCATTTTGCTGTTCTGTTCTGTGTTATTTTATGACCTTCATGTATTGTATCTGTTCAGCTATACATGTTATACATGCTATGGAGTAAGTATGGGGGCTAAAATGTGTTCTATTTTAATATAACATGATCACTAAACACTGATCTCCTCATGCAATGTGTAAATCTTTTTATTGTGTCTTTTACTTGTGTTATTGCTATTGTAGACTCTGTTGATATGTTTTGTTGTTAGCTCTTTTTCATGTGGCTTCATTCCTTTACACATACCTACAGGGATGATATTGTTCAGTTTTGGTCTTTGTTTCTGTTTCTCTGTTTTTGCTGGAAGGTGAGGTCTTTGTGTCATTATTTGGATATGGTGCTGATTACCAGAGTTGTGAGCATCTTGAGTTACTACACTCAGGATTAGTCCTTCAGACGTGAATGGTGTCAGTCTGCTTGGACGTGTGTGTGCATATTGACAACGGTGGGTCAATATAAGTTCTACAGGCATACGGTGTTGCTTGTAAGAGCTGGTGAGTCCGTCTTGGGTTCCTACACCCAAGAGGTGTCCTCCAAACGTGAATGGTGGAGTTTGGCTGGACATATGGTGTGAATATTGGGTATGGTGTCTCAATATTAACTCTCCAGGCATACGGGGGTGCCTGGCTGAGCGGTGGTGTGCATTTTGTGTTCTTTCACTCAATAATGGTGATCAGATGTGGTTTTGTGGAATAAGGTTGCATCTTGTGAGTGTGTTGTTGTCTGACCTAGTATCATGTCTCTTGCTTGATAAATTTGGTGTTGGCTTGTGTTGTGGTCAAGCAGAGTGCTTCTGTTTTGGGTTCCCCCCCTCATCTCTCTGGTGGTGCCACCGCGGATCTCATCTGTGGTCGGTAACTAGCAAGGGTTGATCAGGTGGAAGGTTACCTAGAGTATGTACCTGCTAAGTGGATGGAAGTTGGTGTTTGTAGTGTGTAGGTGCAGTGTGCCTATACCCGGGCCGTTCCTAAAGAATGATGTCAGTGATAGGGTGAACTAGCGGATATAGCAATCAATTAAAACGTAAATAATACTTTAAAACATTGTGTTTTACTTGTATAATAGAAGAGAATAAAATTTTATGACACTTCACATCAAAGGTAAAAAAAAACATTCCAAACAAATTCAAAATGCAGTGCATCATAGACATTATACGTGGACAGCATCACGACCTTCCAACACCTTCTCCTGATGTTCACTCATGTTGCCGAGACACGTTTCTATACATGCATTAATCTTGCACAGTGTCTTTCAAACTTTACTTTTGACAATGGTTTTGTCATTACGTCAGCTAACTGGATTTCTGTGGGACAGTAGCCAATATTTATTAATCCATGCACGAAGTGTTCGTGTATAAAATGGTACCGCACGTCTATGTGCTTCGACCTTTTGTTGAAGGATCCAGACTTCACAAGTTGAATCGAACTTTGATTATCAACATGCAAATTTATTTTTATGTCCAAACCAGTTATTTCTTGTAATAGAGATTTGAGATACAATGCCTCTTTGCAACAGTCTGCTGCGGCTATGTACTCGGCTTCAGTAGACGATAGCGCTACTATAGGCTGCCTCTTGGATGCCCATGATATAGGTCCATCGGCTATCATTAGCACGGAGCCAGAAGTGCTTCTTCGCGTCAATGGGTCTCCAGCATAATCCGAGTCGCTGTACGCATCGATGTTCTCTATCGGTTTGTTTCGTTTGAACAAAATGCCTTTCTCTTTGGTTCCCACTAAATATTTGAATATTTTCTTGACTTTTGTGACGTCTTCTCTAGTGGGGTTTTCGACCTTCCTGCTAACTAGATTGACCGCTTGTGCGATATCTGGTCTGGTTCTGGTAGACAGGTACAGTAAACTTCCTACTGCTTCCCTATAGGGATATTCCTTCTCCTGGGCAGTTTCCTGTTTCGACTTTGAATCGCTACTTGCGGGCGTGTCACAAGGTTTGGCATTTTTCATGTTGTATTTTTCCAGTACATCATTTATGTAGGATCTCTGAGTAAGAATTATTCCTTCTTTTGAGTTTTTTATTTCCATACCCAGATAAGTACTTGGATTTTCATTCTTTTTCATTTCAAATTTGGTTTCAAGTTTCTTCAAAATTTCTTCGATCTTTTTCTTGTCTTTTCCTATGACAAGTCCGTCGTCAACAAATAGTCCGATTATTATTGACTTATCTTTGTTTATGAAAACGCATCGGTCTGTTTTGATTGTCTTGAAACCCAAATCAAACATCGCTTGGGTAAAAGTTTTGTTCCATGTGTATGGAGCTTGTTTTAATCCGTACAACGATTTTTTTAATCGGCAAACTACTTCAGTAGTATTGCAGTCAGTCTCATAGCCAACAGGTAATTTCATATAAACTTCATCTGTTAACTCTCCGTATAAGAAAGCTGTCTTGACGTCAAATGTCATGAAGTAGTATGATTTAGATGCGGCAATTGCTAATAAAGTTTTTAATGCAGATTGACTTACTACTGGGCTATAAATGTCTTCGAAATCCAGGTTTCCTTTCTGCTCGCATCCACGTACGACTAATCTAGCCTTGTACGTACCGTCATCTTTAATCCGAAATACCCATTTGTTCGACAGTATTTTGTGTCCTTTGGCTTCTGACTTGTCAACTAATACCCAGGTGATATTTTTCTGTAATGATTCCATTTCAGATTGTATCGCCTTCTCCCAATTTTGTCTGTCAGTGCCAGTCACTGCTTCTCTGTATGTGAGTAAAGAGCAGTCATAGTCGTCATTATTTTCTGACGTAAACATGGTCACGCAACGACTTAACTCATAATCTTTAGTCCATGCTGGTGGTCTCACTTCTCTTTGTGGTCTTCCACTTGAGGGAGATGGTCCATCAACAGGATCTTGACTAGAGCTGGAATAAAGGGGATTAGGTTCCTGAAAAGGTAAGTTCTCATTAATTTTGTTTCTTTTTTCTGGAATTTCAATTTCAATTTGATCTGTTTCAGATTCTGGCGTAAGATCTTCGCGTTTCTCAGCAAAAGTACCGCCATAATGCATCTTTTCGATTACTTTTACATCTCTGCTGATAACAACATCATTCCTTTCGGGTATATAGATTCTAAAACCTTTTGTATATTCCGCATATCCCAAGAATACTCCTTCTGAGGCTTTGGCTGTGAATTTTCCTCTTCGGTTTTTGTTCATCACAAACGCTATATTTCCGAATACGTGTAGGTGATTTCCTGATGGTGTTCGTTGTACCCATTTCTCATATGGGGAATTGCCTTTGAGAGCTCTTGCTGGGCTTCTATTTATCAAATAGTTTGCAGTGTTTACTGCTTCTGCCCAAAATTTTCCAGGGATATTGGCATCTAGCATCAGACATCTGGCTTTATCCATCAGCGACCGATTTTTTCTTTCACTCATGCCATTTTGCTGTGGGGTATAAGGTGCAGATAGTCTTCGGCTTATACCGTTATCTTTGAGGAATCTGTCAAACGCTTTAGACCTGTATTCGCCTCCATTATCGGATTGAAGATTTTGAATTTTCTTCTTATGAAACAGTTCAACATAGTTTTTATATTCCTTGAATTTATCGATTACTTCGCTCTTTTCTTTTAAGAAATATACACAGCAGTATCTTGTATAATCGTCTATAAATGTTACAAAATACTTTGATCCGGCCATTGATTCGTTCTCAAATGGGCCACATACGTCACTGTGAATTATCTGGAGCACTTCGGTAGAGATTATTTGTCCATGGCTTTGGAATGGTAGAGTGGAAAATTTTCCTTTGATACAAGTCTCACAGGTACCCAAAGTTTTTTCTTTAAAGTCGAGTCCTCGCATCATTTTATTTTTCACCATTTCTTTTAGGTCTCTTTCATTGACGTGACCTAATTTCTTGTGCCATTTCATCATTTCGCTTTCATTACTAGGCGTGAAGTTTGCTGTCTCTTCCGGTTTATCAAATTCAAGATAGTATAATCCATTTCTTCTGTTAGCTTTTAATACAGTTTTCCCGCCTTTTGTGACACTGGCTTGTTCCTTTTCAAATAGAACCTTATAGCCATGATCCGTAATTTTGCTTGCAGAAATTAGATTATTCGACAAATCAGGTACATATAATGTGTCAGAAAGACTAATTTTGTGACGTCGATCCTTTGTATAAAGTTCAGCTTTTCCTTTCCCTTTAACTTCGGTAGTATGCTTTTCTGAAGCTAGCTTTAGAGTGTCAGTCGCGGGGATTAAGTTATGAAGTATACTTTTATCACCCGTCATATGTGACGTACAGCTACTGTCTAGACACCATAAATTGCCTTTACATTTCGACGTTCCTGTTGTTAAACAGATGTTATATGTCTTTTCTTGACCTTTAGTTATATTTGGGTTATTAGTTCTCTTCTTTGACCAACAAGCTTCTGCGGAATGCCCTTTCTTATTGCACTCCTTGCAAAATTTTACCCTTTTCTTTGTCTTTGTGAAGAATGCTTCTGAAGTCTGAGGTTTACTCGCTTCGGTTTGCCTTCTTGCTTCGTATTCTTCTACGATTTTTATTTTTAAATTGTCAGGACTTGGTAGAACATCTCTCGACTCAATTGCCGTTCGAAAGCTATCGAAATTTGTAGGCAAACTGTACAACATCATTATGCTTAATAACTCTGGATGAATTTTGACATCCATGTCTTCTAGTTTACCTACTACATCCATAAAATTACTGAGATGGTCTCTCACATCTTCTTGTGGAGTCATTTTCTTCAATACTAGTTGCTTCAATAGCGTAGCCTTTCTTGCCGGCCCTGAACTTTGATATACAGACTTTAGTTTATCCCATACCTCCTTGGATGTATTACACCCTTTAATTTGTTTAAGTTCTGGTGGAGATATAAGTAAAAATAACTCTGACCTTGCCTTTAAGTCTTCCTTTAGGAACGCACTCTTTACTTCGGCAGTCGCAGTTGCCGCTAACGTTTTTTCACCACTAGCGTATTCCCACAAATCGTGTCTTATGAGAATCGCCTGTGCTTGTAAGCACCAGGTATCAAAATTTGATTTTGTTAACGGTTCTATGCTTCTGATATTCGAGCTCATTTTAAAATTTTTATTTTCTCATTTACTTACTATTTTAAATATGCTTCTTCCATTTTCCACTGGATAATTCATCCAACCACGCTCTGCTACCACTGATAGGGTGAACTAGCGGATATAGCAATCAATTAAAACGTAAATAATACTTTAAAACATTGTGTTTTACTTGTATAATAGAAGAGAATAAAATTTTATGACACTTCACATCAAAGGTAAAAAAAAACATTCCAAACAAATTCAAAATGCAGTGCATCATAGACATTATACGTGGACAGCATCACGACCTTCCAACAGTCAGGTTGGACGAGCGAGTCTATTGCGATAAGGGGATGTCTTCCTCTTTATATTTAGTATTTTCACTACACTTGATTGTCTCGTATGGTATTGTAAGGTATGGTATGGTATTATACGGTAGGTATGGTGGTGGTGGTATGGTATTATATGGTAGGTATGGTGGTATGGTATTATATGGTATGGTATTTGGTTGTTGTGGTAAGTAAATTGGTATGGTATTTGGTTGTTGTGGTAAGTAAATTGGTATGGTATTTGGTTGTTGTGGTAAGTAAATTGGTTTGGTACTTGGTTGTTGTGGTAAGTAAAGGAATCTTAAATGAACCAGGGCATGTATCTTTACAGTTTACGTACAACAACAACAAACAAGGCGTATTCGGCTAATTGCTGCGTTTGCTAACGAGGCTATTTCAGGGCTGGGAGTGTGGCGATGACTAGTTCTCAGGGCTTGCAGTTTGGCAGTGGCAAATAGATGACTGTAGTGATGTGAAAATGGCTAAGTATCGTAGGGTAGCCAACAACTATCAGATAGCGTGCGTGGTGGCCTAGGGCTACCCCACAGCGTCCGTGGACGGCCGGATGTCAGATTGGCCGTATAGACGAGGCGTGTATTTTAGGTAGCGGAGAGTGGTTTTATTCTCAATAAGGGTTGCCTTGGCAAGGGTCGTAGAGATGTCTATCCACCCTCTGGTTTTGTTTGTCCAAATGCACGAGATGGGATGACATTGACAATCTTTGGAAAACTGACAACTGAGTGAAGTCTTCTGGGTTTGGATAAAAAAACTAGGAGATAGACAGACGCAAAATGGCGGCGTGCTGCTCGTGTTCCTAGCTCCTGCCCAAGGAAAGAATTCACGATTTTAGCAGTTGTTAGATGGAGTTTCGGTGCTGTAGGCCTTCGCTGATGGTGTTAGTCTTCATATATGTTAAGCAGCTCTAAAACGAACTGCTCTACATAAAATTTGTAAATTAGCAAACTAACATAATCGTGATAATATGAACAGGCAGTCTCTGTAACAGTTTTGTGAGAACCCGTGCGTTCTCGTCAGCGCGATCTAGCCCTCGTCCACTTTTACTAGCGACATCTAGTTATAAACGACGGTAGCTCACGCAACGTCACAGAATAGCAATAGTATTTATGAATTAATGCAGAGCTCGTAACTCAGTGGCATCGAACATTCATCTTTTTTTAGCGACACGTAAAAAACATTATGAGAGAAGGTTATGTGTTCGGCTGTATGTATTTTTAGGGTTCCGTACCCAAAGGGTAAAAACGCGACCCTATTACTAAGACTTCGCTGTCCGTCTGTCCGTCTGCGTCTGTTCGTCTGTCACCAGGCTGTATCTCATGAACCGTGATAGTTAGATAGTTGAAATTTTCACAGATGATGTATTTCTGTTGCCGCTATAACAACAAATACTAAAAAACAGAATAAAATAAATATTTAAGGGGGCTCCCATACAACAAACGTGATTTTTTTGCCGTTTTTATAGATAATGGTACGGAACCCTTCGTGCGCGAGTCCGACTCGCACTTGGCCGGTTTTTATTACGGTTTATTACGGTTACGGTGATTATCTGAGCATCTGGTCGAAGCGACGCGTGACCCGAGATCTGGTGAGTATCTGGCGCAGCGCATCAGCATTGCTATACAGCGGGGCAATGCAGCCAGCGTCTTGGGCACGCGCGCGACTGGTATTGATATGGACCAGTTGAGCTAGTAGTAGTAGGTAGTAGTTGTAGATTGTTTGCAACAGTCTGCAGTTAGCTCAATTGTTTCAATTGTAAATACTTACTTACTTACACTACTAGACGCTTCCGACCACAAACATATTAGAGAGATCGCCCCCCAACACGCCCGACCACCGGACCAACCTGGAAGACGAAAAAGCATATAAACATACAAACATACTAACATACAAACATAGGGTGCTAACCTCATAACCTTGGTAGTACGTTTGTATGGGCCAGATCGTCGCGATATTTGTACGTACAGTTTTCAATAAAAATCTGTCTGTCAAATTCAGCTTAAATCACATAATAAAACGTAAGTAGTGGTGTGCGCCGGTTCTCAAAATACTGGATGATCACCGGTTAGGGTGAGTACCGGAGCGTAATCGGTGTTGCACAGAACTACCGGTTATTTGATATTGTTATTTGATGGCTTCGATAAAAGTTTTATCGAAGTTTGATGGTAAAAATTTCTGAACGAATTATTCAGTCGCGGCATAGATTAACAGTTTTGTTAGTCTATGGTCGCGGTAAGGGATCTTTCTTCGATACTACTCATAAGAATACCCTAAAAGAATATTAATAATCAGCTCATCTCATCTCATTTAATTTAATTTAATTTAATTTAATTTAATTTAATTTAATTTAATTTAATTTAATTTAATTTAATTTAATTTAATTTAATTTAATTTAATTTAATTTAATTTAATTTAATTTAATTTAATTTAATTTAATTTAATTTAATTTAATTTAATTTAATTTAATTTAATTTAATTTAATTTAATTTAATTTAATTTATTAATTTGTACGACCTTAAGCCTATTACACAAATTATAATTCTAGTCAGTACATCATGTTACATTAATTATTCCTTAACGTTATACACAATTAAATCTCACTAATATTATAAACGTGAAAGTTTAGATGGATGGATGTTTGTTCCTTTATCACGCCAGAACGGCAAAACGGATCTGGATGAAATTTGGCACAGAGATAGATTATAGTCTGGAATAGGACATAGGCTACTTTTTATCCCGGAATTCCGACGGGAACGGGAACTACGCGGGTGAAACCGCGAGGCGCTGCTAGTCATTAATAAATAAAGTTAAAAAAAAACAGATAATTATATGGTAATGTCAAAAAATAGAAAAATAAATAAAAAAACAATTTAAATATCACAGTCCTTCAGCGAATTCCAAACATGTATGTCGGAACGTCATCCATTCATTTAATTTAAGGTTTTATTAATTATAAGTTTAAATTATGTATGTTGATTTGACGACCTCTGTGGCGCGGTGGGCGAAAGTCTGCCTGCGACTGCGGAGGATGCGGGTTCGATGCCCGCCTTGGGACAAATATTTGTGCAATCTGCAGGTATTTGTTTCGGGTGGTCTGGTCGTTTTCTATGTTAAAAAATATCTATCAATGTAATGTATTGTATTATGTATATCAGTTATCTAGTACCCATAACACAAGCTCTGCTTAGCTTGGGGCTAGATAATGCTGTGTGGATTGTCCAGCATTATTTATTTTTTATTTTGAGTTCCATTGTTTGTTACTTATTAAATTAGGTATCTGCTATACGAAACAATTTTTTATATTATAGTAATTAATTAATTCATATTTCTCAAAGCATTGTTTTTTTTTCTCCTGTACTGTACACGTAGTAGTTTTAATTGTGAGTTTTATTCTCTTTGTCCTGTACTAACCTATGTTGATTTCACGTATAATCTACGGAGGCTAAAATTGCCTCCGGCACACAATTCTAGTAGGAAGAATTATAATCAGATGACTAAGCAGTTATTTAGACTGCTCTTCAAAAACTATAGGATTATTGTACCTATGTACTAATTGTACCTAGGTACCAGTGTTGCCAGATCAAAATTTCAAAATCCAGGAAATAAGAATAATAAAACCAGGAGAACTATCCGATAAATCAGGAGATCAATTAAATATTAATTTTCATACATTGTACTGTTCATTTTTGTTGACATTTTATCGGTTATTTGAAAATCAAAACAATTTAGCATGTTTTTAGTTCTCAAGACTCCGGCAATAACTCTGGTGCTCAATTTATTTCTCAATTTGGTCTTTGTTAAATTAATTTGTGAAAATAGTCTTTCCACAGTGGCGTTTGAGTGCGGTAAGCACATTAAATTTGTAACGAAGTCACATAAATTCAAGAACATCTCAGTTTTCCATGTTGGAAACGATTTTCCAAAAAACACGAAAAATCGGCGACCAATAAGAGCTTATTGTAAAACACTCTTATTGTTTTTAATTATGGTATGATATAGAGTGTTAATTCCTTAAACTTATGTTATTTTAGAAATAAGTAGTTCAGTCAGAAGACTGATACGTTCGTTTTTACGCATAGTTCATACATTTGCATTGTAATTTCACATTTATTTCAAAACACAAATATCAGGAGATTATCTAATAAAATCAGTAGATCAGGAGAATCTTAGAAAAATCAGGAAATCTCCTGGAAAATCAGGAGATCTGGCAACGCTGATCGTGAGTTTTATTCTCTTTGTCCTGTACTAACCTATGTTGATTTCACGTCTAATCTACGGAGGCTAAAATTGCCTCCGGCACACAATTCTAGTAGGAAGAATTATAAACAGATGACTAAGCAGTTATTTAGACTGCTCTTCAATAACTATAGGATTATTGTACCTATGTACTAATTGTACCTAGGTACTAAGTACTAGTAAAGCAGTAAGGTATGTAAAGAATGAGTTTTCACTGAATGAACCACTATCGAACCCGTGCGTTCTCGTCAGCGCGATCTAGCCCTCGTCCACTTTTACTAGCGACATCTAGTTATAAAAAACGACAACAAAACTTTGTCACAGAATAACTATAATATAGTATGGATCCGCGATTCAGTGGCAGTGGGCCGGCCATATCTCGCGAAGGACCGACAACCGCTGGGGTAAACAAGTTCTTGAGTGGAGACCGCGACTCAGTAAACGTAGAGTAGGACGCACTCCGGATAGGTTGGATAATAATTTCCAGCAGGCAGATGCTGGAAGCGGCAAGCTGAAGACAGGACGCTATGGTAATCTATACCTACGTACCTACCCTTCGCCTATAAGTAATATTTGATCCTCAAAAGCGTTGCATTCAGCAACGACGTTGAATCGTGAAGGACTTGTTTTTGTTTAGCTACAAGGAAAATAAATATTTTTAATTCAAACCGGTTTTTGAAGAACGACGAAAACAACAGGATGGTAAGCGTTAATTTGATAAGATTTATTATCCAACCTACAACGTCGAAAAAAGTAGGAGGTTATTTGTTGGACTGTATGGTGTTTTACCTAGGTACCTATCCTAAATGTCTGTTTAAAAAAAAAGCGAGAAAACATTGCGAGCCGGACTCGCGCACGAAGGGTTCCGTACATCGAGCAATAGGATTCTTGCTCGATGGTTTCCGTACCATTATCTATAAAAACGGCAAAAAAATCACCTTTGTTGTATGTGAGCCCCCCTTAAATATTTATTTTATTTTAATTATTTATTTTTAAAGTGAGTGTTATAACTTAATATTCGGTGAATATTTCAAACGTGTACCTACCTGTTGCCGTTATCAAAATCGAGCAAATACGACCAAAAAATCACGTTTGTTGTATGGGAGCCCCCTAAAATACATAGGTATATAATTTATTTTAGTATTTATTGTTATAGTGGCAACATAAATAATAATAAATCCTGGACCATTTACACAGCATTATCTAGCCCCAAGCTAAGTAGAGTTTGTGTTATGAGTACTAGACATACATCATCTGTGAAAATTTCAACAATTACGGTTCATTAGATACAGCCTGGTGACAGATGTCAATTAATAATATCATTTTCATTATGTTTCATTAGATAGTTTTAATTTTTATAATTTTTATTCTTATTCTTTTTTTTGTGTATTTATATAAGTAGGGGATTTAAGTTTCCCGCACACAATGTATTTTGTTTTTATTGAGAATAAATGAATTGAATTGATGTACAGACAGACAGAAGGACGGACGGCGGAGTCTGACTAAAAGTTTCCGTTTTACCCTTTGGGTACGGAACCCTAAAAAAAGAAAAATAATTAACCAAATCGGAAAAATACATACAACCCAACATATTGAATCTCTTACTCTTTTAATTGTTTTGAGCTGGTGAGTATCTGGCGCACCGCATCAGCATTGCCATACAGCGGGGCAATGCAGCTAGCGTCTTGGGCACGCGCGCGACTGGTATTGATATGAATCAGTAGAGCTAGGTACCTGTAGATTGTTTGCAACAGTCTGCAGTAATTAAAGTAATGCAATACAGAGTAAATCGATAACATTCCAGATTGTAAAAGTTCTCATCTTGGGAGTCCTGTCAGCGGCCTGCTTCGCTCGCCCTGAAGACGCTGGCACCGGTAAGTAAGATTTCCGCTAAGTTAAAGGTCGCACATGGCGCCGGATCGTAGAATTATACATAACATACCTATATACATTAAAAACAAGACACACAAAAAATATGTATATCTCATCTCACTAATCTCATCTCACTAATCTAATCTCACTAATATTATAAACGTGAAAGTTTAGATGGATGGATGGATGGATGGATGGATAGATAGATGGATGGATGTTTGTTCCTTTATCACGCCAGAACGGCTGAACGGATCTAAATGAAATTTGGCACAGAGATAGATTATAGTCTGGAATAGGACATAGGCTACTTTTTATCCCGGAATTCCCACGGGAACGGGAACTACGCGGGTGAAACCGCGAGGCACTGCTAGTATTATAAACGTGAAAGTTTAGATGGATGGATGGATAGATAGATGGATGGATGTTTGTTCCTTTATCACGCCAGAACGGCAAAACGGATCTGGATGAAATTTGGCACAGAGATAGATTATAGTCTGGAATAGGACATAGGCTACTTTTTATCCCGAAATTCCTACGGGAACGGGAACTACGCGGGTGAAACCGCGAGGCGCTGCTAGTAATAAATATATTTAATCAATAGAGAATAGAAATAAAAATTATCAGCTAGTTTGAAGTCACAATGACATGTTCTATGTTAGGATTGTATGTAAGGCCAATAGGAAACGCTCAAAATGACAGTACCTGTCAATATATTTATGAAAACTTGTTGTACACTCTTAAGAATATCAAACGGTTCCCCAAAAATCGCGATATAAATACATAAATTAAATACTAGAAATAAGAATAAACTCGCTATGTCCACAACTAGATAACACAAGATTAATGTATCCTATAAAGGTATTGTATACGCTTCTACAACAAAACTCCAAGTGAGTTGCAATAAATAAATTCAAACAAATTGTTAAACATATCCTTTGTAAAAAGGCCTACTAAGAAATATCAGATTATCTAGAGGATAAAAAAGGTTGGGACGACTTTTGCTCCAACTCGAAAACCAACATTCTAACAAAGTAAAGGTTTCTTGTTCGCTTAACAAGATAAAGTTAAAAACTACAACCCGACTACGTGAAAGTTATAAAAGTTTGAAACATTTACATTGACAAAATAGAATGACGTATCGGTCATATTTGATAGGCATAGAGTTGAAAATGAAAGAAAATAGGTCGTAGGTATTGTAGTTTTTCTCTATGGGGCCTGCAGCCTGCGGCTACCTAAACTTTAATACGCGTTTTGAAGGCTTATTCGGGGGCGGAGCCCTAAATCCTATAGCCTATAACCATCGGGGTATTGAGACGAATCAATCGATACATAATTTGTTGAAATCGAACCAGTAGTTTCAGCGCTACGTGGGAACAAAGAAATCGGCCACATACATACAAACATACAAATATACAAACATACAAACATAGGGTGCTAACCTCATAACCCTCCCCTGTTGGTAGTCGGGTAAAAAGATTAAAGTGGACAAAAATCAAAGTGATCACTTTAATTCCTAGTTTTACAGTAATCTGAGTTTTATGACGCTGTGTGAAGTGTCCAACATTAATTACCCGACTACCAACAGGGGAGGGTTATGAGGTTAGCACCCTATGTTTGTATGTTTGTATGTTTGTATGTTTGTATATTTGTATGTTTGTATGTATGTGGCCGATTTCTTTGTTCCCACGTAGCGCTGAAACTACTGGTTCGATTTCAACAAATTATGTATCGATTGATTCGTCTCAATACCCCGATGGTTATAGGCTATAGGATTTAGGGCTCCGACCCCGAATAAGCCTTCAAAACGCGTATTAAAATTTAGGTAGCCGCAGGCTGCAGGCCCCATAGAGAAAAATTACAATACCTACGACCTATTTTCATTTTCAACTCTATGCCTATCAAATATGACCGATACGTCATTCTATTTTGTCAATGTAAATGTTTCAAACTTTTATAACCTTCACGTAGTCGGGTTGTAGTTTTTAACTTTATTTAATTTTAAACATTTATTAAAAAAGAAAATTACAATCGAGTTGAATCAAATTAAAACTAGTATTTACAATTGAGCTAACTGAAGACTGTTGCAAACAATCTACAAGTAGCTCAACTGATCCATATCAATACCAGTCGGGCGCGTGCCCAAGACGCTAGCTGCATTGCCCCGCTGTATAGCAATACTGATGCGCTGCGCCAGATACTCACCAGCTCTCGGGTCACGCGTCGCTTCGACCAGACGCTCAGATATTTTTTTAAATTAATTTTAATATCCCTTTCAGTGGCAACAGACGGCTCCTGTGCTGCCAGAGACGGCGATGGCCGTTGTGTTCCTTACTATCTCTGCAACGTTGCTGAAGACATCTCTAGCGATATTCTTGACATAAAGTAAGAAATCCCGCAATACAGGTGTATAGGTAAATTAGTGACAATACGTGAACTGCAGGTCCTGCCCATCATCACAAACACGTTCGTGAAGACACCAAGTCTAAATTCTAAAAAAAAATTTAAGTCACCTCTGATACTAAATGAAAATACATCTTTGTCTGGAACCCAACGAGTTACTTAAGACCGATCTTTCACTCTCATATATCTTCTGTTAATTCAGGGCAGAGCTGTTTTTAAGTTGAGTTTCAAATAAAACCTCTCTAAACGAACGATTATTGAATTGCGAGGGTACCCATTACCAATACCAAAATTAAGAATTAAGACCTGGCGTCTCCACAAACGTGTTTGTGATGATGGGCTGAACCTGCAGTTCACGTATTGTCACTAATTTACAGTAACCCTGTATAAATAGCTGTACTCCAGCCGAATTCGATGTGAAGTGAAATGTTTGTAAAAATACTTAAATTAGCATGTTTTGTGCTGGATTTCTAACTAATAATGAGCATTATTTATGGAATTAAGTCGTTAAAGTTCCAAAAACCTGTTTCTTATTAAATTGAGGAAAACGACGGCGTATGTACTTATTATGATCGACGACCGTCTGTGGCGCGGTGGGCGAAGGTTCGCCTGCGGCGCAGGAGGTTGCGGGTTCGATTCCCGCCTTGGGACAGATGTTTGTACGATCTGCAGGTATTGGTTCTGGGTGTTCTGGTCGTTTTATATGTATAATAAGAAATATCTATCTATGTATTGTATTATGTACATCAGTTATCTAGTACCCATAACACAAGCTCTGCTTAGCTTGGAGCTAGATAATGCTGTGTGAATGGTCCAGCAATATTTATTTTTCTGGTGGATCGACTATAACAAAGGTCCTGGACTGATAATTTTGTTAGGAGTGATAATTTTGTGTAATTTACGTTTTTTACGCCAAGGGTTCCAACATAAATCCTATTACTAAGCCTCCTGTCTGTCTATCCATCCGTCTGTCAGCGGGCTGTATTTTATCAGTATTCAGGATTATGAAGTCAGTAATTAGTATAGTTTTTTAAAACAGGCTTAATTATTTGATTTTAGGTTTCCGAAGTCGCCGTGTACCAACTACTTTGACGTTTGCTGCCAGAAAGAAAAGATCACGAAAACTAACCCATAAAAGCTATTCAACTGTAAATTAATAAAAATTGTGACATTTACATTTATATTTTTATTTTAGTTTATATAATTGTTAATTGTTTATTTTGCTCACATGTACATGTATACAGCTTAGATATTAATGTTAGCCTAGGTCAATAGTACATGCACCCTGTAGGGCACTGCAAAAGAATTTATATAAAATGGCAAACTGTAAGTAATGTTTTGTAATGTGTAATATGTGGACAGAGTCTGAATAAACAAACACATAATCATAGTTGTTAATATTGATTTCTGAGTATCGTGCACGGGTACCCACGACTCGGGCCGTGAGCCTAGTGTGGGGCCGTCGCCAAACTATTAGACATATCTACTACCTATTATATTTAGCTCCTATTATATTATATTAATTATATGTAACTCCTCCTCCATTTATCAATGGATTGTAATGAATGAAATAAATAATATATGCTCCTAAGTACTTTTCTGATTTAATGTATGCATATGTAAATTTTGTTGGTAATTTTGTTGTTGGTTGGTAATTTACGCTAATAAACCCCTAAACTTAAAATGCGTTTTTACTCTGTGCCCCTAAATATATTATATTAAAATATTTATGTGCTAGCTGTACCCATAAATATTTCACTCTCCTATTTGCTGTTTGTTAGTTCGACTAATAAACAAATAGTTGATACTCATTTTAAAATCGGTGAACGCATTACTTTCAATTCCTAAAACTTAACCTTGTTTCACTATTATTGTATTTTGATTGTATTTCTAATTGTGTTTAAATTTGTACGCCTAATGGCAGATCACAGTGCTCTTATTTTTATATGGAGCATCCCTGTAATACCAGTGTATCACAAATGAATAAATGAACTTGAACTAGTCATGTCCTAATCAAATCAAATCAAATCAAAAATTATTTATTTCCAAAAATACAAAAATGTACACGACAAGGTCAAATTGTTACAAGATAAAGTTAAAAACTACAACCCGACTACGTGAAAGTTATAAAAGTTTGAAACATTTACATTGACATGACAAAATAGAATGATGTATCGGTCATATTTGATAGGCATAGAGTTGAAAATGAAAATAGGTCGTAGGTATTGTAATTTTTCTCTATGGGGCCTGCAGCCTGCGGTTACCTAAACTTTAATACGCGTTTTGAAGGCTTATTCGGGGTCGGAGCCCTAAATCCTATAGCCTATAACCATCGGGGTATTGAGACGAATCAATCGATACATAATTTGTTGAAATCGAACCAGTAGTTTCAGCGCTACGTGGGAACAAAGAAATCGGCCACATACATACAAACATACAAATATACAAACATACAAACATAGGGTGCTAACCTCATAACCCTCCCCTGTTGGTAGTCGGGTAAAAATAAAACACTGACACGGAAATAACGGTATTTTTGCTTTCTGTCGCTTCGGTATGTAGATTAAAGTAAAGAAGCGACTAAGAAACCTTTAACCTGTTAGTTGTTATTTCAACCCTGACTCCTAAAGGTTACCTGTGGGTCAGGTCAGTTCCTATCCATAAAGAGAACAATTATTTTTCATCCGCTCATCTCGGAAAGGAAGGATAAAGTAAATTGAATTTAGAACATCGTACACACGGATGTTCTCAATTCAATTTACTTTATCCTCTAGCGGATAAAAACGGCTTTTGCACTCAGATATCGAAGAGCAAAAATACTCTTTCCTCAGGACGCAGGCCTCCCCAGATAGCTTTTATCTCATGCGGGCTGTAGTATACAGTACAAAATTTGACCTGTCTAAGGCCCGTATTATCAAAGCTTGCTCAGTCATCGATCTATGCTTGAGTGCAGTTTTCTATAGCATAAACGTCACTCAAGCATCGATCTATGACTGAGCAGGCTTTCATAATACGGGCCTAAGTGTTTATTTTGTAAGCCTAAAGAAATAAATTTATTGAATTTTGAATTCTTAAACGGGGGGTTACATATTGCGTACAGTCCGTACGAAATACTCAAGAAAAGTAACCTATCGATGTACGCTAGTCGCTACCTACCTGTTCCGCTATAAGTAGGTACATATAGGTACTAACCTTACAGCCTCGGCATTCTGCAAGAGATCGCATCGTAAAGGACTTGTTTATCGCGAGCTACAAGGAAAATAAATACCGATAATTAGAACTGGTTTTGAAGGAAGAAGGCAAAAATCAAGATGGTAAGTGCTGAGATTTTAAGTCTACTTATTGGTTTAATGCGTATACTAAGGCAAAACACGAAAATTAGGTATTTTTGAATCCGTTTTCTGACGAAAATATTGATTGTGGAGCTTTGAAATGTATATATCCTGTAACACATATCTTGAATTGTTTCTTGGAGGTCCCAAATGCTTGCCGTTAATTATAGTGTAGTTGTTATAGTGTTAGTTATAGTGTGTGTGTAGTTGCTTCAAACCCACTTTTTATCGGTGACTCAAATTCGATCAGTGTCAAATTCAGTATAGTGATTCGCAGAGTTCATACGTTTTTTTTAGGTCCATTAGCTTTGAAAAGCTGTGAAAATAAACGTGTGTGCAACTACAAAATCTGTGATACAAACCTGACGTTACACGTCACCTAACCGCAGAGGATCGTATTATTTGGTTGATTAGGGCACTATACCTACCCCGATTCAAAAACCTGGATATTTTTTGTATACAAAGTGATAACAAAACCCAAGAAATATTGATGGAAAATATTTAACGACATTGGTATCACAGAAGCAAAACACAGAAGCTCGAAACAATTTTTCCTTTTCTTGCTTGCTTTCATTCATCATTTAATTGATCTCTCGTTCGTTTTTGCATTCAACATTTTAACATTTTTCGCTGCACATGTGGGATTATCCGTTGTCGAAGTTTATGTTTTAGTTTTTAGTGATAACGTCACTGTTACCTTATTATTTTCTGTATTCATATGTCTTTGTTGACATAAAATATCTAGGATTCTAAATCGTAGTAAACAAGACCGGGTAGTGAATGTGTTAATAACTTAACTAGTCATTATCATCATCATTATCAGCCTATGTTAGTCCACAGCTGGACATACCTCTGCTTAGCTTGGGGCTAGGTAATGTTGTGTGAATTGTCCAGCAATGTTTACTTATATTTTATTTTATAGGCCTCCCTTAATGAGCGCCATAGCGCCCTGTCTTCAGCTTGCCGCATCCAGCATCTGCCTGCGGTCTTTGCAGGTCGTCATTCCACCTGGCCGGAGGGCGTCCTTAACTAGTATTGTAGGTTATTTTAATACTGAATGCTAAACATTCCAGGCGGTCAAAGTCCTAATTATCCTGGGAATCTTATCAGCGGCCTGTCACGCTCGTCCTTCGCCTGAAGATTCTGAAGGCATCAGTAAGTAAAGCACCTGCTTGCTTGGGTGGTTGCCGCGAGATTCAAATTATTTTAAGGTTTTTAGTTTTTTCTGAGTTCTGCAATTAATATTTCATTTTTACCGTAGGTATAACAATACATTTGATGTCGTTATTTCTAGTACACAAATAAGTTACAAAAGGAAACACCTTAAGGGATTTTACAACACTTGGCTGGTTTAAAGGGCCTAAGGTTTACAAAAATTACAATTAAAATGTGTCAGAAAATAAATAACACTTTAATTAATAGGTACTTATTGTCAAGATATGTCATAAAAGCTACTGTATAGGGCATTGTCTAAAAAAGTTCTAAAAAAACTAGCAGAGAGTGCAAAGTTACTTTTTAACCGCGTGCTCAATTTTCATGACCGAAAAGCTTTCGCTAGCTTCCTTAAAAAGGATTCTGGAATGGAATTGATTCAAAAATTAGAACGCTGAGCGTTAGCGAGGGAATCAAAAGAGCACGAGGTTAAAAAATCTTTGCACTCGAGTGCAACACTTAGCTTTTCGATACCGAAGAGCAAAAAAACTCTTTCCGAGATGGGGGGGGGTGAAAAAGGAGGTAGAAATTTAATGTTTTAAGATAAATGTCTCAACATTTTACACATGGTGTATTATCATAATATCCGACGACCGATGTGTCGCAGTGGGCGAAGGCCTGCCTGCGACGCAGGAGGTTGCGGGTTCGATTCCCTCCTCGGAACAAATGTGTGTACGATCTGCAGACATTTGTTCAGGGTGTTCTGGTCGTTTTCTATGTATAATAAAAAATATCTATTTATGTATTGTATTATATTATGTATATCAGTTATCTAGTACCCATAACACAAGCTCTGCTTAGCTTCGGGTTAGATAATGCTGTGTGAATTGTCCAGCATTATTTATTATTTACTAGCAGCGCCTCTCGGTTTCACCCCCGTTCCCGTGGGAATTCCGGGATAAAAAGTAGCCTATGTCCTATTCCAGACTATAATCTATCTCTGTGCCAAATTTCATGCAGATCCGTTCAGCCGTTCTGGCGTAATAAAGGAACAAACATCCATCCATCCATCCATCTAAACTTTCACGTTTATAATATTAGTGAGATTATCCTTCTACTTTCCAGTGGCCCCAAAAGGCGTGTGTTTCTACAGCCGGGGCGAGGGTCGCTGTGTGTCTCACTACCTCTGCAAACCGGATTCAAGTGGTAACATCGAAGTAAGGTGAGAGTGAGACATCTAGGGTTCAGGTGTTTGTGCAATGAGTTCTTTTCACTTCCCTTGCTAAAAAAGTGTGTCAATATAGCTTAACTGTACCAATAAACAAGTAAGCCTTTCAATACATTTACAGTAGTAATAAGGTATTTTAATTGATGTGAACATGATTTTGAAATTATAATTCAACTTCAATATGGCGCTTAGATTGCGCCCATATAAAGTTGTCAGCTCAGATTTTATAGATTTATAAAGGTTTTATAATAAACTGTAGCTTATAGGGCGGAAAATGCGTTTATGACTTCGATAAAAGTAAAAAAGGAAGATACGGTACGTTCTACCAGCGCTCACTCAAAAACTGTACCGTGTTACAGATGAAATAATAATAAGGTATCGGATTATCAGAAAATTTACAGTTTGGTGTATTTACTTACGCGGGAAAATATGTGATGCCTTGGGCTTTGTTTTTTGTTTTGGAGCTATTTGTACACCTGGTGAACGAACACGAGGGCATTGTCGTGGTGTTTTAGTCGAAATCACATAAAAGTATACGTCGTAGCAAGCACGCGCAACACAAACGCCACCGCCCGCGCCGCCGGTCCGACTAATGACTGAGGTAAGGGAACATAGTTGAACCTAACTTGAGCCACTTTCGAGATGGTAATGCTTCATCTCCCTTTTTTACTTTAATCGAAGGTTTATAAGGTCTGGTTGTAAAGTAATTATTCTTTTTAATTTTTGTCTGAAATCGCCAGTACAAGACATTCGCCCTTTTGCATAAAGACTCGACCTTTTTGGTGTTCCTTATACAAAGAACCAACATTTTACTTGATTTTATTTTTGAAAAAGGAATTTAAAGCGCCTTCTTGGTGATCGTTAGATGTTTATAGAATCACCCATTCTACCTTTTGTCGGTAAGTACGTAACGGTAGTTAAGAGGGCGCAATGCGCTTATTTACAAGAAAACTACACAACTTATGAAAAAACTATCTGAAGGAACCAAGTAATTAGTAATAAGCTACAAATCAAAACATAAGTCATTTCAATAGACCGCAGGGTTCCTAAAATCTCGAACATTTATGTGCAAAACAGTGCAATTTCATGATTTTTTTCTATCGTAAATTTTTTCCTAATTGTGTTTTCACGTTGAAGGAACCAAAGAAAAAATTTAAAATTAGGGCTGATGATGATGATATACCTACATTTTTCCGTTTGGACCGTAAAAAATTGGACTGCCACCGCCGCCGCCACCGGACAGTAAAATTCCTTGTACCTAGTGCACAAACGCCCAAAAAAATGCTGGTTCAGTGCAGGTTGGCGCGAGATTCAAACAAAAATTTTGGAGCATTTTGGAAAATACGAAATTTTGTGCTAAAAATCTATATTTTCCGAAATGCACCCAAAATACAAATTAATCAAAGTTGGTGTCCTAAATTCCTAGAAAATAGCTTATGATTTGCGGCAAATTACATTTCCGCAAATTCCGCCGTTTTATTGCTTGTGGAACGAAGAAAAAGTTAAAAAACACAAAAATAAGAACTCACGCCAACCCGCATCGAATCACCTTAGGGCTCGATCGGTCCCTCATTTCGCAACGCGCAACGGGCGGTGGTACAGATGAAACTTTTATAATTTAAATTGTTATTTTCAGCCATCCGATAACGCCTCCATGCCAACACTATAACGACGTTTGCTGCCCGAAAGAGAGGATCACAGAGTGGATGCCTCCATCTCCAGTGCCCTAACTACCATAGAGCAAGGTGGTGCGGTTCACAAGGGACCCCAAGCTCAGGGGGCCATCGGACCCTGATCAAACTTCAACTGAAATTTCGAAAATTTATCCCTCTCAATCTTACAGTAAAGAACAGATATCTTGTTATTTCTTTTATTAGCTATCTTATCATTCCTAATGAAATATAAATTTGTAGATACCTAGGTATTAAGAGGAACTAACATCTACCCTAGCTATTGGCTATACCATAACCAAACTCCTTGTAGAATATGTGTAAAGTAAACAATCTGCCCGTACGTAGGTAACCTAATCAAAAATTCGTTCTGTTGCCGCGTCCTTTTATACGCATTTAGCATTACTTGTCGATTTGAGATCCTTCCTTCAATAAATATTGCTACGGTAGGTACAGATATGAGCTACGGTAGTTACATCTGAAACTCGATGTCAAGCAGTAAAGTTTTAGTTAGGTATTTGTCATGGTTTGTGTACAAAAAATCTACAAGGAGTTTGGCTTCGGTATAGGTACCAACGTAATCGTTTTTAGATGAAGGGTACCTACTAGGTATCTACTAGTAATCGACGAGCATAGTTTGCCCGTGGCTTCACTCACAATGGGTGTAGTGGTTACCTTTATTTATTTATTTAAACAAGATCATAACATTACCTCAGACTAAGTAAGAAATCTACTTAGTCTGAGAACATTACCTTTAAATTACACTTATCTTAACGTCTTATCTTTGAGAAATAATCTAAAAAGGCAAAAACAAAAATAATACGAAACGAAACCTATATGCCGGTCAGGACAAGCCAGCGGTTAAAACCTAGATTTGATTGAGGTTCAATTAAAATTTTACTCGTCTGAACGCTCTCTTGTGTCGAGTAGCAGTACCTACCTACTTTTAGGTTTACGTAGAATGTTAGTTTCTGTATCACTAGATGGTGCGCAATGAGGTCGAATTTGACAAATATGATTGCCAGCTTAATGTATTCCAAGTGGAATGAAAAAAGAGAGCTTCGATTCGATTAATAACATAAAATTATAAGGTGAATGTTTACCAGTTTATGTTATTTAGTTTTGGAATAAGTGTTGAATGTTTTTAACTAACTCAATGTACTTTTTAAGGTATTATTTATAAAAAAGTAATAGAGATCAACGTAGTTTTTTTAGAATAGTTGGAAACATCGGCAGCGCCGCGTCTCAAAAAACAAAATGGCGTAATCTTGCTTTCGATGTTCGATGTTGTATCGGGCGAATGTAATTTTCTAATATTGTGAAAGAAAGCTTACTCCTAAACATTATGTTTGTGTAAATCGTGCAAAAATGGATTACGACGTGGCTGTGAAGGAGAGCCCCGGCCTCTGCCGGTGTTGTCTCTCGGAAGGCTGCTACAAGGATCTCGGCTCTGAATATTCTTGGATGAATGACACCGAAGTATACGCTGATATGCTGCTAGACTGCTTTGATATTGGCGTAAGTTGTTTACTATTTATTCTAATAGGTTGCCTCAGCATTCGACTCATATTTATTGTCACATATGAACAAGTTCAATTCTTTATACCATCATAAATGCAAGTCGGCATCTAGCCAGCCATCTCGTGCATCGATCGATACAGAGACAAAACCAGGCCA
This sequence comes from Eupithecia exiguata, assembly GCA_947086465.1. Classification (NCBI taxonomy): domain Eukaryota; kingdom Metazoa; phylum Arthropoda; class Insecta; order Lepidoptera; family Geometridae; genus Eupithecia; species Eupithecia exiguata. Next base: position 5,313,449 of record OX352256.1, read on the forward strand.
TCGAGAAACTATTGAGGTGCAATCCTTGCATTACCCTTAACACAATCTCTGCTCAGTTAGCTTGGGGCTAGCTAGATGATGTGGAGAGTCAAGCACTAAAGAGTTTCTATTAGCTTCACTTTGCTCCATTCAACAGACATGTTTAAATAAAACGTAGAACCCTCAAATTCAAACCTTGAATCACCAGAATAATAATAATATCACTGTCTCAAAGCAATTAAATTGGATAAATGTAAATAAATGAATGTATTATTCAGCCAACTGACTGAGTAGGAGCCTAAAGATTGCTGCAGGAATAGAGGATGGCCACCAGTGCAATGGGTTGATAACATATGTAACACCGTGGGCTACATATTGCCCAGACTAGTAAAATTCCAAGGCAAATGGCATTAAATAGAGAGGCCTATGCCCAGCATCACTGCTGGTTCTAGTTGCTTCATCATATGCCCTAGTAGATGTGGGTCTACAATGAGCCAACTGAAAACCTTATAATTTTATTGTGAAAATCTAAATTCAAGTTATAAATGTAACTGTCTGTTACCTTTTCACACATAGATAGATCTCAATGAAATTTGGCAGGGAGGTAGATGGCGTCCCAGGAATCCGTCCATGGGACACCGTCTGTCCCAAAGATGGATATAGGCTACATTTTGCTCCGGAAAAGAGTATGCAGCAGCTTGTAAATTATCAAATGTGCACTCTCTTGCAAATATATACTATGAACAATAACACAAGGCTGAGAGGACACTCGCTGAAGCTGCAACGCAGGCCAAGTACTAGCAAACCAAGAGAGCACATATTGCCAAATCAAATCGCGTTGTGAAGACTTGGAACCGGTTACCGGAATCAATGATCAGTGCCCCCTCAGTGAACTCTTTTAAAAATAGACTGGGCAAACATTTAAAGTGCACTGACAAAGACTATGATATGCACGCATCAGCTTAAGAGCTGCCTGTGTATTCAAATAATAATGAATCATAATAAGATAGCCAAACTATACGGTATCAATTAAATGTCATCGCCATTCTAGATCACTCAACACAACGATGGCCCCAACGGCCCGAAGCGCCTCATCTGTGAGGTATGCATCACCCGTCTGCGAGACGCCTGCAACTTCAAGAAGCAAGTTGTGGACTCGGAGAAGAAGTTTATAGACATGCTTGGACGAGGGGAGTTCAGGATGATGGAGAGGCAGTCAGGTTAGTTTTACAAGTATTCACAGCCCAGGTACATCTACAATTTATGCTAGCACTGCTCATGCTAGCGCTTTAAGGTGGGTTCTAATTCTAATTCGAAGTGGGGGAACTGGGATCTGCACTGACATCTCGCATGGGAGTGTATTGTGCATTGTCCCCCTGCCTAACTAGGCCCTAACCAGCCCAGCTCCTTGAAGTACCGGAGCAGGACTTTTGGTGATTGACAGCTTCGTTTCAGCTTTTCTGTGGATGTGGACAGGTTTGCTGCCCCTATTAGGCTTTTCAGTCCTGTTTTCCGCCTGGCTTCCTCTGTGGCCGTTTAAGGCGGGTTGGCGCGAGGTTCAATTTATTTATGGTTTTTTATTTTTTCTGCGTTCCGCAAGCAATGAAACTAGCGGAAAAGTGATTTGCCGCAAATCGTAAATCATCTAAGAACAATTTCTAAGAACTCATGATAAAACCAACTCTGATTCATTTTGTATTTTGGCAGCATTTGGAAAATATTGATTTTAGCACAAAATCTCTTATTTTCCAAGCAAGACGTCTTGCTTTGATAGGTATTTTTTCATTTTGTAGTTGGCGTCGTTTTCTTCTTCAACGCGGACTACATTTTGTTAGAACTTATCGGAGGTTTTTTTCGCGGAATTGTTACTAAATATTTTGATCCTTATATTTTGCAATGGATTTCCGCAAAGTAACGCCTGAATCTATTATTTAATATTATGACCATTTTTACGAATGTGTTTTTTTATGAGTACTACTATTTTATTATGAATAATTTATAAATTTGACTAATTAAATAATTATGAAGATAATGAATTATGATTCATATCATAAATTCGATTTTTGTAATATAGTATTGAAGGTGTATCCATTGCTGGATAAAAGCCTCAGCATTATTTATTATTCATTTATAAACAACTAGCAGCGCCTCGCGGTTTCACCCGCGTAGTTCCCGTTCCCGTAGGAATTTCGGGATAAAAAGTAGCCTATGTCCTATTCCAGACTATAATCTATCTCTGTGCCAAATTTCATCCAGATCCGTTTTGCCGTTCTGGCGTGAACAAACATCCATCCATCTATCTATCCATCCATCCATATAAACTTTCACGTTTATAATATTAGTGAGATGAGATTAGTGAGATGAAAAGGCTTTATGTATTTATATCATTAATTCCAGTAATGCCAGTTGTCTACACCAGCGCAGTTCCAATGAAAGCGGAAGCAATGGAGGAGGTTAATCTGGACGATGACTTTGACGACTCTAATGTGGAATACTTGGAGGATGTTGACTTTATCGAGGAAGGTGAGTGGTTAAGGTACCCTGTGACGCCATTTTGTGAAAAGGATAGGTATAGGATTTCACGTACATAGGAGCGGGACAGAGCAGAGGGTCGTAAGTGCATAAATCAAGTTTTTGCTTGTTATCTAAAAAATTCAAGTAATTTTGAAAATATAAAACACACCGTCTGCTTTATATTCTGTTTGTTTACTGTACAAAGTATCCAGGCTTATTTTAAAGTATTTATTGAATAGCGACGATTTATTGTACAGCTTAGGGTGAATATTAAACTTTTTTCTTTAAAGAATTTTTTATGTAATCGTGTTTTCGAAAAACTAGCGTTCTAGCATCAATCCTGAACTATTACATAAATTAATCTCACAGTAAATGCTTCAGTATCATGGAAGTTATAATCGCTGACGCTAAGCGAATTCAGGTATCATCGACTCTTAAACAATGGCGAAGGCTTATTCAATTAAGTATAGCCCAGTCGGGCTACAATTTCAAATTGCATTAATTACCATCATGACAATTATTGCATCAGCCTTTAGTCAGTGGGGGTCTAAATTCAAAATGCCGACCAACCTCGACCACGACTTTAGCCGTCATCTTTGTTTTAAGGGAGTAAACGTTTTTCTATACTAATATTACAAAAAGGAAAGATTTTTTGTTTGAATTGAATAGGCTCCGACACATCTGTCCCGATTTGAAATTTTTTTTCACCATTAGAATCCTACATTATCCCTGATGAACATAGGCTGTTAAATAAACCCGTGCGAAGCCGGGGCGGACCGGTAGTCTTTAATAAATTATATAAGAATAACAATTTTTTTATTGTTTCACTATAAACAAGAAAATACAGTGATATAAGAGAATGAATCATAAAACAATGTGAGACCAAAAGGCTACCACTCAGTGTGTGCTGCAAGAGCTCGGGGAGCAGCACTGCAGCCTTCCATAGCACCAAAATTCAAAGCGCTTTATTTCCTTTAGACCTTACAGGTCTCTTGGACACGTCGATGATAACATGATTTTTTTTTTTATTTATTCATTATTATTTTTATTAAATAAAGTGATCACTTTGATTTTTTGTCCACTTCAATGTCATCTTAGCGTAGAACGCGTCACTGGCTATGGACACACTCCTTACAATATTATGTAGGTTGGTTATTACTTATTAGATATAAAAAAAATTGGCCATTTTTTCAATTTTCGAGGAAAATTATAATGACTAACACGGCTTTTTGAGATGGAACTGCATGGCTATGTCCAGATCCATGACAGTTAGAGAAAATCCGTGAAAGAAGTCTTGACCTCGATTTAATCGACAACAAACAAACATACAAACATAGGGTGCTAACCTCATAACCCTCCCCTGTTGGTAGTCGGGTAAAACTGGATATATTTAGTTTTTTTTAAACCTTTTACTTTTGCAGAAAATCGAACCAATTGATTTTCCAAAAAAAAAGGACAGGGTGTATTTTTGCAATAACGAATTCTCTTGCAAGTATCAATATTTGCAAATAATGCATTATTTTTACTACTGATACTAAAAGAAATTGGATTTTTTTACAATTTTCGTTAGAATACTCCCCCTACTAAGCATCTACGTCAAAATTTACAATTTTAAACAATCTTTTCGAACATCCGGTGTGCTTGCCGCTAGCTAAGATATATACATTTTAATGGGACTTATCCTCGGTAAAACATCGATTTAGTAAATTTAAGAAACATAAATGAGAAATTCCGTAAAAAATGTTGAAAATAAGTTTTTATTTTAGTTTTTTTGTAGGTTTTTATATTAGTTTCTAATAAATTGTATCTTTCAGAGGAGACAGTAAAAGCTGAGAGCCCAGAGCCCACTCCATCGTCCTCAACATCAGCATCAAAGCGAGGCAGGCCTCGTAAAGCCGACGCCGAGCCTCCAGAAAAGAAACCCAAACTCAAAACCAAGACAAAGATAACTAAAGGTAGGTTTCAGTATAAGTTGGACCTTGGGAGTTATATTGATGGTACATAAGGGGACATAATTGAAGACTTTACTACAAGCTGACCCGGTAAACTTCGTTCTGCCTTAGAATCAGAGATGGCGTTATATACAAAAAAGTTTATGAGGAAACGAGTTTCTTCATTAGAACCAGAGATGGCGTTCATACGAAAAGTTTATGAGGTAACGAGTTTCTTCATTATAACCAGAGATGGCGTTCAAACGAAAAGTTTATGAGGAAACGAGTTTTCATTAGAAACCGAGGTTGCGTTACATAGGAAAAAAATTATAAGAAAACAAGTCTGCGGTCAATGCAAACTAAGCTAAATTTACATGTACTTATGCGATAGCTTGTACACACTTAATTTCCGTGTCGAGTGTTTAATTAGAAGAATTTAACCATTTCTTAGTGTACATTTAAATTAAAATTGTAAATTCCGAGTTTTTGATTTTATTATAAAAAATTTATCGTTTCTCCTGTCTCTTCCATTGTTGGCATCTTTGACATTTGCCAGTAAGAAACCCCTTATATCCTATCATTATTACTCTCAAAGTTTTTTCTTTTGCATGTACCTACTAATAGATTTAAGAAGCAAAAAAAATCGTAGCTCGTACAAAAAAATCGTTAAAGTAGTACTTTTAAAAGATCCTGTTAAAAGTTTAAATAAAAAATTTAATTTTCATTTAAAAGTCGGTAGCCATGACGTTGCTTCATAGATCTATTTGTTTTTTGCTTGGTTATACTTATCAAGCCTCGAAATTTCTCGTTAATTGTTCCCATCTTGGCACTGAACGATAATTTGGCGCAGAAGGTGGTATTTTTATTATTAATTAAACTCTGTAATTGTTTCTTTTTTTTTACCATCAACAAAAGACCACGAGTTTGTCAGCAGAATTGATACTTGAATTTGACAAATTGTGAGTTTGTAAAACGAATAAATTATTCTATCTGATAAAAAATAATGTCGGGCTTCGTAAGTATAGTCAATTTGTGTTTTTCAGGTTTTTTTACTATGTTATATTTAAAACATTGAAACTTACGAATTTTAACTAAATTCATCATAATTTAAATTTTAAATGAAATTTATTAAATTTTAAGTTAAATTTTAATTTAACTAAATTCTTTTGTAATGCTTCCTTTGTTCTTTCAATACTATGTTCAAAGTGTCGTAGTAAGCGCTACCTACCGCTAAATTCTTAAATAATCAAATTAATAATAATCTTTATGTTTCAATGTTTTCAAACACCCCGATAGGATGTCCCTTCAACAGTTCTGTACAAAGTCCTGGCATCAGGGTTTCCTTGTCTCTTATGTGTCTGGTACCTTGAACAAATAACACGTAAATCTTATTTGGCAACCGATCCGTGACTGACTGATTGCCAATCCACCAGACATAGGCCAAGTCGCTTTTTCCAGCCGTCCAATAGAATCGCTTCTTTATCGCGTCATTTTTGTGAGCTATGAAAGTTACGCGATAATAGAGCGCTCCTATTGGCCGGCTGGAAAGAACAACGTAGCATATTTCTGGTGGAATTTCAGCCTTATGGACCGATCGTATTGGTCGGCTGGAAACATAACGTATCACATCTCTGGTGGAATTTCAGCCTTATGGTCTTATAGTCCATTACAAATGTGGTGCGAAAAACTGCCATATATCCTTAGATAAAAGTAAAAAAGGGAGATTACGGTACGTTCTCCCAGCGCTCACTCAAAAACTGTACCGTGTCACAGATGAATTATAAGGTATCGAATTATCAGAAAATTTTAAGCTTTGGTTTATGTACTTACGCGTGAAAATATGTGATGCCTTGGGTTTTGTTTTTTGTTTTGGAGCTATATTTTGTACACCTGGTGAACGAACACAAGGGCATTGCTGTGATGTTTTAGTCAAAATCACACAAAAGTATACGTCGTAGCAAGCAAGCGAAACACAAACGCCACTGCCCGCGCCGCCGGTCCGACTATGACTGGGGTGAGGGAACATAGTTGGACCTGACTTGAGCCATACACTTTCGAGATGGTAGTACCTCATCTCCCTTTTTTTACTTTTATCTGCATAATACATTTAAATAATTTTCAATATAGTTTGATTCATGGTAGCATATCAAAACAATCAAGTTTTTTGCTCTGCATTTGGATAGGCCTGTTATCATAGTGTAAATAAGTTTTGAGTTATATCTTCACTCCGAAAAACCCTAACTTACGCGTTAATCTCACTAATATTATATTAATAAATGCTCCAAAAAATACCTGTATATCGAATTTGGTATTATCATGACTTCATAGAATATGGTTAACGATTTGCGGCAAATTATATTTCTGCTAGTTTTAAGCGTATCTCAGACTGACGCGACCTGCGGTGGCGGTCAGTACAATTTAAAGAGACGGTTTTGTCAAAATGTACTGACAGCCACCGCAGGCCGCGTCAGTCTGTGAGATCTACCTTGACCTTATTGCTTTTGGAAAGCAGAAAAAATTTACACACCACAAAAAAAAACTCGCGCCAACCCGCGTCGAACCACCTTAAGATTACATGCCGTACCGCAAATATTCCGATGAAGCCACGTTGACACGATCTGAGTCCGCTCGAACAAGGCTCGGACCAAGTGGACTCGTAGGAGTAACTTCATACGAGTGTACAATACAATCCACTACAAAAATACTGTATTGTACACCATAAAATAACATTAAAGAGACATCACATAAGATACGTACAATGGGCGGCCTTATCGCTAAGAAGCGATCTCTTCCAGGCAACCTTTGGATGGAAAGAATTGTTAATTTAAGAAAGGCAGGGGGTGTACCAAAGATAATCTAAAATACATATTTAACACTATAAAGACCAATGGATACCTAGGTACATTAATATAATAAAAACTTATCCAAAAAATAAATAAATAAATAACATGAATATACTAACTACTTAAATAAATAAATAAATAGTCAAAATAAAGTTCCATTATTCACTTTTCTGAAAGGAAAAACTCCGTGACACGAGCTTTGAAGACTGGCAAGGATCGGACTTTTCGAATAGACTGGCAGAGCATTCCACAACCTTATGGCCTGGATGGAAAAGGATTTGTCATAGAAGCTTGTTCGGTACTCGTAGTTAGAGTTTGATAGCAAAGGCCCTCGACATAATGGGCCATTTTTTGCGCGCGTCGAATGTTTACAATAGAGATTTGAGACCTCTATGTTCAAAATATTTCTTAGTTTTACCTGCGTTTCTTTGTCTATAGTTTTATCACAGTTTTTATCTTATACACTTTCGTTTTCAAGCATTGCGGTATGGATGACGAGAAGACTCAATGGGTTTACACAAATAACACTTCATAATACAATCCCGTTGTAAGAATGAAGCCTAACCAAGTTTAAGTAAGCAGTTTTGACCACTCTGGCTACAGAGTGCATTAAAAGTTAAACGTAATAGATAAAATTTTAAACGTAGGTAATTAATTTCCTTTAGTCCACGTTCGTAGCTGATCTTTGATAACCAGCTACGAACATGGAATTTTTTTCTTGCTTGATATCCAGTTACGAGAACGGAATGTTCTTGCCGTTTTCGTAGCCATGTTTCGTAGCCAGCTACTTTCGGCACTTTTATTCTTTTTAAACTTGATTATTTATTTTTAACACACTCGTGTTATATCATTATCTATTTAGATTTATTTTAAGTACGTAGTTTATAATTGTGTTATAATCAAAGGTAAAAAAAACTGTAGGTAAATAACTCAAAACCGAGCGCGAGTGACGGTGCACTGTCCACGGGTTGAGTTGCAGGGGTCGATCTTAACGCTGCGATAAAGCAACTATTAATTCCGATATTTTACTAAACTATACCAAAAGCCGAAAAGCCTCCGAAACGTCGGGTTATAAACAAAATATAAAATATACGCGATCAATCCGGTTAAAACAGTGTTTTATTATGAGTTCTCGCGAAAATAACCTTAGAATATACTAAACTATACCAGTTCTCCATTCCTTACTTCCGGAAAATCTCAAAATAAAATCCCCTGTTTTTTATTTTTTATAGTCAATAGACCTTCGTTTGATCACAATCTCACCTGATGGACAGTGAAGATATGGCCAACGATGTGTCAAGAAGGTCTAGTCTAGAAAATACCTATTCACTCTCCTTTTGAAGAGACCCAAGTTGTAATTGACCGGAAAAACAGCAGCAGGGATAAAGAACAATACAAGTGATGTAAACTGAGTGCTAACCGAAAATATAGCCACAGTTCTGAAGCTGCACAGATAAATAAGTAGAGACGCAAAAACGAAATATTCAGAGATACCGGCAACTATTCAATTAATTTTTATTTTTAACTGAAGGGTTTATGATTTGAAGAACCATGTTGGTTGATGGAACATTAAAACGTTGATCGAACTCACTTATGATGATCAGAAATTTATAAATCTATATTTATAAATACGGAGCGTGTTCCAATCCCCAATCGTCTCGATATTCCTGAAATACGTTCTGAACATGCGTTTTTCCGTTTTAGGTGGAAACGCCCCCGCGGTCCCCAGCCAAGCATCGAAAATACAGCGTAACAGACTTCTAAAGTACAATACTGTCACAATACTAGATAACTCTACCGTTATCCCTTTCAAATACCAAGGAAAATCGTACTATTGCTTTTACTGCAACTCTCAAATCAGCACGTTCCAAAACCTTAAAAAACACGTAGGGAACGAACACCAAAAAACTCCAAAGAAAACTGTTTTTATCAACAAAGGAGCTATCGTCAAAATTGATGTAGCGTCTATAAACTGCAAACTCTGCAATACGAAGCTGGAAAACATAGACGACCTCGTCTCGCATCTAAAAACAACGCACAACAAACATTTCTATGACGAGCTAGGCTACGGAGTTATGCCTTTCAAACATTACCCTGCCAACTGCCAATGCGCGGTTTGCGGTGAGACCTTCGACTATTACATAAAACTGAATCAACACATGAACAAACATTTCGGTAAACACGTCTGCGAAATCTGCGGAAAGAGATTCTTAAACACAATCCGTTTGAAGACTCATTCCTTCTCACACGGGGCTAGTTACCCTTGCAGCTACTGTTCTGAATTTTTCCGCACGTATTCTAAAAGAAAGAATCACTACGCAACTGCACACAATGTTTCGACAGACCATAAATGTCTATATTGTACGGAGACCTTTCCTAATTACGGTGCGAGGACCCTGCATTTGCGGTACGCTCATAATGTTGACACTCCGAACTACGACTGTCCGGTTTGCGGGAAATCTTTTCGGCTGAACAGCAAAATGAAGTATCACTTAAACAGCGTTCACACAAAGTGAACTGACTAAATATTTTTCATGAGTTTTACTATAAAACGGGCGTATGTATAAGCGTCACGTAATGCTTGGCGGTCAACGTGTTACCTGGAAATCTCTGGCTTTGTGTTTTAATAGGTACCATAAAGCGAGTCGTCTTCCACCCAATGCATATCGTCGAGAACAAATCATACCAATATTGTTCTTCATTGTCTAATTTATCGCTGTTTGGTTCTCGGTGGCACTTTTTATTCTCGGCGATTCTCAATGTTTAAGGCCCTCTGTAGCATTTTTCCTCTGAGCTATTCAGGATATTTACAATACACCTTTGAATATCAGTGAAGCAATTCGGACGTAAAAACCTCCCTCGAAAGCCAAGACCGCAAGCCCCAACACTCGCAACTGTACTTAAAGCCACAATTTTTCGTTTTAGGTGGCAATACTGGCTATCCCGTGCCCGAGCTGCCAGAAAAAGTCCGTAAGTCGAAACTGACTTCCACGAAACTCAACCGTATGAGAAATCATAACACAATAACCATCCTACAAAACAGTACGGCTATTCCTTTCAAATGGCATCGACAATGTTACCTCTGTTTCTACTGCCATAAACCTTTTCAAACCTTCAACGAGGTAAAAGAACACACAGCCGAGCATAAAACTGTAAACATTAAAGCCGCTGTGACGTTCCTATGCGCGAACGATAAAGCCAAAATCGATATAACTTCCTTCAAATGCAAAATATGCGATCAAGAACTCTCAAACATAGCCTCTTGCATGGAACACTTAAAGCTAACCCACGGAAAAGTCTTCGAGGACTCTGACATAGGTGTTATTCCGTACAAACACGAAATAGACTCTTTCGACTGCGGTATTTGCAATCAGAAATTCCACTACTTTGTCAAATTGAATCAACACATGAACTCCCACTATGGGAATCACGTTTGCGAGACTTGCGGAAAATCCTTTCTCAGCGCAGCGAGACGCAGGCTACACTCTCTAATCCACGCTAGCAACGTCCAATGCGAGCATTGCCCTGAGAAATTCAGGTCGTTATCTATGAAGAATTATCATGTAAATAAGACTCACCAATCTAACGTGAAATGTAACTTCTGCTCTGAACAATTTGCTAGTTACAAGCAAAGAAAGGTGCACCTAAAGCTTTTTCATAATGTGGGATCGCTGCACGCTTGCCCGGTCTGCAGCCGTGAGTTTCATTGTAAGAGTCGTATGGAATATCATTTAAAGGGTGTTCATTATAAAGAGAAGCATTTTTGCTGTTCAATGTGTGATCAGAGCTTTTTTTCTAACTGGCAGCTGACGAAACATGCTAAGATTCATGAAATGGGACGAGGGAGTCAGTGTGAGCTCTGTTGTAAGACATTTTCCAAAGCTAGTAACTTAAAAGAGCATTTGAAGATTTGTGTTAGTAAAAAGTAGTAATCGTTGATATTTCAGACGATTTTTGATTTAAAATTACTAAAATAATCTGGATATCTATAATACACTAGGCAAACTAGATGTGGAATTTCTGATCACAAACCACGAACAAAAACACAAAAAGTAAAAGACATTCTTGGTGTCGAGTTTCAGATATATTTAAAGGTGGAAGCGCACTACGCGTCAGCGGAACTGCCGCGGCACTGCCCGTCAAATTAGAACAAATGACGAATAAAGCCGCCCGGCTTATTTGGTGATTAATTCTAATTTGACATAAAGTGCCGCGGCCGCGCAGTTCCGCTGTCGCGTAGTGCGTTTGCACTCTAAGCAATATTTATTGAAGGCTCTCAAATCGAAAAGTTATGTAAATTGCGTATAAAAAGACGCGGTAAGCGGTAACAGAGTGAATTTTATGTTAAGTATGGGCGGTTTGTTTATAAACATTTCGCATCTAGTTTAGCTTGTGTATAGTTGGAAATTTCTGCAAGATTTCTGGATTAAGGATTCTTAGAGTAAGCTCTGATTGTAAATAGAATCTATTTGTAAATACTTATTTATTGTGTAGGAAATAAATATATCTGTATGTATAATCTGTTAAAATAATAAATGAATCGTATCAAAAAAACTCTATCATTTCGCTAAGACATCTCAACTCAAAAAACTCTATGAGATGCGCACGCCCAAGAGAAAACAAAATTGGTTTTAGACTCTAAATGTACCCTATATTCAACCACATGTAAAGCTTTCCAGTAGAAATTTGTTTTTTAATATAATCGGGTACATTTAAAGTACAAAACTCTCTTTTCAGATGTTAAACCGCGAAAATGCAAGGGTACGGAATCTCCTTCGATGCGCCGAAGGAAAAATCTCCAAATTATATTCAACAATACATCAATTATACCATTTAAGTGGCGAGGCAAATATCTATGCTTCTATTGCAGCAAGCATCTGCCGGAATACAAAGATCTACGCGAGCATACAAAATCTCACGGCAATTGCTCTATCTTAGATCATTCCTTAAAAGTTTTGAAAGGCGGCATAAACATGGAAATCAAAATTGACGTGTCCGATATACGCTGTGAATATTGCGGTGTCAAACAGCCCTCTGTTGATAATGTAATAGATCATTTGAAAACTAAGCATGATATACATTACGATAGCGAGGTGGATATGGCTACAGAGGCGTACAGACTTGCTGACCTCAGCTGTTTGTCTTGCGACCAAAAATTTACGTTCTTCGGTTACTTGGTGTCACATATGAATAACCAACACCCGAAAAACTGCATCCTCTGTGATAAGTGCAACCAAAAATTCAATAAGAAACGAGATTTCTTCTCGCATATGAAAAACTATCATAGAGAAGGGGGATACAAATGCGATGTCTGTCCTCAAACGTTCGACTCTCTAAATATACTGAGAAACCATAAAACTAACAGGCATTTTACTAGATGCAATATCTGCCAGCTGAGGTTACCTTCAGCGGCGTTGATACAGAAACATATGGACCTTGAGCATCCAGATGATGGTTCCCTGCAATGCGAAAATTGCGCTAAAGAATTCCACACGAAAACAGGACTTCGAATGCACGCGAGAAAATGCAAAACAGATTTCGATGTCGCTATCAAAAAGGAAGATCTCACAATGGATCTCGATCAGAATTACGAGAACCCGCCTATAAGACCGAGCGTCAAGCAAATCCGTGAGAACATAGTTGTTGTCATCAATATGTCCACGGCAATCCCTTTCAACTTCTACCGGAACAAATTCAACTGCTTCTATTGCTCCAAAAGCTTCCCCGATTCAGATTCTATGAGAAAACACACAATAGTCCAACATCCAGTGTGTACCATCACAGAGAAATGTATAAAAAAATGCAGAGAGACCGTCACTTGTGTTAAAATTGACATATCCACCCTAGCTTGCAAGCTCTGCTTCGAAACTCTATCCGATTTAGATAAACTCCTCGATCATTTGATCATAAAACACAACGCCAACTACGACAAAACCATAACAACTTGCTTACAACCGTACAGGCTTGTCAAAGAACACATGGCTTGCCCCAACTGCCCGACAGAAGTCTTCCGTTTCTTCGGAACCCTTCTAAAACATATGAACAAAGAACACACAAATAATCATATTATATGCGTTTATTGCGGCGAAACGTTTCGACGGGATCAAAATCTTCGCGCGCACATATGGAGGCATCACCGCGACGGTAGATTCAAATGCGGCATCTGCGATACAGACTGTGGTATACCTTCACGTCTCTACATGCATATGGCAAAAGAACACGGCGTCAGAGCATCAAAATGTCCGAAATGTCCCGAACGTTTCGAAACCTCATATCTGCGCCAAAAGCATCTTATCGAAGCTCATGATTCCGGATACAAATGCACGTACTGCGGGAAACTCTTTACAAGGGATGCTTTCATGAGAGATCATATACGACGCACGCATTTGAAGGAGAAGAACGCTGAATGTAATATCTGCGGTATGAAGTTCTTTAACGATATATTGTTGAGGAGGCACATGGTTAAACATAGTGGAGAGAAGAATTTCCATTGTCATGTGTGCGGGCAGAGATTCTTTTGGAGGAAGAGTCTTAGAGCGCATATGGCGAGGCATAATAAACAAGTCCAGACGATTATGTAGTCCGTAGTCACACTTCATTTTAATTCTTTAAACTTGGTATCGGTGTAGGGTAGTGTGCACCCCACAATCTTATAATATAAGTTGTTGGTGTTTGGAAGTTGAAAGTATTATAGAATATACCATCATAGACTGTCGCGTAATGAATTGATCTCAATATCTTTAGGGTTTTTAGTAATTATATTAGTTTTTAGATGTAAAAATAATACATTGTTTTATATAAATATTGTACGAAATAAATCAACGTAAATCGCTTCCATTAAATATAGAATTTTGAGACAAATGATATTTTATTCGTCTTCCAACTGTAATAATAATAAATATATAATGCTGGACAATTCACATAGCATTATCTAGCCCCAAGCTAAGCAGAGCTTGTGTTATGGGTACTAGATAACTGATATACATAATACAATACATTACATAGATAGATTAAACTATTAACCTACCAGTAAATATAGAATTTTGAGACAAATTATATTTCATTCGTCTTCCAACTTAATTCATTCGGTTATGTGTGCGTCATGGACACTTTCACTGCCGACTGGTGGACCGCATGACCACTGCTTGTAGCCGCGGCGCGTCCCTGCGCGGGTTGCACCTCAACGACTGGACAGTGAAAGTGTATATCAACACTTATTTATTATTTTTTATTACAAAGACACTTATATCAGTTTCTTAACTCTTTTCTCTTTTCAGTTTTCTTTACATTTTCTATCTGTATTTTCCGGGATGTAAGAAGGTAGGTATATGACAAAGTAAATTTTAGAATTCTTATGTACCAGATTTCAGATTTCAATAACTTAAATTCTGTAGGCTTACGAAAAAGGCACTATACAAGTTAAAATTTATATCATAAATAATTATCAAGATGTGTCCTCAGCCCCCCTAGCACGGGGATTATTGTCTAGGGTAGAATAGAGAAAAAATACGTCACTTCGTCATCCAATGCGTAAATTATTTGAAATGCATTCCATCAACTTCAATAATGTACGCAATGTACGGCGATGCAATGTCATTATTGTCTATTCTACCCTAGACAACAATCGCCGTGCTAGGGGGGCTGGTGCAAGAACCTAAACTGTACGTCGGGCGTAAGATACTAAACTCAACAAAATCTTACTGTAACATCAAAAATAATAGGCTACTCGACTACTACTGGGAAGTAATTCTAACGTATTGTCTGATAAAAATAATGCAAAGTGTAATTAATATTTCTTAAGGCCACTCGTATTAGTCATGAAAACTAATTTTAAAGTTTTAATAAAATAATTCCGCGCCAAAACGATAATCTCTGTCATGGCTCCCGTGTTCTCAGCTATGACGCCACACCTAACAAGAAGAACTCATTGACACTGTAATCTGTAGATGTGTGACGTCACTTGCGATCCAACCAAACACAGCGTTTTCGGTCACGTGATCATGTATCAAAAAATGTGTAGTTTTAATCCCATTTTTTAAATAAAAAAGGTATATTTTTATTAAAAATCACCTGATTACGCTTTGTTACGTTGTCACTGACTAGGATGAAAATAATTTGGAATTTATTAAGAAATTAATAAATCCCAAAAATTTACGATCCCGACGGGATTCGAACCCGCACCTTCCCCTTCAGCGCAGGGGTGCTCTTTTTCCAACTAAGCTACGTGATCTTATCTAGTCGGCCCGAAAATCTTTGGGAGTTCTTTCGGCACTTACGCCGTCAGCGCCACCTACAGAGGAAACAATGAAGTTATCCAATTCTGCTCAAAGACCAAATTTACATTTAGTTCTTTGACGAGAGGTTTTGCCGTTGCTTGATTCTAAGGTTTTTATTTATTATACTCTGGGTAATTTCTAAGAAATTAATAAATCCCAAAAATTTACGATCCCGACGGGATTCGAACCCGCACCTTCCCCTTCAGCGCAGGGGTGCTCTTTTTCCAACTAAGCTACGTGATCTTATCTAGTCGGCCCGAAAATCTTTGGGAGTTCTTTCGGCACTTACGCCGTCAGCGCCACCTACAGAGGAAACAATGAAGTTATCCAATTCTGCTCAAAGACCAAATTTACATTTAGTTCTTTGACGAGAGGTTTTGCCGTTGCTTGATTCTAAGGTTTTTATTTATTATACTCTGGGTAATTTCTAAGAAATTAATAAATCCCAAAAATTTACGATCCCGACGGGATTCGAACCCGCACCTTCCCCTTCAGCGCAGGGGTGCTCTTTTTCCAACTAAGCTACGTGATCTTATCTAGTCGGCCCGAAAATCTTTGGGAGTTCTTTCGGCACTTACGCCGTCAGCGCCACCTACAGAGGAAACAATGAAGTTATCCAATTCTGCTCAAAGACCAAATTTACATTTAGTTCTTTGACGAGAGGTTTTGCCGTTGCTTGATTCTAAGGTTTTTATTTATTATACTCTGGGTAATTTCTAAGAAATTAATAAATCCCAAAAATTTACGATCCCGACGGGATTCGAACCCGCACCTTCCCCTTCAGCGCAGGGGTGCTCTTTTTCCAACTAAGCTACGTGATTAGTTGGAAAAAGAGTTGGAAAAAGAGCACCCCTGCGCTGAAGGGGAAGGTGC
Source organism: Eupithecia exiguata (assembly GCA_947086465.1). Classification (NCBI taxonomy): domain Eukaryota; kingdom Metazoa; phylum Arthropoda; class Insecta; order Lepidoptera; family Geometridae; genus Eupithecia; species Eupithecia exiguata. The sequence continues at coordinate 5,329,865 of OX352256.1, forward strand.
GGGTTCGAATCCCGTCGGGATCGTAAAAATTTTTGGGATTTATTAATTTCTTAGAAATTACCCAGAGTATAATAAATAAAAACCTTAGAATCAAGCAACGGCAAAACCTCTCGTCAAAGAACTAAATGTAAATTTGGTCTTTGAGCAGAATTGGATAACTTCATTGTTTCCTCTGTAGGTGGCGCTGACGGCGTAAGTGCCGAAAGAACTCCCAAAGATTTTCGGGCCGACTAGATAAGATCACGTAGCTTAGTTGGAAAAAGAGCACCCCTGCGCTGAAGGGGAAGGTGCGGGTTCGAATCCCGTCGGGATCGTAAATTTTTGGGATTTATTAATTTCTTAGAAATTACCCAGAGTATAATAAATAAAAACCTTAGAATCAAGCAACGGCAAAACCTCTCGTCAAAGAACTAAATGTAAATTTGGTCTTTGAGCAGAATTGGATAACTTCATTGTTTCCTCTGTAGGTGGCGCTGACGGCGTAAGTGCCGAAAGAACTCCCAAAGATTTTCGGGCCGACTAGATAAGATCACGTAGCTTAGTTGGAAAAAGAGCACCCCTGCGCTGAAGGGGAAGGTGCGGGTTCGAATCCCGTCGGGATCGTAAATTTTTGGGATTTATTAATTTCTTAGAAATTACCCAGAGTATAATAAATAAAAACCTTAGAATCAAGCAACGGCAAAACCTCTCGTCAAAGAACTAAATGTAAATTTGGTCTTTGAGCAGAATTGGATAACTTCATTGTTTCCTCTGTAGGTGGCGCTGACGGCGTAAGTGCCGAAAGAACTCCCAAAGATTTTCGGGCCGACTAGATAAGATCACGTAGCTTAGTTGGAAAAAGAGCACCCCTGCGCTGAAGGGGAAGGTGCGGGTTCGAATCCCGTCGGGATCGTAAATTTTTGGGATTTATTAATTTCTTAGAAATTACCCAGAGTATAATAAATAAAAACCTTAGAATTGGAATTTATTGTTAATGTAGTCAAATAGCCTATTGTGATAAAAGTACGTAAAATTCCTAGCATTAATTTCAGAACTATATACGCACGTCAATAACATTTAGAGCGAGCCTGTGTCGCAACACAGATATGACACAATGTTTCATCATATTAGCCACAAACGTCCAACGCTGGACATCGGCCTCCCCCAATACGACGCCACAAATAGCAGATCTGAGCAGGGCTTGGTACCGGTACCAATAATACTGGCGCAATAGCGGTAATAACGGTATTTTCTTTTCGATACATTCGAGTAACCGGTATTTAAGACATATTTAGTTTGAGGTATGGTACGAGGTATTTTAGAGCAAAGTATCGACACTTCAAAGGTATCGATACTTTGCTCTAAAATACCGGTATTCAAAGCGATTCTCGCGCCGCTGCATATTTTCGGTGGATTTAAGACGCGTGTGCATACGATAGCTATTAACAACAAACCCAAAAACTTCTAATAAGTTTACTCTCTCGCTTGCACTAAATTGAATTGTTGACACTTGCGTTGACACGATATTTTACGGGCATAATAACGGTTAATATACTGGTATAAATTATATCGATACCAAAGATGTACCGGTACCACGTCAAGGTCAGGCGAACCGGTATATAAAAATACCGCTGTTCCAAGCCCTGGTTCTGAGCCGCCTCCATCAATCGACTTCCTGTCTGTGATCGGTCCATCAAGTGGATGATTTCCCAACACACCATTTGGCCACTTTGCGTTGCACCATGTTGCGTTGCATCGCTGTCCACAGGTCACCCTTTACTCCCCAGCGGTTATCAATTCTGCGAGTTATATCCTGCCCACTGCAACTTCAGCTTACTAATTCTGAGAGCTATGTCGGTGACTTTGTTTCTACGGATATCAGATAAATTCCAAGCTTAGCTCTCTAAGCTGCTCTGAGCTTGTACACTGTATTCCAATAACAATCTTATAGTATAAAAGATAATTATACAGTAAAGGACAATGTTATTTAGGCAGGTTCTATTTTACATTTCAAAAAATACATAAAAGAAATCTCTTTCCAGGTACCAAAATGCCTGTGATGGAGATCGAAGATCAAAAAAAGGCCGATAAACTCTCGGGTGACAAAATTAGACGCAACATAGCCTGTATACTCAATAACACCACAGCCGTCCCGTTCTGGTATAGGAATAGCGGTTTCAACTGTCTGTTTTGCGAAAGATCGTACCCCCAATGCTATTTATTACACAACCATTATCAAAGCAAACATTCACAGGTCAGCTTGGATGAGAACCACCACATTTTGAAGCGATATAGACAGAACAACACGTTTCTGAGACTCAACATTGTCAATCTGACCTGTAAAATCTGTTTCCAATCTTTTGAAACACTAGACGGTGTAACAAGCCATCTGAAGATAGACCACGGACTTGATTTCGACACTAAAGTCACTAATAACCTGATAGAGACATTCAAACTAACAAACGATTCACACACTTGTCATATATGCAAGGAAGAGTTTAGTTATTTCAAAATTCTTGTCATTCACATGAGAAAGTATCATGCGATAGGCGATATAGTTTGCAAGATATGCGACAAGAGGTTTCTAAGGAAACCAGAGTATGTGGCTCATAAAATATCCGAACACGGTCCGGGTTATGTCTGCGAGGACTGCGGCAGAGAGTTTAACAGCAAAGTTCAACTCAAAGCTCATATAAATAAAGATCACAATGCGTTCAAGTTAAAATGCTTTGAATGCCGTGAAGAGTTTCAGTCGCCGTATAAGAGAAGGAAGCATATGATTCTCGTTCATACAGCGTCGTCGTACCCTTGCAGTCTTTGCGAGAAGCTGTTTACATGTTCATCACATAGGAACATACATATACGGAAGGCCCATTTAAACGAGAAGAAAGGAAAGAGTTCGTTTAAGATGGTTTTGAGATAGAAGAGAAATGTTTAAATCATGAAAGAAGACGTTTTAGGCGTCTGTAACTCCTGTAAGTGACATTTTCTTTTGTAACTGTAAGCGGGAACGTAGCAAGCGATCGTAAACTGTGCAGGTGTAGGTAAGCAGTCGTACTGTCTCGTTTTTTAACAGAGATTCTATGTTCGGTTGTATGTTTTTGTTTAGATATTATTCAGGGTGTTCGGCAGACCGTGTGATATATGGTGGGTGGAACCAATTCTATAAGCTTGGTGGCATTTTTTAACACTGAAAAACCGCAACACTATTTTTAGATTTATGGCTTTTATTTAGTTTTTAGGGTTCCGTACCCAAAGGGTAAAAACGGGACCCTATTACTAAGGCTTCGCTTCCGTCTGTCACCAGGCTGTATCTCATGAACCGTGATAGTTAGACAGTTGAAATTTTCACAGATGATGTATTTCTGTTGCCGCTATAACAACAAATACTAAAAAACAGAATAAAATAAATATTTAAGGGGGCTCCCATACAACAAACGTGATTTTTTTGCCGTTTTTATAGATAATGGTACGGAACCCTTCGTGCGCGAGTCAGACTCGCACTTGGCCGGTTTTATTTTTTAAATACAATGCAAAGTTGAACTCTTAGTTTTGAATTTTCACTTTTCAACACTTTGAATGCCATAGCTGCTTTATTTACCTAGATCTCGTGTAAATATTGATTTTAATATTAAGGGCTAACATGCTAAATCTAATTGAAAAAAAAATTACCTATGTTATTTTGTACCAAAAGTTACAGCACATTATTTAAAATTTCGAAAACATAATTGATATGTCTTAAAAAATCTAATAAATTGTGAAGTTTTTCGGGGTTAAAAAAACCGCCTAGCTATTGGAATTGATTCCACCTACCCCCAGTAACCATATAGCACAGTCTGCCGAACACCCTTTATGTGTATATTCGTCGACTCCTTCAATAGGTTACTTGACTACTACTGGGAAATAGTTCTAACGTATTGTCTTATAAAAATAATGCAAAGTGTAATTAATATTTCTTCAAGGCCAGTCGTATTAGTTACGAAAACTAATTTTAAAGTTTGAATAAAATAATGCCGCGCCAAAACGATAATCTCTGTCATGGCTACCGTGTCCTAAGCTATGACGTCACCCCGCCACACCACACCGAGAAGAACTCATTGACACTGTAATCTGAGGATGTGTGACGTCACTTGCGATCCAACCAAACACCAGCGTTTTCGGTCACGTGATCACGTATCAAAAAATGTGTAATTTTAATCCTATTTTTTACATAAAAAAAGGCATATTTTTAATAAAAATCACCTGATTACGCTTTGTTACGTTGTCACTGACTAGGATGAAAAAATTTGGGGTTGTTTTTAATGTAGCCAAATAGCCTATTGTGGAAGGATTTGGATGATTCATTTGCTGTTCTTTATAGACGCTGAGATGGTCCCATAAAAATATACAGAGGCATTAGTGCTTGACCCGAAAAACTTAAAAATTGTGTTAATTTAAGGAATTTGTAGTAGTTTATTAGTTTTTTCAATATACTCTAATTATTAGAGTTAAATTATTACGAAAGAAACGTCAAAGAACGTTTTTTTGGCGTCGCCGTTGATAAAAACGACTGCCTTGAATTGGGTATTTTGCTCTTTAAGAGAAAAACATCTAAAAATATATTATTTAGATAGCTTAGGCACAAAGCAGTCTAAAAATATTAGTTTTAGTCATCGATCAAAAATGTCCGGCTTTGCCGGCCCCCCTTAGATTCACAATGCGCACGCCACAACCTTCAGTAGCAAAAGAGAGACATTTTGACATGTTAGGAAAGCTTTTCAACTAGTGTCATTTTAGCGTTCAGACAAAAAGCATGGGTAAGTGCTCGTACAAAAAATGCAAGAATCACTCGTCCAAAGTGCTGAAAAAGGATGGAATTTCTTATTTTCAGTAAGTTTATATATATTTCTTACCCGTATATTGAGATGTGAGTCATATACTTGTGAAATCAGCATAAAATATTGTTGTTTGGTTTGCCTATGTTAAAATATTAATTTTGTTCTAAATTGATAAATGGAGAGGCTATTTCTTTTAAATTTTTTTTTTTATTTTTAGTATGTATTAATATATTTTTCATAAAAATAAGTTTAATATTACTAGTTGATGATTTTTAAAATAACTAGTTGGCCCGCCCTAAAATTTCATTTGCGTAGACTCTCTAATAAAAGAAAGACTAGGTTCTTACCTAGGTAGGTAAGAACCTAGTCTTTCTACCAGAAGTATGAATTTATAAAACGTTTATTTTTTGTCCCGTAAAAAAAACTCGTGCAAAGCCGCAGACAGGAACCAGTTCTTTTTAATCTAGAGTGCCTGCCTGAAATTGTATTGTAAGTTTAAATTATTGTATGTCTGAAATGACCCTTTTGTATAAATACCTACTGTTGAGACACCAATTTATAGTTTCATCAATAAATGATTCGTTATCTTTACCTGAATTCTGTTAATTAATCCTTATAGAAAATAAACTGAGTAGGTAGGTATATAATTCTCAGGTAGGTACCTACCTACTTACAAAATAAAATAAAATGAATTCGACTCCACCAATCTCTTGTTCCGTATGGAAAAAACTTGTCAGGCTCTGCGCAAACTGTCTGCGTCAAAACAAAACGAACCCAAATTTGAGTGACATTTTTGTAAGGCTCTAGGTATCTACGGGGGAGGCCGCGAACTCCTTATTTTTGATCGAAGGTTTTAGTCCATGAAATAACAAAATTAATTTTAAAACTCGATTAAATGTTTTGTTTTTTATCTGCTTTTGAACACCATGAAATAGTAAGCGCCATGTTATTATGTCATACGGCTGTGCAAACTAAAGTACGATATGTATCAACTGTCATCAGCAATATCAGCGTATTTGGTTAGGTTACACAGCCAACTGACAATAGAGCAAAATGGCGTCCACTACGTCCAGCATTTTAAGTTACGCGCGCAACTGAAAATTTAAAATTTAAATTTTTAATGCATTTATATGGCATTTATCAATTGAATAGAAAATAAGTATTTTTTTGTGGTTCATCAGCTCTATAGAATCTAATTGAGACATTTCAAAATTGGTGTATGTTATTATTATTGTAAGGAATAGTTTTCTCTTATTCTATTAACTTAACTTTTAAGATAAGTTACATCAACGGTTAATCTATAAATTTAAATGTATAGTAATTAATAATTATGTTTTTATTTCATTTATATCATGCATAAGACGTTATAAGCAAAATTATCAAGATCAAAATAGTTTAGTTCTAAAACTAGATTATAACAACAACCTACAAAAAAAATACGAAGCCTACATTTTTATTAAAGCAAATTTGAATGCACATTGATGCATTGCAGCGGTGTTTTCCAGGTGTGCGATAAGGTAGATTTAGGTAGATCTGCTGGCGTCAAAATCTAAATAAACACGTCGTCGTCTTTGAGCTGCAGTGTCCTCGATATCCGTACAGCTGTATCACCAATCCGTCTTCCAGGTGTATTTAGTGTTAAATATACTAGCTAGAATATATGTGTAGAAACATCCGGCATCAATGACATTACACTCGTTCAAAAGACAAATGTACAAAGATGCATCTCCTTTTCAGGTATGACACCCAAAAAGGATCATCTTATGAAAATGGAAATCGTTTTAGACGACGCGGGACGTAATTTAAGCGTTGAACAATATATTACTGGAGATAGTCTCTTAGATTCAGTTACAAAAAGTAAAGTTGATCTTGTTGGTCAGAGAATTGACAAAAAACAACCTGTAAATCTCTTAGATTTAGCTACAAAAAGTAAAAATGATCCTGTTGGTCAGAGAATTGACAAAAAACAACCAATAAATCTCTTAGATTCAGCTTCAAATCGCAAAAATGATCCTGTCGGTCAGAGAGTTGACAAAAAACAACCAGTAAATCTCTTAGACTCAGCTACAAAAAGTAAAAATGATCCTGTTGGTCAGAAAATTGACAAAAAACAACCAATAAATCTCTTAGATTCAGCTTCAAATCGCAAAAATGAACCTTTCGGTCAGAGAGTTGACAAAAAACAACCAGTAAAAGATCTCAGGAAGGAAATAGCAAGTTTTATCAACTTGACGAACGCAATTCCCTTCAAATTCTTCCGCAATAAATTCAGATGCTTCTATTGCGCGCAGGAATTTGACTTGTGCGAGCATTTAAAAGACCATACGAGAAAAACTCATCCAATATGCGAAGCTACCTTCCGTGCTATGAAACTGAGAGGACGATCTGCTGGCGTCAAAATCAAAATCGACACCACGTCTCTTAGCTGTAAAATGTGCTTGCAGCAATTTCCCGATTTCGATTCAACTGCAGATCATTTTGAACAAAAACATAATACTAACGTGAAAAACTTAGGTCTTTTGCAACCATTCAAACTTGTACACGATGAGTTTTCTTGCCCGTTGTGTAACTTAAAGTTTAGGTCGTTCAGTACGCTGTTGAAGCATATAAATTCCTCCCATACGGATAACAGATATATTTGTTCTGACTGTGGTAAAGCATTCGCCAGTTACTCTAATTTGAAAACTCACATCGCTCGGTATCACTCTACAGCGACAAACCAATGCTCCAAGTGTAATTTAGCTTTCCTCAGCATGCACGAATTGAAAACACACATGGGTAAAACGCATGGGAGCAAAGTTATAAAATGCCAGAAATGTGCTGAGAAATTTGAAACCCAGTACCAAAAAATGGTGCATGTAGTTGAAGTCCACAATGGCGGACACAGGTGTCCGTATTGCGCGTCTGTATTTATTAAATACTCCTTCATGTCGAACCATGTAAGGAGGTCGCATCTCAAAGAGAAGAATGTACAATGCTCGGTCTGTAGTTTGAGATTCTTTGACGGGAATAGGTTGAAAGTACATATGGTGAAGCATGTGGGTGGTAGAGAGTTTAGATGCGATAATTGTGGGAAAACATTTATCAGGAGAAAGAATCTTGTGACACATATGGCTTTGCATCGGAAGAATGACGTTGGTTAGTTACGTTCAAAACGCAGAAATCTTCGATCAAATGCGTCGTTTCCGTTGGCTAGGACTTTTATGTTGCTGTCATGTTTTAATAGTAGATTGTTTTACAAGGGACTAAACCATCCCATTATATACGAGGTTGTTATACTCCCGAGCGTAGCGAGGGAGGATGAGAAGACCGAGTTATAATGGGTGGTTTTGGCCCGAGTAAAACACTCTACTTTTCACTTCGATTGCGAGAAAATAAAACAATTCAAAATTAGACAATTTTCAGAAATTTTATTAAAAATTAAATGTGCAGTTAGAGCAATTTTGAATGTTTAGTGATATGTTTTTCCCGGGCAATTTTATTTCGGTTCTCTGTGATTGGGATGTGTGTGTAATATTTTGAGTTGATTGTTGTGGAGTAAAAGTTGGAGAGACTCGACTCATGCTTGAGTTTCGTGCATTATTAAGATCCGAGTGCGGCTTCAGCTGAGTTGACATATTCATCCAATCCCGCGATGTAGATGCTTGGGGTTCTGTAATGTTTGGTAGAATATTGATTCCTTCCGTAATCCGCTGCGTGACGTGATACTTGTTTTGTATAGAGTCCTCTATATAACCTTCAGCCACTTGATCGGACCTCCATCCACCGTGCCGTTTTAATGTCGTTATATTCGCACCCGAGTCCGCCAACAGAGTCGCGGATGTTCTGCGGAAACAATGGCCCGTGTAGAGTTCCGGATTTGGTAAATTTAGATAAGTGGCAATATCTTTAGGCATGTTACCAAATTTATTTTTGTCTATGACTTGCCTTGTGCATTTACCATTTTGATAATTTAGAAAAAATCTTCTCGTTGAAACATTAGTGGGACGTAACTCCTGATAGGCTTTAACTATATTAAGGTATTCTCCACTGATGACAAATTTACGCTCTTTGTTTGTTTTCGTGTTCGGCAGACTCACAGCTTGTAGGTTTGTATCCGTTTCTACGTCTTCTAGCGTTATATTAGCAAGCTCTATTCCTCTGCATGCACCGCTGATTCCATAAATTAAAGCAACCTGTTGAACAAAAAAATAAGTGTGTTATTAATCGTAATAACCTAGGTACATAATTTAGGTATGTAGGTAGGTATCTATTTATTTAGTTTGAGTTGAGTACATAAGTAGTAGGTTACCTTTGTTGCCAAGTATTGTTTATTTGGAGCGTTATTTAAAAATGTTTCGATTTCTTGTGTCGTCAAGACTTTAGATTTTTTTGCCTTGTATCCAGTGGACAATTTCTTCAGTAAAGCCGTTAAATTTACATATTTTTTAATATCGACGTCGTGTCTCGTTTGTAAGGTCATTCTTAACATTGAATATGTGCTCCAAAGAGTCGACGATTTGAATTTTTTCGATAATTCATCAAAATAAGTGAGAAAAACCCCTTCTGTAAAAGAATCCACACGTTTCTCATCTCTCCATTTCATAAAATTTTCGTAACTCTTTAAATATATTCCACGTGATTTTGTCGGCAACAGATTCATAATTATTTCTTTGCCCTTTTCTTCCATTTGCATATTAGCATCTTCACTATCACTTGATGACATTTTTCACGTTCACAATTTGGAAGTAAAAGTCAGGAAGTTAAACGTAAAAGTTTGTGATTTGGAATGAAGAAAATTCTAGAGATTTAGCGCCAATACCATCTTTTTTTTTAAATCTCTATTAAACCCGCAACGAAACAGTTCGCATTCTACCGTGAAGGGAAGAATCAAGCTTCATAAAACATCACCAAGAAGGTTCTATTTTCAAAAAAAGATTGACGGAGCACCAAGAAGTCGAGTTTTTATGTAAGAGAACGAATGCTTTGTACTGGCTGATGATTTTAGACAAAAATTAAAAAGAAAAATTACTTTTTAGCCCGAGGGATTAAACTCGAGTTTTAGGCCTGCTAAGCTACACTATTATGATACACTTTTCGAGCAAGAGAAGTGAAAATTCTTTTTTTCCTTGTCTACCACTTCAAAGGTACTCCAGTCTCTTACACGAATCGTTGGCCAGGTCCCACCAATTAACCCCGAATCAATAAATATGAATAATAATTCTGTAAAATCCAGACAGCATCAATCAAAAATATCGAAAATCTAACCCCTTCGAACTTCTAGCCCTAAGCGAGCCTGTATGAGTACTAGATGACTGATATACTTAATAGAATACATTACGTAGATAGATATTTTTATTATACCTACTAAAAACTAAAAAATAACACGGAACAAATATTATATAGGGTGTTTCCAAATTAGTGCACAATACTAAAGGAGCTTATTTCCAGAAAGCTTATATAAACACCTATAAGAACTTAACATTACATAATTAAGACTTCAGTGGTGACAATTTTAGGTGGTTATGAAGGTTAACAATGACCCCCGCACTAGGCTAGGCCTGTTTCGCGGGGTATCGAAAACATAGTTTGTTTGCCATCTTAAACAGAAAAAAGGTAGTACCTACACTAACAAATTAAGCGAAAACTATAAAGAAACAAAGGAGTGCTACAAATACTAAAAACCTATTATAAAGCTAGAAATAATGAACACTATCAAGTTAAACGCTTGTTTATTCGCTGGAATCTTACGAACGAATCTTATTGCAGTATTAAAATACTGCAATAAGTTTCGTTCGTTATTACAAACTAGCGGCCCACCCCGGCGCGGGCATCGCACGGGTAGATTAATATTACCCTATGACACGCACAAATAACGTGGTTTTCTCTTGGTAAAAGATATTTCAAAATCGTTTCAGTAAATCCAGAGATTACGCCCTTACAAACTCACAAACTTTACCTCTTTTTAATATTAAAGTTAGCCTAATATGGGTCAATGACTGCGGCCGTCTCGTGACGCCGTCTGGTGGGGCGTGAAGGATCGTATCAAAGAGGTCGCCCAGTTTGGGATGGCTTCATACAAAAAAGGTATATATTGAACAAGATAAAGTTAAAAACTACAACCCGACTACGTGAAAGTTATAAAAGTTTGAAACATTTACATTGACAAAAAAATAGAATGACGTATCGGTCATATTTGATAGGCATAGAGTTGAAAATGAAAATAGGTCGTAGGTATTGTAATTTTTCTCTATGGGGCCTGCAGCCTGCGGCTACCTAAACTTTAATACGCGTTTTGAAGGCTTATTCGGGGTCGGAGCCCTAAATCCTATAGCCTATAACCATCGGGGTATTGAGACGAATCAATCGATACATAATTTGTTGAAATCGAACCAGTAGTTTCAGCGCTACGTGGGAACAAGCGGAAGAAAGAAGAAAGAAATCGGCCACATACATACAAACATACAAATATACAAACATACAAACATAGGGTGCTAACCTCATAACCCTCCCCTGTTGGTAGTCGGGTAAAAAAAATAAAAAACAATCGGTAAAAAAAGGAATCGCTTGCATCATGCTTTGTTCACTGAATTTTAATCTGTGGGGTAAAAACCCTCCTGTAATATTGTACACTAATTTGGACACACCCTGTATTTTATGCAGATAGCATTAGAACTTCTTTTGGTAAATTACGAGTATAGTCTTGTTTAATTGATTACTTGTACTGTGACAAAAAAACTTGTATGAATTTGCTCTAAGAAAATACATCAATTGCCCATACAGACGTTCTACCAAAATTATTTGTAATTCGACTATATTTCTACCATTTTATGTTATCTTTGCATTCGAATAGTTTTTATCTAGGTCCCTGGTTGTTTTTTTATACAAAATACCTACTCATCATAATGAAATGTAAACAAATCGCAGTTTGCATAGGTATTTTTAAGTCTAAAATGACATTGTGACAAGTGTTTTCGTCTTGTTTTGTACTAAAAGCAAACATTTGTTACGTTTTGTTTGATAAGGAACATAGCATAAATTGTCTAGTTACAGAATAACAACACAATGTCGAAAATACAAAAGTTTTCTGTCATCATTTTTGGTATTACTTGGAATTAAAATTGCGAGCAGCTGTCGCCGTATCCTTATCATATTCTCGGCTCAAGATTCACATGGACCATGTGTGGCTCCTCGTCTAGAGACTGGGCAGTGAATGCATTAAGGTCAATAGTAGGTACATTGATAATTATGTTTTTTTTTGTCAAGATAACTTCTTTTAGGTAATAAAGTTACCGAAGCACACATTTACTTAGATTTTTATGTATAATGCCGGGTACAGACCAAGCGAGCGAGAGCCAGCGAATGCAAACAATTGGGATTTGACAATCGGTACGTTCGTTCCATATTGCTTTTATGTAGCGTCAGCCGCCGGAGCACGGCCGAAGACTAACGAAGGCTCTTGTTTGGACTCGCTTGCTTTCGCAATGACGTCCACACTGTAACTTTTGCATTCGTTCATTAGCCTTCGCTCGCTATCGCTTCCGGCATAAGTAGTCAAGTTAAATCCATTTTTTGTTTTATGTTTTTTTTTTCAATATTGTAGTTAACAAGGGTACGAATAACCTTGTTTCATTTTCAACATTAAAACTGTATTAGATAAGTTAATCGTTAAAATAAACTGAGTGGATTATTAATTATTATTTTGATTTGATTACCTTTAATAAATCCCAAAAATTTACGATCTCGACGGGATTCGATCCCGCACCTTCCCCTTCAGCGCAGGGTTGCTCTTTTTCCAACTAAGCTACGTGATCTTATCTCGCCTAGATAATTTCTTAGAAATTACCCAGAGTACTATAATAAATATAAACCTTATAATTGATTACCTTTTTAATAAGTACCTAGCGTAGGAAGTAAACCTGGTGTCCTATTTTGGTAAATCCCTTCACGAGGAGAATGGTATTGTTGCAGAATCGCCACTATCTTTAAAATAAATAATTTATAATGCTGGACAATTCACACAACATTATCTAGCCCCAAGCTAAGCAGAGCTTTTGTTATGGGTACTAGATAACTGATATACATAATACAATACACATTGAAGAACGAAGAAGAACTATTTTTTTAGGGTTCCGTACCCAAAGGGTAAAAACGGGGACCCTAATAATAAGACTTCGCTGTCCGTCTGTCACCAGGCTGTATATCATGAATCCTGATAATTAGATAGTTGAAATTGTCACAGATGATGTATTTTTGTTGCCGCTATAACAACAGATACTAAAAAACAGAAGAAAATAAATATTTAGGGGGCTCCCATACATCAAACGTGTTTTTTCTGCCGTTTTTATAGATAATGTTAAGGAACCCTTTATGCGCGAGTCCGAAACGCCCTTGGCCGGTTTTTGTCTCTTAAAAAATGCAAATCGAAAACCCCTCATTCGCCGACGATACCATTGAATGAATGAAGGAACACTTTATTGTACACAAAATAAACATGAATAAAAAAACTCTACCACTAAAACCTTCACCATTGTCATAGTGAAGAGGTTAGCTTAGCAGAATCGGACCCCTGCATCTTTGCTGTTCCAAATAGGTTCTTTTATACTATAACTAGCAGCGCCCCGCGGTGTTACCTGCGGTGTATGACTTTGTATTTGAACTATTTGACCATTCCACTAGAACACTGCGCTTTTCCGGGATCAAAAGTAACCTTTGTGTTACCTAATCCAGCATTATCCTGCGGAGATTTAAGCTATCCTGATGCCAATTATAATCCAAATCCGTTCAGCTGATTGAGCGGGCTCAACGCGATCTTTTCTATCTTGTTTGACTTTGGCTATATACCTACAGCCAAAGATTTCAAAACAAATGTGTAATTCACATGAAAAGTCAAACTGCAGGCGGAACGTTATTTCAGCTTTTACATCGCGATCGCATTCAAGGGAAAAATGATGTACCTAATATACTCGGCTTTAGGTACAGCTGCGAATTAAAGGCAGTTTCCACGACTACCCTCAATTTCATCTTGAGATTCAGGATATCCATGTTCGCTACTTGAATTTCCTCTAAGGATGATAGAGGCCAATGGTGACCATGGTCATCTCTATAGATAGACGTAAGAGTCCAATGGTGACGGTGATCATCTCTAGATAGACGTAAGAGGCCAATGATGACCATGTTCATCTCTATAGAAAGATGTAAGAGCCTATGGTGACGGTGATCATCTCTAGATAGACGTAAGATGCCAATGGTGACTATGATAATCTCTATAGATAGACGTAAGAGGCCAATAGTGACCATGTTCATCTCTATAGAAAGACGTAACAGGGCTATGGTGACGGTGATCATATCTAAGACGTAAGAGTCCAATGGTGACGATGATCATTTCTAGATAGACGTAAGATGCCAATGGTGACCATGTTCATCTCTATAGAAAGACGTAACAGGCCTATTTATGGTGACGGTGATCATCTCTAAGACGTAAGAGGCCAATGGTGACGATGATCATCTCTAGATAGACGTAAGAAGCCAATGGTGACGATGAGTACTACAGCGAGAATATTTACTTTCAGATCGAATGCCCGGAAAGGCCGACCGAATAACGTCAGAGCGACGAAGAAAAAACTTGAAAACGATACTCGATAATACGACTATCCTCCCTTTCAAATGGAGGGGGGTGATCGTATGCTTCTACTGTAGCACACCAATTGACGATTACGTAGAGTTCAGGAAGCATACGAAAGCGCACGGACCATGTAGCATCAAACACTTTGCGATGAAAGAACTGAAAGGCAAAGGAATCTCTGTTAACTTAGACGTATCAGAAATCGCTTGCGAAATTTGCGAGCAACAGTTCAAAAGTGTTGAAGTTATCGTTGAGCATTTGAGGAATGAACATAGTCTTTTCTACGATAAGGAGGTTTATAGTGAGATCTTAGAATACAGGCTGATGGATTTACGCTGCACTCAATGTGATAAGCAGTTGGAAACGTTTAGGCGACTCGTCAGTCATGTTAATAAGCATCATCCGGTAAACAGATTCGGCTGTCACGATTGCGGACGACTGTTCAATAAGAAACGAGATATATTCGCGCATATTAATGTATACCATCGGTTGGGGGGATACGTATGCAAGCATTGCAGTTTTAAATGTAAGACTCGCGTCGAATTGCGAACGCATTCATCACTGGTTCATCCAAAAACCTGCGGCTATTGCACGAGGGTGTTTCAGTCTACGCTTGGTCTGAAACAGCATGTCATTAGGTGTAAAGTCAGGCTGCTTGCTCAAGGTGAGACTGAGTTACTTAACCAGAACGTGAGCACGGCGCGGACCCACGAGCAAATCGTTCGAATCAGGCAGAATATCCAATGCGTCCTAAACATGTCAACCGCTATCCCCTTTAAGTTCAGAGTCAAATTCAGCTGCTTCTACTGCTTCATCAAGTTTGATGACTACGAAGTTCTTAAACAGCACACTAAAACCGAACACACCGTTTGCGACATCAAATGTAAATCCATGAAGTCTTGCAAAGGCAAGCGGACCTTTGTCAGAGTTGATATCGCTGAGTTAGCGTGCAAGATCTGCTCTGTACCTATGTCCAACTTGGAAACGTTCATCGACCACGCTGTTACCAACCATAACGCGGATTACGACAAAACTGTCAGTCTCAACACTTGTTTCGAGCCTTACCGCTTGTATAAAGGCAGGATCCCCTGCCTCGAGTGCCCTAAAGTCTTCCGTTACTTGAACACTATGCTCAAACACTTCAATTCTGAGCATAGCAACAATAACGTTATATGCGATTACTGTGGCCGTGGCTTCCGCAGCACGACCAACCTCAAAATGCATTTACAGAACAACCACACAGGTTCCTGTGAGTGCAAAACCTGCCATGCTCAGTTCAAAAACCACTCCGTTCTGATCCGGCACATGGCTAAGATCCACAATGAGAAGACGTTCAAATGCCCCACCTGTTCTGAAATGTTCGAGTCCGCGTATCAGAGGCAGATTCACCTAATAAAGGTCCATGGTATCGGTCATAAATGTGAATACTGTGGAAAAATGTTTACCAAGCATTCCTTTATGGATATCCATGTGAGACGGACTCATCTGAAAGAGAAGAACGTCGCTTGTTCAGTCTGTAATGATAAGTTCTTTGATAACCATCTATTGAGGATGCATATGGTGAAACATGATGGTGAGAGGAAATTCAAGTGTGAATTGTGTGGTAAGGCATTTTTGCGGCAGAAGAATTTGAGGACACATTTAGATACGCATAAAAAGTATGGTTTTGTTCAGTGATTTGATAGAAAGAGGGAGTTTTGTGAATGGAATTATGATCTTAAAGATCCTATCTCTTTAGGATGCTATGGTGTTGCCATCGATCACCAGTTGTATCGAGGCCCTCGATAATTATTTCTGTTACCCCCCCATTGGGGGGTACCTCACCTAGTATCAGCTTGGTTGCGCAACCTATTCACCCGCTGGTGGCACTACCAATAATATGTTAGATATGGCGTCTCCGCGTAAGTGGTGGTGTTTGTTTTGGTTTTTCTCGCTCGGTAGCTCAAGGCACCACGGTTACGCGACCGGTAGCGCCATCATGGTGTCCTAGGGAGCACGGTGCAATGGAAAGTATTTTTGTAAGTATGAAATCAGAAAAGGATGCTAAAGGCTTTAGACAGACGCTGCGCTGTAGTACCCGCTCCCCACTTCACCGCGCTTGCAGCTCACCGCTGACGTGGACTTCGACGGAACAAAGGACCCCTCTAGACGTTTTTTCATACGATTTATGTGTCCGGAATCGCATATCGCAGCGTATTGCGTTTAGATCAAGAGACCAAGACTTTAAACGTTACATTACCGTAATAGTTACCTAGATTAATTTAATTTTTTACATCACATACAAAAATCACTATTAATAACCCTCCATTATTAGGCAAAGAATAAAGTACCTACTCAATAATTACCATTATATTTTGATGTATAAATAAAGTACCTACTCTATTCAATTTGAAATGTGATGAATTAACCCGATATTTTATGTAGGTATTGCAAAAAATATTATTACCTGATGATTGCGTTCTTAAAAATTAGAATCTACATACCTACATAAAATTTTGAATTTTGAATTTTGAATGACTATGGATTTTGAATTATTGTATACTACCTACCGAATAAATAACTATTTATTTCGAGAAATAAATACCTAAATTTATTGATTGTATATATTAATTTTCATAAGTACGTACCTATTTATGAACGATGATTATCTCACGAAGACGTTACATGGATATAATAAATACAGAAATAATTATTTTTATAAATAAAAATATCTTTTATTCTCTACTCCTTTTTACGTTGGTATATTTTACAGTGTTTCCCATGGCAAGTTTCATAAATATTCAATATTTGTGGACGTGGGGCACCCTGTATAGGACTCTATTGCGCCGTGTCCATTCTGTCCTGCCCTGTGCCACCTTATAGGTAACAAAAAAAAATCGTTTTTCTTACACTTTTCACCATCTCCATTTAAGCCTTCTACGTGGTCGTTGTCTTATCTGGACCAATCTTTTAATTTATGCAGGGATTTCATTTAGGAACAGAACCGAATCCAACCAAAAGCATGCCAATGCTTCATGTAAAGAAACACACAGATATTACGTCGGCCGTTTCATCCCGAACTTGGCTGCCGCAATAAAGCGCGTCTCGATTCCGGAGAGACTAATCTCTCCGGAATCTCTCGTCTTCTTTATATCCTGACAGGACTGCCATAAACAACAAGAGGCAATAAGCTCATCAAAGAGACAACTGAAAAGATGAGAGAAACAAAGAAGTAAAATCAACAAAATTTGGTTCCAGGTGTGAACACAGTGGAGGACAAATATAACAGAATGGAACTTGCGCGTAAGTTGCTACTAAAACGGCGTAATGTCGAGTACATCCTTCAATACAGCAACGTAACTCCTTTCACGTGGCACAAGTCCAAATATAAATGCTTCTACTGCTCAGAAGTTATGAAAGATCCCGGTTTTCTGAGACAACACACCGCTGAGAATCACGCGGATGCCAACCTAGAGTTAATAATTTACGATAGAACAAAAAGCAACAGGAATAAAGACGCAGCGATCAAAATAGACGTCACTGACATCTGTTGCAAGCTCTGTTCGCAATCTCTGAACTCACTGGAAGAACTTATCCATCATATCATCATAGCTCATGATGCAGAGTATAACGTCAATATCCCGAACTGTGTGCTTCCTTTTAAACTTGATAGGGACACCCCTACATGTGCCACTTGTGATTCAAAATTTGCTTTCTTTGAGTATCTATTGCGACACGCAAATAAATACCACCTCTCTCACCAATTCGTTTGCGATGTATGCGGAACTAGCTTCCAAGGGGAGATCCACCTTAAAATGCATCATAGATACTACCACCGGGAAGGTGGCTACGTCTGCGACACATGCGGGATCAGTCTCGCGACGATATCTAAGAAAATTTTACACGAAAAAAACGTTCATAACGTTAATCTTCACACTTGTCCGCACTGTCCGGAAACCTTTAAAAGCCCGTATCTAAAGAAGCTTCATCTAGCAAACGATCACGGGGTCGAGGAGCTCAAAATCAAGTGCCCGTATTGCTTCAAAGTTTTCCCGCAAGAAAGCATAATGTCGAGGCATATGAGACGTGTACATTTACGAGAGAAGAATGTAGAGTGTGGCGTCTGCGGAGACAAATTCTTTGGTCCCTACGACGTGAAACTACACATGCTAAAACATAACGGTGATAAGAAATTTATCTGCACAGTTTGCGGAAAGAAATTCGCCAAAAAGAGCAACCTTAACTCCCACATGGTCTTGCATACGAGAGAAAAGAATTTCTTGTGTCAAATTTGCGACAGATCTTTTGCTCATCAAGCTACTTTAAAAATGCACATGCGAAGCCGACATCAGCATAACTTTGACTTCAAGAATGAGGTTGAGGGTATGGGGCTTGATGATGAGAGGATAGAGTATGATGATGAACTAAGGAATGAAGATGAAGAAGTGGGCATTGAGCTTGAGGATCAGAATATTGAAGTGATTGAGGGACTCAATGATGATGAGATCACGGAACTTATACAGCAGGGGGGTTTGGAGGTACAGGTGCACAATATGGCTTGAATATAAAAGCTTGGAACTCGTTTATGTGGGAAAGTGCATAGGCTTCTCCTACCAATCCTAACTGACCAAGGGACGGCGGCATGCGTCACCTCGTGGATCACATTGAAAAAAACAGGAGCATGTTGTGTGAATTTATTCTCAGGATAAACCGCATCACAGCACATCAATATTATATCATTATTAAGCTTCTAATTACATACATTTTGGGACACTTGAAAATCTCACAGTAAGGGGCGATGTCGTGTCTGCTCTCAGATCTTGCAGAAGAAAGTCAGCCATTTTCAAAAACGGAAGTGATAGATGAACGCGGATATGACGCGTTTACTATGAGACTGTCAATGTCATGTCAGTTTGGCATTGATGGATTAGCAAACGTCACATTCTAACAGTTTATACTTAGCTTGGTCGGATGACATGACCATGTTAATATTTTCGTCTGTAAGAGACGTTTCTAATAATGTCTGTGCCTCGGTTTACTTAGAAATTTTCTTGGTAGCTGTAAATATCTTTAAGCGATCGCAATTTGTGATAAATTGTAAATAAATTAGTAAGTATTATGAGACAGCTATGCTTAAATTAATTTTTATATGTAATTAAAAGTGTAACTTAATTGAGTAGTACCTGTAACAATAAATAAATATTCATATATATACATAACTTGATTGTTTTACTCAAACACCAAGAAAAATTCATCGACTATAAATTATGTTACGATTACAGGGTCTCCTGCCTCTGGCCTCATAGCTCCGAAGCGAATGCCTTAAAGTAACTTTTAAGAATTTCTGGTACATGCGTTCCACTCTCATTAACTTCTTATAACGGTGTTCGTTAATTTCTTTACGTGAGTTCCACAGACAGTTCCTCGTTACTACTTACCTCTTATTACCCGACTACCAACAGGGGAGGGTTATGAGGTTAGCACCCTATGTTTGTATGTTTGTATGTATGTGGCCGATTTCTTTGTTCCCACGTAGCGCTGAAACTACTGGTTCGATATCAACAAATTATGTATCGATTGATTCGTCTCAATACCCCGATGGTTATAGGCTATAGGATTTAGGGCTCCGACCCCGAATAAGCCTTCAAAACGCGTATTGAAATGTTTCAAACTGTTATAACTGTCACGTAGTCGGGTTGTAGTTTTTAACTTTATCTTGTTTTGTATAATAAGCTTGTCCTTTACTCCGCTCATATTGATCGGGTCAGTAAAAGATCCAAAACTCTCTTTCCAGGTAGCAACACACGGGGCAGTTATCTGGACCGACTTGCTACGCTCAGACGCAACATTTTCACCGTCCTCCGCTACTCAAACGTTACGCCTTTCAATTGGAACACGAAAGGCTTCCGTTGCTTCTACTGCCTAAAGCAGTTGCGAGAATCAGATATAAAAGAACACACAGCCAAACACAATTCTGTAGACTTGAACTGTTTCCTCAATAAGACTGTTGTTACTAAAGATTTGCCAGTCAAAATTGATATAACAAATCTAGCTTGCAATTTCTGCCCTGAAACCCCCATCGCGTCTTTAGATGAAATAGTATCGCATATAGTTGAACACCACAACGAATTTTATGATACGGAGACTCAACTATGCTTCTTTCCTTTTCTTCTCAAGAAAGATAACAATATAATGAATTGCGTGCTATGTGAGATGGAGTTTGACAACTTTCCCTCCCTTGTAACGCATATGTACAAGCAGCATGTTATAAACTCGTTTATATGCCAAGAATGTGGTCTCAGCTTCAAAGACAAGGCCCGTTTGAACAGGCATATCACTGTTTGCCACATCGGTCACCGCTGCACGATCTGCAACAAAATCTTCGACGGATACCACAAATTAGATAAACATAAAGAGAAATGCCACGGGCATGTTAAAGCTTACGACTGTAATCTTTGCAATGGTAGCTTCAGAAACAGCTATCTTCTCAGAGTTCATCTGGGAAAGGTTCACAACGTGCAGAAGTATAGGCTTAAGTGTGAACAATGCGATAAGATTTGTACTACAAAAGGCGCCATGGTCTTGCATTTCCAAAGCCTGCATTCAGACATCAGGTACCAGTGTGATGAGTGTAATTATACGACACCCATCAAATGGATGGTTAAGCTCCATAAGCGTAAGCACACAGCTGTCAAGGATTACAAGTGCAGTGTGTGTAAAAGAGCGTTCGGTCGGTCCAGTAATCTGAGTACTCATATGAAAGTCCACGCGGGTGTTTCTGGTCGTGTCTGTCGGTACTGTAAGACGGGGTTCACTGATTCTGGGAGCTTGCAGCGTCATGAGCATGATGTACATTATTATGATTAACTTTTAGGCCTATCTATATGTACTCTACGTTAAGTACCGACCAGTATTATCTTCTGAGATAATAATTATGAAGGCTTTGAATAATTCATTACGGATGTAAGCGGGTTAACTACGAACCTTATTTGTGTTGGAAGAACACCAACGTTTCATCCCTTAACGAGGGACTTCTTCAGGGTGAGTGCGGTTCTAGGCGCGCGCGTTCCGCGTCTCTCCGAGCACTGCGCGCTATCGCTCGCTGCGCACGAGCCGGGAGCGCCGGTGGCATGGCGGGGGTGGTGGGGGACGCGCTGCTTGTTGATGATGCCGAGGCGAGGATGAGAAACATCTTCTCGCGGAGATCAGTGTGTGTGTCTTAGAATAATAGGCAGCGAGTTTTTACTACATGTATGAAGGCGTAGTATTATGTACAGTCAGCTGCGAAAATATGAAACAATGAAACAATTTATACAAAAATTACATTTTAATGATACCTACATAACATACAATTTTTGTTAGAAACGTCAAAAATATGAAAAGAAAATGGAAAATTATAAAAAACATGTAGTTTTGATCACCCAATCTCCAACGATCGCTGACAGGATTTGAACCCACATACATTGAGATAGGGGGATACTTAATTGTGACGCGCACTGTACCTATACACTCCCATGTTTTGAAATTTGACTGAATAGTAAGTGTATAGTCATTGTGATAATTTATCAGACAGATAATTTCAGGTTGCCGGACATGATTAAGATGCAACTTCCACAATGGTTTTAAAAATCGACTGAAAACATTTCTTAAGGCTTCTAGACAATACTTTCTATTCTGTAGCAGAGTTATACAAATTACCAATTATTTAAATAAATTATATGAAATATTATTATTATTATATTACAATTAAGTATTAATTCAGTCAATATAACTTTTATATTGCTTACCCTTTTCGGACCTGTAACTCAGAGTTATCAAAAAAAATACAAATATAAATGATTTGTATTTGTATTTATATATCGTATTCTGACTAGAACGATGACTACTGAGTATGAAAAATGTGTGCGTAGACTTAAGATATAAGATAAGTTCCGAGTAAAATAAAAGTGAAAACTTGAAGTGTATACATATCTGAGCAGCTGACTGTACACGGAAGTACCTACTCAATCTACCTACTTTTAAGGGTAGTCTTTTATTATCATTATCAACTTTACTGTACGACATACCGCTTTGTAGACCAACTGAGACTTAGTCAAATAACGATATAGTCACTTTGCTATTTAGTCGAATCAAGATTTAGTCCAATCGTGACGTAGTCCATTCAATACCTAGTCTTATCGAGATGTCGTCGTAAAGCTTCTAACCCAATTTTTTCTATATCGTTCCGCTGCTGACATCGATTACGGTTTTGGTGGGTGACGAATACCTACCCTAATCGATGGCAGATGATCAAAAAATATCAAATACAAAATATCGATATATTGGAATAGTTTTAGGTTTATTTTGGATCAAATAGATATCAATTTCAAATTATCTCTTTCCCTAAATCCCTAAAAGCAAAAAGGCGTCGGTTCTTTAAAATTTATTTGCATGCTGACTGGCTACCTCTTCATCAGTCAAATTAAAAAGAAGAGCCAAGATTCTAAAGCAGTGTTTTCCTTGCAGGAGAACCTAGAGGTGGCCAGAAAGCAAAGCCATTGATAAAACCGACGCCAGCACCGCACAAACGACCTGTCAAAAGCCTTGCACCGTCCTCCAGCGTACTCGCAACCAAACCCAAAGGTTTATCCAGTAAGGAAAAACGGAGCGTTATGATCCAAAACGTACTAGCAATTCTTCTTAAGACAACGGCCATGCCCTTCCGCTGGTTAAAGAGCTCTTACC
Organism: Eupithecia exiguata; assembly: GCA_947086465.1. Lineage (NCBI taxonomy): Eukaryota > Metazoa > Arthropoda > Insecta > Lepidoptera > Geometridae > Eupithecia > Eupithecia exiguata. The sequence continues at coordinate 5,352,968 of OX352256.1, forward strand.
GTTGTTTCTATTGCTACGATATCTTTCAAGAGGCGTCGGACTTAAAAGAGCATCAAACTGCACACACTGACGTTTCTATTAAGGAAAAGGCGATGAATAACTATTGGGAGCCAGTAGTATACATCGATATATCTAACATGAAATGTCTTCTATGCCCCGAAGATGTAACAGATCTATACGATATGATCAACCACTTAGTCGCTAAGCACAGCGTAGTTTATAACAAAGATGTAGGAACTTGTATGGTCGCTTTCAAGCTAAACAATTTCGACGTTAGTTGCCTCGCTTGCGGCGCTAGCTTCTACTCATTCGGTCCGTTATTGAACCATACGAATAAAGACCACAAAGGAGCATCGGTCCTCTGCATCCTCTGCGACATATGCGGGCAGAACTATAAAGATCAGAATCTTTTACGGCTCCACGTAAAATCAGCGCATGAAAACAGCGGCATGCTATGCCCGGAATGCGGTGACAAGTTCGAGACGCGATCGAAGTTAAAAACACATCAAATCAACAGACACGGTGTCGAGCGTAAATTTAAATGCCTGGTCTGTGATCTCACTTTTGGCAGCCATTACAAAAGATCTCGCCACATGGCGATCGACCACAAGAACCGACAAGAGATCAAATGTCTACATTGCCCGAAGACCTTCGTCTTCCGCAGTATGATGATGACACATCTCAGAGACACACATTTGAAGGTGCGTAACCATACCTGCGGAATTTGCGGATGGAAGGCTTTCAACAGCAATCGTTTGAAGAATCACATGTACAAACACAGTGGGGAGAAAAATTTCAAATGTGATTCCTGTGATAAAGCGTTCACGACGCGGAAGATCATGAAGGCGCATTTCGCGAGGATGCATAAGCCTCCGGCAGGTCCTGTAGTTTCGATTACGACGCATTATGGACCGTACACTGGACAGTAAAACAACTGAAGCTTCTAAAGGACACTTTTCATAAAGCAATTCGTGGAAGCATTGTTTTCAAGGGTTTTTGATTATAATAGTGCTTCCCGCACTCTGGGAGGATAACAATAACAGAAAAAAACAAGGTTATCACTAAAATGTTAACAACAAACAAAACACGAGTGAAAAATGTTTAAATTTGAATTCGAAAACGAACGACAGATCAATTGCTTCGATGTCGTTAAATATTTACGTCCAATGTTCCTTGGGTTTTGTAGACCTTTGTTTACAAAAAATATCCAGGTTTTTGAATCGGAGTATAGTTACTTAGATACTGTAAGAACGAACCTACATAACTACTAGCGCTTGGTAATTCATTTTGTGGGTAGTTAGATACAGGTAGGTATATGTAAGTCCCATAATAATCTTATTAAATCTAAAAATAAATGTCATTAAATTATACATTTACTAGTTTCATTTATTTTTGACCTAAGAAATGAAATAAGTTCCCAAAAATTTTCGGTTTCGGTGGGACTCGAACCCGCGCCCCACCCTATAGTCTAATAGCCGCTATAGCCCAGTATGTATACTGTGGCTATAGTCCGTAAGAGGTGCCAAAGATTTTTGGTTGAACCGACTAGGGTTTCGTGGCTTAGTTGGTTAGAGCACACCCGTACTGAGGGTGGGGCGCGGGTTCGAGTCCCGCCGAAACCGGAAATTTTTGGGTAAGAACCTACATAATTACTAGCGCTTGGTAATTCATTTTGTTGGTAGTTAGATATAGGTAGGTATATATATATGTAAGTCCCTAATTAGTCTTATTAAATCTAAAAATAAATGTCATTTAATAATGATATTTATTTATTAATACATTTGCTAGTTTCATTTATTTTTGACCTATTTAAACGGCTAAGCTAATGCCGGGTACAGACCAAGCGAGCGAATGCAAACGATTGGGTTTGACAATCGGTACGTTCGTTCCATATTGCTTTGAGGTAGCGACAGCCGCCGGAGCACGGCCGAGGAAGAACGAAGGCCCTTGTTTGGACTCGCTTGCTTTCGCAATGACGTCCGCACTGGTACTTTTGCGTTCGTTCGTTCGCCTTCGCTCGCTTGCTCTGTACCCGGCATTAGAGGTTCGCCCCCACCTTAAGGCTGTGGTATGGGTCAAACTAGCGCCGCTACCTTCTTTATCTTATTAGAAGAAGAGATCTCGAGTCTAGATCTCTTGTTATTCCTTGGGTTCCACCATCTCTTCTGAAGAGATGGCAAGACATCTTATACGAAGAGAGCTAGTCTGTACTGGATAACAAAGGCCAGCGACAGGAAAACTTGGAAGGAACTGGGGGAGGCCTACGCCTACGTTTAAAACGGCGACTACTAACAAATCAAGTTCTATTATGTACCTACAGATATATAAATTGTTCATAATTAAACCTAAATAGATAGTTAGGTACATAAATTAGTAGAGAAATAAAGGTTAATTTTATTTTATTTATTTATCTTCTAGACTAGAAGATGAAGGTTTGGAAGCGGATGAAGTAGAACGGATGCTTAATATTTTATTATTATAGAGATAAAATACCATTCTGAACACAGAGAATAGGCTATTTGACTACATTAAAAATAAATTCCAAATTGTTTTCATCCTAGTCAGTGACAATAACGTAACAAAGCGTAATCAGGTGATTTTTATAAAAAATATGCCTTTTTTATGAAAACAAATGGGATTACAATTACCTACATATTTTTTTGATACAATATGATCACGTGACCGAAAACGCTACGTGTTTGTTTGGATCGCAAGTGACGTCACACATTCTCAGATTACTGTGTCAATGAGTTCTTCTTGTTAGGTGTGGTGTGACGTCATAGCTTAGAACACGGTAGCCATGACAGAGATTATCGTTTTGGCGCGGCATTATTTTATTCAAACTTTAAAATTAGTTTTCATAACTAATACGACTGGCCTTGAAGAAATATTAATTACACTTTGCATTATTTTTATCAGACAACACGTAAGAATTATTTCCCAGTAGTAGTCAAGTAGCCTATTATTCACTCTCTTTAAAACCTATGGTGATAAATATTCGATAAATATCCGCTCTGTCCACCTCGGGGCCGCTTGTTCATATATTGCATTTGAAAGTCCGCTCTATTCCACTTACATTGTTTCCACTGCGGATGCGATGCAGGGTGGAGATTTCGAGCATCTGATTTGCCAATTTTATTTTATTTATTTATTTGGCACACAACGGAACACAATCAAAACATTAAATATAAGAAAGACACAGTATTAGGATCTAGATTGTATCGCTAAGTATGTGTACACAGCATGATTTATACAGAACAGTTCTGTGTAAACAGTTTATACAAATTAATATTATCGTTTATAGCATGCATTAAAATTAAATTACAGCAATTAATAAGTACAACAATAAATTAGTAGATATTGTTTGAGAATTATCTACCTACCTAGCTATACCAATGAAGAAAATTTAAGAATTACATAAAATTGAAATTACGAAAAATTAAGACCACTCTCCTTAATGAGATCACACAACTCAATTCACGGTCCGCCCAGCTCCAGAAATGTATCAAAATTGAGATGTTTTAGATATTTTTTTTCCTCAAACCTATGCAACTAATCAAAAAACTATCTTGGCGCTTTTGTACAGAATGAAATGGAATATTAGGTGTAGAAGTATAAGAATCCTATATTTAATATTCGAGCAGCAGTAGGATCTCAAAGATCATGGAAATTTTGATTTTTTCGGAATACCAGCCTTAAGAAATGGAATAAGAGCATCCAAATTATATTTTATCTTTTCAGACGACGCATTGAAGAACGAACAGCAACTTGCAGTGTTGCTAATCACCATTATCCAGAATTCCACCATCATACCGTTTCGATGGTACCACGGAAAGTTCATGTGCTTTTACTGCCCCACAAAACTATCCAGTACTAAAGGACTGCGGGAGCATAACCTATGTGGACACAGCGAGATTAACATAACAGAAATAATAACTAAGTTCGTTTACAACGGCAGACGAATAAAATTAGACACTGGATTCGCGAAATGCAATCAATGCGATGATGAGATCTACGATATATCAGACTTTATCGAGCACTTATCGATTACCCATAACGTTAGTTACGATCCGGATGTCGCAAGGCATTTTATATCCTTCCGTTTATCCGATGATGAAATGAGCTGTATCGAATGCGATGAGAAATTCAGATATTTCGGTCCCTTGCTGGTTCATACGAACAGAATACATTTAGACAAACGTGTCTGCGAAATTTGCGGGCAGGGTGTCGCTGGAAAAGCGAATATCTTGAATCATGTGCGACAAATGCACGGCCTGAAGACTTGCAAGCATTGCAACGAAACCTTTCAAACTCAGTACGCGTTGCTGCAACACGTGTCTTACAAACATACGGACACGTTGAAATGTAGTATATGTGGTGAAATTCAACAGAATAGATATAAAATGAAGCGTCATATGGCTCTAGTGCACAATTGTAAAGAGTCTCAGATCGTTTGCGAATACTGTTCGAAGATATTCACTAGAAATAATAAATACGTGCAGCATAAACAACGAGTACATTTTAAGTTGAAGAAATTTTAAAGGCAAATGTACAAAAAAAAATGTGGGAAATATTTCAAAATAGTTTTCTTAAACGAATCTAAAATCAGTACTTAAGGCGATACCCCAACTCAAACTAGCGCCGCCATCTATTTAATCTTATTATTACGTTGAACAAAGAAAATTTTAAAAAATCCATCGCACAGTTTGTGATACCTAATATAAACTTTTTTTTAAATGCCTCTGTTATAGTTTTTTTTTTGTATAGTGTAGGCCACAGATTACCCCCAATATGGTTTAAGCAGAGATTCGAAAATAGATTTTGGTGGCCACCAAGGGCAACTTGGAACGCATAAACTATACAAAATAAAACTATTACAGAGGCGTTAAAAAAACTTATAATTATGTATAACAATTAATCACAAACTGTACAATGTATTTTTGGAACTTCCATTGTTGAACGTAATAATAAGATAACGTGTAGGTGGCGGCGCTAGTTTGAGTTGGGGTAGCGCCTTAACTTAACAAATCACAAAACGTGACCATACATATTAAAATATGACTAGTATTTACCATTGAAACGATTGAGCTAGCTGCATACTGTTGCAAACAATCTACAAGTAGCTCAACTAATCCATATCAATACCGATAAAGTTGAAATTGTTTATTTAGGCAATTTACCACCGGCTAGAAATAGTCAGGGCATCGGTGCAGTTATCGTAATGTTTAGCGCATTCACTGCCAGGTTTCTACCCGGTCTACAGCATGCACTATGCGATGTCGGCATTCTATGTGTTAATTTGTAATCGTTTATTATTCGCTTGTGTTTTTTTAATTATTATATTAATTAAATCTGATTCTTTAGGTACTGAATTGACTTTTAATTTTACTCGTATCTTTATGATTCATACCTACCTACTCAGTTTTTAAGTTCTAACTGCTAAAATATTTCAGATAGACAGAATTATTTATTAAAATTACTATTTACAATAGGCTACTTGACTACTACTGGGAAATAATTCTAACGTATTGTCTGATAAAAATAATGCAGTGATAAAAATATTTCTTCAAGGCCAGTCGTATTAGTTACAGAAACTAATTTTAAAGTTTGAATAAAATAATGGCGCGTCAAAACGATAATCTCTGTTATGGCTCCCGAGCTCTGAGGAATGACGTCACACGCCACACCACACTAACAAGAAGAACTCATTGACTGACACTGTAATCTGTGATAGTGTGACGTCACCAGCGATCCTACCAAACGCAGAGCGTTCTCTGTCACGTGATCATACCTATATCAAAAAATTTGTGATTTTAATCCCGTTTTTTTACCTAAAATAGGCATATTTTGAATAAAAATCACCTGATTACGCTTTGTTACGTTGTCACTGACTAGGATGAAAACAATTTGAAACTTATTTTTAATGTAGTCAAATAGCCTATTGCGATTCTTTGGAAACTATAACCTTTTTTGCAATGAATTTTTGCATACATAATCGGATAAGAAAGAGCTATGTTTGTACCGTTTTAGTTTTTCAAAATACATTATTAAATGAATAATATATAGTAGAAATAATAATAAATAAACTAGAAAACTAAAATTCATTTTCATGTTATTAACTATTACTTTCGCTCTGATTTAATGATGATTTTGTTTTTTTGAAAAACTAAAACGGCGCAAACTTATCTAGGTATTTCGTATCCGATTATGTAGATATCTATGTAAAATTTCATCAAAATCGGAGACGTAGTTTCCAAATGAAACGGACAGACTTTTGTTATAGGTTCGCTCGCACCCACCGTTAGAGGTAAGAAGGTAGGTAAATTAGTCGGAATTAGTATCTCACAATTGCTTCATGAAATAGGGTTACCTATTGGTAAATTAGTGATACTACGTGAACTGCAGGTTCTGCCCATCATCACAAACACGTTTATGAAGACGCCAGGTCTAAATTCTTAAACTTTGTATTGGTAATAGGTATCCCCCGCAATTCAATTTTCCATTTAGTATAAGAGGTGATTTATATCTTTTTTTAAGAATTTAAGACCTGGATGGAATCTTCACGAACTTGTTTGTGATGATGGGCAGGACCTGCACGTAGTGTTACTAATTTACCTAAAACCCTGTATTACAAGTGCAAAAGTCAAGAAAAGACTTATTGCTTCAACTGTACTAAATTTATTATAATTTGCCTGTATAAAAACCGCGGGCCGAATATGGCATACAATGTGGGACGAAAGCAGATTTTGTCATGTGGGCCGAACTTCTTAGGGACGAATATGGCATAAATCATTGAGGGATATATGGATGTTTGTTATTTCTTCACGCCGAAACCACAGAACAGATTGAGCTTACATTTCGCATAGGTGCTCTTGGAGACTAATCTGGGCTCGGTTACGGCTGTAAAATCTATCCAGGTACACTCAAATCTGAGACAAATTCTAATATTATTAATTGGCAAGTAACTCTATATCTCTAGTAGGTAGTTATAAATTTCTAGTAGCGGCACAATTGTGAATACTTTAAAAGGAGAAGCCTTGGATCCTGAAATCCAGCCTAGGCTAGTTCAGGACCCTATGGATTCAATTATATACTGAAACACTGTAATTGTGTCCAATAAATGATTTATTTATTTATTTATTAATTACCTTTTCACGGCCAAACGGTGCATCGCAGTTCGGTGGTAGATCTATTCTGCAAGAGGCGCTGCTGCCTCCCCCCCGGTGTATGTCCCTTAGTCGCCTCTTACGACACCCACAGGAAGATGTCGGGTGGTGCAAATTCTAAGCCGGCACCACACAGCTGCATTGTTTAAACATTTATTATCTGCTTTTCAGAAGCCGAAGACGAAACCTACGTCACCGCTGTCATGGAAAAGATGTTAGAACTACAAAGAAAAGAAGATCTCGTGACCCTTATGTCGTCTATCATAGAAAACTCAACAGCTGTGCCATTCCGATGGCATTGCAGCAAATTCGCTTGCTTCTTCTGCTGCTTCCCATTCGAAGAGAGTTCTAAACTCAAGTCCCACTATTACGAAGAACACAGCGACGCGAAAATACGCAGCACATTCCGATCCGTCATCAAAAACAGCAAAGTTAAACTTGAAATTTCGAACCTAACTTGCAAGAAATGTTCGAAAACCTTCACAATACTTAACGATTTCATCGATCACCTTGTTAAAATTCATTCTCTAAAGTTGAATCTCGAAATGAAGCATCAGATCTTTGCGTACAAACTCTCGGATGAGAGTATGCAGTGCTTGCAATGCGGCGACGAGTTTCGGTTCTTCGGGACGCTCTTAAAACATACACACGCGAAACATAACACTACAAACGAAGCCTTCTTATGCGAAATCTGCGGGCAGGCCTTCGTAACAAAAACAAGCGTAGCGAGCCATGTCAAATCAGTCCACTCGCAAGACAACGCGACCTGCGATAAATGCAACATAGCGTTCAAAAACGTAAACGCGCTCCAGTTGCATCACAGACGAACGCACCGCACTTACATGCTAAAATGTCCGAAATGCCCAGAAGTTCTAACGAGCCCGTATCTAAGAAAACGGCATCTAGCGAAAGTCCACGATGTGAAGCGCTTTCAGTACGAATGCGACATGTGTAATTTCGTCTTCACGCTCAAAAGCAGGCTTATATCCCACAAGTCTAGAGTGCATATGAAAGAACGTAGCTACAGCTGTGAATTCTGCGCGTACAAAGCCTTCAATAAAGAAAGTTTGACGCGCCATATGGTCTCCCACGATGATTCCCGACCATTCCCATGTGAGTTTTGCAAAAAAGCGTTTCAGAGGAAGAAAACTCTAGAGTTACATAGGCGAATTCACACGAACGATAGAAGGTACATCTGCAGGGAGTGTAACAAAGCCTTTGTGCAGTACACGAGTCTGAAACTTCATTACAGAGTGCATCATTCGAAAGAACCGTCTGGTTTGGAAGGGCAGTGGCTGCCGCGGCATTGAATAGTTCGGAACCAGTAAGACTTTTTGATAGTTCACTTTTTTTATTAGGTTTTTAGGGTTCCGTACCCAAAGGGTAAAAACGGGACCCTATTACTAAGACTTCGCTGTCCGTCTGTCACCAGGCGCCGTCTGTCTCATGAACCGTCATAGTTAGACAGTTGAAATTTTCACAGATGATGTATTTCTGTTGCCGCTATAATAACAAATACTAAAAAATAGAATAAAATAAATGTTTGAGGGGGCTCCCATACAACAAACGTAATTTTTTGATAATGGTACGGAACCCTTTGTGCTAGTCCGACTCGCACTTGGCCGATTTTATCGCTATGAGTGCGTAGCTCGCACTGGGGAAATTTACTACCAAAATTTAAGTCCCAAAAATTTTCGATTCCGGCAGGATTCGAACCCGGCGCCTCAAGCTCAGTACGGTTGCGCTCTAACCAACTAAGCAACAAGATCGAATACAAGCTTCGTCGAAAATCTCAAGTCCCAAAAAGACTTTTGTTAGCATAAACATGTTAAAGCTTATCTAATATAAAAGTCACTCCCGCTCCGGGTCATTCTTGGTGCAAAGGATTGCCATCGCTATCCAGCGAGGCAATGCTGCAAGTGTTATGGGCACCTTTGCACCAGGAATGGTCAGGAGCGGGTTATTTAATGAATGACTAATTTTTATACTGCGTAGATAATGTTAAGTGCAGTATTTGATGATTTAAATTTGACTAATAAATATATTTTTTTTTTAACTAAAATGACATAGAAAAATATAAAAGTAAAATTTATAAGGATATCTCCGGAAACATTGGTCCAATTTTGATATTACTTATAAGTATTCCTGTTCCTGAGGCTATATTTAAGGGCGTATACTATGACACCATTTTGTGAAAAGGATATGCATAGGATTTCGCGTTCATAGGAGCGAGACAGGGAAGAGCAACGCAAGCCCAATAATCAACTTTTTGCTTATGTTCTACTAGCGGTCCGCCCCGACTTCGCACGTATCTATTCTATAGCCTTTAGTCATCAGAGATAATGTAGGATTCTAATGGTGAAAGAATTTTTAAAATCGGTCCAGTAGTTTCGGAGCCTATTCAATAAATAAATAATGCTGGACAATTCACACAGCATTATCTAGCCCCAAGCTAAGCAGAGCTTGTGTTATGGGTACTAGATAACTTATATACATCTTTTATTATACACAGAAAACGACCAGAACACCCTGAACAAATGTCTGCAGATCGTACACACATTTGTCTCGAGGCGGGAATCGAACCCGCAACCTCCTGCGTCGCAGGCAGTCTTTCGCCCACCGCGCCACATCGGTCGTCAATACGTATTCAATTCAAACAAACAAATCTTTCCTCTTTATAATCTTAGGCCCGTATTATGAAAGCATGCTCAGTCATCGAGCTCTGCTTGAGTGATGCTTATGTCTAGTTTTGAGTGAATACTAATTTTCAAACAATGCTTGGGAGCTCATGTCAAAATCTACACTCACTCAAGTAGCCGTCAAGAGCGGATTTCCTCCGTCCACGCCTTCGAGTAACTGCTTAGACATATTATTGAACGGTTACCAAGCATTACTTGAGTAATTAACGCTTGAGTAGAGATCACGTAATGACTGCTTAAGTAATGCTTGGGGAAGCTTTCATAATACGGGCCTTAGGCCCGTATTATGAAAGCATGCTCAGTCATCGAGCTCTGCTTGAGTGATGCTTATGTCTAGTTTTGAGTGAATACTAATTTTCAAACAATGCTTGGGAGCTCATGTCAAAATCTACACTCACTCAAGTAGCCGTCAAGAGCGGATTTCCTCCGTCCACGCCTTCGAGTAACTGCTTAGACATATTATTGAACGGTTACCAAGCATTACTTGAGTAATTAACGCTTGAGTAGAGATCACGTAATGACTGCTTAAGTAATGCTTGGGGAAGCTTTCATAATACGGGCCTTAGGCCCGTATTATGAAAGCATGCTCAGTCATCGAGCTCTGCTTGAGTGATGCTTATGTCTAGTTTTGAGTGAATACTAATTTTCAAACAATGCTTGGGAGCTCATGTCAAAATCTACACTCACTCAAGTAGCCGTCAAGAGCGGATTTCCTCCGTCCACGCCTTCGAGTAACTGCTTAGACATATTATTGAACGGTTACCAAGCATTACTTGAGTAATTAACGCTTGAGTAGAGATCACGTAATGACTGCTTAAGTAATGCTTGGGGAAGCTTTCATAATACGGGCCTTAGGCCCGTATTATGAAAGCATGCTCAGTCATCGAGCTCTGCTTGAGTGATGCTTATGTCTAGTTTTGAGTGAATACTAATTTTCAAACAATGCTTGGGAGCTCATGTCAAAATCTACACTCAAGTAGCCGTCAAGAGCGGATTTCCTCCCTCCACGCCTTCGAGTAACTGCTTAGACATATTATTGAACGGTTACCAAGCATTACTTGAGTAATTAACGCTTGAGTAGAGATCACGTAATGACTGCTTAAGTAATGCTTGGGGAAGCTTTCATAATACGGGCCTAAGTATAGATTAATTATCAAGGGACATACACCACCGGGGGGCAGGCAGCAGCGACTCTTGCAGAATAGATCTACCACCGAACTGCGATCCCCTCCCGGATGCACAGGGGGATTCAAAAGTCAATAACTTTATTTCTTTAGGCTTACAAAAAATCACTTAGACAAGGTTTTTATTTATTATAGTACTCTGGGTAATTTCTAAGAAATTAATAAATCCCAAAAATTTACGATCTCGACGGGATTGATTGATTTGAGCAGAATTGGATAACTTCATTGTTTCCTCTGTAGGCGGCGCTGACGGCGTAAGTGCCGAAAGAACTCCCAAAGATTTTCACCTCGGCGAGATAAGATCACGTAGCTTAGTTGGAAAAAGAGCAACCCTGCGCTGAAGGGGAAGGTGCGGGTTCGAATCCCGTCGAGATCGTAAATTTTTGGGATTTATTAATTTCACTTAGACAAGTCAAATTTTATACATAAACAGTTTTATAAATAGTAATTATCAAACGAGAAACAAAATGTTATTGATTTTGTTCGTTTCAATTTTTTGTCCACTAGTGGAAGAAGCGAAAAATAAACCACTAGTAAGTTTGTATAATCCTTAAAATGTAATACAATATTATTTGTCTATCTAAGTCTAAATATTATGTGATTTAGATACAGGTCAATCTCACTAATATTATAAACGTGAAAGTTTAGATGGATGGATGTTTGTTCCTTTATCACGCCAGAACGGCTGAACGGATCTGGATGAAATTTGGCACAGAGATAAATTATAGTCTGGAATAGAACATAGGCTACTTTTTATCCCGTAATTCCCACGGGAACGGGAACTACGCGGGTGGAACCGCAAGGCGCTGCTAGTATTTATATAAAACTAAGCTTATGGGCAGATTATGGGCATTAACCCCATGAGATAAAAGTAAATACGGCGATTATCTGGGCAGACCTGTGTCCAGCAGTGGACCATTATAGGCTGTTGACGATGCAAACATTTGTCCTATCTCCTAAGCCCTACTAATTTTTGAGTGAACTATTTAAAACTTACTAGTTCTTGAACATATCTGGACTGAAAGTAAATTACTTAAATGTGTTTTCAAGAATGGACCCGCATTTTGGTGACCGCCCGGGATTCGAAGCCGCTACCCTGGCGGGACAAGCTTTCACCGCTGCTGAGGACTGCACTTCTTTATCTATGTGATTTTAAAATAGACTAATAGAACGAATACTGAAGTTTTTTAACAATAGAACAAAATCTATGTTTTCGAGATAAATAAATAATGCTGGACAATTCACATCGCATCTAGCTGCAAGCTAAGCAGAGATACGTGAGATTATGTTAATATTGAAGTGTAATGATTCAAGCCCACTGCTGGACATAGGCCTCCACTAATGAGCGCCATAGCGCCCTGTCTCCAGCTTGCCGCATCCAGAATCTGCCTGCAGTCTTTCGCAGGTAAACGGTTCATAGAAATGTATGACATAGACACGACATAGTGTCGTGCCTCGTGGAGCCCTTAGAATATGCTTCACAGCTTTTTCTAGCTAGAATTTAAATAAATATGTCAACATGTTCAAAATGACGTTTTTTGTTATAGTGCTAACCCGCACTCTGGGTATCTCTAAGAAATGAAATAAGTCCCAAAAATTATCGGTTTCGGTGGGACTCGAACCCGCGCCCCACCCTCAGTACGGGTGTGCTCTAACCAACTAAGCCACGAAACCCTTAGTCGGTTCAACCGAAAATCTTTGGGACCTCTTACGGACTATAGCATAAGTCACAGAACAGTTTCTGTTCTGTGGCTTAAGTTGTTTAGAGCACACCCGTACTGAGGGTGGGGCGCGGGTTCGAATCCCGCCGAAAACCGATAATTTTTGGGACTTATTTCATTTCTTATGTTCATAATGCAATAAATATATAAGAACATGTGAATAACAATAAAAAACGTGTTCGTCTTTAACTTGTTTTATTTGAAAAATCCTACACACACGAGAATAAATTAATCTTATGAAATACATTATAACTGGTTACCTATAATTACATCACTAGCTAGACTAGGAAAGAAGGGAGTCGTCTATCGAGGGTCCGGCGACAGCTGCTCGCAACTTCAATTCGTAATATTTTTATGTTGTGTATAATACCAAACATGATGACTAAAACTTTTGTATTTTCGACATAGTGTTGTTATTCTGTAACTAAAGAAATAAATAATAGATTCAGGCGTTACTTTGCGGAAATCCATTGCAAAAATATAAGGATGAAAATATTTAGTAACAATTCCGCGAAAAAAAACCTTCTCCGATAAGTTCTAACAAAATGTAGTCCGCGTTGTAGAAGAAAACGACGCCAACTACAAAATGAAAAAATACCTATCAAAGCAAGACGACTTGCTTTGCTAGGTATTTTTATTTTTTTCATCTTCATCTTTCAACTTATCGGAGAAGGTTTTTTTCGCGGAATTGTTACTAAATATTTTCATCCTTATATTTTTGATTCTGTAACTAGACAATATAAACTATGTTCCTTATCAAAGAAAACGTAAGATACTGTTGCTTTTAATACAAAACAAATAGGATTAAATCATGTCGTTTTCGACGTAAAAAAATTCAAAAAGCGTTTTGCTTATGTACATTTCAATATAGATGAGAATTTTGATAAAAAAAACAACCAGGGACCTAGTTAAATACTATTCAAATACAATAAATAAATATGATACAGTAAATTGAATTTAGATCATGATCTAAATTCAATTTTCTTTATCCTTTAGCGGATAAAAACGGTTTAAAACTTTAAACACTCTGATATCGAAGAGCAAATATACTCTTTCCTCGCTGAGGTGGGATGAAAAGTTACGTGTTGCACTCGCGTGCAGGGGCGGCTTTACCTATAGTGCAGGGGGTGCAGTGCACCCCGGCGCCAAGTGTAAAAAAAATACCACAAAAACAAAAAAAAATTACGTCAACCTGCATCGAACCACCATAATGGGCAACGTCAGGCCGAGGGGTTGTGGGTTCGATTCCCACCGCGGGACATAAGGTTTTTTCCGCGTCTGGTTGTTTGTTATTTAGTTTATATTTACAAATAACTTAAATCAACTTCTGTGTGTAATATTATTGTTAATTTAATTATTTTAATAAAACACTGTTTTTTCCGGATTGATCGCGTATATTTTATATTTGTTTATAACCTGACGTTTAATTATTTTAATTTTTTAATGAATATTGTTATAAGTAAACGTAAGAATGTTTTACGACAAGACCTGTAACTGTGTTGCCAATAAAAACCTGAATCTGAATCTGTGAAAAATTTGAGACTATTTCATGAGTATTGTTTCTCTGTTTACGATATTCACAAAATAATACAAACTAATTTTAGAAAATAAATACGATACATGGAAGTTCACTGTGTCTCACATAAATAAATAATGCTGGACAATCCACACAGCATTATCTAGCCCCAAGCTAAGCAGAGCTTGTGTTATGGGTACTAGATAACTGATATACATAATACAATACATTACACAGATAGATATTTTTAATTAAACCCAAAACACCCTGAACAAATATTTGCAAATCTTACAAACATTTGTCCCAAGGCGAGAATCGAACCCGCAACCCCCGGTCTCGACCCACCACATCGGACGTGTTAATTTAGTCGAGATCTCAGAAGCCCTGCGCTGCGGTATATTGAAATGACTTATGTTTTAATTCGTTATTTAATTACATTACTAATTATTTGGTTCCTCTTAGCTAGGTTCTACCTCGGCTCGTTTAAGAATCCGGCGACAGCTGCTCGCAACTTCAACTCGTGAATTATTATGTTCCGTAATACCAAAAATGATAACTGAAAAGTTGTTGAATCTTCGACATTGTGTTGTTCTGTAACTACACAATATAAGCTATGTTCCTTAACTAACAACACGTACGATATTGTTGTTTTTAATACAAAACAAATAGGACGAAAACATGTCATTTTAGACGTAACAAGATAAAGTTAAATAGGGTGCTAACCTCATAACCCTCCCCTGTTGGTAGTCGGGTAAAAACTACAACCCGACTAGGTACGTGAAAGCTAAAAAAGTCTGAAACATTTCCATTGACAAAATAGAATGACGTATCGGTCATATTTGATAGGCATAGAGTTGAAAATGAAAATAGGTCGTAGGTATTGTAATTTTTCTCTATGGGGCCTGCAGCCTGCGGCTACCTAAACTTTAATACGCGTTTTGAAGGCTTATTCGGGGTCGGAGCCCTAAATCCTATAGCCTATAACCATCGGGGTATTGAGACGAATCAATCGATACATAATTTGTTGAAATCGAACCAGTAGTTTCAGCGCTACGTGGGAACAAAGAAATCGGCCACATACATACAAACATAGGGTGCTAACCTCATAACCCTCCCCTGTAGGTAGTCGGGTAAAAATATGTTAAATTCGATTTTGCATATTTTTGCTTACAATTCATTATAGGCGTGTATTTTTAAGAAAAAAAACAACCAGGGACCTAGATATATACTATTCGAATACAAAAAACAACATGATTTGGTGGAAATATGCTCGAATTACAAATCATTTTGGTAGTAAGTTTGTAAAAATAATCATCCGCAGGCCTCTTAAGCCCGAAACCTAAATATCCTTCGACGCGTAGCCACGCCCACAAACTCAAAAAAATCAGAGCCTTGCACTTACGCCTTTCCAAAAAGATACCTATGCTCTATCCCGTTCTTATGCACAAGAAATCCTATCCCTATCCTATTCGCACAGAAGAGTCCGTTTATCGATGTTTTAAATTTCAGAAAGCCTTTTTACTGCGCTGCGGTAAGATAGAGTCCTTCGCATAACTGAAGAAGGAGAGGAGACTGTAGCGCTTCGCCTTGCGGGAGAGATAGTCTGTTAAGACGTTGCTGTCTCCTGAAAAAAAGAAAAAATTATATGAAATACTAGCGGTCTGCCCTGGCTTCGCACGGGTATATCTATCGCCTATGTTCATAAGGGATAATGTAGGATTCTTTATTTTTATTTTATTTTGTTTTATTTCGTTTTATTCTAATGGGACAACCTGTTTTAAGTGCAGTATGGTAAGTTTTTAACATATCTACTTATTTAATAACTGACTAGCGGTCCGCCCCGGCTTCGCACGGGTATATTCTATCGCCTATGTTCATCAGGGATAATGTAGGATTATAATGGTGAAAGAATTTTTCAAATCGGTCCAGTAGTTTCGGAGCCTATTCAGTTAAGTGTTGTGACTCCCCCGTGGTCGCTGAGAGAGAGACGAACAACGCGAATGGGACAACCCAGAGACACAGCGTGAAGTATTACATCGTTTGTAAATAATTAATAATACCAGTTCTTACCTAGCAGTGGTTGTGACTCCCCCGTAGTCGGCAGTACATAGTCGTTCGCTGAGAGAGACACGAACAACGCGAATGGGACAACCCAGAGACACAGCGTGAAGTATTACATCGTTTGTAAATAATTAATAATACCAGTTCTTACCTAGCAGTGGTTGTGACTCCCCCGTAGTCGGCAGTACATAGTCGTTCGCTGAGAGAGAGACGAACAACGCGAATGGGACAACCCAGAGACACAGCGTGAAGTATTACATCGTTTGTAAATAATTAATAATACTAGTTCTTACCTAGCAGTGGTTGTGACTCCCCCGTAGTCGGCAGTACATAGTCGTTCGCTGAGAGAGACACGAACAACGCGAATGGGACAACCCAGAGACACAGCGTGAAGTACGATATCGTCTGGAAAATAATAATCACACTATCTCACTAATATTATAAACGTGAAAGTTTAGATGGATGGATGTTTTTTCCTTTATCACGCCAGAACGGCTGAACGGATCTGGATGAAATTTGGCACAGAGATAAATTATAGTCTGGAATAGAACATAGGCTACTTTTTATCCCGGAATTCCCACGGGAACGGGAACTACGCGGGTGAAACCGCAAGGCGCTGCTAGTTAATTATAAATCCGAAATGTGGATGGTTGGATGGGTGGATGTTTGTTACTTCTTTGTGGTAAAACTTCTAATTAATGAGATTACCCCGAGTGAGAGGGGTTACGCACTAAAATAACAAAACCTAAGAACAAGCTCACTATTACGTGTGTTTTATATTTTAACCAGACGACTTGCAGCAGAATAAGCACCGGTCCCTCGTTCCGTCAGCTTTTATAGTAAAAGCTGTTTCTACCCTCGTGTCACATCCATCAATACTTATTTGTAAAAAAAATATTTAAGATTTCAACTCACCTCTTTAAATTCATGGTAGTTCTCGGCAAAGTAAACAAACGCAGTATAGTGATGTCCCACCAGCGTTACCACAGCGACTAAGAACGTCGGACTGGAGACTCGGACCACGGGGAACTCCCTCAGGAGCAGTGAGTGGAGGAACTGCTGGACTAAGCCTAGAGCGTTCAGGTGGAACGGCAGGTCTTCGAAGATGATGAGCCCTATGTGCAGGAATACTGTTACCTGAGGAAGGTATTATTATGATGATACAATGACGACCTCTGTGGCACGGTGGGCAAAGGCCTGTCTGCAACGCAGGAGGTTGCGGGTTCGATTCCCGCCTCGGGCTCGGTGAGCGACTTTGAGCTTTGAACACGAGGACAATTGAAACTAGCATTTTATTTCTAATTTGTCACTTTAAGAGCGCTCTCATACTACCGCGCGGTACCGTAGGTGCGGTGCCGCAAGAGTTCCGCAATGTCGTTGTACGAGATGCGGAACAGATGCGAAACAGTCGCGGACACGGTGCGGACGTCGAGTTGCGGCTCCGCAAATTCGATTCCGCGCGGTAATGTGATACGCTCGTAAGATCAATATATTTAATATGAAAAGACAATATATTTGATACCAAATTAAAAAATACCTTATACATAAATGCAATTATAATTTTAACGATTTTTTAACGAGAAAAACTACCAAGTAATTTAAAACTTCAACTACATATACCTACATACATTGCTACCTATAAAACATTTTATAATTACCTACCATTTATCCTACGCGCATCAGCATTGCTATACAGCGGGGCAATGCAGCTAACGTCTTGGGCACGCGCGCGACTGGTATTGATATGGATCAGTTGAGCTACTTGTAGATTTTTTGCAACAGTCTGCAGTTAGCTCAATTGGTTTAAGAATTGGCATTTTTTTTTTACCCAACTTAGAAGTTGGTAGGCTTATGATTGCCCATAACTAGGCTACACAAGATTAATGTATCTTTCAAAGGGGTATGCATACGCTTCTACAAAAAACTCCTAGTGAGTTACATAAATTTTCAATGAATAAATTCAAACAAATTGTCAAACATGTCCTTTGTATAAAAAATACTTACTACAAAATATCAGATTATCTAGATGATAAAAAATCTTGGGACGACTTTTGCTCCAACTCGAAAACTAACATTATAACAAAGTAAAGGTTTCTTGTTTGCTTCTTTACTTTACCTTAAAAAAATTGGAGTGAACAAAAAATCAAACTGATCACCTATTTTACTTATGTAATTTGAATTTCTGTGACATGTCCAAGATACCTGTAAGGTCTAAAGGAAATAAAGCACTGTGATGTTTGATGTTTGACATAAATACTTACTGCAACTGCCCATGATATTAAGTACTTCGCCATAACTGTATATTCTTCTACTAATTCTGCTAGGTAGTATAGCCCTGATGCTGAAAATCACAAGTTACCAATTAGACATACAAAATGCATGGGTACTTATCCAGCGAGCTTTAAATTAAATAAACAGGGATATAATGCTGCTGTACCAAGATTTTGACATGACTATGGCTCCCCACGCACCGGCATAGGCAGCCTCCTGACTGCGCAGCCAGGCTGCTGCGGCGGACGAAGATTTGAGGGGATTTCGTGCCTGCTAAGTGCGCGGGCGGAAGCCCGCGGTATATGGAATACACCGTCATGTTGGACTGGCTGCCGCAGCCTGGATGCCTACTGCGCGCGACCCCTAATAATAATGATAAGGTACCTTCCACACCCAGGCAAAAAGTATAAATAACTTACAAAGGAGTATATTATTTACGTGCTGCGTTTCATAAATGGGTTCGTTGAACAGTCGAACATGACGGTGTATGGGAGCCCGCGCACTTAGCAACTACGAAATCTCCTACGATATTTAGTGTCACTTTTCATATTTTTTTTAAAAAGGGAGCAATAAAGCACTGAAAAATCGTCATTACGAACAAAAGTATTACTTACCAATAGCCAGTGTGAAAAATACGACTGAAACTATAAGGGACAGTATACTCATCAGATAAAGGAACATTGTGATGGTTTTACATAAACTACGGCGTTAAAAAAACGTAAAAACAAATAATTTATCTCCTTCTTCAGGTTCAGGGTTTGTTTTGAAATATTTTGAGGTTAGATAGTTAGATTAATGTCAAATAATTAGTTTGAAAGCTCTGACATTGACAGAGGACAGCTGCTGTTGGGTGAGGTTGGGGGATAGCCAGAGGATAGCTGCGTTCAAAATTTGATTTTTTATTTTGTCTCTGGGTAAAAACAAAGTTTACAACCAACGAGCGAGGTTTACTACCACTACCCCTCGTCGTCATTATCATCATCATGATTGATTGTTGAAGTGGTGTGACGCTGAAGTTTGCCCTACCCAAGGAATTATGCTTTTTGCAAATAAACTGCCTACTTTATTTTATTACTCGTTGTTACATAGAACAGCCTTTTCATTTTGACACTTAATTCTGACGCACACTGTACATACCTACCTAGATACGAACAACAGTATGTATAATCCTTAGAGTATCGTATACCGATACTCTAAGGTATAATCCCTTAATATATATAGGTATATATTATAATCCCTCCAAACAAAATATCTACGAGGTAGGTAGGTACCTACCTATTTATGAAACAAGACACTGTTTTATAAAGGTTTTTATTTTCGCTGCTTCGCAAATTCTACACGAAATTTAATTATTATTATAATAAATAAAATACTAGGTAGCAAACTGATAAAGGGCTTAAAAAAATTACAAAACACCGTCAAACATAGAAATTTCGTAAATAATTTCTATCCTGGCCTGACCAACGTGCGTAGAGATCAGCAACAGAAAAGCAATTCTTACGTTTAGAAACACCACATCATGGATAAAGACTGCAGCAAGGCGGAAGAACAAGACGACCCTCTTTAATGAAGACTAAAAACTTATTGGCCTGCTTCTTCAGTTCAGGCCACCACAGGGTTGGCGCCCAAGGGACGTTGGTGTTACATCCCCTTCCCAGCGAGTTGTTCTCAATATTCTCACAGATAGCTAAACTGGAATCGAATCCGCTTATTATCCATACGAAGCGACTTATCATATTACTTGGAAAGTACTTTGAGCAATCAAATTTGGGGCAGCAGGGCTTTTTTTTCTCGGGTGGTGATGGAAGCTTCGGCGGACATTTACAAGGGGCTTTCGGCGTTGGACAACACGGCTTGCATGGTTCCGGGGGAAATGAAATCGGAGCGGGTTGACACGGCGGCGGCGGACACAAAGGTGGA
The DNA here is from genome assembly GCA_947086465.1 of Eupithecia exiguata. Lineage (NCBI taxonomy): Eukaryota > Metazoa > Arthropoda > Insecta > Lepidoptera > Geometridae > Eupithecia > Eupithecia exiguata. The sequence continues at coordinate 5,373,506 of OX352256.1, forward strand.
CAGGGCGGTCCGCTGGGCGGTGGCTTTCCAGGCGGACAGTTAGATTTAAGATTTGTTTTAACACACTTTACGTCAGATTTGAACTCTGTATCTAAATCTGTTTCTAGGGACTCTCTAAATGGACGGCAATATTCTGCTTGGTTGCGCAATCTAGTCCTCTTCAATAGCTCTGAAAGTGGTATTTCTGTCTCAGATTTCTGGAGGATCTTGGTATTTGAGACGACTTGCACTTCAACCTTGTCCAATTGGTTTTTCGGGAAAATCAAAGTGACCTTGTCTCGAGTATATAACATTTCCTTGTCTTCTAGACGAGGACTTGATTGATTTTCTCGTTCAACTACAGAAGAACCCTCGCTGTACATTACATCTGGCTGGTCCACTGCAAAGTCATCAATTGCAACTAATAGCTGTACAGATGCACTGGTCTCTTTCGCCGGTTGCAAGTCGCATCTTATTTGCAATGATTCCGCGTTTTGAACTACAGTCCTATGTTGATTCTGGTGATCCATTTGAAGAAGTTTTTGGAAGTGTTTGAAGGTTCGTGAGTCCGATAAAAGCTGTTGCACCGAAGCATCAGGAAAGGGTTCGTTGATGCAAAAACGACTCGAGGAACTTTTTCTAGTGTTACCGTATTTATTATTTAATTTCTCTAAAAATTTCAGTGGTTTATTTGTCGAAAATGCGTTTGGGTTTTTTAATGAACTATAGTTTTTCATAGCTTTATTTTCAAATAATTTTAATAGTTCCATATCGACGCTTGGTTGGAAAGCAACATTGTTAGCTTGCTTGTAAAATTCTAATGATTCATGGGCCACTTCTAATTTAAATGTTCCTGGAACTATGAAAGAATTGTCCACCGAATCTCTATTAGCGTCATAGCCATCTTCGGATTCATATTTGATATTCCTTTTATCGTATAGACCTACAAAGACCTTTTTGGGATCAAACTGTTTGCGGTAATGAATTGCTCTCGCCGACAAATTATCTTCATTATGTTGTAAACGTTGTAATTCAATAGTGCTGGTCCGTTTTGGTTCATGGTGATTTTCTAATTTAACTGTTACTGGAGCTTCGAAGGACATGTTTACTATAGCATCTCTGTTATCATCATAACCATCTTCGTCTTCATATCCGATATTCCTTTTATCGTACGGATCTATGAGGGGCTTATCGGAATCAAACTGTATACCGCATTGTATTGCTCTCAACAATGGACTTTCTTCATCGTATTGTAGTTCAAAAGTGCTGGGTTCAATCTCAAACAGTTTTTCATTTGAGTTATTAAGTGGGAAAGGTTCAATTATTCTTTTAGTCTCCTCTTCGCCAATATCACGGCTGCACTTCACGGCTGGTTCACGTGATTTGAAATCATCCGGATTATTTTGGATTATTCTTTCAATCGCCGATTTGTAGTAGTTGGAATTGTAAAAGAAAGCCTCTTCTAGATTATCTTTTGGCAAAGCGTTTTGTTTATTCTTCTTCTTTGTTTGAAAGTTTATTGGTTCTCGAGACTGCGGTTGCCTGTTTTGGAATCCAAACGGTTGTTTTTTGTTTTCATGTGTTTGAGTTTTTTCTATCATTAACGATTGGAATGGGTCTTTATGGGATGATGTGGTGTAATTGCATATTCGTTTATTCGCTCTATTTTGTTTTAAAACGTTTTTCATCTCGCTTCTTTTTCTTCGCTTACAGTAGAGGACAGGAGCTGAAAAATAGCGAAAAAAGCCATGAGTTTATTCAGCTAATATAGCTGGTCAAATTAACAGAAGATCGACAATGCACTTTGTATTGATTTTTATATTTGTTTTAGTTCGTTATGAAAACGTTATTTTCATTGATCAGAATCTATGAAAATAACGTTTTTCTACGCGTATCTACGGTAGGCACGGTTGCTGTACCGTGTGAAATAGAAACCGCAGCCGTGATCATAAGCATGTGAATGACACTAGGATAAAAAAGCGTCTTTAGTAATCACCTAAAAATACAAAGTGCATCTTTTCTAAAACTACCGCTAGCCCAAGTTGGCTTCTATCTAGTATCTTGTTTTCTATTACTATTTTCTGAATTTTATTTTCTGAATTTTGATAATTTTTAAACTTTGTTCGCCATTTTTCTAGCTCGGCGTCTCACTGATTTAACGTTTTTAATTAGTTATGGATAATATACTTAATTATTTAAAGTAATTGAAGAGAATAATGTTATATTCGTTAATACTAATGCCAATACTATAAATATAAAATAACTTATTGTATACCTAAACAATTATTAATGCTGGACAATTCACACAGCATTATCTAACCCCAAGTTAAGCAGAGCTTCAGAGCTTGTGTTATGGGTACTAGATAACTGTTATACATATATTCAATACAATACATAGATAAATATTTTTTCTACACATTGAAAACACCCAGAACAGAACACTCGGAACAAATATTTGCAGATTGTACAAACATCTGTCCCAAGGCGGGAATAGACCCCACAACCTCCTGCGTCGCAGGTGGACCTTCGCCCACCGCGCCACATCGGTTGTCAACCTATCCACACACCAAGTCTGCGGTGCTATCCACGAGCCACGCCGCCGTCGCCGCGCACCACCACCACCGTCTCGGGGACATGCTTGTCGCAGGGGCTTGCGCGTCATACATGGCCAATGAAAGCGTAAATTTAAACAAAAAATTCCGATACATAAAATAAACACCATTAAAAAATACAATACAATACAATACAAAACACTTTATTGTACAGAAAGAGAAAATTACAAAAAGACATTACATATCACAAGTACAATGGGCGGCCTTATCGCTTAGAAGCGATCTCTTCCAGGCAACCTTTGGATGCAAAGAATTTTGTGAATAAAATAAAAAATATTAATAATATGAAAATATTTTAGTCCCAAGTTTTGATGATCGATTGTTATAACTTGCGTCTATTTTTTTATGGGTAAACGATTTCTAATGTAAATCTGAACTTGTACAGCAAAAAATGTATGAATTTTTATTCGTTATATCTTTATAACGTTCTGTTGTTGTGTGTTTATAACGTTCTGTTTAACGTTTCTCGTTCTTACGAGAGATCAAATAAATAAATAAACAAATAATAATAATAATGCTGGATAAATTCACACAGCATTATCTAGCCCCAATGATGAATAAAAGAAAGCATTCAGAAACAAAAATTTTACCGAGCTTAGCTTCGATGATACCAACACGTCCATCGATATTCCTTGGGTTAAATTAAACCTCTTTGTATACAACAAAAATATCTAGATTTTTCAATCCGAGTATAGAAACATTGAAATCGTGTAAAGTAACCAAACCTTTTTTTTAATTTAATATCTTACCTAGTGACAAGTTTATTTTTCATTATATTTCATTTGTCAAATAAATAACAATAAAGTTAAAAACTACAACCCGTCTATGAAATTACGCGTTTTGTAGGCTTATTCGGGGGGCGGTGCCCTAAAGCCTATAACCATCGGGGTATTGAGACGAATCAATCGATACATAATTTGTTGAAATCGAACCAGTAGTTCCAGCGCTACGTGGGAACAAAGAAATCGGCCACATACATACAAACATACAAACATAGGGTGCTGCCCCTGTTAGTTGGTAGTCGGGTAAAAATACAACATTACCAGACTGCTTCATCTAACATTTGCCTCTACTTAGTACCTACTCTTCGTAATTTTTTATAGTAAGCTGGTTGTAGGACACAAGGGTTCCGGAACTGCGCGGCTGCGGCACTGTCCGTCAAATTAGAACAAAACGAAAGAGGCCGCGCGGCTTATTTGGTGATTTGTTCTAATTTGACATCAAGTGCCGCGGCCGCGCAGTTCCGTTGTCGCGTAGTGCGTTTCCACCTTAAAGCGAACTCTTATGCCGGGTACAGCGAGCGAGAGCGAGCGAATGCAAACGATTGGGATTTGACAATCGGTACGATCGTTCCATATTGCTTTGATGTAGCGACAGCCGCAAGAGAACGGCCGAAGATGAACGAAGGCCCTTTTTTGAACTCGCTTGCTTTCGCAATGACGTCCACACTAGTACTTTTGCATTCGTTCGTTGGCTTTCGCTCGCTTGGTCTGTAGTCTGTACCCGGCATTATAATAATTTAATGTATTATTTAATTATTTAGCTACCTGTAGATTGTGTGCAACAGTCTGCAATTAGCTAAATTGGTTCAATCATAAAGACTAGATAATTTGTTTCCACTATTTTGTTGTAATTTACTTTGTCATTATTTTTGTTTTAAAAAAGAACGTAAATAAATAAAAATCATTTATTACAGCACCATGGCACCATATACAATAAAAATTTAAAAATAAAAACCGTTAAAAACAGAAATACAATTGAAAAAAAAATGTAATACCCAATGTTTAAATCTTTAAGGACACAAAATTCGAGTGTCTACTTTAGCTGGATATTAATTTTATCTTATGGTATTGTATACATACATATAATAATATTTTTTTGTATATAAAAACACAGTTTACGTCCCGACCTACCACTGCGACGATCCACCTGTCGACGATAGGTGGTATTACATACCACATGCACACCACTGAGTCTGAGTTTTACGTCTTTTTTTTAAACGGTTTGCAAACGTTTTGAATATCTACGCATTTATTGTTATCAATTATTTATCATTCTTTAAATACAACCTTGGCATCATATAGGCACAGATTCAATATGCAGATTTTTTTTAAAACTGTACACTATGCTATTTAGTACACGATTTTTGCAAATGGCTTTGTATACTCGTAATATGTAATTTCATAACTCTTCGGCGATGGTGTCGTTACCAGAAACAAATTGTAAACAAACTTGTCGTTTATTTTGCAAGGTTAGTTTGTAATTAGCCCAGTCGCGTTAGAATTTCACTTTGCATTAATTCCCGTTCCGACAAATATTGCACCAGCCTCTAAAAGAGATTTTTAAGTAATTACATTCCCGTCTTTCCTCGCTTAGTTCGAAAAATATCGGTTGGACAAAAAAATGTAGAGCATCAAATAATTATCAACTTTAATCATGATTTTTCTCGAAATTTGAAAAAGGGCCAAGTTATTAGCGAGAAATGTTTACTCCCTTAAAACTAAGCTAGCGGCTAAAGTCGGGGTCGAGGTTGGTCAATACAATAATTGTCGGGATGGGAATTGATGCAGTGGAGGCCTTCCGTCGTCTAACCCGACTGGGCTAAATTAATAATAATAATAATCTTTTATTTCAGTCAAGCAAGTCCATAGTTTTACATTATATATATATAGAAATAACATAATCTAGGTACTAATTATAGTAATTATATAACATTACCTAGTAGGTAGGTAGATACACCTATTTAGGCTATTTGCGGTTCCCACTGTGGTGCACCGATATCCAATAGCGGAAAAAGCTATTGTCAGGGCACTCAGCGATAGCCAGCAAGATAGAGTTCTTGGATGCGATAAATAAATAAATGCTAAGATTTCATGTTCCTATCTCTACACCTCTTCAACATTACTGATAACGGTTCGTTTTTGGTTTCATCTATTGCAGGAGTAGCGCAGACGGACTGAACCTCGTACGTTATTGCCCCGGGCTTGGTTTGTTTTTTACTATTATGTTTCGTGTTTCGCAACTCCTCGTCGTCCGGTCCGTTGATGTATAAAAAAGGTTCTGGTATTTTTGAATTAAACTCGTATGCTGGAATCATGCATTTAAAAGGCCTTTGAGGTTTACTTTCCTCCTGAGCCATTCTAGTGGCTACACCTTTGATTCTACTCAGCTGTACTTCTAGTTTCGTTTCATCTTTGGAAGGATAGCATACTGATTGTATCTCGTGAATGCATTTAGAATATTTTTTAGGAAAAAGTATCTTGGCGTTCTCGCTAATGGCCGGTTTACTTTCCTCTTGAGACATAACATCGACAACGCCACCTTTGATTTTCGCCATTCCTATTTCTTTTAGGGTTTCACCAGCGCCAACGGTTGTCTCACTAGTGCTTCCCTCTGATTCCATATCATTCCCTGTAATTTTTTCCGTATTTTCAAAGTCTTGAAAGCATTCTTGTCCGTTAATGTATAAAAAGGGTTCTGGAATTTTAGTAGCATCCTCATATGCTGGAATCATACATTTAAATGGTTTGTGTTTTGGTTTATTTTCGCTGAGCTCGCATAACACAGCCATTCTAGCAGCTTCACCTTTGATTGCCCTCATTTTTTTTTCTAGTTGTATTTCATCTTTGCAAGGAGCACAGACGGATTGTAACTCGTAATTGATTAGCCTTGGTTCAATATCTTCGTTAGTTGAATCATCTTTATTTATCATTTCTGGGAAGCATTCTGGCCCGTTAATGTATAAAAAAGGTTCCGGCATTTTAGTAGCATTCTCATATGCTGGAATCATGCATTTAAAAGGTTTTCTAGTTTTAATTACTTCTGACACTACAGACGTTTCAATGGCTAACTCGGATTTGATTATCAGCATTCCTATTTCTTTTTGAACATCATCTGGAGGAGCGCAGACAGATTGAACTTCATAGCTGATGACCGCTGGCTCACTCAGATCTTCTGTAACATTTCCGTTGTTTTTCAAGTCTTGGAAGCAATCTGGCCCGTTCATGTATAAAAATGGTTCTGGCTTTTTAGTAGCATATGCATATGCAGCAACCATGCAATCAAAATGTTTTCCAGTTTTAATTTCTTCTGGCACTGACGTTCCAATGGTTAACTCGGATTCGATTATCGGCATTCCTATTTCTTTTTGAACATCATTTGAAGGAGCGCAGACGGATTGAACTTCATAGCTGATTCCGGTGTTTTCCAAATCTTGGTAGCATTCTGGACCGTTCATGTACAAAAGTGGTTCTGGTATTTTGGGAGCATATTTGTTTACAGGAATCGTACGTTTAATTTTTTTATATAGCATACCTCCGCCTAGTGCGCTTGCTTTAGCAGCTTCATAATCAATTTCAATCTCATCTAATTCTGATTCTTCTTTGGGAGCACAAACAGATTGTACTTCATAAATTGGCTCAAACTTTGAGTCAGCCTTGCCCTGTGTTAAATGCTCTAAGGTTTTGCGTTCGAGGTATTCCAGATCTTGGCACATTAGAGGCTCTGGTACTTTTGTAGAGTACTTGTAATGTATATATATAGAGTTTTCTTCAATTGACGACCATGTTTCGGCATTTTCAGATTGTTTGTCACTGACGCCAGGAAGAGCTGGCAAAATTTGGAAATAATTAATGTTCTTTAAAATTATTATTAAGGATTGCTGGCTTCTATTTCGGTCAACGCATCAGCATTGCCATTCAACGTGGCAATGCTGACAGCATTCAGGGCTCAGCCTTCTGCGACTGCTTAGATTTTTAGGAAATTGATGTAAGTGAAAATTCTGGTTGTTATTTGTTGTTTTATACCGTATGTCTACTTTACACATCAGAAAAAATTACATTTCCTTATCCTTCTTATTTTATATATAGCCTTATTTTAAAACATCTCTGTGAGTATAACTACAAAGACACCACAGATGGTCGTGACGTGACCTGACTTCTCTGGCTTGCACTGAAAACCAGCGCTGGGTAGACACATCAGTGTCTATCCAGCACAATGCTGAGTGTAGGCCATAATATTCGTCCTAAAACCTGCTGCACACAAAATAAGCAGCAAAGCCTAGATTAAATTTTGTATCCTAAGATTGTTTTGTGTAGTATATTTAAGATAAATAAAATTATTTTCTCTTTTTTTTCTTTCTATAATCTGTCGACGCGGGTTAAGGACTTTATTCATTTATTCAAAATACCGAGGCAAAATACCCAAGCATTGAAATAGATGACAGATAGGCTGGACAGGCCTACTTCTACCAGGGGGAGCCTGCGTCCAGCAGTGGATCATTATAGGCTGTTGAGGAGGAGGAGGAAGTACCAACCATAGCAATTCATCAATTCAAAATCACATAGGTCATGTAATTTTATGCGTAATAATAAATAAGTTTCCGAAGAATTATATAGAATTTAAGGAGATATCCCAACGACCGGTATTGCCAAGCTATCTGGCACCTATATAGAGGTTCAGTTAATTTAGCTTGAACCGGATCAACTTTAAGTCGGTAAATCTACTGAAAACGATTAAGCGCTAAACTGAGTAGGTACCACATATTACATATTTCATGGAACGCGTTTAATTGCAACAGTATTTTTTATTTATTTATTTAGAAGACACATCATAACAGGTTTTTTAACCCTAAGGCGATGGTATATATAAGTAATGTAAGTAGGTGTATAACAGAATAAGATAAATACTAATCTAAACATTTTGTTTCTATAACTACCTGTGCTATTTGTAGGAGTTTCTGCAGGTTATTGTAAAAAATATCCACGCTATTCGCAGACAATAATATTGGACAATTGGACCTAAGAGGTCCACCTACCCACCTACCTACCTACCTAGGTGCATAAACTCAGAAAAATATAATTGTTTTTACCTAGAAGTGCTGGCCTCTCATGGAGTAGTTTCTGTGCTCGCAATTCTTCCATGAGATGGACTGGTGTAGTTTGTGTTCCAAAAATAAAGTCGATAATTTTTTTGCACGTTTCACAGTCTTCCTTTTCATTTTTATCTGATTTGAGGTTTCGACGACTCAATGAGGCGATCAAACCTAAAAATAAATAACATAATAATCATTTGAGATCACATGTTTGCAGCTTGCCGTAATTTTTTTAAGTAATGTTGTTTTATAAGCTTAACGTGAGAAATACAAACCCCTCCTGAAAATATTTTCTATGGGACCACCTCTCGGGATGATATCGCTAATTAATTAATTAATAGTGCTATAATGGGGGGGGGGATGAAAAAATCTCGGAAAGAGTGTTTTTGCTCTTCTTTATCTGAGTGCAAAAGCCGTTTTGCACTCGGATATCAAAAGCAAAAATACTCTTTCCTCGCCGAGGTGGGATGAAAAGTTACGTATTGCACTCGAGTGCAAAGATTTTTTACCTCGTGCTCTTTTGATTCCCTCGCTAACGCTCAGGATTCTAATTTTAGAATCCTTCGCTTGCTCGGTCATCAAAATTATGCACGCGGTTATAAAGCAATTTTGCACTTCTATAACAAATAACTATTAAAGTTGGTCGATAATTGACAGAGCAATCGACGAAAATACATAAATAAATACATCATCATCATCATCAAGCAAATAAATTCTTCCTAGGACTTCCGTGAGGGCTGGTGCGGCGGCAAATTTGGCCGAAGATCCACTTAATACACACAGATACACTTAATGCAATATGTCAGCCCGATCTGTTGAGAAGTTTTGGCGTGCAGATGTGACAATAATAATCCATTCAAACTTTCGGTAATTTCATTTGAACTGAACTAGGCAATGTACTTAGGAATCTTGGTACAAGATATTTGACAAGTAGAATGCCCATCAGCCCCCCTAGCACGGGGATCGTTGTCTAGGGTAGAATAGACAATAATGACATTGCATCGCCATACATTGCGTACATTATTGAACTTGATGGAGTGCATTTCAAATAATTTACGCATTGGATGACGAAGTGACGTAATTTTTCTCTATTCTACCCTAGACAACAATCCCCGTGCTAGGGGGGCTGAAGTAGGTACCTAACAATAATACAATAATAATCCATTCAAACTTTCGCTAATTTCATTTGAACTCAACTAGGCAAAGTACTTAGGTACAGAAGGTCGTACAGACGTTACGGTTAGGAATCTTGGTAAAAGATATTTGACGAGTGGAATGCCCATCAGAAGAACCTAACAATAATAATCCATTCAAACTTTCGCAGATTTCATATTTTGAAATCAACTAGGCAATGTACTTAGGAATCTTGGTACAAGATATTTGACGAGTAGAATGCCCATCAGAAGAACCTAACAATAATAATCCATTCAAACTTTCGCAGATTTCATATTTTGAAATCAACTAGGCAATGTACTTAGGAATCTTGGTACAAGATATTTGACGAGTAGAATGCCCATCAGAAGAACCTAACAATAATAATCCATTCAAACTTTCGCTAATTTCATTTGAACTCAACTAGGAGTCTTGGTCGTCGAAGAAATTTTATCACATCTTTGTCAAAGATATTGTACGAGTGGAATGGGATCCTTACAGTCAACGAGAAAATTTGCTGAGATCTTCTAAAAGCGAAACGAATAAAAAACTTACCAATTGCCAATATCTCTCAGGAACTTTAATTTTTTTTATAACGCCTTCTATTTAGAAGGCATATAATATAATTATCCACTACAGGACACTAGGAGCAGGTAGTTTTGTTTCTTGGTTTCAAAGGCTTTAAGTTATGTTATTTAATTTATTTAGATACATAATACATACATTATGAAAGTTTATTTAAACGTATAAAAATCATCAAAAATAAAAGTAAAAATTAATATATATGCTAAGCCTTAGCTTCAGTATTGGAAAACACCACTCCTGCGCCGGACTTTTTATCAACTTTAGCGTTAACATCCTCTTCACGAGGTAACGTTGACAAAGAAAGTAGCAGATAACTGGCGTCACGACCGTAATTCTGTTTTATATCCTCTTGTCTCATATCTGCACTTGGAATTCTCAATCGAGGTCTCCAGAAAGTGTCCGAAGTATTTTTATTATGGTTAGAATAAGATCGTGTCACGACGTAGGACACCGCCGCCATTGGAGGAAGAAGTAAACGACTCAAATTCAAATTAAGAATTTCGTCCGGCCGCGGTATGTTCGAAATTTGCGGAGAAAGAATTTGATTCGGACTCAAACCGGATTTGACAGTTGGTTCCGGTTCCGGTACTTCTTGAGCGGGAGTTCGAGCGTTTCGTTGAAATGCTTTGACTAGGCTTGCTCTCAGGCCATGCATTCCAGTTTTTGATGAAACTTTAGGTTGTATTGTCACTTCTGATACATCCAAGAGATTCCCCTTGCAGTAGCTTCTTTGAAACACAGGAGAGTACTCGTTTTGGACTGGAAAGATACAAGAATTCTGAGAATTACCTACCTTAAGATACCTACTCTTAATATTCAAATACAATTGTAAACATTGTTCATGAATAAACTATCTATCTATCTTATATAGTTTCTAACAGCGAGCACGGCCCTAATTTCACTAAATTAATTGCTTCGCCATAACAATGATATCTCTGAAAGACAATACACATATTTTATGGTATTTTTCCTTAGACTACAGATGGAGTGATTGTGAAACCAATTTTATTAATCTCTCCGTGAAAACAGCACCCCGCACGCACTTGGTGCCGAGTTTTTTTCATCCATGGACGATTCTGCGTATACGATAGTATAGCCAAAGATAATTGGTAAGCTGTGTAATTACGCTAAAACCACCCATCTTTTATTTGATATTTCAAAATCATTTCAATGGTAAGGTTTTTTGTTATAGTGCTCTGGGTATCTCTAATAATAAGTAATGATGAATGATCTAATGAAATAAGTCCCAAAAATTATCGGTTTTAGCGGGAATCGAACCCGCGCCCCAACCTCAGTACGGGTGTGCTCTAACCAACTTAAACGAAAGGGTTTCGTGACTTAGTTGGTTTGCACACCCGTACTGGTGGGGCGTGGGTTCGATTCCCGCCAAAACCGATAATTTTTGGGACTTATTTCATTTCTATGGTCTTGAAAGCCCTTTGAATGGATTTGTCCATACCATACAATAGGGTAGGTATTTTACTCTATAAGTACCTACTAAACAAATCGAAAAATATATTATTGAAACACCTTAGGCAAAAAGCAGTCTGAAATGTTAGTTTTTGTTCATAAAATGACAAAATAAATTTTAAAGTTTAATTCAGTTTCCAGTTTTTTTCATGTTTTAAAGACCATGAAATAAAAGGCGCAATGTTATTATCCCTCAGGGTGACAACGACAACTTCCTAAAATGACAACTTCCGAAAACGACAATTTCAAAGAACGTCTATTCTAAACTCGTCAATTTCCTAAAATGACAAATTCCGAAAATGACAAATTCCGAAAATGACAAATTCCGAAAATGACAAATTCCGAAAATGACAACTTCCGAAAATACTAAGGGGCTGACTAATTTCGGTTGTGAAATGTCAAAAATTTCTATGTCTTCAATTGTTATTATGTCACACGGCTGTGTAGGCAAACTAAAAAGTATCAACTCTCATCAGCAACATCAGCGCTTTTGTTCAGGTGCCACGCAGCCAGCTGACGCGTCAGCTGGCTGCATCCACTGCTTCCGGCATTTTCATCAAGCTACGCGCGCAACTTGAAATGTAATTTTTAATGCATTATTAATAATAAAAAACAAACTACGCTAGTACTAGCTTAGTTTGGGGCTAGATAATGCTAAGCGAATTGTCCAGAATTATTTATTTATTTATTATTATTACTTCATTGAATAAAAATGTTGTATTTTTTAATGGTTCATTAGTAGGTATCTACTATAAAATCTAATTGCGACACTTTTAAAAAATGGTCCTAATACCATTTGCAAATTTCGAAGGCCATTCAAATGGCTTTCAGATGTCAAAAGGATGGGTGGTTTTAGCGTAGGTACGCAATTCCACAGCTAATTATGTGGTACCAAATCAGCGTACCTACCGGTTGGGTATTATCCTTCAGGCCCGGAATGTTAAATTTGCCAAAATGTTGTATTCTTATAATGTTGAATATACCAAAACGTTGAGTCCTAAAATGTTGACATGGCAAAAAAGTTGAGTCCCAAAACGTTGAATTCTCATAACGTTAAATATAACCAAACGTTGAATCCTAAAATGTTGACATGGCAAAATGTTTCAATATGTTTCAGTCTTCGATCAAAAATTTCCGGCTTTGCCGGCCTCCCTTAGATTCACAATGCGCACCCCAAAACCTTCAGTAGCAAAAGAGAAACATTTTGACATGTTAGGGAAGCTTTTCAACTAGTGTCATTTTAGCGTTCAGACAAAAAGCATGGGTAAGTGCTCGTACAAAAAATGCAAGAATCACTCGTCCAAAGTGCTGAAAAAGGATGGAATTTCTTATTTTCAGTAAGTGTAAATATATTTTTTACCCGTATATTGAGATGTGAGTCATATACTTGTGAAATCAGCATAAAATATTGTTGTTTGGTTGGTTGGTTTAAAATATTCATTTTGTTCTAAATTGATAAACGGAGGCTATTTCTTCTAAAAAAAAATTCGTTTATAGTATGTATTAATATATTTTTCATAAAAATAAGTTTAATATTACTAGTTGATGATTTTTAAAATAACTAGTTGGCCCACCCTAAAATTTCATTTGCGTTAGACTCTCTAATAAAAGAAAGACTAGGTCCTACCAGACTAGGACCTACCTACCAGAAGTATGAATTTATAAAACGTTTATTTTTTGTCCCGTAAAAAAACTCGTGCAAAGCCGCAGACAGGAACCAGTTCTTTTTAATCTAGAGTGCCTGCCTGAAATTGTATTTTAAGTTTAAATTATTGTATGTCTGAAATGACCCTTTTGTATAAAAATACCTACTGTTGAGACACCAATTTATAGTTTCATCAATAAATGATTCCTATCGAGGGCTATCACCGAAAATTGAACTCCAGACTTCCGAAATCGCCTAATATATTTCTGGTGTTTAAAAGTTTATTAAAGGAGGCCAATTATTATGATCGGAAAATAACAAGATCATTGTTTTTCCCTTTTAAAAAAAACCGAAGAGCACAGGATACTCTTTTCGATATAAAATATAATACTCTTTTGAATCGTCTGAATAAACAGAAAATCACTCCACTGAAATTCTTAAAAAAGATAGTGTACATAAGACTTAAGTTTGGCTTTTAAGATAATTTAACGATAGTTAGATAATTTTTAAGTTGAATAAAAATTTAAGTTGGGTTTAGTATTATTTTGTTTTCACTTATGTAATGCGATGATAGGTAGCTCATTGGTGTGACAGTGACGTCGACTTCCGATCCGTGAGTCGTGGACCATGCATACAGACATACTGTGGTTGGTAGGCTGTTTTCTATAGACATGATGATGGTAGCTTTCTGCTTCATTAATAAATACCTATCGTCTCACTGAGCTCAACTTTACAACATTATGAAAACTCAACAATTTGGGACTCAACATTTTGGAAATTCAACATTAAAGGAATTGTAACTTCAACATTATGAGAATTCAACGTTTTGGGGCTCAACTTTTTTGCCATGTCAACATTTTAGGACTCAACGTTTTGGTATATTCAACATTATAAGAATACAACATTTTGGCAAATTCAACATTCCGGGCCTGAAGGGGTATTATGATACCCTTCGATAAAAGTAAAAAAAGGGAGATGAGGTATTACCATCTAAATTCTAAAGAAAATATACCTAAGTCACCTCTGACACTAAATGAAAAAACATCTTTGTCTGGAACCCAACGAGTTACTTAAGACCGATCTTTCACTCTCATATCTTCTGTTAATTCAGGGCAGAGCTGTTTTTAAGTTGAGTTTCAAATAAAACCTCTGTAACGAACGATTATTGAATTGCGGGGGATACCCATTACCTAATACCAAAATTAAGAATTAAGACCTGGCGTCTTCACAAACGTGTTTATGATGATGGGCTGAACCTGCAGTTCACGTATTGTCACTAATTTACCAATAACCCTATAAGTTGTTTTGCTATGTATCACTTTAATTTTCTTTTATTCTCTGTTAATGTGTTTTATAGTATAATTGTATTTTCTAATTAGTTTAGGTACTTACCTAAAATACGGATTACTTATGTTACTTTTATTAAGTTACTTTTCCTGTGCTGTTTGTGTGTGAACCTAATAAAAAGACTATCTATGTCCTACCATCCTAGGTATCCAATATAAGGCACAGATAAAAATATTCGGTAGTGTAGGGTAAGCTCTTATTTTATTTTTGATGCATGCACGCCAATGAAGTTCCCTCCCTTAGAGCTCGCGCGCACAAGGCAGCCCGGTGGCGGCAGCCAGTTGAACATAGTGACAATGTAATGGTAGTCGGCTCACTAACGCCTGTTCCATACCTCCGCGCGAAATCAAACAAAACAGCGGAGCCGCAACTCGAGGCACGCTGCGCGTTAGTACTACACTATTATGCTATTTGACTACATTAAAAATGTTCCAAATTGTTTTCATCCAAGTCAGTGACAACGTAACAAAGCGTAATCAGGTGATTTTTACTTAAAACGACTTTAAGTGAGTCGACGTTGCGGGAATCGACTCTAAGGGAATCGGCGTGGTGGGAACAATTTCTGCGTCGCAGGCAGACCTTCGCCCACCGCGGCACAAAGGTCGTCAAAATGAGTAGGTACCTAATCTACAATCTTGTTTTTCTCATAGGTAAAAGCAAAAAAACGATGCTATTCAAGTGGGACAAATTTTTATTTTCGTTGCTTAGTAGTTAATACCGACCGACCGTTTGTATGTATTTAAGTTTATCTGATGGCAAAAAGCATTGTATAAAAATGTAAAAGCTCGAAATCAACATAGAAAATCATTATAAACGTCTCAATTTACTGTATGCCGTTCGTGTTAGACCACCACGCGTAAAGGTCGATGATTGAAAAAGAGTTTTTTCGTTTAGGAAAACCACGGCATGGATATGGGTCGCATTCAGGCCGTTTTTCGCTTGGGAGTGGAATTGGACAACCCTTTACACAAGGCAAGGGCTTCTTGACTTCCTTTTTCGGCACAGGCCAGCATGGTATCGGAACCCAGGGTTCATAGTCCCTCGCGAGCATGCTGTTGTGCATGCATTCATAGTTAACTAAATTAGAATCGAATCCGCATAAATTAAAAATGGGCAATAAGCTAGGACGGTGTCTTTCGATAAAGGAGGCGCTACTAAGGAATCTCTGATAAGCATCTTTCGTGACCATAAAGAATTGGTTCTTAGGAAGCTCCGTCTCTGCGACAGTCACGCGTGTATGTATTAGTGACACTATGTTGTTCATCATGATCGTCGAGAGGTGCGTTGAGAATTTGCAGGGGTCTCTTTTCGGGGACGATGAGGATCCCGGACAGGGGCTTCCTCCTTTTCTGCCAGAGCCTGATCCTGGACCACAGGGGTTTCCTCCTTTTCCGCTAGAGCCTGATCCCGGACAACAGGGGTTTCCTCCTTTTCTGCCCGAGCCAGATCCCGGACTACAGGGGTTTCTTCCTTTTCTGCTCGAGCCAGATCCCGGACAACAGGGGTTTCCTCCTTTTCTGCCCGAGCCGCAAGGGTTACGGGGTTTACCGCCAGATTTTGGGCAGCGGGGGGGGCAGGCAGGCGGACCCGCAGGCTTGCACGGTCGCGGACAGGCAGGCCGCCTGGACGGCGGAACGGCTGATGGCGGACACCGAGGCTTCTTTGGCGGTGGACACGGCGGACACGACTTCTGTGGCGGTGGACACCGTGGTGGACCACTCGGCTTACCCCCACACTTCCCAGTTACAGTTTCCACATCAGTATCCAAGTTCTTCTGTAATTGATTGCAATATTCCGCTCGGTTACGAAATCTGACTCTCTTCAACATTTCAGAAAGTGGTATTTCAGGTTTTTCCTTGGGAAGGGGTGCCACTGGCGCCTCATCAACCTCTTGTTTTGCTGGTAAGATCATAGTTACCTTATCTCGAGTGATTTGATCCATTTTTTCTAGACAAGGAACTGATTTAATTTCATGTTTCTGTTCGTCCGCGGGAAGTTCCCTGTACGTTACTTCAGGCTGGTGCTGGGGTGCGAATTCTTCTCTTGGTTGTTTTAACGCATCAATTTCAACCAATAGTGATATAGTTGATTTTTCATCGGTATTCTTAGTTGGGAGCACGTTGCATCTAATACGCAATGATTTCAGATTTTGAACAAATGCTATATGGTGATTCGTCCCGAGGTCCTCGTTTGCTCTTGGAATCTCTATTTGGTTGGTATGGATACTCATTTTAGCAGATCTCTGTTCTCGCGGGTTGAATACCAATAAAGGCTCTGGTACTTTGGGAACCTGATCATAAAAAATATGTTCCAATTTATGACTCTTTGGTTCCCGGTTTACTGTCTTTTGAGCTTTATTTTCGGACGTTTCGAGTAAGCCAGTGTTGGAGTATTCCAGTTTACCTTCGGCGTGGGAATTAACACCGCTTGCATTTATCAAAGGTGCCGTATAATTCATATTTACAGATCGCTTGGATGCATGTGGTTCATCCACAATCTTAAAATCAACTGCGTCCCGATTGACTTGGTTCACCGTTACGTTGATACCATTTTTATCAGATTGATTGTACAAATCCAGTTCACCTTTGGGTTGGAAATAAACTGTGTTTTGCTTTTTGAAGGGATTAGTGTTCATCCTTACGTTTTCTGCAATTTTTTTAGCTTGTATGGATAAATCAAGTGCATTTTCGGGTTGAATATTTACTGTGTATGGCTTTTCTAAGGGTGTGGACTTCATTGTTACGTTACCTGTATTCTTTTCAGATAGTTTGGACAAATCTAGTCCATCTTTGGGTTGAATATTAACTGTGTTCGATTCATCTAATGGTGTAGAGTTCATTGCCACGTTATCTGCATTCTTTTCAGATTGTTTGGACAAATCCAGTTCACTTTTAGGTTGAATGTCATCTGCATTTGGTTTTTCTGAGGGTGTAGACTGCATCGTTACGTTACCTGCATCCTTTTCAGATTGTTTGCGTAAATCCACTTCACCTTTGGGTTTCAAGTCAACTGCATGAAATTTATTTATGGTTGTGAAGTTTTCTTTGTCCACATTATCTTCAGATACTGCAAGAAGATGACATATAAAAGAGATAGCTAATTTCGGTGGATTGCTTGGATATATTTCGGGTTCGTAGTTACCTTTTTCGTTTTCAGCTTTGTTATCCGAAAGCTTATATAATTCAATAGGTTGATCATTTTTTTGGCTATAGATTTGTCGGTTAACAAGAAAAGATTTCATTGGTTCATTAGTCTTCATCTTTACTTCTCCTAGAGCTTTGTCGTGATAATAAATATTCGCATCTTTATTGACATCATTGTCATCGTCATCAAATGTTATATTCTTTCTATCAGGATTTAACAGGTTCTTGTCACCATCCATCATTGGTGGTCCGACGTTACGGACTTGTGATGGTGGCTCAAATGGATCTTTTTTATTCTTTTGTATGACTGCACGGAGATTTTCTTCTTCTTCAGCAGTGCTAGGTCCAAATTCTAACCGCTGCTCATCTGAGTAATTCAGAGGAGGATGTTCGAGTTTTCTAGTCTCCACATCAATTTCAGTCTTCTCGGTGGGTTTACGTGGTTTTCTTAAAACGTCCATCTGGATAATGTTTTCTTCAATAACAGAGTTTTCACTTCTTGGACCTGAATGAGGAACGCCCAGTTTTTTCATTTCTTTGAGTAATCTTTCATCTATTTTGTTATTCGGTGAATCTAAGCAGTGCTTCGCTAATTCATCAAAAGACGAATTTGTTTCTGTCGGTGGCGGCTTTCTTGTTTTGTCAGATGAAGAAAAGAATTTAATAGATGTTGAGTTATCTCCATCATAACAACAATTTCGAATATGAAGACTCTTATTTAATTTTAGCATATGATTTACTTTAATAGGATTGTTACTTTGAAGATTTTCTTTTCCAAGATTAAAAACTACATTTCGATGAATACTTTTTCCATCTGGACAGTCGTCGAAATTATCTTTATCTAGAATAATATCCGGAATTGCATTTTGTAAACTATTAGGAGGATCAATGTTCTTGGTTTCACCACAGACTGTTTCTTGTCTGTGTGGTCCCATGTCTGATTGTGGTGCCTTATTTAGTCGAGTCTCAAGTATCATTGTATGTGGAACTGGTTTGCGCATGGATTTTCTGGCAACTTCTTGTAATTTTCGTTTATTCAAATCGCTTTGTTTTGATTTGTCCCGTTTCGAAATCAATGTGCTCTTCTGTCTTGCTTTATTGTCAACCGGAGGTGCTGAAAAATTGCGAAAAAAGCCATGAGTGTATTAAGCCAGAGCACCGGAGATAATTTCTTGACACTTTGAAATTGCATAGTTTGTGTTATTATTTGAGAGAATCTAATAAAGTTAGGGTTGTTGTTGGAGTGGTAAGTGATTACCAGAACTCGAATGTTAATGAAATCAAAACAACAATATTTAATTATTAATTTTTTGTTAAGGATTTTGTTTAAGTAGGCAGGTAACAAAATGTAAGATTTATTCATTTTGTGTCGACAGAAAATGGCATGTATATGTAAGGTAAGCACCTAGTTACCCAACTGTTTACATCAAAAGATAAAAGAGAAGAGAAAAAACGTATTTACTGCCATAGAATTATTTTTTGTACAATTTCAAAGTGCTCCATGGAAAAAGAATTGTGTATTTCTTTTCTTAACATGACTTTGTTCGCCATTTTTCAAAAAAATGCAAAATGTGCCTTCGTATAGTAGGTATTTGGTCTAGTTATCGCTTCAAATATTTTTAAAGGTCTAGGTAGACATGCCGGTGGTTAAAGTCAATAATTCTATAGGTAACATTAGGATCCATTATGGATGTAAGCGGGTTAACTACGAACCTTATTTGTGTTGAAAGAACACCAACGTTTCATCCTTTCCTCGTCGTGCGGAAAGAGCCCTTCGACGCAGTGAGCTTAGAGTAGCGACGGGCGGAGCGCACGCGGCCCGAACCGCAATCACCCCGAGTCCCTCGTAAAGGGACGAAACGTTGGTGTTTTTCCAACGCAAATATGGTTTGTAGTTAACCCGCTTACATCCGTAATGAAATCGTCAAACTACTATAGTTTTTATACTAAGAAAAATTAAGGTCTTTTGCTACTGTTCATCGGATTATATTTTTTTTATTGGTAAGTAATTACTATAATGTAAAATGTAATGTGTTAAGATTAAGAAAACCATAAGTGTGGATAGATACCTACCTAACCAACGAGTCTGCTTAACAAAAATAAATCCTACTTAAATCTATCCTAGCTATGTCGTAGGCACAGTCAACGCAAAAAACACATTTTACAATGTCAAGAGATGGAAATCAGGTTTCATGTTTATAAAACACCTTCATGTGTAAATACTATATTCTAAATCTTTTTACTTACATTGTCAGGAGCCAAAAACATCAAAAAAATCACGTCAACCGGTAGTTTCACTATTTGCGGAAAAATCTTGGAACACAGAAAAATTATTGACGCGGAGAGTTTAACACACGCCTCTTTTTTAAGTATTATGTACTTAAGATTTTTTGCAGTAAACAAAAGCTTATTTTAAATTTTATGTACATTTTCTAAAATAAAAAAGATCTAGAACTCTAAAAACCCAGATAAAACTAGGTTACAAATATTAGTATAGGTAGGTACCTACTTAAAAATGAGCTCTTTTGAGATGCTTCTTGTTTTGACAAGCTTCTGGAGAATAAAGCTGTAGTTTGAGATGGCGCTAGCATAAGCTTAGCTAAAACTTCACCCCTTTGACATTCCTCCTCTTCTGTTTTATCAGGTTTCGTGTGCTTGACAGCCCTCCTCATTAAAGAGAGGATCACTAAAAATAGCGAAAAAAGTCATTACAAAGAATCTAGAACTTAAAATTTTAGGCACGTAGTTAACCCCCCTTCAAATACATTTTCAACAGTAAATTTGTGTTTAAATACTCCTAGTTCCCCTCACTTGATCTTTCTCAGTTTGAGCAAACGCTGAGAGGTATACTGTCTTATCTGAACTGAGTCAACAGAAGAACACAGAGGGTTAGTGACCTTTGCAACCAATAGGTAGGTACCTAACTATTTATTAACCGATGACTTTTTTCGCAATTTTCATAAGTGATACCCAGGTGCAATAACAAAAATCCTTAAGGGGTGACCTATGACGCCATTTTCTGAAAAGGATAGGCATAGGATTTCGTGTTTATAGGAGTGGGACAGAGAAGAGCGGCGTAAGTGCAAAAATTAAGTTTTTGCTTATATTAACTAAAAATTTAGTAATTTTGAAAATCTGAAAGACACCGGACCAAGGGTGGACGTATAAAAAAAGTGGTCAAATCCAGAAATGGTCTCCATTAAAACTGCTGCGTATAAAATGTGGTCGAATCCAGAATAGGTCATATCTAGATGAAGTCACACAAAGAAATGGTCACTGACCGCCTGAAGGTCTGCTTCATATTCTGTTTGTTTACTGTACCAAGTATCAAGTCTTATTTTAAAGTATTGTTGAATAACAACGATTTTTTGTACAGTTTAGAGCGAAATTTGATTTTTCTATAGAGAAAATTTTATGTAATAGTGTTTTCGAAACACTAGTGTTCGAGCATCAATCCTGAACTAATTATTCTCAAAGTAAATGCTTATGTATTATGGAAGATATGATCGCTGACGTAAGCGATTTTAGGTATCACAGACTCATAATTACGATGCATGATGATACCTCTGCATTTTAAATCTAAGAAAAAACTAGACAGTTAAAGGTTTTTTGGTTGACTGTACCCTAATATGTATTTCCTGTCTATACCAACGTGACCTACTGACAAATAGAATTCATTACTGATGTATGCGGGTTAACTACGTACTATATTTGTTTTAGAAGAACACCACTCACCCTGAAGAAGTCCCTCATAAAAGGATGAAACGTTGGTGTTCTTCCAACACATGGTTCGTTGTTAACCCGCATGAATTTATTGTAAACTAACATTATGTACCTCATGGTGAAACAAAAAGAAGTGCGTTCGGGTTTTGGATCAACAACCCCTTTTATTTTCGGGATTCAGTATGTTACTTACCCGTAGGTATTATCTGTGCCTTAACAACATACCTACTAGGAAGGTAGGTATAAAGTTATTTTGTCGGTTTAATAAGTGTTATGTAAGGAGATTTGATGGTGTCAATTAATTCAGAAGGCGAGAAAACAGGTTAATTGACAGCACTAAAAATTATGCTCCCTTTCTATTATTACTTAGCCTTGCCATTATCGAATTGACATCAGTCCGTCTTAGCTACTAGGTTGATCTAACTAAATTTCAGGGGAGATAGGTACCAACTTCGATAAAAGTAAAAAAGGAAGAATACGGTACGTTCTACCAGCGCTCACTCAAAAACTGTAACGTGTTACAGATGAAATAATGATAAGGTATCGGAGAGACGCGGAACGCGCGCGCCTAGAACCGCACTCACCCTGAAGAAGTCCCTCGTTAAGGGATGAAACGTTGGTGTTCTTCCAACACAAATAAGGTTCGTAGTTAACCCGCTTACATCCGTATTGAATAAGGTATCGGATTATCAGAAAATTTAAAGTTTGTTGTATCTACTTACGCGGGAAAATATGTGGTGCCTTGGGCTTTGTTTTTTGTTTTGGAGCTATTTGTACACCTGGTGAACGAACACGAGGGCATTGTCGTGGTGTTTTAGTCGAAATCACACAAAATTATACGTCGTAGCAAGCGCGCGCAACACAAACGCCACCGCCCGCGCCGCCGGTCCGACTAAGACCGAGGTAAGGGAACATAGTTGAACCTAACTTGAGCCATACACTTTCGAGATGGTAATGCCTCATCTCCCTTTTTTACTTTTATCGAAGGGTACCAACATTAAAATAAGTAAGAAGATTGAACTGAACATGCTCTTATGGCCGCCAGGTGGCCAAGACAGGGATAAGCTAAATTAGATAGGTACAGAGAACAGGGTGACCAACTTACATTTGTAAAATTTTCCATTGGTTTCCACTCCCAGAGCACGTGGAGCAAAAGATAATGTGGAATAGGCTTTTTTCAACTTCGTGAGTGTGGTCTTAATCATTTTAGATTTTGAAAAGTTTGATTTGATTTTATAACATTGAAGGGGGCAGGTAGGTATCTACGACAGCGAAAATAAAAATTATTAATATTTTTACACCATTAAATGGAAATTTATGATGGATTTTTTGAGACAGTATGATTTTGAAATTTAGATTTTTGTTTTCTGTATTGCCGAAACTAAAATTCTTTTTTTGTATTGTGGTTGTCAAATCTTCTGGATAATTATCTGCCAGTTCCCTACCTCTGTAAAATCTTTGAAAATAGGTACCTGATAATTAGAACTTTTTTGTGGCTCGCAGACGTCGTCGATCACATTGATCTATAGTCTATACCGAAGGGGATCTCTTTTTAGGGTTCCGTACCCAAAGGGTAAAAACGAGACCCTGTTACTAAGACTTCGCTGTCCGTCTGTCCGTCTGCCACCAGGCTGTATCTCATGAACCGTAATAGTTAGACAGTTGAAATTTTCACAGATGATGTATTTCTGTTGCCGCTATAGCATACTAAAAAACAGAGTAAACAACTCTGCTCCGCGTATAAAATCGATTAAAATTAGATAATCACCAAATTTTATGTAAAATTACTAACCATCACCTTCTTCTTATCGTATAACAAGTGCACAAAAGTTATCCAATGTAAATTACTAAAACTGAACGAGAAAAAGTGAAGTGAAATTTACGCATAACGAATCCTACCTGGCTGTAATTCACCTAGTGTTACTTCAAGAAAAACCACTGCAGAAACAATGTCTGTTTAAAGGATACTCCGTGAGCATTTCTGTGCATGATTACTTATTCTTTTTGCATGAAACTAAGGAATTTGGACCCAAGATTCTTGCATTCAATTTATGAAAACCAATTTTAAACAATATTGTTAACCGCCAAGTAACATCTTTTTGCCGCCGAAAAGTAGAGAATGTCAATGTCAACTCCTTCCGCTACTCGACGATAGATGCCGCTCATTGGGAATAAAGGTTATTGACAGCTCACCACTCCACGTTGCCAACTTCAAAAAGTAAAAAACTGTCAATGTCAAGTTAGAAAAACTGTGTACAGAAGAAAAACTGCACGCAACGCCACTCCTCGCTAGATGTCACCCCACGAATACTTAGAATCATCGGACATATAAAATTGGACTACAGATTTCTACGTCAACTATTTCCGCTAGCTACTAGATGTCGCAGGCATCCTCACATCACACATCCATTGGTGCATGTCTTGGAAGGAAAACGGGGTGCATGTTGGTGTTGTGTGTACTTACCGCTCATGGTGGTTTTCCAGGTGTTTGATACTAACTATCAAATCTGTGCGTGATGCTCATGACATTAAATCACATCCTGTGCATGTACCTACTGACATCTAAAGTGAACTAACAAAACAGTGTACGAGTGACCGTGACCGCTACCTACTTAAACATACCTACCTCATTTCTTTGATTTGTTTAGGTACCTACGTGTTTTATTCCACTTCCAGGAATTTATCCATAATTTTTAATTTCGGGTAGTTTATGGTTTATTTATTACGTTTTTTAGATGAAACAGTGTACCTACGAGAGACAGTTACCTATACTATACTTACGATCTACTTATTTTCTTAGACAATTTTGCGTTTAGTTCCACATAACTTACTTTCATTTTAAATTTCTGAGAAGTTTCTTTAATTATATTATTTAGATTAGTTAGTAGTTAGTAGTGCTAGACTTACATTCAGTTACTTGCCAATTTAGAGCTTATTTTTGGTGTTGTGTTAAGGTATTTGTCCATGTAACATAACTTTTAACCGAAATTTGACTAATAAGTACTAGCTGATGTAAATAGGACTTGTATTTCTTTAATATCTAGGTAGTAAGCAGATGTTTAAATTGTTATAAGGTAGGTAAGTGTTCGATTCGTAGATAAATTTATAGCTAGGTACCTAAGTTGCGGAGTATTTTCTTGCTAAAATGTCGTTCATATGTAAAAAATGTAAACAAAAGATCCCCGAAAGGCAACATCTCACATGTTTATCATGTAAAGATAAGTATGACCTAGGCTGTGCGAATATCTCAACCACTAGGTATTACGGTACCATGGATCGGGATTCCTGGGAATGTTATACCTGTATTGACAAAAGGGTAGGTCAACCCAGCGTTAGCACCCCTAAACGTCCGCAAACAAAACGTCCACAACGGCAAGTAATGCCGAAAAAAAAGTATTCTCCCCAAATTTTTCGAAAAGACACGCAAGGGTTTACGTCGAGAAATGTAAACCGAAAAGTTAAAATTTGACAAAAACCAATATCCCATGATGAAACTTCATCCGATGATGATATTGAAGTGTCGGGAAACACCATCAACCTCGCAAATGAAACAAACACCCCTCAAAACAATCAATCGAAAACTGTCCCTAATCTTGATATAAATATTGATTTCGATCAATTTGAAGCTGTACTAGACCAAAAACTTGAAACCATAAAAATTTCAATGCTCAGTGAACTCAAATCTGCTATAACAGCGGCAACTTCAAGCCAAATTTCGATATTGAGACAAGAGTTATCAGGAAAAACTAACAGGCTTGCTTCTGAACAAACAGAACTAAAAAAATCCATTGAGGAAACAAACAAAATTGTTGCACAGTTACGGGCAGAAAATCTAAGACTAAAAGAAGAAATAAAAGAAATAAAAATAAAAGTAGACGAAAATGAGAAACATACCCAGGGGCTACCCATAATCAACACAAAGTCAGCAGAGCACAAAGAAAACAGTAAGACAATAGTCCTTTATGGTCTTCAAGAGAACTTTAATGAAAACGAACTAGACCTGTACAACAGAGTAGTCTATGTCTTTCAAGACATACTAAATTTCAACCTAACAGGTTACATAGAAGATCTAAAGAGATTAGGAAAGCGTGGGAACCGAAGACCTATCGTCGTCGAATTACTGACAAAAACCGCAACTAAGTACATTTTAGAAAACCGTCACTTCTTTAATAAAACAGGTCTGGCAGTTGCTGAGTTGCTTGGACCAGAAGCACTACAAAACAGGAAACAACTAGTAGAAAAGCTGATCGAAGCCCGCAAAAATGGTGCAAGAGCAAATATAATTGGAAATACACTAATAATCAATGGACAGACATACAAAGAACCACTACATACATCAATGAACAAAAGCAAATCAAATAATATCACCAGCAATAAACGAAGCGATATGACCAACAAACAAGCACGAACTGGAAAAGCTACTCAATCACCGGACTTGTTTTTTCGTTAACAACATAAATATTCTATTCCAGAACATGCAAAGCATGTGCAATAAAATACATTTATTAGAAGCCACCACAGATCATGAAAAACATATTAATGTTCTATGCCTTTCAGAAACATGGATAACTACAGTCCAAAAAGACTTACTTCGTGTGGAAGGATACGAACTTGCGTCCTCCTTTTGCCGGTCCAATCATGAAGGTGGTGGAGTATGTATAATGCTTCGAGATCAAAATGAATACTTTGAACAAAAAGAAATCACAAGCTTAAGCATTGAATATGTAATTGAAATAAGTGCTATAGAAATACCAACACAAAGAATAATAATAATAAACATTTATTGGCCAGATAGTAAAAGACAGCCAGATTTGTTCTATGATACTTTAAATAAAATGTTACGACTCTTACGACAAAAGTTTAACAAAAAGAACATAATAATCGGCGGCGATTTTAATGTCAACGTATTAGATACAACTGCGTCGGCAACGCTTATAGATCTTATGCAAAGCTACAACTTTTACCAGCACGTGAAAGAACCAACCAGGGTCGCTAAAACAATGAAGACAGGTCAAATAAAGTCCTCATGCATAGATCTGTTATTTACAAATTTTCAAAACAAAGACATTGATGTCTATGTCAAAGAATATGGTTTCAGTGACCACAAAGGAGTACATATAAATATACCGACTATAAAACAAGAACTGAGAAATGTTTGGTACACAGAAAAGCGTATATTTAACGAAAACAACATAAAAAAATTCATCAGAGTTAAGAAAAATAGATTTCAACTCGATCATCACAAATTTTAATAATGTAAACAAAAATTATACAAATTTTATTGAAACTATTAAAAAAGTATTAGAACTGTGTATACCTAAACAAATAATAAAAATAAAAAATAAAAGCAAAAAAACTTGGCTAACAACAGGTTTAAAAATGTCATGTAAAAATAAAAGATCACTTAAGATCCTAGCATCACAAATAAACAATCCTATTCTAAATAAAAACTATAAACAGTACGAAAAAATTCTCAAAAAAGCCGTAAAGACCTCTAAAAAACTCGAAAACATAAAAAAGATTAATAACTCAGAAAATATAGTTAAAACAATGTGGAATATAGTAAAAGATAAAACAAACAAACTAGCACCTAAAAATAAGAAGAACATAAAGCTTAAAATAAACAATGAGTTAACGGAAGATCCGGCAAAAATAGCAAATTCATTTAATTTGTTCTTTTCAACTTTGGGAGAAGACCTTCAGAAACCCATACAAATAGGACGACCAGTAGTATCGCCATCAGAACAATCCATGTATTTACATCCAATAACTGCCACAGAAACCCTGAAAATTATTCGCAATTTAAAAAATAAACGTAGCTGTGGTCATGATGATCTACCACCAACGCTGATAAAAAAATGTGCAGAAGAACTTGTTTCACCCTTAACCCACATAATCAATCAATCCTTTACAGAGGGGGTTTTCCCAGACTTGTTAAAAAAAGCGATCATAAAGCCCCTCCATAAAAAAGAAGACAAATGCAATCTAAATAACTACCGCCCCATAGCACTATTACCAACTTTTGCGAAAATTTTAGAAGGTGCTATGTCAAGCCGTTTGTATTCCTACTGTGAAAAATTTAAAATATTTAACAATTCTCAAAACGGTTTCAGAAAAAACAAATCCACATCTCTTGCAGTTTATAAGTACATTCATGAAATTCTTAATATCTTGGACAACAAAAAATATGCTATTGGCCTATTACTTGATATGAGTAGAGCCTACGACAGAGTGACATATGATATCCTACTTAAAAAACTATGGGGCATAGGAGTCAGGGGCATTATTCACGAATGGTTTACTTCTTATCTAAATAATCGATCACAAACTGTAGAAATTGAACATTACAATTATAACACTGGGCGCATAAATATAATAAAATCTGACGAAATTGTAGCACAAAGATCAATACCCCAAGGCAGCGTTCTCGGATGCATATTATTTCTAATATACATAAACGATCTGCCCAAGATAATCAATGATCACTGTACCCTTTTTGCAGACGATATATCCATAGTTATTCCTAGCAAAACCGGCTCAAATCTAAAAGAACACCTTGATATAACTCTTAATTCAATAGTGGACTGGCTTGAACAACACAACCTTCAACTTAACTTTCAAAAAACTAAACTAATGCAATTTCACCCCTACCAAAAAACATCTTTAAACATTAAATATTCATTCAAAAATACTGCAATACAAACAATACATACTTACCCTCTTCTAGGAATAAACATAGATACAAATATAAATTGGAAAATACATATTAACAAAATATCTACCAAGTTGTCCAGATTCACATATGCCCTTTACGAATTAAAAAAATCTACAAATGCTAAAACAGCCACTTGTGCCTATTACGCATATGCCCATGCCTGGCTCCAATATGGCATAATCTTATGGGGAAATAGTACAGACACTCAGAAACTTTTTGTGCTCCAAAAGAGATGTATACGAATAATATACAATCTAGACACAATGGATAGTTGTAAACCATACTTTATTAAAGAAAATATTCTAACTCTTGTTTGTATATATATATTAGAAATAGCAATATTTGTTAAAAAGAACACTGATTTCTTTATAGAATATTCTCGCCCTCAAAATCTCCGCCCTCACAAAAAATTAGCTGTCCCTTTCTCAAAACTTCAACTCTTTCATTCTGGAACACACGCCATGTCAATTAAAATCTATAACAATATTCCACACAATATACAAAACGAACCAAATCTGATAAAATTCAAAAAGCTTCTGAAAACGTACCTAATTGGAAATAGCTTCTACACGTTGCAGGAGTTCTTTGACATGAAACATAATTTATCTAAGATTATATAAATAATGTAGGCACCTCGTGTAGATATTTATTTAATTAAGGACTATATTATATCTAGGTATAAGATTAATAAATCCCAAAAATTTACGATCCCGACGGGATTCGAACCCGCACCTTCCCCTTCAGCGCAGGGGTGCTCTTTTTCCAACTAAGCTACGTGATCTTATCTAGTCGTCCCGAAAATCTTTGGGAGTTCTTTCGGCACTTACGCCGTCAGCGCCACCTACAGAGGAAACAATGAAGTTATCCAATTCTGCTCAAAGACCAAATTTACATTTAGTTCTTTGACGAGAGGTTTTGCCGTTGCTTGATTCTAAGGTTTTTATTTATTATACTCTGGGTAATTTCTAAGAAATTAATAAATCCCAAAAATTTACGATCCCGACGGGATTCGAACCCGCACCTTCCCCTTCAGCGCAGGGGTGCTCTTTTTTTCTTTTTGGGATTTATTAATTTCTTAGAAATTACCCAGAGTATAATAAATAAAAACCTTAGAATTAGGTATAAGATGTTAAACTTAAGTAAGTTTTACCATATGGTAGATAAAACATTACCTACCCATTGTTGTGCCCCAACCGGGCTCATGTTGAAACTGTACACATTTATTTTAAGACCTACTATGTACAACATGAACACAATAAACAATCTTGAATCTTGAATCAGAATAAAATAAATATTTAAGGGGGCTCCCATACAACAAACGTGATTTTTTTGCCGTTTTTATAGATAATGGTACGGAACCCTTCGTAGGCGAGTCTGACTCGCGCTTGGCCGGTTTTATTTCATTCAGTCTGGGAGTGTAAAAGGGGTGATTTAGTTCGTCCAAGATCCGAACCGGAGAAAAGTTTTCTAGCCCTCTACCTGGAACCAACAGAAACTCTTGTTTTGATGAACGATGAACGGAACGTTAACAGATGCAAGAAAATAACAAAGATGGCTGAAGAACAGGTGAGCACCAAAATATTGAGATTTTTACCAAATTTTAACTGGATTTAATGTCTTTCAATTAAAAAACATCCTCAAAAAGTAACGTTTTAGTGAAAAAACAAAGCTTTTTTTACATATCGATCCATCTTACTTGAATTTCGTGATCGTTTTGAGGCTCGGCCACACAGAGAGTTTTTTATATTAGTATTTTTAGTAGATAATTAATCATAATTACCTCGTTCCACACTAAAAACACTTCTTTTTCGAATAAATAATGCAGTTTTCACGTAAGTTTACCGGCATATTTGGTTATATTGTGTTAATGTATTGTTGACATACCACTATCCTTGAAATTCGACTGAACAACTGTTCTGTGTTATTTATATTTCACAACATTCACAGGAAGTTTATTTTTTACGCATATAAATAGGATAATTAAAATACAGATTCAGTAAAAAGAAGTTTGGATAAATGAATGGTTCATTCAATACAACACATGATTTTATGATGCTTCAACATGGAATATCATAATAATGAATATTTCGGGCACGACACCCGCCGTGGGTCTTTCCCCATTTTTAGAATCCAAGATATTTAATGTAAACAATATTGTTAATGTATGTAAACTTATCTAAAACCAATAACAATAATTGAAAACAAGGTAAGTGCAAGGTGAAAAGGTACTGAAAACTAAAAACAAAAACTTGTGTCAAAAAGCTGTAAATTCAACTGAAAATGGATGAGATATTAATACAATTATGAATTAAAGCTGCTAAAACCATAATTTTTGGAAATTCTGATCTCTACGCCAATGCAACAGGAGTTGTTAAATAATTGTCACTGATATTTATTTGGTATCCTAACTCATTTATCTTCAGAAAACCTTAATGTTTATAGAACCAAGTACAGTATGTCGGGTATGATCGGTCGGGGGGAAGACTATATTTATTTATTTATTAATAGCCAAGCAGCCTGTGGCTGATGTGTCTATATCAGACAGTGTCGAATATAGTAAGTTAAAAGTAAGTAAATCGTTTATTAGATGGGGAGATAGAGAGGATGCGCAAAAGAAAGGTTATGGTAAATATTGCTTTGAAAATCTTAACTTTAACTTCAGTGATAATTTTAATTCTATTTGTGAATGTGATACAGTTTCAGTATGTTTACATTTTAATAATTATTTTAAATTATTAGATGAATATTATAATTATATTGTGAATGTTTTACAAACCGCTTCTATTAGGAACGCGCGTGTGTTACGCTGTCGTAAAAATAGGCAAAAAGTAATAGGATGGAACTACCACGTCAGGGACAGCCACCAAAACGCAAGGTTACACTTTAACTGCTGGGTACTGGCTGGCAGGCCGTCAGAGGGTGATTTATTTAGTAAAATGTGTGAATCCCGTTCTGCATTTAAGAATAAATTAAAATGGTGTCAAAAGAATGAGGACAAGATAAAAATGAATATTTTAGCTACTCATCGAAAGGACAAGAATTTTGGTAAGTTTTGGAATGCGACTAAAAAACTAAATTATAAGCAGAATCTACCGGTATCTATTGATGGCTTGCAGGAACCAAAGCTAATAGCGGAAGTGTTTGCAAAGAAGTTTAAAATGAACCCGCAACCAGTGGAGAGTGTGCCCGCTGCTGAAACTGTACTGTGTTATAACCAGGGATCGGAATAGGTAGAGTTTTTATGTACCTAATGTTGTAAAAAACCTAGGATAACATAACATGGATATGCCTTTTTAATCCCTGGATTGGGGATTGATAAAATGTTTTCTCATTTTCAGGGATTGATATTATTGTCTTCTAAATTTCTTCTTTACTATGTTAAACACAAATTAAGTAGCGTAACCACCACACCTGGCCTTCCTCCAGTAGTACCTATCCAAAATATCTTACTAATTTTACAATTATGGTACACAAATTAATTGGGTACACAAAAATAGTAATTTTAGATACGAGATTAGACCAGGGCCAGGAGAGGTGGAGGCGTGGAGGAGTCAAATAATAGAATCAAATTAGAACTAGTATAAATTTACAATTGAGCTTACTGCAGACTATTGCAAACAACCTACATGTAGCTCAACTGATACATATCAATACAGTCGAAACTGTCCCCAAGACGCTGGCTGCATTGTCCTGCTGTTCAGAAAGAATAGAGACATGGATAAATGAAACGAAGTTGACATTAAGTATATATTTTTTATTAATCAAATCAGTATCAACAAGTCAATGAAATCAAATATCAAAAAATCAATCAGTTTCTATTTCAACTATGTCAGAAATACTGGCGGAAGCTAAAGGTTCATCGTCCACATCATTTACTAAAGAATTAAAATATATTATCATAATTTTTTCAATATTTTCTTCTTTTAATCGGTTTCGATATGGGTGCAACACCCACTTAAAAGTTGAAAATGATCTTTCAACATCAACTGATGTGAGCGGAGCAAATTCAAGCAAAGTTTCGTGGCTAGTTTCGCTAATATTTCTAACGACATCCAAGTCTGGATTTCGATTCATAATTTGTTCAAGTTTTTTTTCTAGTGCATCATTTCCCGTCCAATTAATGACTGCTCTCACTGTGTCAAAAACTACTAAAGCTTCCGTAATAGATAGGTTATGCTTTTGCAAGTTTTCCAGGGCTAATTGAATGATTTTAAAGTATTCCTCTATGTAAATCAATTGTGTTTGTAAATTTTCATTGTTCATTGCCTGTTTTGCTTGTCTAATACAAAGTGCATCTCGGTTGTTTAACATAGTAAATACGTCTTGTATTTTATCAAAATATTTGGTAAAGTAAAATGATGCCTCTAGCCAGGTGCCCCATCTTGTAATAACAGGCTGTGGAGGCAAAGGTAAATCTGGGTATTTTTCTTTCAAAATTTTTACTCTACTTGGGGACTTCAGAAATGTTTTTTTTACATTTGATATAAGCATATCGACATTCTTGTATTGAACTCTTATTTGTTCTGCGAGACGGTGCAATGCATGAGCCAAACATGTAATGTGAACAAGTTTTGGAAATTTACTTTTTAAAATACGCCCAGCTAACAACATGTCGCTGGTTAAATGCTAAAGTACCATATCTCAAAAATCGTGAAAATTGTTTTTATTGCATAAATGTGATTTAAAATAGTTATTTTATAGTGTGAGTAAAAGACACTTTTCATTTTCGCATTAAAAACAACCAAAAAACAGATGTGGCTGTTTAGCATTATTAGACTTTGGCGCCAAATTTCAGAGCCAAGCAGCCATTTTGTCAGTTGTGGTTGAGTGTTCTGCGGAAGCGCACGTAAGTTATATGCCAAAGGGCCGTATTTCAAAATAATAAGTGTATGTTAACTAAAATTTATATGCAAAAGTACCATATTTCGGAATATGGTCCTTTTGCATATAAATCGAAGTCAAGATACAACCATTATATTTTGTGCAAAGGTAACACATTCTGAAATGTGGTACCTTAGCACGAGAAATTTTGTTGTTATTACATTGGGTGTATGTTCAAAAGTGTTATTTTTGAAATGCGTTTGTTTTGCACATAACTTTTACGTGAACTTTATCTTATTGCTTGGAGCTTAAGTGACACTTTTGAAATGCGTTTGCTTTGCTTATAAGTTTACGTTAACTTCATGATATTGCTTGAAGCGTAAGTGTCTTTTTTGAGATGCGTTAGTCTTGAACATAACTTTTATGTGAACCCAAACATTATTGTTTAGGATGTAAGTGTAGTTTTTGCGATGTGTTTGTTAAAAATACGTTTTTTACGGGATTTTAATCGTACTGTTTAGAGTTTAAGTAATATCACATTAAATGCGCCTATTTCGCATAAGATCTACTCGATAATATAATTATAGTATTCATAAAGTTAAGGTGCAAAGTTTGTTTCAATGTACGAAAAATTTAAAACTTGTAAAATTAAATTTTTTCCTTCAAACATTTTAAAATCAAATAATAATGGTGTTTATTTACAGCGTTTATATTTGAAAAAAGAATTGTTTGTATTTACTTTGTTTTATTTACTATGTATGTATTTCCACAGAATGAATAACAGAGGACAAAGGATTCTAAGCATGGTTTTAAATCATGCTCAACCAAAGAATGATGATAATTATGAAGCTTTGGCTCCAGCAGTTGCACAAAGCATCATACCTCAAGAACAAGAACATGTTGTCATCGAAGAGAGATGTGAAGAAGACAAGCAGTCAATAGATTCGTTTGACACAAACTCTATCGCAGATAGCCAGCATAATTTGAGTCTATCGATACTCGACTCGGATAATGAAGATCTTCAATCAGGGCCCGAAAATACTAAAACTGCATAATAATGTAGTTATTAAAGAAAGTAGCTCTGATAGTGATTTGGACAGTGATTCCGGTGAGTCTTCAAACTCGGACAGCACAACAGATGATGTGTTTTCTTCAGATGACAGTGTGAAGGATCCTAATTTCCAAATACCAGAAAAACCAGATGTCTCCTCAGATTCTGATGAAGAAGTAAGTTCCAGATTGCCACCTGCTCGACCACATTTATCCCCACAACCTGGATCTTCCAACGTCACTGACGGAAAATTAATAGAACCAAAGAGGAAGAAATTTAAAGCTAGACGAAATTATAATAGCGCACAGCGAATGACCGATTCGATCCAATTAACCAGCATTCATGAGCTGCCAAGAAGCTCCAGCGACGACATGCAATCACCCAGTGTTGATGTGGCTTATCCATCCAGTGTCGATACGCAGCCACCCAGCGTTGATACCGAAATTACCGAACCACCTAGTGTAGAACCTATAGAAAATTGCACGGAAATAAAAAAGAAGTCTCGAAAAAGGAAAGCTTATCCTGAGTTATGGTTGAAAAACATTAACAAGTCATTGAAAAATAGTGGCAAATCTTATACATCTATGGCAAAGTCAAGAAAAGTTTATGTTTCTTGTGTAATTCTATTCATTAAATATGTGTTTTGTGAGAATGTATAACCTTTTGTTTTGTTTTGTTAGAAATTTTAACTTTTGAGACTGTTTAACATTACTATTTCATATTTTCAGTAGAGCGTTTTATTATTAATGATTAATAGACTGATTATTAAACAATGTGATTTAGATTTATGCTACTAGGTTCTGAAAACTGCCTAATAAACCTTAATTTTTTATGAAATATGGTCTTTTAATGATAATTTTTATTAACAAACACATCAATTTTTATATGCTAAAGTCACTTATCTGGTTTTATAAGACATTGGGTTAAAGTTACGGAAAATCTAAAAATGCACTTGAATTCTAATTAAAATTACGCGTCGATTGATAGGTAAAACATAGATATGAAAAGAAAGACTTGCTCAGAAATTAAAAAAAACCCTTTTGAAAACTTTGAATGTCTCTAGTGAAAAAAGTGAAATTTTGGAATGTGGTAGTTTAGCATTTAACCAGCGATGTATGCTACACTGTCTGTACAAATTATCAACACATCATTTACCCTAGATTCAAAAGAATCGCCTCACATATTTTGAAAAGTTTCTATAACAAATAGAGAAATTGTATTGCCATTTACTTTTTCTAATGCTTTACAAGCTATCAAGTGTGTCTTATTTGGTTTTAAGGGGCTTAAAATCCTGACCATTAAATGCACTATGTATCTACCTAATATATCTGTGGTCTCATCTAAGGATACCCACAATTTGGCGTTTCCTATTTTGGTGTAAATTTCTTGAATTCTCTTTCTGTAAACTTTTTCTAAATAAACTTTTCGTAGTAACGATTCGTCAGGTACAGATCTGCCACTGCATTTGCAACATAAATATTTTGCAAAAAACTTTTTGAATGCGGTGTTATTGATTTGAGACCACGGTATGTTACACAAGATTAAAAATTCTATAAAATCAAAATAGAAGTCTTCCATTGGCGATTTTCGGGTTCCTTTATGTGTAGCTCCATTAATGTGCCGGTCTAAATTGCTTTTTTTTGTAGCCTTTATAGAAGTTTCACACTTAGCACAAAATATTGTTCCACTTGCATGGTCGTAGATTAAATTTGAATCGTCTTTGATCCAGCTCCGCACAACATCTTCCCTTATAGTTGGGTGTTCCAGGATGGCACGAACAAAATGGAGGAGTTGCTTTCTTGTTGTAGAAATGGAATACCTAGAATACAAAAGAAGATTGTGAACACAAAGTATTTTAATTTAACAGCAGTTTAAGCGATGTAGCTAAAGATCAAAAAGAGGAAGGACCGGTTAGTTACTCTATACACAGATTTAAAAATACCTAATGAAAATGCCGCTATGCTACAAAAGCTAGCCTGGGTCTACAGAATTTGAAGAGAAAAATGTATAATAAAAATACTCTTATCTTTTAAGCTTCTAATGTGTTTTTCAAAGGTTTTCTATACTAACGTGAAATTCGTAGCTGTTTGCACTCGCTCATGGCTAGGGACAATTCATTATTTATAAGATGCACCAAAACCGCAATCCTACTATCTCTATTCAAGGTCAAAAGTTAATAACCAGGTACAAATTCCCGGAAGAGTTCATTGTTGTATAAGGTATTTGTTGATTAAAACTTATATTGTTTGCTAGCAGCAACACAATGTGCAAGTTCATGTAAGATGTGATATTTTAACATAATAAGCATTTTCCTTTCGACATTACAAGAATTTGATTCCGAGCATAGCGGCACTTTTTGTTAGGTATTTTAAAATCCGTGCATAGCGGGAATCCAGCAAACTAACCGGAAAAGACTAGCACTAAACTAGACTAGCTTTTATGTGGAATATACATTAAAATTGAAATTTTTATGTAGTCAAGATTATACAAATAATAAAGTTATTGAAACTCACCTTATGTGTATCCTTATGGTATCTTGAAACTAAATTCAAATACAGGAGCAATAATATCACGTGTGTTTAGTATTGTTCACAACACCACTATCAAATTTAAAGTCCCAGTCCAATAAACGTAGCCAAAATCGTCAAGTTATGCAGGTTCAACCCAAAAAAACGTAAGCCAAGGTCAATAATATGAAAATCCAATACCGAAAATAAATGCACCCACACTCAACGCACCGAAGCAAACGAGTGAACCAAAATGTATATCCACCCTCTCTTCGAACTGGTCGTCCCCTCACCCCGTAACGTCCACCCCGCACTCCGCCTTGTAGCGGTAGGAATATGAACAATAGAAAGAGAAATAAATAACGTCTACGTGGTCCACACGCTGTGTTGAGAAACAAAAACTGCTATCTGACTTACCGGGCAGGAATCAATCACTTTTACATTTTTTTTATAATATTAAGATTTAATACTATAAAAAAAATGTAAAAGTGATATTTTAGGAATGAAAATGTTTCGTGTTCGAAGTACGTAAATAAATGTTAAAAGAATCTCGTGGATTGATATTGTATATCAATCCCGAGATTAAAAGGCATATCCATACTAAGCTATCGTAGTAGCGTATATGACGTCATTTGGTACTTAAAAACTCTACCTATTCCGATCCCTGGTTATAACCCTTGCATGTTTTCAAAAGAAGACGTAAGGAACGCCGTAAGAAATATGAAACGTGGCAAGTCACCTGGCCATGACGGTCTCAGCATCGAGCACATTCTTTACGGTAGCGATAGACTTATTGAACATCTTTGTTATTTATACAACATGTGTTGCAAATATAGTTACCTGCCGCCTGATTTAATGAAAACTATTGTAGTTCCCGTGGTTAAAAATAAAACGGGTGATCTTAGCTCGTCAACTAACTACCGCCCTATATCGTTGGGAACTGTTATCGGGAAGGTGTTGGAGCGACTAATCTACCCTAGGCTGCATGAGACCTTGAGGATAGACGACGCACAGTTTGGTTTCCGTTCAGATCTTTCGACGGATTCGGCCATAATGAGCCTTAAAAGCACGGTGAATTACTACACCTCACAGAACACCTCCGTCTACGCTTGCTTCCTAGATCTTAGCCGTGCTTTTGACCTCGTTAACTATGACATCTTATGGGCCAAATTAACAGCTGCTAATGTGCCTGTTCACGTGGTCAATCTGTTGCGATACTGGTACGGGAACCAAACAAACTGTGTAAGATGGGGTGACGCGACGTCTAGTGAATACATGCTAGAATGCGGAGTTCGCCAAGGTGGATTGACCTCGCCTGACCTTTTTAACCTCTACGTCAATAGCTTGATCGAGGAGCTGAGGAGCTCCAAAACCGGCTGTTATTTAGGCAACGTCTGCGTAAATAACCTGAGTTATGCTGATGACATGGTGCTCCTCAGCCCCTCCGTTAAAGGGTTAAGGAGACTGTTATTAACCTGTGAGCAATATGCTATTGGTCACGGGTTAAAATACAATGTAACGAAAACCGAAATGATGGTATTTAGGTCAGGTCGAGGTCCAGACAGGGTGCCCGAGGTTTGCATGAACGGCTCTACCATCAAGGTGGTAGAGCGGTTCAAGTACTTGGGGCACATGCTGACGGGGACGCTGAGGGACGACGAGGACATTGAGCGGGAACGAAGGGCGCTCGCGGTGAGGAGTAACATGCTCGCACGCCGCTTTACGAACTGCAGCACGGACGTTAAGAACACCCTATTCCGTGCGTATTGTCTGGGCATGTACACATGCCAGCTATGGTCGAATTTCACCAGGAAGGCCATAAACACCATCAGAGTCCAGTACAATAACGCGTACCGGGCACTCATGAGGTTACCGAGATGCTGCAGTGCATCGAGCATGTTCTCTGAAGCGGGAGTGCCTGACTTCTTCGCCATCGTCCGCTCTCGCGTAGCATCTTTCTGGGGTAGGTTAGTCCGCTCTAAAAATAGTATTTTGAAGGCTGTCTCTGACCAGGTACACAAAAATTATATTTTTATGCACTGGATTTCCCTTCATATGGAGGGAAACAGGAAGTGACGTGCGGTAGCTTTGCGCCGTGTTATTTTTAATTCTAATTCTATTTATGTTTATTTTCGAAACCGTGTGATTTTGTTTTTTGTGATATGGGTTTTTTGCCTGAAATAAACGATTTTATTATTATTATTATTATTATTTGTCACATGAAACACACATACAATTGGTGTTAAATAAATAGAATAGAAAATTCATTAAAAGTCAAAAGTCAATAACTTTATTTCTTTATGCTTACAAAATAAGCACTTAGACAAGTCAAATTTTATACATAAACAGCTTAATAAATAGTAATTATTATCAAATAAGAAACAAAATGTTATTGGTTTTGTTCGCTTAAATTTTTTGTCCATTATTTGTGTAACAAAGTTAAATATGACATAGGTAGGTATTATATTGTTCTTAAAACTAGTATTAAATTAAATGTTACACAAAAAGGTCACCGGCTCAGCTTAATGCTGCTGTGGCACTTGTGCCATAGAAGCGCTGGTTTTCAGAGGTGCCAGGATTGTAAGTGCAGCATAAAAAGGATGTAGAGGCACTCCTTAACCGGGTAATCGGGCTTAACACATAGAAACTACAATACAAAGCGCAATACAATACAAAGTTGATTATCATAACCAAATTAACGCGTGTGTAGCAGCGGCAAATGGGTAATATCTCAGTGATAATATTGCTCTATGAGCAAACACTTTATTACATTATTAGCTATCACCTTATATGGTATTGCGTATTTTTTTTTGTTTGTTATTTCTGTCTCGTAAACACTTGTCGAGTTTATTCTTGAAGGCGTTAATTGATATGGCTGATACAATGCCTTCTGGTAATAGGTTCCAATTGTGCACCACTCTGTTGCTAGTAAACTGGTGCGCGGCAAGGGATTTCGTAGAGTCACGGGACAGTCTAAGGTGGTGCCCACGGGTTGAACGTTTTTAGGGTTCCGTACCCAAAGGGTAAAAACGGGACCCTATTACTAAGTCTTCTCTGTCCGTCTGTCTGTCACCAGGCTGTATCTCATGAACCGTGATAGTTAGACAGTTGAAATTTTCACAGATGATGTATTTTTGTTGCCGCTATAACAACAATTACTAAAAAACAGAATAAAATAAATATTTAAGGGGGCTCCCATACAACAAACGCGATTTTTTTCCGTTTTTATAGATATTGGTACGAAACCCTACGTGCGCGAGTCTGACTCGCACTTTGCCGCTTTTATTCTTTCTTTATGTAGATGTCTTGTAAAGATGGTAGGTTGTATTGGTCAGTGAGTATCTTTTAGGTATGACACTTAAAGCCAACCATATTTTCGAATGCTGACAACATTATATGCAGACGCCATTATATTGGTGTCGTCGCAGTATGGAAGTTCACATTCAAATGCATATTGGTCATCTAGTACCCATAACACAAGCTCTGCTTACTTTGGGATTAGACAACTCTCAGTTTTTCGTACCCAAAGGGTATTAACGGGACCCTATTACTAAGACTTCGCTGTCCGTCTGTCACCAGGCTGTATCTCATGAACCGTGATAGTTAGACAGTTGAAATTTTCACAGATGATGTATTTCTGTTATAATTGCATTACTCAAAAATCTAATCAAATGATTTCGATCCATCTGTATTATCATAGGAAAGGGCATCTAATCTTATATCCAAAAAAAATGTCAATTCCAGGAGGTGATCCAGATAGAGCTGCTCTGCAAGCAGCTGTACGAGTCTCAGGACCCGGTGGTGCGAGAGCAGGCGGAGAAGGCGGTGGTTGCCTTCCAGGTGAGATATTGTCTACAATCGAGTGCATTCACTATTATGTAGTATATGATATTATGTAGCTACAGCTTATAGAATTGTTTAGCATAGATTTATCGACCTGACATGTAACATCTTTTGTTATTAATAAAGAACTATTGAACTATTCACACAGGGGCCGAATTCGGTTTACACGTGGAGACCACGACTCGGTAAACGTAGTGTAGGACGCCCTCCAGCCAGGTGCGATGATGACCTGCGAAAGAATGCAGGCAGATGCTGGATGCGACAAGCTGAAGACAGGGCACTATGGCCTATGTCCAGCTGTGGACTTACATAGGTGGATAATGAATCGCTTAGACACTGTTGATTCGAATAGAGCAAAGGACAAATTCTGTTAACCACTTTACTATGACAATGGTACTGTTGCAGAAACGTCCATAGATGAAAGAAACTCTAGATAGAGCGTGTGGTTCTATTTGCGTGGAAAGCTTCATAGAACGGTTGGCTAATCGGCGCTTGTGTCCGGTGGAGTGTCGAGTTTTTCGACTCCTACGTCACGTGACCTTGGGGTGCAATGACAATAGTCTAGTTACCTAAAACAAATTCGTCCGTCAGTACATTATCAGAAGATATTGGACACGTATTTTTTCTTTTGTCAATCAAACAAAAAATGAAAAAGATACATCGCGTCAAAGTTTGGGAGTGAGGGCTAGTGACGTCACAAAGTCGTTAAAAAGTGTCGCCCGGCGTGACGTCACGCGGAACTTTAACAGGCTAAGTATCTTGATATTTTTTTGTTTAATTGTCAAAACAAAAAATACGTGTCCATCATCAATTGAAACAATTGAGCTAACTGCAGACTGTTGCAAACAATCAACAGGAAGCTCAACTGATCCATATCAGTACCAGTCGCGCGCGTGCCCAAGACGCTAGCTGCATTGCCCCGCTGTATAGCAATGCTGATGTGCTGCGCCAGATACTCACCAGCTCTCAGGTCACGCGTCGCCAATGGAATAATTTACTTATTTAATATTTTTCTGTTACCCAGGAGTCCCCCGACACGCTCACAAAATGCCAAGCCCTACTGGAGCGAGCGGACTCCAGCTACTCGCAACTCCTGGCTGCTACCACTCTTGGAAAGTTAATCAGCAGGTATCCTATCGTAGTTTAAGGGGCCTGCGGATGATGATTTGCCCATACAAGCGTACTACCAAAATGATTTGTAATTCGAGCATATTTCCATCATATCATGTTGTTTTTCGTATTCGAATAGTATATATCTAGGTCCCTGGTTGTTTTTTTCTTATCAATACACACCTATAATGTAATGTAAGCAAAAATATGCAAAATCGAATTTTGAATATTTTTACGTCGAAAATGACCCGTTTTCGTCCTATTTGTTTTGTATTAAAAACAACAATATCTCACGTTTTGTTTGATAAGGAACATAGCTTATATTGTGTAGTTACAGAATAACAACATAATGTCGTAAATACAAAAAGTTTTCAGTCATCATTTTTGGTATTACGGAACGTAATAATTCACGAATTGAAGTTGCGAGCAGCTGTCGCCGGATTCTTAAGAAGCGAACCTAACAGGTTTGATTGTCAAACTAGGCTTAGATCTCAGTACTCACGGGATCCCCGTGGTAAACAACAAAAATTACATAAAATTTAATATTATTTCTTTGGTTCCTTCAATATGAAAACGTAACAGAAAAAAAACACGATAAAAATGTTTCGCACAAAATTTTGTCGAGATCATAGGAACCCTGACTCGGCAAACGTAGTGTAGGACGCCCTCCGACCAGGTGGGATGACGATTTGCGAAAGACTGCTGGTAGATGCTGGATGCGGCAAGCTGAAGACAGGGCGCTATGGCGCTCATTAGGGGAGGCCTATGTCCAGCTGTGGACTGATATAGGATGATGATGATAGGAACCCTGCGGTCTATTGAAATGAGTTATGCATTGCTTCGTAGGTTATTACTACATATTACTAATAAATAAATAATGCTGGACAATTCACACAGCATTATCTAGCCCCAAGCTAAGCAGAGCTTGTGTTATGGGTACTAGATAACTGATATACATTATATAATACAATATATAGATAGATATTTTTTATTATACATAGAAAACGACAAGAACACCCTGAACAAATTTTAATATCTGCAGATCGTACACACATTTGTCCCGAGGCGGGAATCGAACCCGCAACCTCCTTTGTCGCAGGCAGACCTTCGCCCACCGCGCCACATCGGTCGTCGGTAATAATATTACTAATATGCTACTTGAAAATAATACTGGGAAATAATTCTAACGTATTGTCTGATAAAAATAATGCAAAATGTAATTAGTATTTCTTCAAGGCCAGTCGTATTAAAACTATTGTCAAAAATAACAATCGGTTTAAAAACCGGCTGGAAGTATGTCAGTTATCTAGTACCCAAAAGAAATAAATCTTTATGAACAAAGATTTCAAACAAATAATAGAATTAAGTTAAAACTAGTATTATTATTACATGAGACAAGTACAATGGGCGGCCTTATCGCTTAGAAGCGATCTCTTCCAGGCAACCTTTGGATGGAAAGAATTATGTGAATTTAAGAAAGGCAGGGGGTGTACTAAAGATAGACTAATAAACACATAAACTAGATATACACATAAAATAACTATAATATACTAAATAAATAAATAAATATTATGTACTAATATTCACTATTCTGACAGGAAAAACTCCTTGACGCGAGATTTAAAAACTGGTAACGACACTGTTTTTCTAATGGGCTCTGGTACTGTTGCAAACAATATACAGGTAGTTCAACTGATCCATATCAATACCAGTCGGAAGCGTGCCCAAGACGCTGGATAGTAGTACCATACCACAAGCTCTGCTTATCTTGGGGCTAGATTATCCTGTGTATCTGAATTGTCCAGCATTATTTATTTATGAAGCATCTGATTCCAGATCCTCCAGCAGCCTCTCCGTGCAGCAGCGTCTAGACATCCGCAACTATGTCCTGAACTACTTGGCGACGCGGTCCTCGCTCGCTGGCTTCACGACGCAGGTAAATTATTATGCCGGGTACAGACCAAGCGAACAAAAGCTAGCGAAGGCTAACCACCGAACGCGATTGAACCAGTGTGGACGTCATGGCGAAAGCAAGCGAGCCCAAATGAGGGCCTTCGTTCGCCTTCGGCTGTGCTCCGCCGACTGTTTCTCATGTGTTCGTGTGGTGTGAATACAACAGCGAAAGCGAGTGAACGTTCGTCATCGATCGTCGAATCCCACTCGTTAGCCTTCGCTCGCTTTTGTTCGCTTGGTCTGTACCCGGCATTATATGCTAGCTGTTCTCCGCGGTTTCACCCGCGTTAAATTCGAATTTCACATGTTTTTTGTAATAGTGCTTACCCGCACTTTGAGTATCTCTAAGAAATGAAATAAGTTCCCAAAAAAAATTTTAATCCCGCGAAACCGAAAATTTTTGGGAACTTATTTCAATTCTAATTTCACATTTCTAGGAGGATTATTCCTGTAAATCTCTCATGGGAATTTGATGTTTTACCAAGACAAGTAGCCTATGTTACTCTACATCCGTTGTCCGTGTCCATTGACGACCGATGTGGCGCGGTGGGCGAAGGTCTGCCTGCGACACAGGAGGTTGCGGGTTCGATTCCCGCCTCGGGACAAATGTGTGTACGATCTGCAGATATTTGTTCAGGGTGTTCTGGTCGTTTTCTATGTATAATAAAAAATAGTTCATAGTAGTTTATTAATAACGATTATGTTACAGGTGTGACAATATCTATCTATGTATTGTATTATATTATGTAT
Source organism: Eupithecia exiguata (assembly GCA_947086465.1). NCBI lineage: Eukaryota > Metazoa > Arthropoda > Insecta > Lepidoptera > Geometridae > Eupithecia > Eupithecia exiguata. The sequence goes on from OX352256.1 coordinate 5,417,784, forward strand.
ATCAGTTATCTAGTACCCATAGCTTGGGGCTAGATAATGCTGTGTGAATTGTCCAGCATTATTTATTTATCCTTTCAACTAACTCTATGCCAAAAATAAAGTCGATTAGTTGCTTAGTTAGGGCGTAAACGACAACGACGCACGTGTACCCGTCTGGTGGTGCTCCAGGTGGATGGAAAGGTACGAATACGATAATGGTGTAGCCCGCCGCGCCACAGAGGTCGTCTGATCGCTTAAGATTATTATTATGCGGGTTAAACGGCCATATCTTTTGATAGCGTTGATTTAGATGTTTTATTTTTCAGGCACTGGTGGCACTGTTCGCGAGAATCACCAAGCTGAGCTGGTGCGATTGCATAAAGGACGACTACGTCTTCCAGAACGTTACTTACGACCTTTCTATATTCCTACGGGTGAGTGTCTAAATTAGCGCGCGACTCGGCAAACGTAGTGTAGGACGCCCTCCGACCTATGATCCTATTCTGCTGACCGTGGTGTCTTCACAGATTGGAACATTTTTGTATTCTACCTTAGATGAAACAAACTACAGATGGAGGCACAGTCAAAAGTGTCAAAGTTGAAACCGTTCTATCGACCTCTGCGTGCCAATAGCATCGCACGCAGCATCTGGAGTTTCTTTCATTGAAAGCCTCCACACACAGAAGCCGTGACCGAACCGGAGGCGAAGTCGTGCCGAACCAGGCGTGGCGTTCGCGATGCGGATATCTTCACATTGCAGGCGTGCGAGTGCGGTTGCGTCGCGGAGGCGTTTTGGAGCCAACTTGTAACTCCGCCAGTAGCACGCCTCTGCACCGCGACACGCCGCGTGCGCTCTGTGTGAAATAACTCCTTACGCCGTGTCCTACGTGGGCGAATCAACGCGAACGCGAAGCGGCGCGGCGCGGCGCGAAAACAACAAACATTCGAAACCTATTGAAGTGGCCTACGTGACCAAACGCACGTGGGGTGCGGTGCGGAGCGGCGCGAAATGAAGCGAACGCGATCAGTTGGCTTGATATTTTCGCGCGAAGTGGACGCGTCGGCCATATTTTGTTCAAGCAAAAATTGTAATGTCGGAAGTAGAACATCTTATTATTGCTATCCAAGAACGTCCTACATTATGGGACAAAAGGAATAAAAGTTACCACAACCGTTTATTATTATTATTAGTTATTATTAGTTCCACTTCTCTGCTTTAAACACTTCTTCAATATCTCATATTTAAGATATGAATTTTCCAACAACATTAGCTTCCGTCCGTCCATGGCAAATGATTAATGCTAACTGAACTGAACGGCGGCGGAGGGCGCGGAGGGGACGGTTCGCGCGCACGTAGGACAGAGTAGCCGCATCGCTCCGCACCGCATTAAATTCGCATCGGATCGTTTCGCAATCGCGTTCGCGTTGATTCGCCCACGTAGGACACGGCGTTAGACTAGCTGAAATACACGCGACGCCTACGCCTCGCCACCGCGACGCCACGACTCCGCGCCGCCGACTGTTTGTGTCGTGTATTTGTATTTATTTATTATTATTTATTATAACTCGCACGCCTTCGCCTCCGGCCCGGCCACGGCTTATGTGTGTGGAGGCTTTTGTCGTTTACCAATGAGTAATAATTAGATATTATAATTTTGCATAAGCTATCCCAATAATATATTTTCTCGTTGAGAGTAAAGCACCCTGTTGTGCCCCAGGTGCTACCTGTGAGTCTTTCTCAGACGGGGTAAATAAACTGGACTATCACAGCAAAGTTCACTTTCGTTTTGGCTCTTGTAATGAGTGTACAATATAGGGTATATTATATATGTTTTAACGTCGATTTGTTGTTCCAGAATCCAGAGCTAGGCTGCACCGGTGTTCAGCTGCTGTCTCAACTGGTGACAGAGATGAACCAGGTGACGGACGTAGACGCGACCCGGTCCGTGGCCAAGCATAGGAAGGTTGCGTCTTCTTTTAGGTATGTATTGTATTGTCAAGTAACATAAGACAGAGTTAGTTTAGGTCAAGTAACAGATGAAAGAGCTAGGCTGCACCGGCGCACAGTGGTTCGATTGTATGGAAGAGGTCGGACATAGGAATATAAAAAAAATATGTCAAAATATGCAAATTAAATGATGCTATCGTGTTCTACTAATGATTCTCTACCAATGTCATTCTCACCATTTTTACTGTAAGTGCCACGGTTATTGAATAAATTGAGAAAACGTTGTTTTTTTTCATTGTTTTGTATGGAAACGAATATTAGAAAATTCATATCTTCACATTGCCGTATATTTTGGGATGCGGTTTTTATATTTATCTACTCGTACATAGCTTAAATAACTACCATGACACGCGCAACAGAAAAGATATAGGGTATTATATTTTAAGTAACGAAATCTACTCATACACATGAGTAGATTACGAAAATCAGTACCAACTTCAATTACCTACAGACAGATGGCGTGTGCGATGCATAACAGCAAGGCTATCGGAACTCTTTATGTTGGCGTAAAAAAACGTATAAATCTAGATTTGTAGCGTATCCAAAGAAAGAAATATTGAACTATTAAACGAGCACTCGGAGGTAAATGCAAACGAAATATACCCCTTGATTTGACTTCTTTGTTAGTTGGTGTGCGTGTCTATGTTGCCACTTTTTGCCAGAGTCTAGTTCATGGCAAGACATAGTCATGGCATCGAGGCGTGGGTACAGTAACATCATGACCTGTTTTTGTAACAGACCAATGAGATTTTTACCTAAAAAAAAGCGTCGTGGGCTATTTTGACTAACCCAATATTTTCTTTGTTTCAGAGACACGCAACTATTCGAGATGTTCCGTCTCTCTTGCTCTCTCCTCGGCTCGGTGAAAGGCAAGAGCTCAGAGATGAGCGCGGAGAGCCATCAGCAGCTGATAGCAGCTTTGCTGAAGCTCGCGCACAACTGTCTCATGTTCGATTTCATTGGCACTTCGGGGGATGAGGCCTCGGACGATCTGTGTACTGTGCAAGTGAGTTAACATAGAATCTATCTCTCTCTCTCTCTATTTCGACTCGGTGAGCCATCAGCAGCTGATGGCCCTTCGGGAAGTGCTCTGTGACTCGCGCTCAGTTTTGAGTTATATTCCTACAGTTTTCTTACCCCCCGACTGACGTGTTTTGAGACAGTAATAATATTTGAGATACTTTCTGTGATCTGAGCCAGGAAATTGTTCTGGATTGACGATAGGTGTACACATATTTAATTTTATCGAATTTCATAGGTAGGTAGGTTAAGTACCTTCCCTACAATGGTTTCTAATAATTTAAATATATAATTTTTATCTAATAATCTCACTAATATTATAAACGTGAAAGTTTAGATGGATGGATGGATGGATAGATAGATGGATGGATGTTTGTTCCATTATCACGCCAGAACGGCAAAACGGATCTGGATGAAATTTGGCACAGAGATAGATTATAGTCTGGAATAGGACATAGGCTACTTTTTATCCCGAAATTTCTACGGGAACGGGAACTACGCGCGTGAAACCGCGAGGCGCTGCTAGTCTAATAATATTTTATAATTTAATTCTATTATTTGATTTTAATTTTCTTTATTAAGGTGAATAGTAAGGCAAATGACCTTGGGCATTTGGCAGCCGAGCGGGGACACCCCCGCGCCATCTATGCAGCAAGGAGTGCATGTTTTCGATTCAAAAAACCGAGCGCGCGCGGTCCTGGAACCTTAGTCGATATACCCTATCCAAATAATACGCTCCACTGCCGTTAGATGGCGCGCACAAGTGTAGTACGCACACAGAGTAATGATGAACAGAGAGATCCTTGAGAGAAACAGTTCAAAGGAGTAATTGTATCAAAATATTATATGTGTAGAGAATGGTTAGGCTTAGGATTAAAACATTACTAAACAAAATATCTAAACTCTGTAAACTGCATAGGTCTAATAGTATTTTAGTAAAACGAATATTATTAAACTAATTTTTGTTGAAGTTTTTATTTATCATCATCATCATCAGCATATACTAGTTAAGTTTTTATTAATATTGATGAATACACTCTGCATGAAAATATAAATTCACTATCTTGTCATTTTTAGGGTTCCGTAACTCAAAAGAAAAAAAGGAACCCGTATAGAATCACTTTGTTGACCGTCTGTCAACCCTCTTTTCTCAGAAACGTGTTAAAATTCACATCATTTATTTATTTATCATAATTATAACCACCAACAAAAGAATCAAAACCAAAATCAATAATTCTTTATTTCCATAAATACAAAAATGTACACTTAGAAAATGTCAAATTCTTAAAATAAAACACTGACACGGAAATAAAGTGGTACTTTTGATTTCTGTCGCTTCGGTATGTAGACAAAAAGTAAAGAAGCGACTAAGAAACCTTTAGCCTGTTAGTTGTTATTTTTCGAGTTGGAGCAAAACCCATCCCAAGCTTTTTTATCTTCTAAATAATCTGATATTTTTAGTAAGCCTTTTTGCACAGAAAGGTTTTGACATCATCATCATCATCATCATTAGCCTATATCAGTCCACTGCTGGACATAGGCCTCCCCCAATGAGCGCCATAGCGCCCTGTCTTCAGCTTGCCGCATCCAGCATCTGCCAGCAGTCTTTCGCAAATCGTCATCCCACCTGGTCAGAGGGCGTCCTACACTACGTTTGCCGAGTCGCAAGGTTTTGACAATTTGTTTGAATTTATTTATTTATAGATTATAATTAATATAATGTTTAGTTACGGAACCCTCGTTGCGCGAGTCCGAGTCGCACTTGGCGTTTTTATTTTTATTCATCTTTGTTTTCAGCGCTAGGTAAGAGGTTGGTAGGTACTTATGACGTGGTAAGTTGATCCGGAAAGAAGTAATTCACCGGAACCCTTTATCTTCTTTTTCTGAAAAATAAAGAAATAAATATATTTATTGGCCTGCAAGAAAAAATATTCTCCCTTAGAGAATATTTTTTCTTAGTAGTGCTTTGCGTGAAAAAAACAGTAAGTAGGAAATTAATATTTCATAGAATATGGTAGGTAAACAATGTAATAATAAGAAAAATACATGACATGGTATCCCCCGATGGGATAGGTACGATTAGAAGAGCTTAGCGTTAAAAATACAGTTCTACAGAACTTCAAGTTACCTACAAGAGGTGAGCTGGTAGATGGCTGGTCTGGGGAAAAAGAAGTTGCTGAAGCCGTTTTTCTTCTTTTAGGTTCTTTCAGCTGAAAGAAGAATAATTAACAGTAATATTGACCCACAAGCAAAATACAAATAATTAAATAGAACACCCGTAATACCCGATAGGATTGGCAAAACCGTATATGTGCGAAAAATGCAGTGGGTAGGCAACATAATAGAATTTGGTAAATTTCTTACAGCTTGGACTCTATTGATGTATTGAATGACAATTCACTATCATCAATTGTCACGTTCCATGTTTCCGTGTCCACATTACGACTGCTATGTGCAACAGAATCCTTGTTAATCTCTATTGCAGATTCAGATATTTGTGGTTGCCTGAAATACAAAATTATATAGGTAGATAAGTGCCTAAGTTACATTTATTAGGTAGGTATGTAAAAGTTGTGCGAGTAAAAAGTTAGTATTGAGACACGATGCTGGTAGCTAATAGGTACTGGCTAGATTTTTAGTAAAATCCCTATAATACAAATATAATAATAATATAATATCCAAGTAACGAACTAAATATTTAGGTACGTAGTAAGAAAAAATTAATGTAATTCATTTGTGACCATTACTAAAGTTTCTCCTCTCGATATGTTCTAACCGATGGCATCATAAATAAAACCGACCAAGTGCGAGTCAGACTCGCGCACGAAGGGTTCCGTATTGTTATCTATAACAACGAGCAAAAAAATTACGTTTTTTGTATGGGAGCCCCCTTAAATATATATTTTATTCTGTTTTTTAGTATTTGTTTTTATAGCGGCAACAGAAATACTGAAAGACAGAGTCTGTGAAAATTTCAATTGTCTAACTATCACGGTTCATGAGATACAGCCTGCCCCCCTACCACGGGGATTGTTGTCTAGGGTAGAATAGACAATAATGACATTGCATCGCCATACATTGCGTACATTATTGAAGTTGATGGAATGCATTTCAAATAATTAACGCATTGGATGACGAAGTGACGTATTTTTTCTCTATTCTACCCTAGACAACAATCCCCGTGCTAGGGGGGCTGGTGACAGACAGATAGACGGACAGCAGAGTCTTAGTAATAGGGTCACGATTTACCCTTTGGGTACGGACCCCTAAAATTGAGGGTTAATTGGGATGCGAAAATCGTTATTTGAATGAGTAAAAATCAAGAGTTTAGGTACTTCACAGTATTGGCTAGGTACCAACCTAAGTAGTAAAGGAATAAAAGGAATTTACATAGGTAAGTTTCTGTAACGGCACTACTCTACTCCATGCATCGATGCATCGATATTAGATTATGCCTGAGAACTTGACTAGGAAGACTAAACAATTATTTATTACAGGTAGGTATAGCATAGTACAAGATAGGTTACTTACTCAACAGCATCACCCATTTGCCGAACTTGTGCTTTTAAAGCATTTGCATGACGTGATCTACATTTTCGCAACCACTTCGATGGAACTCGACGTTTCTGTCCACGTTTATTTGCCATAATATAAATATAAGACTAAAACACAACTCCAGAAGAAATATTCGATACAAAAAATAACACTGCATTTTAGAAATTATGTACCTATACTTTTATTTTTGAAACTGCTTGAGTGAGACTCGCGCGCGATCATACAATACACATAACATAGGTACTAAAGCAAGATCTGGCAACGTCGCTCATAGTGCGAGCCGGCGGCATGTACGAGAGCTTGCAACGTCGCGTTTTCTCCTAGCGCGCGCCGCGCGCCCCGTGTCGCCCGCGAGCCCGCGCGCCCTCGCTCGGTCAGTTGTTGGTACTACAACATTGCCTGATCATATTTTGCGAGCAAACGTTTGTGGGAGAGTGATGTTTTAATAGGCGCAAATAGTTTTTACGTTAAAACTCCTTATTTTGACTTCATTTGAAAACAAATGGACCGGGAATAGAAGCGTACGAGCTATAGAAATAACTATACTGAGTTTGGTAGTAAACGAATAAGACACACCGTCAAAAAGTGTGCTCAATTACCTGAAGATATTGTTACTTCAACCTTGTTCTGAGTGCTAACTATAACTACCGGCAAGCATTTGGAACCGGCACTAGATACTTTAAGATATGTGTTACCGGATATATAAATTTCAAACGTTCACGATCTATATTTTCGTCAGAAACATTGTCCAAAAAGACGTCGTTTTCGTCTTTTACCCCTACAATTCGCCTTAATAATCATCTGAATGTACCATTCTTCTCCACAGATCCCAACATCTTGGCGGCCGACGTTCCTAGAATCATCCACGCTAGATCTGTTCTTCGAGCTCTACCACGGTTTGGGAGGAGGACTATCCTCTCTCGCGCTCTCGTGTCTGGTCCAACTCGCCTCTGTGAGGCGGAGTCTCTTCAGTAATAATGAACGTGCTAAATTCCTGAACAGGCTTGCTTCTGGTGTTCTGAGGATATTGGATAATACGCAGGTAAGTCTATAAATCACACTAATATTATGTTTGTTTGGATGTATGGATGGATGTTTGTTACCTCTTCACTGAAAAGCTACTGAACGGATCAGGCTGCAACTGGCATATAGGTAGTTCTCAGCCGGGAATATAATAGCTACATAGGCTACTTTATAGGGTTCCGTACCTCAAAAGGAAAGAAGAAACCCTTATAGGATCACTAAACTCCACGCGTTTCTGAGAAAAGAGGGTTGACAGACGGTGTTGTCCGTCTGTCAACCCTCTTTTCTCAGAAACGCGTGGAGGTATCGAGTTGAAATTCAAATTTATTAAATCATATACTCAAGTTCGTAACCTCTTGGAGCCTCGATATAAATCAAACTTCTAAGTCAACACAATCAAAAGTTATAGCTGTTTATGTCCAATTTTTTTGAATTATTCTAGGTAATCACATGCACACAAAACCTATAGGGTACTTCCCGTTGACCCAGAATCATGAAAATTGGCAAGAAGTAAGGTCTTGTAGCACAAGTGAAGGGAAACATCGGAAAACTAATATTGTAAACTAATCACAAAAGAAATATTCTCGCTATGGACCAAAACCTGTAGGGTACCTACCTACTTCCCGTTGAGCTAGAATCATGATATTTTAGAAATAAACAAGGTCTCATAGTTATATAATTAATATAATGTTTATTTACGGAACCCTTTAAGCGCGAGTCTTTATGCGCACTTGACTTTTTTTTTAACAATTGGCATGCGTTTTCTTTTCCCAGGGTCTATCAGAACCGACGAACTACCACGAGTTCTGCCGCCTCTTAGCCCGTCTCAAGTCCAACTACCAGCTGGGAGAGCTGGTGATGGTGGATAACTACTCGCAGCTGATTGCACAGATCGCAAAGTTCACTCAGCAGAGCTTACAGGTAGGCTTACAGATCGCAAAGTTCACTCAGCAGAGCTTACAGGTAGGCTTACAGATCGTAAAGTTCACTCAGCAGAGCTTACAGGTAGGCTTACAGATCGCAAAGTTCACTCAGCAGAGCTTACAGGTAGGCTTACAGATCGTAAAGTTCACTCAGCAGAGCTTACAGGTAGGCTTACAGATCGTAAAGTTCACTCAGCAGAGCTTACAGGTAGGCTTACAGACGCAAAATTCACTCAGTAGAGCTTACAGGTAGGCTTACAGATCGTAAAGTTCACTCAGCAGAGCTTACAGGTAGGCTTACAGATCGTAAAGTACACTCAGCAGAGCTTACAGGTAGGCTTACAGATCGTAAAGTACACTCAGCAGAGCTTACAGGTAGGCTTACAGATCGTAAAGTTCACTCAGCAGAGCTTACAGGTAGGCTTACAGATCGCAAAGTTATGCCTATAAAACATTTAAGGGTTATTTCCTCCTCTCAACTAGCAGACAAGCACGATTTAATAGTAGCGTATATTTATTAAAACAACAAAACGATAAATTATAGGAATCTTGTATAATAACAATTTCCTAAAAATCTAAGCAGTCACCAGAAGGCAGAGTGCCCAGAATGCTGGCAGCCTTGCCACTTTGGCAATGCTAATTCGTTGACCGAAATAGAAGCCAGCATTCCGATCACCTGTGGACTCTAGGAGAAGTACCCTTGGTAAGATATTATAAAATACGTAAAATAGCGTCGTAACGTAAGATATAAAAGTACCAGGCTGTTATAATCAGGTAGGAGTGAGTCACTTCGAACACGCTTAGTTACAACCTATAAATCCCACATTTTTGTCAATTCCAGATGTGGCAATTCGCACCAAACTCAGTTCACTACCTACTCTCACTCTGGCAAAGAATGGTGGCCTCAGTTCCTTACGTGAAGGCCACAGAACCGCATTTATTGGAGACCTACGCGCCTGGCGTCACAGCGGCCTATATCGCCTCGAGATTGGACTCTGTCGCTATGGTCGTAAGGTATGTTATTAGCTAACACAACTGCGATGATTGATTATAAAAATTGGAAACGGTAAAAAATATGATATATAAATATCACCATTCAAATCTGAAAAGCAATTGTAGGCTGTGTCAGAGACGTAAAACGTCTTCTGCTGAGCAGTATACAGCGCGGCTCGCTTTGCTCGCCAAGCCACGCTGTAAGAGGAGATGTGTCTAAGCTCGGAACAATCGTAAGCTCTGTCAAACGGAACAATCATGACCTCTAAATATTTTTAACCTTACGCGATCAGCACCTCTAACAATCCCCGTGGATTGTTGTCTAGGGTAGAATAGACAATAATGACATTGCATCGCCATACATTGCGTACATTATTAAAATTGATGGAATGCATTTCAAATAATTTACGCATTGGATGATGAAGTGACGTAATTTTTCTCTATTCTACCCTAGACAACAATCCTGTGCTAGGGGGGCTGAATACATGTTTATAAATAGTATTGAATTTACTATTACTTAATAGTATTATTTATATAATATTATTAAGGTAAATAAACGCGATAAATACCCATTCAATAGTATTTATAAATCATGATCTCTGTCAAACTGAACAATCGTGATCTCTGTCAAACTGAACAATCGTGATCTCTGTCAAACTGAACAATCGTGATCTCTGTCAAAAGGAACAATCATGACCTCTGTCAAACTGAACAATCGTGATCTCTGTCAAAAGGAACAATCATGACCTCTGTCAAACTGAACAATCGTGAATTCTGTCAAACGGAACAATCGTGAACTCTGTCACGAGTTCACGATTGTGTGTGTACTCTTAGTTTAATTATGTAAATCCACCTGTACACTCGTTCTCCCGCGAAACAGGCCTAGCCTAGTGCGGGGACCACAGGTAACAAGGTTTTTTCATCTGTAATACTTAAGCGTCTCTTATTTGTAACATGTACTTTGTAAGCGTTATATTATTACTAGCAGCGCCTCGCGGTTTCACCCGCGTAGTTCCCGTTCCCGTAGTAATTTCGGGATAAAAAGTAGCCTATGTCCTATTCCAGAATATAATCTATCTCTGTGCCAAATTTCATCCAGATCCTTTTTGCCGTTCTGGCGTGATAAAGGAACAAACATCCATCCATCCATCTAAACTTTCACGTTTATAATATTACTGAGATTATTTTTGTCAAACGGAACAATCCGAGCTCTGTCAAACGGAACAATCTGAGTTCTGTCAAACGGAACAATCATGAGCTCCGTTAAACGCGACCATCTCCGCTCGAATCGATCAGTGTACTGACTGAGTAATCATTAAATATTTATTTAATGATTAAAACTAAATTGAATAGAATTGAATTTAGTTTCGAATGCGTTTATTTAATGATTAAAACTAAATTGAATAGATTAGAATTTAGTTTCGAATGCGTCGTTTCTAGCGCTATTACAGCTAGACTTACGCTAGCAATAAATTCTCTACGAAAATTTAATAACGTCCCAAAAAAATTCAATTTCGGCAGGAACCCGCGCCTCACCCCACGGTTCGAATACTGCCGAAATCCCAAATTTTCGGGACATTATATAGGGAAAATGCCCCCAGTGCGAGCTGCGCACTATAAAAGCAAAAAGCTTACAAATTCGATATTTAATTTTATTATTACATTAACGTTCCATGTCAACATACATGGGGTCAATTCAAGATTGGAAGCCCCCAAAACTCCATTTTATACACACCCACTCAGTATGTGGTAATTATTCCAGGGACGGTCTCGAAGACCCGTTGGAAGACGTCGGCACAGTCCAGCAGCAACTCGACCAGCTGTCAGTGATCGGGCGCTGCGAGTACGCTAACACTTGCCAGTTGTTAGTGGCACACTTCGACCGCGCCGCGCTGGCTTACAGCGTCGAGACGCAGCAGCAGCAGATTCTGGTCCTACAAGGTAAACTAGATTCCTCTAAAAATGTCGCATATTAAGCTCTAAAGTGGTCCAGAAAAGTTGGAGCCCTAGGGCTCTCAAATTGGACCTTTGATAGAGTACAGCCACTACCAAACTACTAGGCAACCATAAGCGACCTGAAGTGTCAGGAAAAGCCACTTTTATATACATATAAGCGACTGGTTATGGATCAGTTGATCTACCTGTTGGTTGTTTGCAACAGTCTGCAGTTAGCTCAATTATTTCAATTGTAAATACTAGTTTTAGTTTAATTCTATTATTTTATTGTAATTTTATTTGTTAACAAAGATTTAATTTAATAGAGTTTTTTTTTTAAATATTTTTACTAATTTCTAAACTGTTTCCCCAACAGGTCAGCTGACCTGGTTAGTCTACATCATAGGAGCAGCTATCGGCGGCCGCGCGTCCCTCAACGCCTGCGATGAAAACGATGCTATGGACGGAGAGTTGGTGTGTAGGGTCCTCCAGCTTATGGACCTTACTGACAATAGACTGGCACAGGTAAATATCATTGCAACCGATATACTTCCCCTCCCTGCCGAAGATAAGCCAAGCCCAGTTTAAATTGTGGGTACTATACTATATAGATAGATATTTTTTACATAGAAAAACAACCGGAACAAATATCTGCAGATCGTACAAACAATTACCTATTCTATGTTGCAGCGGTTTAGTCCGCCTGCGACGCAGAAGGTTGCTTGCGGGATCAATTCCCGGGACAAATGCAGATATTTGTTCCAGTTGTTTTTTTATGTAATAAATATCTATCTATGTAGTATAGTATTCACAGTTTAAGCTGTGCTTAGCTTGGGTCTAGCCACGTGTAAGTGACGATCACAATAGGCCTATCATGGCCGTAGTGATAAGAAAGCCACCAAAAGCAAATAAAAAAAAATAAAAATTGGGTCTAGCCAAGCACAGTTTAAATTTGAGGCTGTCTGAATTGTCTAGCATTATTTATAAATTATTTTATTATTTATTTAAATTCCAGGGTGGATGTGAAAGACTAGAGCTCGCCATGATGTCGTTCTTCGAACAATTCCGTAAAATCTACGTCGGAGAGCAAGTTCAGAAGAACAGTAAAGTGTATAGAAGGCTTAGCGAGGTGTTGGGGCTAAACGACGAGAGTCGACTGCTCAGTGTGCTGATGAGGAAGATGTAAGTTTGTTATACCTTAAGGTAAATACCCCAGTCAAACTAGCGCCGTCACCTACTTTATCTTATTATTCCGTTTAACAAAGGAAATTTCAATATTTTCAATGGGCAATATGTGATACCTATTATAAGCTTTATTTTAATGCCTCTGTCTGTCTTGGGCACGCTTCCAACTGGTATTGATATGGATCAGTTGAGCTACTTGTAGATTGTGCATGTAGGAATTAATTTCAGTCAAAATTGTGCATGTAGGAATTTTACTTTTTCTTGCACCGAATGTAAAACTAATTTCGACCCATCCCTAATACTAACCTAAAAAATTAAATAATATGACGCGTGACCCGAGAGCTGGTGAGTATCTGGCGCAGCACATCAGCATTGCTACACAGCGGGGCAATGCAGCTAGCGTCTTGGGCACGCGCGCGACTGGTATTAATATGGATCAGTTGAGCTACTTGTAGATTGTTTGCAACACTCTGCAGTTAGTTGAATTGTTTCAATTATAAATACTAGTTTTAATTTAATAAAAAATTAAATAATGTAACGATTAATAATGTATTCTCTGTAATTATCTGTCTGTTACAGCATAACAAACCTGAAATACTGGGGCGGCTCAGAGCAAATCATCAGCAAGACTTTGAACCTCCTCAGCGAGCTCAGCGGAGGCTACTCCTGCGTGAGGAAGCTGGTGAAATTGGAGGAAGTGCAGTTCATGCTGACACATCACACGGTGAGGAACTAACGGGTGCTGTACCGGGGACGCAGCAGCATTCGAGTATTTGACATCTTGTGCGTGCTACGGAGCAGCTATCTTACTTCGCTCGCCGCTCAAGCGCGACTGTGGTGGACTTGTAAATAAGCTTTTCTCGTCCCACCGCCATCTCCTGGATATACCGCTTAACGCGTTCACTGCTACGCTGCTTTAACGATGCAACCCGAAGACAATTTTTATCCTGAACAATAATCCTACTGATTCGCATAATGAAATAGCGGGGGTTTATTTTTTTAATATTTAGTTGGTTCGATTCCCAGGTGAAACAAGGAATTTTTAGAAAATCTTTGAATGCAATAATGTTTCTTTTTAAAAATAAAGGAATGTCCTTTCAGTTAAATGAGCTAGCTAAAGGATTTAAGGTAGTTCCCTTTCAGGGCCCATAGATTCTTTCCACCCTGTATATAAATTTAAAATCTAAATATTTAGAAGTTTGGAAGCTATGGAGGTCCGACGGAGTTGATTTAGTTGGGTTTATGTTTTATAGGGCCTTAACAACACTATGGCCCGTATTATGAAAGCATGCTCAGTCATCGAGCTCTGCTTGAGTGATGCTTATGTCTAGTTTTGAGTGAATACTAATTTTTTTCAAACAATGCTTGGGAGCTCATGTCAAAATCTACACTCACTCAAGTAGCCGTCAAGAGCGGATTTCCTCCGTCCACGCCTTCGAGTAACTGCTTAGACATATTATTGAACGGTTACCAAGCATTACTTGAGTAATTAACGCTTGAGTAGAGATCACGTAATGACTGCTTAAGTAATGCTTGGGGAAGCTTTCATAATACGGGCCTATGAGTGCTACTGACGTACATGGTGATCTCTGGTCCACAGTTCTGATATGAGTCAGTGGTGCATCAGTCTCATTTCAATTTGCTGTTTATGAAAACCTTTTCTTTGTCCCCAGGCGGAACACTTCCCTTTCCTCGGCATAACAGGCGTAGGAGCCCGCGAGATGCGCTGCCGAACCATGCTGTACACAGCACTCGGCAGGCTGCTGATGGTGGAACTGGGAGAGGACGAGGAGCGGTTCCATCAGTTCATGATGCCGCTCACAGGTACCGTGTTACATTAGCAGGGGAGTGGGGGGCTCGCGAGATGCGCTGCCGAACCATGCTGTAAACAGCACTCGGCTCGTGTCTTCTATTCAAATATTCAGTGTGGTTATGAAACAAACACTGTGGTAGCTGATGTTAGAGTCAAAATATTAAAACTAACAGGCCAAAACATTAAAACAATTCAACAACATTGACGGTAGATATGCAAAATTCAAATTACTTGTAAAGACAAATGTCACCTCAGTCTGCCTGTGACCATGGAAGCTGAAAAGCCTCCGAAACGTCAGGTTATAAACAAAATATAAAATATACGCGATTAATCCGGTTAAAAACAGTGTTTTATTTGTACGAAGACGTACCATATATCTAATTTTACTGAATCGGCATTTTACGCCCTTACAACTAGTGCTCTACTGACCGCGACGCGATAAAAACGCGTTTACTTGCTATCTGTGTTTTTACGTGTATTCATTCAAAAGTTTATTGAATGAATACACGTAAAAACACAGATAGCAAGTGAACGATCCGTGTTTTTACGTGTATTCATTCAATAAACTTTTGAATGAATACACGTAAAAACACAGATAGCAAGTAAACGATCCGTCAGACGTTTTTATCGCGTCGCGGTCAGTAGAGCACTAGTTGTAAGGGCGTAAAATGCCGATTCAGTAAAATTAGATATATGGTACGTCTTCGTACATTATTACAATTCAACAACACAAAAACGTAATCAATGAAGACAGGCCAAAAATTTACAACAGTAGAATCCACTTCTAAAATATGGTTCCTTGTTTCCAGCTGCCTTCGAAAGTATAGTCAACCTACTAGGACCGACGGATGGACCGATGTATGCGACAGAAGAGGCCAAGAAGACGTTGATAGGCCTCGCGAGGGATCTCAGAGGCCTCGCCTTCGCGTTTAACACGAAGACTACTTATATGATGTTGTTTGACTGGATGTAAGTATATTATGTAAGGAAATGTTGTTGTTGTTATTGTTTTTTAAGCATGATGGGATAAACACGAGCTTCTGTTATGGGTACTAGATGACTGATATACAATACTATAGCAGCGCCTCGCGGTTTCACCCGCGTAGTTCCCGTTCCCGTGGGAATTCCGGGATAAAAAGTAGCCTATGTCCTATTCCAGACTATAATCTATCTCTGTGCCAAATTTCATTCAGATCCGTTCAGCCGTTCTGGCGTGATAAAGGAACAAACATCCATCCATCCATCTAAACTTTCACGTTTATAATATTAGCGAGAAGTTCATTTTTTTTATATATAATTTTATTTCTTCCAGTTACCCACTGTACATGAAAGTCCTTCTCCGCGGCATAGAGCTCTGGTACAATGTCCCTTGCGTCTCAACCCCCGTGCTAAAGCTCCACGGCGAGCTAGCGCAGAACAGAAACCAACGGTTGCACTTCGACGTCAGCTCACCCAACGGAATACTGCTGTTTAGGGAGCTCAGCAACCTCATATGTGCTTATGGTGAGTGTCTAGAATACGTAGCACGGCATTTACAAATAAAATACAACTAAAAATAACCGAATAAAATAATTATAACTGAAGGTGCATTCCGAGTTACGCTGAAATCTTCGATCAAAAATAAGGAGTTCGCGGCCTCCCCCGTAGATACCTAGAGCCTTACAAAAATGTCACTCAAAATTGGGTTCGTTTTGTTTTGACGCAGACAGTTTGCGCAGAGCCTGACAAGTTTTTTCCATACGGAACAAGAGATTGGTGGAGTCGAATTCATTTTATTTTATTTTGTAAGTAGGTAGGTACCTACCTGAGAATTATATACCTACCTACTCAGTTTATTTTCTATAAGGATTAATTAACAGAATTCAGGTAAAGATAACGAATCATTTATTGATGAAACTATAAATTGGTGTCTCAACAGTAGGTATTTATACAAAAGGGTCATTTCAGACATACAATAATTTAAACTTACAATACAATTTCAGGCAGGCACTCTAGATTAAAAAGAACTGGTTCCTGTCTGCGGCTTTGCACGAGTTTTTTTTACGGGAAAAAAATAAACGTTTTATTTTCATACTTCTGGTAGGTAGGTAAGAACCTAGCCTTTCTTTTATTAGAGAGTCTACGCAAATGAAATTTTAGGGCGGGCCAACTAATTATTTTAAAAATCATCAACTAGTAATATTAAACTTATTTTTATGAAAAATATATTAATACATACTATAAATGAAAAAAAAAATTTAGAAGAAATAGCCTCTCCATTTATCAATTTAGAACAAAATTAATATTTTAACATAGGCAAACCAAACAACAATATTTTATGCTGATTTCACAAGTATATGACTCACATCTCAATATACGGGTAAAAAATATATATAAACTTACTGAAAATAAGAAATTCCATCCTTTTTCAGCACTTTGGACGAGTGATTCTTGCATTTTTTGTACCCATGCTTTTTGTCTGAACGCTAAAATGACACTAGTTGAAAAGCTTCCCTAACATGTCAAAATGTATCTCTTTTGCTACTGAAGGTTGTGGCGTGCGCATTGTGAATCTAAGGGGGGCCGGCAAAGCCGGACATTTTTGATCGATGGCTGAAATCGATATTATCGCGCTAACAAGCGTTCCGTTTTACTGTGAGTGCGACAACGATATCCTGTGCAGTCCTGTGTGACGTCATTACATGTGCAGTTTTGCGATAACACCGACCATGCTACAAACCGTAATCACTGTGAGCGCTTTGTCATAAGTGACATTTGGCTTTATTGATGACTGATAGACGTCAAACAGGACGTTCGTTGTCGCGCTCACGGTAATTCGGAACACTCATGAGCACGATAATATCGATTTATCGTACATAATGTATTGACGTTGACACCGCGACTCGTGAGCGCGCTCATGTGTTCCGAATTAATGATAGCACTCAACTGTCATTATCGTGATATATAATTTGGAACGCAAAATATCGTTGTGATCGCTTTCAGCGTTGTAATCGTAATTCGGAATGCACCGTAATATTTACACTTAAGGCGCATACCCCAGCCATACGCCGCCACCACTTTATCTTAGTATTCCGTTAAACAAAGGAAATTTCAAAAATCCATCGCTCAGTTTGTGATACCTATTATAAGCTTTTTTTTAATGCCTGTGTAATAGTTTTATTCTATTAGGTTTAGGCAGAATATCGAAAGTTGCCCTTGGTGGCCACTAATATCTATTTTCGATTTTCTGGCTAAACTAAATAGAGTAAAACTATTACAGAAGCATTAAAAAAAGCTTATAATAGATATCACAAACTGTACGATGGATTTTGGAAATTTCCTTTGTTCAACGTAATAATAAGATAAAATAGGTAGTGGCGCTAGTTTGACCCATAAAACCGCCTTAAGGCGCATACCCCAGTCAAACTAGCGCCGCCACCTACTTTATCTAAGTATTCCGTTAAACAAAAGAAATTTCAAAAATCCATCGCTCAGTTTGTGATACCTATTATAAACTTTTTTTTAATGCGTCTGTTATAGTTTTATTCCATTATGTTTAGGCAGTGAATCGAAGTTGCCGTTGGTGGCCAACAAAATCTATATTCGATTCACTGCCTAAACTAAATGGAATAAAACTATAACAGACGCATTAAAAAAATTAAAGTAGGTGACGGCGCTAGTTTGGCTGGGGTATGCGCCTTAAATCTATTTTCTAAAAATCTAAACCGTCACCAGAAGGCAGTGCCCAGAATGCTGGCAGCATTGCCACGTTAGGCAATGCTAATTCGTTGACCGAAATAAAAGCCAGCATTCCGATCACCTATGGACTCTATCACGAGTTTTGTAAGATCTTTATACAGGGTGTCCCACGGACATGCCACATGGAGGGAAAGTACCTTGAATATCGTAGATGGAACATTTTACTGAAAGAAGACATTATTAGAATTAAAAAAACAACTTAAACTGCATGAAGCTTTTCGATCGGCATGATAAAACTACAAAATGATTATTTTTCTTTGCAACGGGTTAGATTCCCGGTTCAACCATGTAATTATTTAAATATCTATGAATGCAGTTTAAATTGTTTTTTAAATTCAAATAATGTCTTCTTTCAGTAAAATGTTCCATCTACGATATTCAAGGTACTTTCCCTCCATGTGGCATGTCCGTGGGACACCCTGTATATTGCGTGTGCCCAGCCCCCCTAGCACGGGGATCGTTGTCTAGGGTAGAATAGACAATAATGACATTGCATCGCCATACATTGCGTAAATTATTGAAGTTATAGGAATGCATTTCAAATAATTTACGCATTGGACGACGAAGTGACGTAATTTTTCTCTATTCTACACTAGACAACAATCCCCGTGCTAGGGGGGCAGGACCCCAAGGACCTAGGGTTTTCAC
The DNA here is from genome assembly GCA_947086465.1 of Eupithecia exiguata. Lineage (NCBI taxonomy): Eukaryota > Metazoa > Arthropoda > Insecta > Lepidoptera > Geometridae > Eupithecia > Eupithecia exiguata. Next base: position 5,436,604 of record OX352256.1, read on the forward strand.
CCCAAACGGCTCGAATAGGTAACCTCGGTCAAGATTAGCGTATTTTCGCCGTTTGCTAAGTTCTAAAAATATTAAATTTGTTACAGGCAGCAGAATTCTAACCGTAGAAGTGGACAAGAAACAAATGTACTCGATGAAGCTGAAAGGGATATCTCTCTGCTTCTCGATACTGAAGGCAGCGCTCTGTGGCAACTACGCGAACTTTGGCGTTTTTAGGTGAGATTACCGGACCCTAAACCGGTTCAGTTCAGTTCAGTTCTTTATTTATAAGAATTATTTCTTACACGTCAAAAAAGTACAAACATATTTATAAATAACACATAGCTTAGTAGTATAATTTTCTTTGGTAATTTTACCAAAAGTATTTAATTACTATAAATGTGGATCATCGACAGCGGTTTCCTCAAATTTTTCTAATAGGAACTCATCTAGGCTATAGTATGCCCTGTCCACTAGGATTCTCTTTATTGCCGTGGACGCGGCACTAGTTATAAATTCCGGCAGGTTATTGTAAAGGTTGGTGGAACAACCGCTGGGGTAAACGTGTTCTTGAGTGGTGACTGCGACTCGGCAAACGTGGTGTAGGACGCCCTCCGACCAGGTGGGATGACGATTTGCGAAAGACTGCTGGCAGATGCTGGATGCGGCAAGCTGAAGACGCTATAGTATAAGAGGGCGCTATGGCGCTCATTAGGGGAGGCCTATGTCCAGCAGTGGACTGATATAGGCTGATGATGATGATGATTTATTATTATTATAATAATATCCCACTAATGTTATAAATGTCAAAGTTTGGATGGATAGATAGATGGATGGATGTTTGTTCCTCAATCACGCCAGAACGGCTGAACGGATCTGGATGAAATTTAGCACAAAGATAGACCATAGTCTGGAATAGAACATAGGCTTTTTATCCCGTAATTTCCACGGGAACGGGAACTATGCGGGTAAAACCGTGAGGCGCTGCTAGTAAGTTAATAATATAAAGTTGTTGTTAATTTTCAGATTATACGGCGACGACGCGTTGGATAACGCGCTCAACATGTTCGTGAAACTATTATTAAGTATACAACATAGTGATTTATTGGTAAGTTTATTTAAAAGTACTTTGGACATCGTTTCGTGCCGTCGATTAATTCATGGCACATAAACAAAGCACCGAGACGGTGCGCCATGATCACGGAAGAACTAAAGTCACTGCGAGTTGGTTTTTATTGGCAGACATACCGATCTACCCTCATTCTTTGTCTTTTGCTACGAACATTACCACTACCACCGGTTTCCGGGTAAATGAAACCAATTACATTAATTAATAGGGTGCTAACCTCATAACCCTCCCCTGTCGGTAATCGGGTAAAAATAAAAGAAAGCTACACATACATAAGTTACATTGAAAAATGTCAGTTAATAAAAAGAAAACATTAGGAATTAAATTAATTATGACGTTCACAAAAACAAAAAACACTCAATAATTTCGTCCACCTGTCGGCGATAGGTGGACTAAATTATTGAGTGTCTAACATACATAAAATAAACCTATTTACTACCACCTACCTACCTATACCGACCTACCATTAATGGTATTATTTTGTTTACAGGACTACCCGAAGCTATCGCAAACCTACTACGTCCTCCTAGAAAGACTGGCTCAAGACCACATGCCGTACCTCGCGTCATTACAACCTGATGCCACGTTATACATCCTGGGTTCTATATCCGAGGGACTTACCGCATTAGGTGATCTCTACCAGACAATCTACGTACTATTAGACAGACCGACCGTACCTCACTTCTTTACAACCTGACGCTAACAACCTGAGCTCAATATCTGAGCCTCGGTACCCCACGCACCTAGGGTCTCGACTCCAAGGGGAGTAAATGGCTGCGTTCCGTTTATAAATAAAATCGATTTGAGCGCTCACAACAGTGGTCCGTTTATCCGTTAGCACGTCTACCATCGATAGCGAAACGTCATAGATGACGTCATAGCCGGCGCCATTTTGCGCTCACAACGCCCATGCTACCGAGCATGGTCGCTGTGAACGATCTGTCAAATTGACAGGTGTAACACTTGTCATTCGAACGAGATAATCTTTACTAAGCAGAAAGATTTTAAATCAGAGTCTAACGTATTTATAAGTGTTTGAAGAAGTTGCTGATCTATTTATTTTCCAAATAATCGACTACAAAACGAAAATTTTCAAAGTAACCATAAAACAATTGAGGTTATGTTTACGTGAGCGATGTAAGCGCGTCTACAGCCGTTCCGTTTATCATAGCCCGCTATCAGTCGTTAGCGCGCTAAAAGAATTCGGAACGACTTTGAGCGCTTTTAGCGCTGATAGTCTTGTGAACGATAAACGGAACGCAGCCAATGTGTAGTACTAATATAAATAAAATGTATTATTTCAGATACGAGCGTGTGCACGGGATGCTGCGCTACACTAGACCACATAGTCACATATCTATTCAAGCAATTAATACAGAAATGTAAGTACTCGCTATAACACATATGCATTGATGTTTTTATTTTAATTTTTGGGGTTCCATAACTCAAAAGGAAACCTACAGGTTCACTTTGTTTAAAAAAAAAACATTTATTGCCTAAAAAACTCTTAACCTGAACAGAATCTCACTAATATTATAAACGTGAAAGTTTAGATGGATGGATGGATAGATGGATGTTTGTTCCTTTATCACGCCAGAACGGCAAAACGGATCTGGATGAAATTTTGCACAGTGATAGATTATAGTCTGGAATAGGACATAGGCTACTTTTTATCCCGAAATTCCTACGGCAACGGGAACTACGCGGGTGAAACCGCAAGGCGCTGCTAGTTATACATAAAAATACAAAGAAATTAAAAATAAATAGGCAAAGGGAGTAAATTCAACTTTGAGCTGCATGCAGGGAGCATGCGGCGCTGATTTTAAATCTACTTCCGTCGGGTAGGTGGTCACCGAAGAATGACCCCCTACCCGACGGGATGATGATGATGATGGTTTTCATCATTCGACGATTGACAACCGATGTGGCGCGGTGGGCGAAGGCCTGCCTGCGACACAGGAGGTTGCGGGTTCGATTCCTGCCTCGGGACAAATGTGTGTACGATCTGCAGACATTTGTTCAGGGTGTTCTGGTCGTTTTCTATGTATAATAAAAAATATCTATCTATATATTGTATTATGTATATCAGTTATCTAGTACTCGTAACACAAGCTCTGCTTAGCTTGGGGCTAGATAATGCTGTGTGAATTGTCCAGCATTATTTATTATTTATTAAATTAGAACAAATCACCAATTATGCCGCGCGGCTTATTTCGTGACTTGTTCTAATTTGAATGCATGCAGAACGAAAATAAATGAAAATTAAATAATTCATTGTTTACTAACTTCATACGATTGTGGTTACAGCTAGCAATAAAGTGACGAACCCGCGACATCCGCCGCCGGAGGTCAGCAACATGTTTGTTGAAGTGCTGCAACGCCGGCCCGAGATCATGCAGCAGCTACTGGCTACTGTAAGTATTAAGCATCTTATTATAAAAAGTGGGGATGACGTCAGTATTCGTCGTTTTCGTATTGTATTAAGGCGCTACCCCGACCCAAACTGCGCTTTCCAACCACAACAAACTAAACCTACCTAAGGTTTTTATTTATTATAGTAATCAAGCAACGGCAAAACCTCTCGTCAAACGAACTAAATGTTAATTTGGTCTTTGAGCAGAATTGGATAACTTCATTGTTTCCTCTGTAGGCGGCGCTGACGGCGTAAGTGCCGAAAGAACTCCCAAAGATTTGCACCTCGGCGAGATAAGATCACGTAGCTTAGTTGGAAAAAGAGCAACCCTGCGCTGAAGGGGAAGGTGCGGGTTCGAATCCCGTCGAGATCGTAAATTTTTGGGATTTATTAATTTCTTAAACCTACCTAAATATATATTCGTAAAAACTCTAATTAAAATAAAATCTAATAAAAAACTCTAATAAAGATCTCTCCTCGGCAGGTACTAAACGTGATAATGTTCGAAGACTGCTGCAACCAGTGGTCGATGTCTCGCCCTCTCCTTGGCCTCATCCTGCTCAACGAGTCCTCATTCGCGAGACTGCGCGCGCAGCTGCTCGCCACGCAGCCGCGGGACAAGCAGGCGCAGCTGGAGGCCTGGTTCGCGAGCCTCATGCAGGGCGTCGAGCCCAACCTGCTCACAAAGAACCGGGACCGGTGAGTACGCAGGGCAAAGCAACGCTCTAGAAACATTGACGGTCATTCGGGGTCACCCGCGGTCATTCAGTGTCACTCGCAGTATCCGGGGTCGCTTAGGGTTAACCTCACAAAGAACAGGGACCGGTGACTATGTAGGGCAAAAGGAACGCTCTAGAAACATTTATGGTCATTGAGGGTCACTCATGGTCATGTAGGGTCGCTCACGGTCAAGCAAGGTCATCTTAGGTCAACTTAAGGCAGCCCGAGGTCATTCTAAAGACACTAGAGATCATTGAAGATCTATGGCAGCAAAGCGCCCTGCATCGCTAAAGCACAGTTACTCATTGACTCATTCACTGCCTAAACACAGCGCCAAACCAATATTAATACTCGTAATAATTAAAATCCTAACTGTAAAAGTAATTTGACAACCTCTGTAGCGCGGTGGGTGAAGGTCCGCCTGCGACGCAGGAGGGTTCGATTCCCGCCTTTGGACAAATATTTGTACGATCTGCAGGTATTTGTTCCGGGTGTTCTGTTCGTTTTCTATATATAATAAAAAATATCTATCTATGTAACATATTGTATTATGTATATCAGTTATCGAGTACCCATAACACAAGCTCTGCTTAGCTTGGGGCTAGATAATGCTGTGTGAATTGTCCAGCATTATTTATTTATTAATCTCACTAATATTATAAACGTGAAAGTTTAGATGGATGGATGGATGGATAGATAGATGGATGGATGTTTGTTACTCAATCACGCCAGAACGGCAGAACGGATCTGGATGAAATTTGGCACAGAGATAGATTATAGTCTGGAATAGAACATAGGCTACTTTTCATCCCGCAATTCCTACGGGAACGGGAACTACGCGGGTGAAACCGCGAGGCGCTGCTAGTAATGTATAGAGAGCTATTTGGCGGCTCACTCGCTCCACCACCAGTTGGCGTGGTGTTTGTTTTAATGTTTCTCGCTTGGTAGCTCAAGACACGGTGACGCGACCGGTCGCGCCGCCATGGTGTCCTAATAAGTTAGGCACTATATAACCAAGGTTATGTCAATGCTGTTATAAATAAAATATCTATCGGTAGAGTGCGTAGTGTGCCCCCTACAATCCTATAAGTTGTTGGTGTTTGGAAGTTGAAAGTATTTGTAAGTTTTCACGGTTTAATCCTACTAAAAGTAATGTTGTGGTCGCGAGTGTACGCCGTGACGTGTTGCCTAAAGGACAGTTGCTTGCGACTGAATGTAATTAGCCTGAGGAACACGTCATAACGTAAACTGCTGACCCGCGGGAACATGTGACACTAAAGATAAAGATAAAGATTTTTTATTTGCCAAAACATGTGTTATGTAAGGTAATAGGTAAATACATTTTATGGATCAACATGCTTGGCCGTCAACCGGCATGCAAAAATATGTTTGAGAGAGAATGACGTGCAATAACTTATTATTTAGGTACCTACTAAAGTTTATCATTGAAAAACACTGTATGGTATGCAAACCATACACTATCCAACCTTTCTTTCACCGGTTAAGCTAATTGCGATCTAACTTAATCAGTAAATTTGTCCACAGATTCACACAGAACCTGTCAATGTTCCGGCGCGATATAAACGACCTGTTAAAGGGCACGGTGACAGCGGCCGCTGGTAACGTCAGCGATATGATGACGTCATAGCTATGTAACTTATCTATTACCTAAATCACTTACAAACTAAATGAGACGGCACTAATATAGTCGCTGTACTTGCCAAGGTAAATAACAGTGAACGTGTTTTTGAGTGGAGACCGCGACTCGGGAAACGTGTAGGACGCATTGTGGCTAGGCTGAGATGACGACCTGCTATAGAGGGTTATTGGTAACTCTCTGACACTGTACACACATGTATGACAGAGATAACGCTCTACGAAGCCGAAATTAGCCGATTGTCTCTTTCCAAAGGTCGATGTGCAATATTTATCGCCGGGTACTGTACTTGAAACTAAACTTAAAAACTACTCTGCCCTGATTTAACGGTGGGAGATCGTTCTTTAATAATCATCAACGTATTTTTCTTTGGTATCAAAGTTGATTTAATATTTTTTTATAACAAAGGCCTATCGTCTTCTGGAACGTGTTCGTGATGAGCGTCAGGACCTGCGGTTCACGCATTGATTTACCAATAACCCTGTATAGTGCTGCAAGCGGCTGGAGACTCGCGCTATGGCGTTAGGAGGCCGACGTCAAATGGGGGCGAAGCTCTAAAGCTCCCATACAAACGTACTTTCCGATTCATTTGGAAACTACATCCTCGATTTTAATGAAATTATAATAATAGTAATAGAAGATTTACCCAGTGCGAGTAACGCACTATAAAGTAAAAAGCTAATAGTAATAATCGTTTATTCTGCAGAAATGTAGATACATGAAGTCTTGATTGATGGACGACCTCTGTGGGCGAGGTCTACCTGCAACGCAGGAGGTTGCGGGTTCGATTCCCGCCTCGGGACAAATGTGTGTACGATCTGCAGACATTTGTTCAGGGTGTTCTGGTAGTTTTCTATGTATAATAAAAAATATCTATCTATGTAATATATTGTATTATAGATATCAATTATCTAGTACCCATAACACAAGCTCTGCTTAGCTTGGGGCTAGATAATGCTGTGTGAATTGTCCAGCATTATTTATTTATGATTTATATAGCTTATCCTATACTTTCCGCCTTGTCAAGGCGTGCAAAAAAAGCTAAAACTAGGTGCTAAAAAATACAATATTAACCAAAATATCAAAGAAAAAGAAAATCGCAAAACCACAACAAACATACGTGACATTTCTTTGAGAACAAGTGGATGGATATTTCACCGTTCAACTTCAACTTCTTTCTTATTGGCGCCACCTATTATGCACTCATAACCGGATAAGAAATAGTTGTTTGTATCGTTTTAGTTTTTCAAAATAAGTAATCATCATAAAGTGAGCGAAAATTAATTTTTATCCATTTTCAAGCGATTTTATTACTTTCGCTCTAATTAAATGATTTTGTTTTTTGAAAAATTAAAACGGTACAAACATAGCTATTTCTTATCCGATTGTGGATGCAAAGTTTCATTAAAATTGGGCACGTAGTTTCCAAATGAATCGGAAAGTACGTTTGTATGAAAGCTTAGAGATTCGCACCCACCATAAGGAAAAGACTTGTATAGGCTGATGGTTATGAAAGAAACGGCATATTTAGTGTTGTAAAATTGTGTTAGTATAGAAAAAAATGCAAAAGTATCGCCAATGTCAGAAATAGACAAGAATATTTAGAACAATATCTAAAAAAACTATACTCCGGTTTAGAATCCATGATATTTTACGTTAACACAGACATTTATGAATGAAAACTTATCAAAAACTGAAAACAAAGTAACAGCGGTTACGATATTATTAGCACATTAACGTTATTATTTCGCTTCGATATCAACATCAACGTCTTTTTTTTTGGCGTTTATTTCATTGGAAATGCAGCGAATAGGGGTTCATTCAGATAATTCGTTGCATTTCCAATGAACACCAAAAAATAACAATAAACGCCAAAAAAGGAGTTGATGTTGATATCGAAGCGAAATAATAACGTTAATGTGCTAATAATAACGTAACGTGGTATTAATACCACGCTTATTTGCAAATAACCTTGTATGCGCTCGCTCGCGAATGTTAAGCCTCCAATACATGTTGGCCCAACGTTGCCGAGTGAGAGCCAACACCAACGTGTAGACGGCATGTTTGCCTTGCCTTGCCATCGCTCAGTGTCTTAGCCGCCCGAGTGAAGACAAGCGCCAACGTGTATAGATAAAAGATTATTTTTCGGGTATTTATCGTGTACCTTTTGTTTGATTTTCCCAACGTTTCAACCACGATCGCGATAAATAATCATGTTAACAAATCGCGAAAGTTTAAAAAAAACGTGTGCAGAGGTCATTTGCAGTGATTTCTTCAATGATAAATTTAGCGACTCGTAATTTTTGTAATAGGTATTGAATGCATTAATAATATCTAAGTAAATACATCATAAGTAGAAAGGCATGAAACCTGGCCTGTCTTCCATTGCAACACCCTAAATGGGTACATACATACTGTGAACATTTTATGAACACTCACCTAACTACTAACACCTGATGACTGTATGAATGCAATTAATAAAATACTGAATACTTGTCACCGCTCGCGGCCATTCGCCTCACTTCGGAGCCGTGTCGTGTTTTCTGCACAAATCAAAGAAACTTGTCTGCGCTCGGTCAATTCGAACTGACAGCTCCCAACGTGTGGGCAGCTTCACACAGTAATCGTCTAGATTGGCCGCTTGCAATCGTTTACGTAGACTATCCGAACAATACAATACAATACACTTTATTGCACACCAAAAAAATACAAAAGAAAAGAAAGAATACAGGAAAAAATAAATAACAGAGTTGCACAATGGGCGGCCTTATCGCTAAGAGCGATCTCTTCCAGACAACCTTGGGATGGACACGAAGCAGTTGTACTAGTATAGGCGTCTATTAGGGGAGGCCTATGTCCAACAGTGGACTACTATAGGCTGATGATGATGATCTGAACGTCTAGACGGTAGCCACTTGCCTTGCACCGATTCGCCATCGCTCGCATTGGCCATAGCTAGACCAACATGTATTGGAGGCTTTACATTACGGGCCGTAACACCGGTCAATCAGCTTATGGTAAAAAAGCAAATTTATAAGTCAATGATAATCGCTTTAGATGTTTGTCATGCCTTTATATATTCAAAATGGTTTTATAGTGTCTATGTAGGTAACACTGGGACGAGTTCTCGATCCCCATCAGAATGTATTTCACTTACAGCATAATTATAACCCGTCCATTCATTTATTTGCTGTTTGGCATATGCATGACTGAAGTTCCCTAATAGGCTACTTGACTACTACTGGTAAATAATTCTAACGTATTGTCTAGTTTAAGGGCAGGATATTCGATCCATTTTGTAAAAAGGACAGGCATAGAATTTTGTGTTCACAAGAGTGAGACAGGGCACAGCAACGCAAGCCCAAAAATCAAGTTTTTGCTTATTATCAAAATTAAAAAAGGTTTTGAGAAAAACTAACCGTAGAATATTCATCTAAACGTCGTTGCCTATTTTCTGACATGTTTTTTGAGAGTAAAACGTTGATACACTAGAAGTACAATAACAAAAACAACCAAAAACTACCCTTTCTTCGTAATTTTTATCATCAGGTGAAGTGATAAATATCGTGTTTTGAACCATTGAATAAAATCAATAATGTTAATCCAACTACAACATAAATTTTAGTCCAATCAAAACAAAGGATTTTTGATCGTTTAAAATTGAATCGAAAATTGGCTAAATTCGAATATCCTGGCCTTAAGGTTGAAGTATATTTTTTTAGGAACATTATGTTGAAGTAGGTACGTAAAATGTTTGTTAGTTGTAAAATCCATGGCTAAGTAAATTACGTGGTGATATATAAATCAGTGGGACAATTAAAAATAATTGTTGTACTTTACTTTTCCAACTGGTATTGATATGGATCAGTTGAGCTACTTGTAGATTGTTTGCAACAGTCTGCAGTTAGCTCAATTGTTTCAATTGTAAATAGTAGTTTTAATTTAATTCTATTATTTGATTGTAATTTTCTTTGTACTTTATTTGATTTTTAGTATTTGTTGTTATAGCGGCCACAGAAATACATCATCTGTGAAAACTTCAACTGTCTAACTATTACGGTTCATGAGATACAGCCTGGTGACAGACGGACAGCGAAGTCTCAGTAATAGGGTCCCGTTTTACCCTTTGGGTACGGAACCCTAAAAATAAATACATCCCTCTCCCAGCTATATAGACGCTATATAGACCATTATAAATACAGCTTTTTAGTAAACATTTTGTTTGCCGTCATGTGATCTAGATAAATCAGACTGACAGGGTGTACCAGAAACAGTATTTTACGTAAAAGTAGATAATTTTGGCTACGAAGCAAAATAATAATATTTGCTTACTTAGCAAATAATATTTGCTTACTTTTCCGCTAGCTAGGACTGACTTGAAGTCTCTAAGAAATTAAATAAGAACCGCGCTCCACCCTGCACCCTCAGTACGGGTGTGCTCTAACCAACTAAGCCACGAAACATTAGTCGGTTTAACCGAAAATCTTACGGACTATAGCGCCGGTGGCTCCACCTACAGGGGTAACATTATAGTTTAACCAAACCTGTTCAAACACTAAAGTACATTTAGGTCGTTTATTCTTGAAGTCTAGCAAAAAAATCGTCTTATTTCTTTTCACTTATGTATACAAGTTTTGGTACACCCTGCAGTTGAAATCAAATATTGTTGAATATATAGGCCTCCAGGAGGCTGTGTAAGCAATAATTTTATATAGTTATTCGAATTTTTACCTTAAATCTAAATGTGTAGAATCTAGAATCGAGTAGCCCTTGACTTATATAATCCAAGTTTGTGTCGTTTAAACGAAGTATTTTAAATATTATAAATTATTTGATTAGAATATTTCTAAATATATGATGGTTCTTCTAGCCGAATTTTCGGCCACAGCGGCCAATCTCAACGGAGACTGCCAGGTGCACAGGACATAGTGCACAGGTGTGTGCGCGAACACACGTTCACTCTATTCCCTCGCTCTCATAACCAGATGGGACGGCCCAGTGGCGGATCATCCCCAAGGCAAAGTAGGCATGTGCCTAGGGGCGCGAGTTTACAAGGGGCGCGCGCGCGGAAAATTTTACACTAGTAAATAACTAATTATGTAAGGTAAGTAAGTAAAAAATTAATTAAGTATATGAGTAAGCAGGTATCCTACTTACAAAATATAAATGATTATTTAATTCTGTCGAAACTTTTTATTTTTGTTCAGTGTAAAACAAAAAATAAAAAAAGAAGGAAGTTAGAAGGAAGCAAAAATCTGATGATTGATATGATGATATTGGTTGACGAGCGTCAGAGGCGGCTTTAGCGGCGCCCACGAGCGCAGGACCATAGGGGACCCTGGTGGCAGCCGCAGGCCTCCTAACCCAGACCATGCGCCCTTGTTATGCCTGACGCCACCGCCGGCACGGCAATTCTTAATGTTTTAAAAGACACCAACAATCGTGGGCATTGATACTAATACAGCCTATATTAGCATCAAGGGCGGCCTTTCCGGGTACGCGGCGCACATCCGCTATGAGGATCCAGCGCTCGGTTTTCGTTAAAAAAAATTGGTTTGAAATGACCCTTTAACCATTATGCATTAGGCTGGCTGTAAGTTTTAAATCACTTTGCCACAGATTCGCGAGATTTTGAAAGGACTTGTTTTAATGCCGAATTTTATGTTTTACTGTTTATCTGCGCCGATCCTAGGGTAAAGCGAGCGATGCCCAAGTATCCACAACGCGAAAATTCCTAATTCAAACAATCTATTTAGAGCGAAAAGTTATCCATATGGTGACTTCTGAGAGAGGAGCGAACTGCGCAGCTGGGCGTAGTACGTGAGTGCGTACAACACCGATCGCCACAATCTAAATTTTTTACGGCTCACTTTGCTTGCCGTTGTTTTCTATCTGTTGTAGTCTGGATGTTTATGACTTCGTAAAATTCTCTGTCAAACCACTGGAAAGTCTCGAAAATTTTTGCTATTTCGCTCTGTTGTTGCCTTTATTTCTATTGTTTTTGCTTCCATAACTTTTAAAGAATTTGGAGATAATTTTATTACCGATAACCACAAAAGTTGTGCGTATCACCTAGCGTTCACATACCCATCTTATTTAATCTTAAAAAATCACAAAAATTCGCGGCTCGCTCCGCTCGCCGTTATGTTTCTTTACCTATACCTTTCTAGCTGGCCCCGCCAAACCCATATGGTCTTGGCTCTAACTTTGACAATTGACAACCTCCTCTATCATGCTAACCAAAAACTTGAAAATAATTACGGCTCGCTTCGCTCGCCATTACTTCAAGTTATTTACCTGCCTTATACATATACTTTTTTGTCAACTACTGAGGAACTTTGTCGTTGTTATGTTACTAACACCACCCCCAATACTGAGCTTTACCGCGGCTCGTTCACAGAGGGGCGCCAAAAAGCTGCTTGCCTAGGGCGCTGCCGACCATTAATCCGCCTCTGGGACGGCCGACCGGACCGACACTGGATATTAACATGTTTATTTTAGTAACTCAATAACGCTGTCATCACAAAAACGTTAACGACGGGATAAAATAACTGTTATAAGTCGCGTAGATAAAGAATTGGAGGAATATGATCCAATGACAGTATGGAGTAGCTGTAATTTTCGATCCCTATCTTTATCTACGTCTTTTTCACGCATCTGATTGAATTTATTTTTTAAACGTTAACGTCGAGTTTACAAAAACTGTTATAAGTCGCGTAGATAAAGAATTGGAGAAATATGATCCAATGACAGTATGAGAGTAGCTGTAATTTTCGATCCCTATCTTTATCTACACGTCTTTTTCACGCATCTGATTGAATTTGTTTTTTTAGTTAATTCTTCGATATCCTTCATAGACATCTCTATCTACTGATTAGAATATTTTGTAATTATTTATACAATTAGAAAAAGTTAGTGAATGTTGAATAATCGGTTGTATAAAAGACGATACACCTTAAGAATCGTATCGGACGTGTTTACTCGCATTAATTCTATATACTAGTTCCATTAAAAGGTTTTGTAATCATAGTGCGTAAGGTCTCGCATACTGGGTATTCTCTAAGAAATTAAATAATTTCCCAAAAATTATCGATTTCAGTGGGATTCGAACCCGCGCCCCACTGTATCACCCTCAGTACGGGTGTGCTCTAACCAACTAAGCCACGAAATCAGTATTCGCCGACTCGAAAATGGGTGGCTTCGAGACACGTGAAAGCGAAATTTTTTGGAAATCTTTTTAAATTTTTATTTTCATTATGGAACTAGTGAGACTATCTTTCGCATTTTTCCATTACTGAGTACTAATAATAGATCTACTGAGAATGGGTCTATCGCAGCAGTTCCTGATACTGGAAGGAATCTAGTTATATCTGATGGAACTACTGAGAAAGGATCGCAGTAGTTCGATGATGGAACCAGTGGGACTTTTTCGCATTAGTTCCATTGAGTGAAATTCCATTCGGATCTATGTATTTAATTGTAATAATAACCTGAGTAGTTAAAGAATGGCGCCATCTCTCATGCTGTACAGAGCAAGAGTCCATTTGACTGTACTATCGAAACGTGATCGTGTCTTCTCATATTTGTAAGTGATTTCCGTGTCCGCACGATATTTGGCGTGATTAAAAAAAGAAACTAAATCCGACTTTAAAATCTTGCATACTGAAAATAGGTTTGGAAGTAGTTTTAAACAAGGAATACTTCGATAGCGCGATCTAATTTTTCAAGTAGCGACATCTATTAAAATTCTATTTTTATTTTGTTTGTTTTACGATTACTATCGGATTTGGATACGATTTTTTTTGGGTTGTGTAGTTTCGCTTTTGCTTACTAGTACCCCCGTCCCACGATACTCTAGCGACACCAGTATAATACTGGTGTCGCTAGAGTATCGTTGTTTGTACGATACTCTAGCGACACCATAATACTGGCAGTATTATGTTGTTTTTGAGCTTTTGACAAAATAGATATATAATCCCTCGGGAGTACATTTTTATGGGACCATTTCGTGAACATTTTTTATACGAGAGCGAAAGAATTTTTAATATCGGACCATAATTGGCAATCGAACATGCATAAAAAAACATACTGCCGAACATAGAACCTCCTCCTGTAGACTCATTCTGTAAAAATTCGAACTCTAAAGAGGGATTTTCAATGCGACCTAAAAAAAAAAGTGGTTGCCATAGACTAGAAGGTGCTGTATGTGCCAAAAATTTGGTGGAAACAAAATTATTTCGTTTATTTTATGACAATTTATTTGCTACTACAACTCAAGATACATTTACAATTTTTTAAATAAATATATTCCCCAAACAAAACTTTATTGTTCCCAGTAGAAAAAAAACAACTTAAATAAAAATAATGTTAAAAAATTGTTTGAATGTAAAAATAAGTAGGTAATCAGTTTGCAGTACCAAATGGGCCCAGGCTCAGCATAATGCCAACTGTTATATGTAACAGTTGTAACAGCGCTGTTATTCTGCCTACACTTGGCTTTTGTGCAGCGCCATCTAGTGTCAAAATAAAAAGCGTGATTGTTTTTTTTAAAGATTGCATTAAAAAGCTCTCATTCATCAAGTGACCAAATTCGATCGTTCCTTTGTAACCTTTTATTTGACAAGTTACGAGTTTCAAGTATCGAGATAATTGTGAATTCCCTACAGAATACCAAGTACCTACGTCATTGTTTAGCGTAAATGTCAAAATCTCACGCAACTTAGTTCATTTCATGACCACGCTCGTCACGGAGGCGCTACAAGCATTATCCAGTTTTACAGAATACTAAACTTTAAACTCACCGCGGATTCAGCTTAGTGAGGTTCGTGAGGTTCCAAATGAGTTTATAGAACGAGCCTGCTGAGCGGGACAGCATAAAAGATGGCGTCATTCTTAATCGTTCGCTATCGTTCTTTATTTTAGCAGGTTATGCTTGTAATTATTTAGTATTTTATTTTATAGACTGCAGGGCACAATGTTTTATTTTTAATTCCTTTTGCAATGTTTCCTAATGCCGTTATGGCGGTCGGGCTGACTCTGGCGATTTGCTGACGGTTCGACGACGGTCTGATGACGTTTTCGAGGCGGTTGGTCAACATTTTCTTTACACAGTGCGAATATCAAGGTGAAAAATCTTTACAGCCTACAATGGTCCACGGTGACACGGTCAATGGAACCGACTGGAACACGACTACGCTCCTAATTCCAAACAAAAATTGCCGATTGCTCTTTTTCTGTGTGCCAGTGGTGTTGGACATGTCAGCGAGGACGATATACTGTTGTTGATTCCTCAGCCTATGGGGCTCTCTGTGTTGGCAAATTTCTTTTATAGCGACCCGATAAGGTACTATGTACATTAGCTGAGGAATTACTGTTTTGTAAGTTATAGGGGCGGGCGGGACATATTTTGGGGCCACTGAATCAGTCTCCAATTTCAATTTATTTATTCAATTCAATAGGCATACATGGAAAATGCACTTAGAATTAGTCAAATAATAATAATTAACACACTTAATTAACATATAAAAATAATCAATAAATAAAACATAATATCTCCTTACAATAGCGAAAGAATTTTCCATATCGGTTCTGACGTTCTCCGTCAGATCGACGAACATACAAAAAAACATACAGCGGAATATAAAAATACAAAAAAAAATAGAACCTCTTTTGTTTTGTCAGTTATCGTTACAATGATTGCAAATCCACACTAAGGTCCGTATTATGAAAGCCTGCTGAGTCATCCATCTATGCTTGAGTAACGATTTTCTATGATATAATAATTACTAGTACCTACCTATTAAGCTGTTTATCTATAAAATTTGACTTGTCTAAGTGCTTATTTTGTAAGCCTAAAGAACTAAAGTTATTGACATTTTGAATTTTTTATGGCACAAACGTAACTCAAGCATATATCTATGACTGAGCAGGCTTTCATAATACAGGCTTTAAAGTCTGTTACATCTTCACGCCTATACGGCTGAATGGATTTTAATGAAATTTGGCAGGGAGGTAAATGGTATCCCCGAGACGGACATAGGCTACTTGAAAATCTCGTCCGAAGCGGTGGATAGCAATATATAAAAAAAGGAAATAAATATGACTGATACGTCAGCAAATCGCCAGTGTACAAGGCCCCTTAGATTATTATAGGTATCTACGAATGAAATTGTAATAGTTACTTTAAGTTATATGTGAGAATGTCTTCTGTAAATAAATTTGTGATTTGTACAAAGTTATTTGTTGGTTTTCTTTAAATTAATAAGAATAAGAAAAGCTTTATTTATAGCATTTACAAGTTTCTTAAATTACCTAACACAAATATAAACCAATTATCTACTTAATATCTATGTAATTACAAAACTTAAATGCTATAAAATGGCGTCCGACTCAGCATTATGTTGTGATAGCCATTGCGCATAGCTATCACAACGCTGATCTTCCGTCGGAACCACAACCAACACGTAACGTAATACTCTGCACTATCAGCATCATCCGCAGCCGGATTTTGCCCACTGCTGGGTATAGGGCTCCCGAAGTTTGCGCCATCCACCACGGTCCTATGCTGACCGCCTCCATAGACGCCCCCCGACGCGTACTATGTCGATGACAGTACTTTGCACTAGATATAGGAACAATAAATACTTAGGAATTCATAGGCTTTTTGGACGGGGCAGTAAGGGGATGTACCTTAACCGGTTTAGTAACAGCAGAATGGTCTTGGGAGTTGGCTATCCATAATTTCGCTCCTTGCCCGTGGTCCAGTAGAGTTGGTCCCGTTGACTGGACCACGGAATGAAAAAATCTTAGGTGGTATAGTTAACGGCAGTCCAGTCAACGGCATTAATCTGGATCTCTTTTTTCATTGGTCAACGGGACCGCGGAAAAAATATTTCACGTGAGTTTACTTGTCACAAACGTCAAATGTGACATAAAATATGTCAAAATATAGAAACGGCAACTTTTCACCTTTTAAAAACCGTTATAAAGAACATTAAATTAAATTTTTCCGGTCAATTACAATCTGGGTCTCTTAAAGACAAGAGTGAAAAGGTATCTTCTAGACCTTCGTGATACATCGTCGGTCATATCATAATATCAGGTGAGATTGTGGACAAACGAAGATCTATTGACTGTAAAAAAATACTGTAGGTAACTAACCTACTGGGTGAAAAGCAAAACTAGTAAGTAATTACCATTGAAATATTTTATTAAACATAAATAACGTAGGCAATAACATCAAAATAATCTACATAAATAGGACATTTATAATACTTAGTTTATATTAACTAATTATTGCACTTATTTCGATCCAAAACAATTTATATAAAATGCTGTGTGAATAGGCTACTTGACTACTACTGGGAAATAATTCTAACGTATTTTCTGATAAAAATAATGCAAAGTGTAACTAATATTTCTTCAAGGCCAGTCGTATTAGTTAGGAAAACTAATTTTAAAGTTTGAATAAAATAATGCCGCGCCAACACGATAATCTCTGTCATGGCTCCCGTGCTCTGAGGAATGACGTCACATGCCACACCACACCTTACAAGAAGAACTCATTGAAACTGTTATTTGTAATAGTGTGACGTCACCAGCGGTCTTCTTCCACTGGACAAAAAATTGAAGCGAACAAAATAATAACATTTTGTTTCTTGTTTGATAATTACTATTTATAAAGTTGTTGTTTATGTATAAAATTTGACTTGTCTAAGTGCTGTTTTGTAAGCCAAAAGAATGTGTATAATGTAATTTTAATCCCGTTTTTTTACCAAAAATAGGCATGTATTAAATAAAAATCACCTGATTACGCTTTTTGTCGCTGACTAGGATGAAAACAATTTGGAACTTATTTTTAATGTAGTCAAATAGCCTATTGTCTAGCATTCACTTCCTAGCCGCGCGCGGGGCGGTGCGATCTGCAGGGATGCGACGAGAATTTGTGCTTCTTGGGCGATGTAAGTGTTAAATCTATTCCGTTTTAATTCTTTTCTACTTTCTACAAGTAATAAAGGTGGCAAAGTAGTTTGGCGGGTGTAAAACATTAGCGGGGAATTTTATTTTTAACTTTAAATCGTCAAAAAGAACGGCTTTATAACGTTATGCATAGTAATTTGCCGCAAATCAACAAATAATGGTTTACGATTTGCGGCATATAACATAGTAATTTGCAATTTGGCAAATTACTATGTAATATGCCGCAAATCTTAAACCATTTGAAGGGCACAGGGGAAAAATATGCAATGTCACATTTTTATCTTTTTTAAACTGGCAATGCCATTGTATAGTTCAAATGTGATAGAACAAAACGACTGTTTTCCGACTTTGTTCAGTTTTTTTAGCTAACTCCATAAATATAAGAAAGAAAAGGCATATTTGTATTACATACCCAAAACAAGTATATTTTCTTGATAAATTCTTTTTATTTTTATTTTTACTTTGAATGTTTATTTTTTTGTATGGATTCAAAGTTTAATTTGCTCGCGAATTTTCTAGAATGTATTTTCACTGAAATCTTATTTATAGACGAATTATAAGACACCTTTTTTGAACGCGTTTTTTTACAAAAATCGATTTTCGCGTCAGAATAAAAGTGTCTTATATTTCGTCTATAAATAAGATTCCGGTGAAAAATCATTATTTTAGAATATTCTGAAATCCCAGGAATTTACGGGAAAGTATTCCCGAGAAAGATGGTTTTAACTGCTCCATGTTGTGTCTTTACACCAACTTTAGGTAAATAAGCGCCCGAATTTCCGATCACTGGTTATGAATGAACATTTTTTTGAATTTATTATTGATTTGATTGACTGCTATTATAATCTGTATGACAAAGTATTTGTTTAACACTGCTGATAATTTCATTTTAATTCTTAGACTAATGTTGATGTACAAATATTCACTTAATTTTACGTACTTAAGGTTTTTATAATAATGTTTGACGTTTTGGAAAATATCTTCCTGTAAGTCAAGTGTGAATGATTAATAAATAAAATAATAATAAATAAATAAATGAGCTACTGATAAATCAACTTCGATTGACTGGTATTTTTGGAGTAATAAGAAATTTTGTGCTAAAAATCTACATTTTCCCAAATGCTCCCAAAACATATTAATGAACTAGCAGCGCCTTGCGGTTTCACCCGCGTAGTTCCCGTTCCCGTGGGAATTTCGGGATAAAAAGTAGCCTATGTTCTATTCCAGACTATAATCTATCTCTGTGCCAAATTTCATCCAGATCCGTTCAGCCGTTCTGGCGTGATAAAGGAACAAACATCCATCCATCTAAACTTTCACGTTTATAATATTAGTGAGATCAATGTTGATTTTATCATAAGCTCTTAGAAAATGGTTTACGATTAGCGGCAAACTACTTTTCCGCTAGATTTATTGCTTGTGAAACGCAGAAAAAATTTAAGACTACAAACAAATTTGAATCTCACGCCAACCCGCGTCGAAACACCTTAAAATATGCAAATTCTCTTATGTATCATCTTAAGTAACAACAGGCACCTCTACAGAAGAGATCTCACTCGCCGCCAAACTAATCCCATGATTCGACAACAAATGACTTTTCAAACTACACTTCTGGACAAACGTCATCGCACAAACCTCACATTTGAACCTCCTGTCATTATTATGTATCCGCATATGCTCCCGCAGTGTATACTTCCTTGCATACGACTTATGACACATCTCACACGAATAATTTCTTTCACCAGTGTGTTTCACCATATGAGCTTTTAAAGCCTTTTTACTGAAGAACTTATAACCGCATTCAGCGCATTGCGCGTTACGTTCCATAAGGTGATTCTTCTTAATATGATACATAAGTAAAGACTTTAAGATAAAAACTCTACTGCAAACATTGCATTTGTATTGAGCTTCTGTGTTATGAACTTTCACCAGATGTTGATTCCGTTGATAATAGCTTCTAAAGGATTCGTTGCAGTATGGACAGTTGGAGATGTTTCTAGCACCTAGATGCTTCATCTTGTGATGGTAATGCTTTTTGCTTCGGCTAGAGAAAATCTTCTCACAGTAATCGCATTTGTGACTTCCCTCTTGATGTGTATGCAAATGCGCTGTTAAAGATCTCTTTGTAGCAAAAGAAGCTTCACACTTAGTGCATGAATAGTTACAGTAATGCAAATTCATATGTTGCTTCAAAGTTTTGAACGTTTCATAAGTCGATGAGCACATAGCACAGTCGTATACTTCACCTTTTTTTAATTTGAATTGCATCATTAAGTCCTTCACATCGCTGTGTATTATTTTATCGTGGGTTTTAACTAGATGATCTTTAAGTATTGTTAAGTTTTCGACTTCCTCGTCGCATATGGTGCATCTTAAGCCTGTTATATCGAGTTTTAAGCTGTATTCTGACAGTGCTTTTTTAAATTTCAGTTTTAATCTGTCTTTTTTGTGGTCTACCTCTACGTGGTTTCTTAAGTTAGCCGGATCTGGAAATGCGGCGTCACAGTACGCGCATATAAAGCCTAAAAGCGACTTATTCTTAAAAGGCATAGCGTTGGAATATCTTAGAATAGTTATAAAATTATCTTTCAGTTTGAATTTGTCGTTAAATTTCTCTGATGTCCACGAAACGTTGATTTTCGTTGGTTCTTGAATAGTTCGTGTCAGTTTTCTTGGGTTTTTCCTTTTGATTGTCAGCTCACAGGAATCTGAAATTATAATAATTTTTTTATTTTTTAGGGTTCCGCACCCAAAGGGTAAAAACGGGACCCTATTACTAAGACTTCGCTGTCCGTCTGTCACCAGGCTGTATCTCATGAACCGTGATAGTTAGACAGTTGAAATTTTCACAAATGATGTATTTCTGTTGCCGCTATAACAACAAATACTAAAAAACTGAATAAAATAAATATTTGAGGGGTGCTCCCATACAACAAACGTGTTTTTTCCGTTTTTATGTATAATGCTACGGAACCCTTCGTGCGCGAGTCTGACTCGCACTTGGCAGGTTTTATTTAACTGCTTGTATTGTTATTACAAACTAAATGCAGCCCGCAGTTACGCCCGCGCTTTTTAAGTACCGGTATGTCCGTCCCGGGATACCGTTTATCTCTATGCCGAATTTCATTGACATCTGTTCAACCGTTTAGGCGTAAGGTAACAGACAGACAGACAGAGTTATTTTTTAATTTATAATATTAGTATAAGATTCATAGAAGTTAATAAATAAATAATAAGTTGTATGGTATTCTATTCTCTTCTCTATTTCTATTATATTCTCTATTCTTTCCGTGCTGGGAATCGAACCCGCAACCTTAAGTCATTTTGAAACATGAAACTCACCTATAGACGGAGTCAGTCTTGCTAGTATATTCTGCATTTTACTGTCAGACCAGGCTTCCGTTTTAGGTTTTCTGAGTTTTGTAACTTTCGATGTGACTTTTTTTCTGGCCGGCTCCTTGTTTTCTGTTTTAATGTTGTATATTGGAACTTCTTTCACTGGAATCAAGTTAAACGTGATATTTAGAGAGTGCTTTATCACTGGCGATTTGCTAGCAATTCCAAAGCAATGCAGCAGAGAGCACGCAAGAAATAATCCTGGACACAATGGTCCAGCATTATTTATTTATTATTATTTTAAATTACCTGTGTCAGCTAAAAAATAGTCGTCGGATTCAGAAAAATCGCTGTCTTGTTTAAGCTCCACTTTTATATCCAAAAGCTCTTTCATATCTGAATCTGAAACAGGATTTTTCAAGGTACAATCAAACTGATTTAAAGTCTTGTGTATACATTCGTAATTAATAATGTAATCTAGTTTAAGAGCGTTTACGCCTAGCGCGCGATGTCAAGTTTAGGTAATTCAAACCCACACAGAAGCGAGCGTGACTGTGTGAGTAGCACAATAGAACGCCTGGCGCGTTCTATTGTGGTATAGTCAAACTAACTCACTTTGATCCATTCGAGTCAAATTGTTATAGCAATTATTTAATTTAAATTTGAACTAAAACCGATGACTAATTTAAGTGTTAAAATAAATTCAAAATCAGTAATCAAATTATTAGTAATTAACTTATAGTGTAAGATAACTGGTTCATGACATTAACGGGTTGGAAAAGTACTGTTTTATAGCCAAACTGCGCATGGAAGGCGTAAACGCTCTTAAAGATTACATAAACCCTAGACAATATGCAAGTAAAATCTGCGATAGCTGAATTCCTAGGTTATTGCATTTTAATAAGACACTAGCGGCCCGCCCCGACTTCGCACGGGTAGAGAGAGGTATTAAACAAAGAAAAATAAAAAAAATATAATTTTTAACACTCTTTTGACGAGATGTTGCCTTTGCTCAGTTACCCCTGTCGGTGGAGCCACCGGCGCTATAGTCCGTAAGTGGTGCCAAAGGTTTTCGGTTGAACCGACTAGGGTTTCGTAGCTTAGTTGGTTAGAGCACACCCATACTGAGGGTGGGGCGCGGGTTCGAGTACCGCCGACCCACCATTTCTTAGAGATACGCAAAGTGCGGGTAAGCACTATAACAAAAAAACCTCAGGACTTAAATATGGATTACCCGGGCACATTTCTTTCCCTTTCCTCTGCAGCTTTCTTTCAGCGTCCAGCACTTGGTTTCTGAAGTTTAGTGCGCTCCGCACCATGGAGACACAATTATCGCAGATAGCTGTGCCCTGTGACGGTGACACCTGGAGACAACAATGATCACACTATTACTATACCTACGTTTAGTATCCAAGGCACTTGAGAGGGCGCAATGCGCGCCATTTTGTGAAGGAACCAAGTAATTAGTAATAACCTACGAATCAAAACATAAGTCATTTCAATAGACTGCAGGGTTCCTAAGATCTCCACCAAATTATGTGCAATAAGCTGATAACGACAATAACCTGAGGCAGGACCTGATTAGCCGCGCACATAGGGAAAGACCATTTTTTCCTACTCTTGGGACTCTACTACATGCTTATTTTTTTTTATTATATGTTGTAAATTTAAATCTCAAAGTACCTATTATGTTTCTGTTTATCACATATCTTTTTGTGTTTCCCTTTTTTGTAAAATATGTGTGTGGCTATGAATAAATTCTTTATTCTTTATTCAATACACAGTGCAATTTCATGACTTTTCTCTATAGTATTTTTTTCTTTCATAATGGTGTTTCACGTTGAACCAAACGCAATGAGGAACCAAAGGAAAAATGTAGAATTTTATGTAATTCGAGTTTCTAACTACGGGAATCCTGTGAGTACTGAGATCAAGTCCTAGTTTGACAAGCAAACGTGCTAGGTTCGCCTCTTAATTCAATGCTTTGAGTTTGTATTTTATTTGTAGTTTATCGACCGAAGTAATTAGGTATGATTTCTGTATATGTTTGTTAGTGACAGGGTGCCACATAATGTGTACTAAGCAGTGACCCCAAGGGCATCAACTTGTGAATGATTTTTAACCTACACTGTTTTTTATTAACATTTTTTTCTGCCCATTTTTGTTCTTTCTAACGCATAATTGCATTATTTAACATTAAAAATATTCACAAATGTTAAAGTTTCAGATTTTATACAGGTAGGTATAACAGTTATCTAGTACCCTTACAAGCCCTGCTTAGCTTGGGGCTATTAACCAGCCTTATTATTATCATTTAAAAATAAGTGTACCTATTCGTAATTAAATTAGTATTAATAAATATTCTCTGCTATGTAGAGTTTCATGGTTCTTGCAGTTAAGGATAGTAGGTGTTTTCATTTCTGGTAAAAGATTATCTTTGGAAAATCTTTAGGCTTTCGAATAAGGAGGCCACTAGGCCTACTTTTGTTATTTCTGTAGCTTCCTGACTCCTGGACGTTTTGGTTTTAACTGTAAGTCTATTTGTAAATATACAAATAAATAAATATGCCATGCGCGTTGGTTATCGTCGAATATTTAGTTTTTAGAACTGAAGGGAAACTATGGAAGTGGGAATATCGCGAAAAAGATAAACTTTATACTCACAACAATGTTGAAGCACTCCAGAAGCATATTAGAGTAAATTTCTTTTTTACCCAAGAATACGTAGGGTATCATCAAATCTTTGTGATGCCCTTCGGCAAGACAGCACCGACATACGCGCGGACCATCCATTTTGGTAGAGAAACAAACAAACAATGTTCAATGAAAGCAAGCAATTTTAACGTAGGTAGTGGTTTTATTTATTCTCATTGCAAACATCACTCACAGATCCAAAGAGTATACAATAACTACGCACAGATCACTCTTATTATATCTCTAAACGTCTAAACCAGTCTGCTGTTAGTTAATGTATTGTATTCTCTTTGCTATAATGGTCTACGAAACAAAACCAATGAGGTTAATTTTTGCAGAAGTATGCTACTTGCCGCTAGATGACGCAAATGTAAATAAATCCTTTTCAATATGAACATAGCCAATAGGAGACATCTTTATATTATTTTCAGCTGGCAACATTTGGAGATAAATAATGGCATGGCTGCAGGAAAAAAAAACAGAATTGTTCTTTCAAGACGTTGCGTCACCCACATGTTCGGTTTGAAGTGAAATAAAAGTGAAAAATAAATTACTCAGCTGTAATAATTCCCACAATAATGTTGACCGCGACGCGGGCGATCGGCCGAAAGGCTTTGGAGTGCTCAGGAATTGGATCAGATGTGTACACACAGAGAAACTTCTCGACAGTTCTTAGAAGCGTAAGTGACCATTTTACTTTTGAAAACGAATGAATATCGTATGTCACATCAGCCGAAAAGTCAATAAACGGTGACTATTACATTTCTATATATTTCCGCAATGCAGGCTTAACTTCTCTGGTCCAAGTTATACCGGTGCAGGGGGCACATGGAGCCGCCCGCTCCAGGCGTTGTTCAAATAAAAACCTGTAATTTCCTTTCAAATTACAGACCGCAGCCCCCACAGTGCCCATTTACCAACGACATGGAGTCCAAAGCAGAAACAAGTAAGTGAATTTGTAGAATTTCTGAATATGTCATCATAACCTAACTTTACTTGACCTTTGCGCTAGAATCTTCCAAGATAAGCTAACTGGAAGATGCATTCAGATGCATACCTCCCGTAGGTATGCAACCTCCCATATGCAATTTTTATTAGTTTCTCATGATTGCATCAGCTAAGTTGGATATGCAAAGTATAAGGTCGTCCCCAGTACTTTATTATAAACTTCCCATCCGGGCCTTTTCAGCAATTGCATGGGATTCACTCGTCTGTTCCAAAATCCGAAATCTATTGACATTAGGAGTGTCACATACTCGGCAGCCCTTCCACCCGTGCTCATCCTTAAACTATATAATGGATGTCATTTTGCCCTGCCCAACATGCTTTACTAGCATGGACATTGGCAGAATAGCGTCGACAAGATGCAGAGCCACTAACAAAAGAAGAAAAAACATGCCTTATCGCCTTTAGCTACTTCTCAATAAAAATTCAATAACTTTATTTCTTTAGGCTTACAAAATAAGCACTTAGACATAAATAGGCATGGGCCATGCCGCATGGTGCCCTAACAGGGTTCCTAATACCTAGCCTCTAAGTCAACTGTTAAGACCTCACATTGTATGTATTAGAATTGCAATAAATACTTGAATACATTTAACTTGTGTAATGTGTGAATCACAAAAGCATACTACACAAATGTTTGTACAATCTGCAGATCCAAGTGTTCTGGTCGTCTTCTATGTTAAATAAAACCGGCCAAGTGCGAGTCGGACTTGTGCACGAAGGGTTCTGTACCATTATCTATATAAACAGCAAAAAAAACATAAAAATCAAATGATTATTTTGCTCCACATTGATAACGGCGAGAGGTAGACAGAAATATTCACAGAATATTTAGTTTTATATTCACTTTAGAAATTAATAATCAAATTAAATCCATAAAATAATAAAATGCCATGCAAGGAACAGCTACTTTAATATAAAGATTTAGAAAATGCGGCTCCTGCGCCTCGGGCAGGTGCGCATTAAGCATTAGATGAGCGCCATCTTTCTTATTAATATTGTTTTTTTTTGTGCAGTAAACAAAAGAAACATGATATTATTGTAACCTTGTTTTAGATCTGATGGAGTCAAAGGCGCAGTCATTGGTATTGATTTGGGCACCACCAACTCCTGTGTCGCTGTTATGGAAGGAAAGACACCTAAGGTAAGTGGCAACTCTAGATTTTTCAAGATAATTATGTCACAGGGAGACTTACAGCCGGTTTTTCAAACGGTTGGAATTTTTGGAAATAGTAAAAAAAAATTGGTAACAAAAAGTAATAGTAGTAAATAAAAAGTAAATTTTTTTGTTAACAAATAGTTTAAACTTAGATAGAAAATTCTTTATTGCACACAACAATATAACAGACAAACCCAACCCAAACAGACCCGCAACCAGGCGGCGAAGGTCCGCCTGCGACGCAGTAGGTTGCGGGTTCGATTCCCGCCTTGGGACAAATATTTGTATGATCTGCAGGTATTTGTTCCGGGTGTTCTGGTCGTTTTCTATATATAATAAAAAATATCTATCTATGTAATGTCTTGTATTATGTATATCAGTTATCTAGTACATATAACACAAGCTCTGCTTAGCTTGGGGCTTAGATAATGCTGTGTGAATTGTCCAGCATTATTTATATTAATACACCAGTCATCTAGTACCCATAACACAAGCTCTGCTTAGCTTGGGGCTATATAATGCTGTATAGATTGTCTAGCATTGGTTACTTATTTCCTTTACACTTGGATCTTACAGGACTCTTGGAGACGTCTGATATATCATATTATCCTATTTTCTTTGTCACTTATCATGTCACATGCTTCGATAATGAGTATAACTAGCGGTCCGCCCTGGCTTCGCACGGGTAGATTCTATCGCCTATGTTTATCAGCGTAGTTCACGTTCCCGTAGGAATTTCGGGATAAAAAGTAGCCTATGTCCTATTCCAGACTATAATCTATCTCTGTGCCAAATTTCATCCAGATCCACTCCCATGTTTTGAAACTTGACTGAACTGTAAGTGTATAGTCATTGTGATAATTTATATATCGAATTCTGATAAGAACGGAGACTACTTAGTATGAAAAATGTGTGCGTAGACTTTTATTAGATAAGTTCCGAGTAAAATAAAAATGAAAACTTGGAAGTGTATACATATCTGAGCAGCTGACTGTACAATACAATACAATATACCTACTTTATTGCACAAAAAGTTGTACATAGGCGAGCATAATGCTAAATAGCATTCTCTACCTGCTAACCTTAGGGTAGTGTGGACAACAATTATAGTAGGTAGTGCTATATTATAGAATTTTGGAAAAACCATAAGAAATATATAAAAATATGTACAGCATAAATAAATACACATATAAACTAAATAAATATACTACTCACAATACCACAATACTATCACTATGTAAGGCATATCCACGCAAATTTTATGATGCATCTACATAGCCCGGCGGCGGCTTGGTCACATATTGCCGGCGGCTTAGGTGCTCTATCACATTTACCGGTGGCGGCGCACTATGGGTCAGCAGCGTAATTATCGTGCCAAAAATCACTTTGACAAAAGTTAGATTTCTACATTTTTCTCCGTGAATATATGAAGTATTTATTTTATTTATTTATTTATTTATTAATTAATTTGAACGACCTTAAGCCTATTACACAAATTATACTTAATTCTAGTCAGTACATCATGTTACATTAATTATTCCTAAACGTTATACACAATTAAATCATTAATAAATAAAATAAAAAGAAAAATCAGTAAATTATATGGTTATGTCGCAAAATAGAAAAATAAATAAAAAACAATTTAAAAATCAGAGTCCTTCAGTGAATTCCAAACATGTATGTCGGAACGTCATCCATTCTCCTGCGAGCACGTCAAAGTCTGGATGTAGAGCTAGTAGAGCGGAAAGAGATCGAGGAATAGAGGATCTAGCGCGGGCAACAGTGCGGAAAGCCGGGACTGCAAACAACCTGTGTTTCCTTGCTCGGCAGTAGTCATTAGGAACATAGAGACTACATAGTTCACTATGTAGCTTCGGACAATCGAAGACGCCTCTGAGGACCTTACACATGGTCATTATTTGGTCATTAGATCTCCTGACCTCTAGGGAGTTATATCCCAGACAACCCAAGAGAAACGCAGTTGGGTACATGTATGGGTAGTACCCCAACACACGCTTGTACAAGTACCTGAGAAAGGCCTTCTGGACCTTCTCCAACAAAAGGGCATATTTGCTCTCGTACGGGTGCCATACACACGAGCTGGCCTCAAGCTTGCTGCGAACCAGAGCGCTGTATATGAGCTTAATTACTGCAATGTTGTTGAAGTCATTGCAGTTGCGGAGAACGAAACCTAAGCGTCGGTAAGACTCCTTGGCGACGGTTGCAATATGGTCATGAAATGTAAGTTTTTGGTCGAACACGACACCCAAGTCTTTTACGCTTGTAGAACGCGAAATTGGAGCGCCATTGAGTTTGTAGTTAAACTCAATTGGGCATCGCCTTCGGCCAAAAGTCATTTCGTAACACTTAAGCGTGTTAAATTCCATTCTGTTGTCCACAGCCCATTGATGCACAGCATCAATGTCGCTTTGCAGCAACAAACAGTCCTTCTCCGATTCCACGTCCATGAAGAGCTTTAAGTCATCTGCGTATAAGAGACACCTCGCATGTTTAAAGACCGTAGGGAGATCGTTAAAGTAGTGAAGTAGGATGATTGAAATATCATATACCACAAAAAATATGGTATAATAACATATTTTAATAGCGATAGCTTGAACTTGAATGTAAGGAAGTAAATTGATTGATGTAGGAAAAATTGTGATCTACCACTTTCAGATCGATTTTTTTACAAATATTTGTTGATAAACTATTACTTATTATACATCATTAAAAGCGCGGTACTTAATACTTTCCACCTTATTCAAGTATATCCTTATATGGATAAGAAAATTAGCTTTTACAGTCAATTTTTGAAAGCCCTCCTATTTTTTCAGATTTGAAAATTCAAATTGAGTTTTCGTATTTACCGCTGTCTCCCGACAAGGAGTTACGACTACTATAACGTTCCTTGATCTGTATACTAATAGGATTTTAACTAAATTTTTGCCCCAATTTGCCCCAATTTGACTTAGAGGCAAAAAAGTGTACCGTGGGAAAATAGGAAAAATCATGAAAGTGGATTTTTTGGAAAATTTGGTTTAAATTGTAGCATATATCCTGAATTTTATTCACTTGATGACCTTAAATTTAGTATTGAATGTTTTATTTTAATAAAATTTAATTATTTTTGACGTAAGAAACATGGTTAACTAAATTTATGAAGGTACCTATTTTATAATTATTTCCGCCATAAATAAGAGAAAAATCGCATAATTTGATAAAAATTATCACCATATCAAAGAAAGAAACTAAATATTGCGGTTACCGAACCGCAATATTTAGTTTCTTAATAAAGAAATAAATAAGTTATCAATTTTCAGTGGAAAATATTTCGAGGAACGTGTGCAAGAAACCGCAATGGAAATTGTACAGATTTCCATTGTCGTGTGCAAATACATATGTTATCAATTACTGTCACTATAAAATGGAATTCAGGTTCCAACTACAAACATTTTAACTGTTTTGCTAGATTTGTGCAAACAAGTGTATTAATAAATCAAAATGTGTGAATTCATTGTATCAAAACGCGAATTATGTTCTTTTTTATTCGAGAACGATGCCACTTCGGAAAATCTTCGTAAGTATTTGAAAGAAAACTATAACTTAACACCAACTAAACGCCAAAAAGTTCTCGAAAACATACAACAAAATATCTTACAAAAATTCCGTGATCGTTGGTCGAAAGCAACTTTTTGAACCAACCATATTTGTTTTTTTTAGTGATTCGTTTTAAAGCTAAAAATTAGCATTAACCCTCAAAAATTTGGTGAATATACTCAGAGTAGTACTGCACAATTACATGTCGATAAATATAGGTGGAATTACATGCCCTCTTCTGTACACAAGATCTTACGGAGGAAATATAATCATTTTGCTGTTTTACCTATTGGACAATTGTCTGAATATGTTCAAGAGTCCCGCTATAAGGACTACAAAAATAAATCGATTGCAGTATTCCAGAAAATGCTCTAGGTCGGCTACAAATGAGGACGTTTTTCATTCATCTGATCCGTATATCTCTAGCCTAAGGAGACCAAGCGAAACTGTTCCGAAAGAACTGTGGCAGGAAGCTATATAAATCTTTTAGATTCTTAACCAACAAAACCTTGCATTAACTTTTTTACGATTATTAGAATTTTAATTACATAATATTATTCTATTTTATATTTAAATAAATTAAATAAATAACAGAAGTACTTTTAAGTACTTCTGTTATTTATTTAATTTATACTAGTTTCCAATTTATCTTCTTTAATAGGTTTTTTATTACTTGTTACTCATTAAAAAGTAAGTTTTAATTTAACGTATTTTTTTTTATCTTAATTTATTTAAAGTTTAGTGGCAATTTTTTAATACTAACAAAGAATTTTTATTTATTTATTTTTATTTCATTTATAGTCCATATATCTAAGAGTATAATTGCGAAAGATTAATTACGATATTTTGAAAACTGAGAAAGTTACAGATTTTTGACACGATAATCACGCTCCTGTCCCATAGTGCGGCGCCATGGTGTCCTAGACACCATGGCGCCGCCACCGGTCGCGCCACTGACAAATTGTGTATAGAGGTTACCTCACCTGATATCAGCTTCGTTGCGCAACCAAATTTGTTGCCGGCAACCGAATCACCATAAGCAGAGGTGTTATGGGTTATGTGTTTACTAGATGACTAATATTAAATTATGTAGATAAATATTCTTTTTATGAAAGAAATTACATTTTTTTAATTTCCTGAAGCATCGTCGATCAGCGCCTGTGTCTGTACACTTGCGCTTTTGCAGCGATGCAAGAGAAACGCGCGGCACCAGCTAGTCTACGGCACGTGCCTACGGCTTTCCTAGAAACCGCGCTACATATATTTTTTTATTGTCTTATTACCAGTGATCGGAAATTCGGGCGCTTATTTACCTAAAGTTGGTGAGTGACACAACATGGAGCAGTTAAAACCACCTCTTTCTCGTGAATTCTTTCCTTCTTGTTTCTATTATTCTTACGCAATTATCAAACAAATTATAAATGCGTATGAATAAGTGTTTTATATTTCGTCTAGAAAAAGGATTTTGGCATAAAATCATAAATATAATTAAAAATGTTTGACTTTAGTGAAAAACACGTCAGGATAAAAGTGTCTTATATTTCGTCTATAAATAAGATTCCGGTGAAAAATCATTATTTTAGAATATTCTGAAATCCTAGGAATTCACGGGAAAGAATTCACGAGAAAGAGGTGGTTTTAACTGCTCCCTGTTGTGTCACTCATCAACTTTAGGTAAATAAGCGCCCGAATTTCCGATCACTGCTTATTACTGTACTACCTAGTTCATGCGTGCGGCTTCGGCCGCGTTGCTTCTATTCTAACGTTTAAATGTTTCTTTCTATGCCATCATGCCGGGTACAGACCAAGCGAGCGAGAGCGAGCGAATGCAAACGATTAGGATTTGACAATCGTTACGTTCGTTCCATATTGCTTTGATGTAGCGACAGCCGCTGGAGCACGGCCGAAGACGAACGAAGGCCCTTGTTTGGACTCGCTTGCTTTCGCAATGACGTCCACACTGGTACTTTTGCGTTCGTTCGTTAGCCTTCGCTCGCTCTCGCTCGCTTGGTCTGTACCCGGCATAAGAATTGATTTATACATGATAAAAAGTAGCCATTGTTTGATTCCGGACTTACAGCAATTTCAGCCAGGTATGAAATTTCTGTTAGAAATTACAATTTTATCAAACACTAGCTGTTCCCCACTACTTCGTTAGCTCATCTACTCAACTTATTTGCAAGAACCACAATACCCTATTTTTTCCCCTTTGAAAACCACCCCTGGTACTTATTAGCACAAAACAAAAAGTATTTAAATCGGCCCAGCCGTTCTCGAGTTTTAGCGAAACAAACGAGCTTGTGTTGTGGGTACTAGATAACTGATATACATAATACGTGGTAATAAATAGGTATATTTTATGTGTTAGAATAAGGTATATATTTTATATGGGCCGTAGTTTTTAAGTATTTTACATCCTGTACTAGACTAACGTTGCCTGAAATAAATGTTTTAATATTATTATTATAATACAATACATTACATAGATAGATATTTTTTATTATACATAGAAAACGACCAGAACACCCGGAACTAACACCTGCAGTTTACCTGTAATAATAATTCGTACAAATATTTGTCCCAAGACGGGAATCGAACGCTTCGCCCACCGCGCCACAGAGGTCGTCATTTGTCACCTTTTTACACGTGTTTTTGTAAATAAATGACTTGTACTTTTAAATAAATAAAATAAATAAAAATCATTTATTTCAGACCCAGTTGATCCATACATAGGTACACGATTTCAAAATTAATTAAATAAAAATTACATTAAATTACATAATTAATAAAATAAAATTTAAATTTAAAATCAAATAAAGTTAAAAATCAAAATCAAATAAAATTAATTTTTTTTAAAACATCCCCACAGGTGGTAGAAAACACAGAAGGCTCCCGCACGACACCATCGCACGTCGCATTCTCCAAAGAAGGAGAGCGTCTGGTGGGCATGCCAGCCAAGAGGCAAGCGGTCACCAACAGCGGCAACACCTTCTACGCAACCAAGAGGCTCATCGGACGTCGGTTCGTGGATCCTGAGGTCCAGAAGGATATGAAGAACCTCTCGTACAAGGTGGTCAAGGCTTCTAATGGAGATGCTTGGGTCCAAGGTGAGTTTTTAGAATTTGGTTTTTTCACATTATTTATGTACTTACACTATCTCATACTATTGTTATTTTTTTTTTTTTATTTATAAATGCTTGTTTTTTTATTATTATTGATTTTTTGTAAACTTGTAAATGATTTTAATATTTTTTGGTTTTCATCATTTTTTTTTGGTCATTTCAGATAAGATTTTACTATTGTTAATGAATAAAGATTATGAATTTTTCCCAGTAGTAGTCAACTAACCTATTTTCGGCATTACACATAGCACAAGCGTAGCTATGTTCTATCTAGGAGATAAAACTATCATTATAGTTTGAACCTGTTCTCTCCTACCAGGATCCGACGGCAAAGTATACTCACCCTCACAAATCGGTGCGTTCGTCCTGATGAAGATGAAGGAAACCGCGGAGGCATACCTCAACACTTCCGTCAAGAACGCCGTCGTGACAGTACCTGCTTACTTCAACGACTCGCAGAGGCAGGCTACTAAAGATGCTGGTTAGTAACATCAACAAAATATAAGATAAGATAATGTTTATTAATTATAAAAAAACACAAACTTAAGTTCTAAATAATAAATTAAGTCCGTGAATTTAAATAATTGTTTTTGTATGTAAAATTTAATTATCCAAAATAGATGTTAATGTACAAATAGTATAATTTATTAAAAATGCTGTACAGGGGCATTTTTGTCAACATTTTGAACATCTACATACTTACTATGATACTATATTTTCCTTAAAATGGCTGTAGTCGTTTAACAAGTACTCTTGTATGCTGTACAATGTCTTGTCTAATAAGAGCGTCCTAACGTGTCTGTCAAACTGGCGTTCATTCGGCGCAAGTTTTATAAATTCAGGTAATTTGTTGAATAGCTTCCGGCCAATTGCAGTAGGCATTTTGTTTGATATTCTCTGAAGTCTATGTTCAGTGGGTTCTAAAATTATTTTCTTCCTAATACTTCTTTGGCTAATCGTTGTCCTTAGTTAGTATATTCTTTACTAGTTGCTGTCTGCGGCTTCGCTCGCGCTTTTCCGGGATAAAAAGTAGCCCATTGTTCCTCCCCAGGATATCATCGAATTTAGGCGTGAAAAGGTAACAGTTACCTTCGAATTTATAAAATTATGGATAGTCTAAAATTTGCACTAACAATTGGAAATTTGGTAAATCAGTGTTCTTAGGGTTCCGTACCCAAAGGGTAAAACGGGACCCTATTACTAAGACTCCGCTGTCCGTCCGTCTGTCACCAGGCTGTATCTCATGAACAGTGATAGTTAGACAGTTGAAATTTTCACAGATTATGTATTTTTAATGCCGCTATAACAACAAATACTAATAAAAAAAGCAGATTAAAATAAATATTTAAGGGGGCTCCCATACAACATACGTATTTTTTTGCTGTTTTTATAGATATTGGTATGGAACCTTTCGTGCGCGACTCCGACTCGCACTTAGCCGGTTTTATTAACTTTAATCTAAGATAATAACCTATTTTGTACCACCCGTCTCTCAGGTCAAATTGCCGGCTTGAACGTCCTGCGGGTAATCAACGAGCCGACTGCCGCCGCGCTAGCCTACGGCATGGACAAGACGGACGATAAAATGTGAGTTGAAAATACCAGAGCTCTTAAGGTGGAAGCGAACCTCTAAGCTCTCATACAAACGTACTTTCCAATTCACTTGGAAACTACACCGTTTATTGCACAAGAAATAGCTTTGTAGTGTTTACAACTAACTCATGCTGAGACAGGGACCGTTTTGTGACTCTTATCGACAGTAGTTTTGTCTCTTGTCTCTAAATTATGTCTGTACCTATATGTTGATGGAGTTACAAATAAATAATATTCTATTCTATTCTTTGTTTGTATCGTTTTAGATTTTAAAATACATAATAATCATCAAAGTTTCTGAAGTTTATGTAGTTATGTCATCATCATAAATCCACTGCTGGACATAGGCCTCCCCTAATGAGCGCCATAGCGCCCTGTCTTCGGCCTACTGCATCTAGCATCTGCTAGCAGTCTTTCGCAAATCGTCATCCCACCTGGTCGGAGGGCATGTTATTATGTATGTGCCCTGAATAAATATCTGTTTGTATCCACAGTATAGCAGTATATGACCTCGGCGGCGGAACCTTCGATGTGTCCGTTCTCGAGATCCAGAAGGGAGTGTTCGAAGTCAAGTCCACCAACGGAGACACTTTGCTCGGGGGAGAAGACTTCGATAATGTTATCGTTAACTTCCTAGTCGATGAGTTCAAACGTGACGTGAGTACTGGACTTTTAATTTCCATCTTGTTAAAAAGAGTGCTAAGTAAAGTGCGAAGTAAAGGCATGCAAAAGAAACGATGGGATATCAAAACAGTGGCCGGCCCAGAATGGACCCGCTCTGCAAGGGACAGGGAACAGAGCAAGACCTTAGACGAGGCCAATGTCGAAGGACAAGTAAGAATAAAGGAAAAAAGAATCAAGGATATAGGATAAAATCAAACTGTATATGTGTCTTATTTTAACTAGTTATTAAGAATCTTATAAGAAGCATCGCCGATCAGCGCCTGTGTCTGTACACTTGCGCTTTTGCAGCGATGCAAGAGAAACGCGCGGCACCAGCTAGTCTACGGCACGTGCCTACGGCTTTCCTAGAAACCGCGCTACATACAAACTTAAGGTCCTATACTACCTAAAACCAACTCCGCCGGATGTCTATGTCTTCCAAACTACTGAATATTTAACTTTAAATGTATATATTAGACATGGAACGAGTACTCGGTTTGGATTCGGTACTCGGCGGATTCGGCCTTTTTTAAGATTCGGCCGAGCACCGACTATTAACGGCCGAGTACCGAGTACTCTGCCTTAATTAATATGCAGGGAAAAATGAAGACAAAAAGCTAGTTTTTATCATTATTATTAGACACATTAAAACATCAGGAACATGAGAACAGCAGAAGTATTGAAAAC
Organism: Eupithecia exiguata; assembly: GCA_947086465.1. Lineage (NCBI taxonomy): Eukaryota > Metazoa > Arthropoda > Insecta > Lepidoptera > Geometridae > Eupithecia > Eupithecia exiguata. The sequence continues at coordinate 5,472,337 of OX352256.1, forward strand.
GTACATAAGAATCTTTAATAGAAATTATTAGGTATAACTAATATTTAAAATTTAAGAGAGGAAGATTGTGATGTAACAACACTAGTTTTTCGGCCCTATTTGGGTCTAGTTTGCTTCTTTTTGCTTCATATATTAAGCCCGCCTCTGAAAAAAGCCGTTCACTGTAAACTGAGCTGGCGAGTGTCGATAAAAATTGAGCCGCAACTTTTCCCAAGATGGGGTAGTGACCTTAATTAGAAACCCACCATTTATATGGATTTGCATCTCTTGCGGCCCTTGGTACGCTTAAGTAATGAGCGAACTCTGCTGCACCGGAATTCTATGGATACCGCGTTTTCTTAGAAGCCGAGTATTTATTTATTTATTTTCAAAATTTTGGAGAAACTTACAGCTAGGTTTACAAATAATCAAATGAAAATATAGAACATGCCTGGATAGACCAGTACATGTTTGTTGACGGCTATGCACAAGTTTCCGCAGATTGACTGATCGGCCGAGTACTCGGCCCAATCCAGGCCGAGTACTCGGTGGCCGAGTACTCGGCGAATCACTACTCGTTCCATGTCTAGTATATATGGTATAGTTCAGGATTTACTCTATCATTCATATGTTTCGAGAAAAGGATTCCATAAAATTTTCTCTATAGAAAGAAATCGCAAAGTAAACCTCTAAATTTTTACCTAAACCTGATACCGCCTCGCGGCAAATGTTTGTATGCCTGCATATATTTCCTCCAGGTGTTCGGGTTTTCATGTGGGTTTATTATGTATATCAGTTGTCTAGTGCCCATAACATAAGCTTTCCTTAGCTTGGGGATAGATAATGCTGTAAAGTGTCCAGAAAAAAAAGTGCCACCATCTCTATCTTAGCTAAGAAAGCTAATAAATTATTAATTTAGTTTATCCTGTTGTTCACAGCAAGGCCTAGACATCCGCAAAGACGCCATGGCGATGCAGCGCCTCAAGGAGGCCGCTGAGAAGGCCAAGATCGAGCTGTCGGGCTCCGCTCAGACTGATATCAACCTGCCTTACCTCACCATGGACGCTTCAGGACCTAAACACATGAACCTCAAGGTAACACTAAACTTTTGATGAAGACGATACCCCGAGCCAAACTAGCGTTGCCGCCTATTTTATCTTATTATTTCGTCGAACAAAGATAATATCAAAATGTTCAACGGGTAGTTTGTGATACCTATTATAAGTTTTTTAGAGTTCCGTACCCGAAGGGTAAAACGGGACCCTATTACTAAGACTCCGCTGTCCGTCTGTCACCAGGCTGTATCTCATGAACCGTGATAGCTAGACAGTTGAAATTTTTACAGACGATATATTTCTGTTGCCGCTATAACAACAAATACTAAAAAAACAATAAAATAAAAATTTATGGGCAAAAAATCACGTTTGTTGTATGGGAGCCCCCATACAACAATCGTGATATTAAGTTAGCTGCAACTAATAGGTTGCAGCTAACTTAATAGGTGGTGGAGGGTGGAGGTCTATATTCGTCAATTGTGTATTAGTAGTATGCTTTGGAGATTAATAAAAGCTTTAACTGTTTTATAAAGCTTTTGTCGTTATTCTCATTTTTGAGCACATCAGGTAGTTTATTTGTTTTGAATGAATGAATACTTGTTGTTATCCACAGATGACCCGCTCCAAGCTGGAGTCTCTCGTAGGAGACTTGATCAGGCGTACTGTTGCACCGTGCCAGAAGGCCATGCAGGACGCAGAGACGGCACGGACCGACATCGGGGAAGTGTTGCTGGTCGGTGGCATGACGAGGATGCCCAAGGTATGCGCCATGTTGGATTTGACAGCATAGACCATGTGTGCCACCCTGTATAGATAAATATACAGGGTGGCACATTAAGATCGTTCAGTATGGGAAAGTCTGAAACTTTAACGTTTCGAAAACTTACTAAAATAAATTCAAAGATATGAAAACAATGCATTTTATTCATTTTAGACATCATGTCGCAATTATATTTCATAATTGTATTTCATTTCTTAGGATCTGCTTACATAACCACCGGTATGTCGAGAACACGTCTGAGGGACTGCGGCTTGAATGTCATCGTCCTTCTGTGGGTCTGTCACTTGAAGTTGATGAGTGTCATCGTCCCTTAGAGGGACGATTCGCAGTGGCCACATAAAAACCTAGATACCATTATTACATATTTATCTACATAATAATTTCATGTCGGTTGAAAGCAACCTTTATAATTTAGGGAATTAGGATTTATTCCGAGTTGGTTTTACAGAAGGGGTTTTACAAATAGAATATTCTGCATGGCACTGGCACACCGTGTGCAAGCTCACTTAGCTTGTGTATTATGAACAGTGCAACATTAACACAACAAGTAACATTACATCAAGATTATGAGTTTTATTATTTCGAGTAATCTTGATACCGACAGAAGGCTACAGTTTTGATTAAACCTATCGGAATCTAAACTTTGCAATCTTCTGTTGGATTTCGTACTTGTTGTAACATTTTATAACTGAATAATTATCAAAGTAAGTATATGACGGCCTTTGTGGCGCGGTGGGCGAAGGCCCGCTTACGACGCAGGAGGTTGCTGGTTCGATTCCCGCCTTGGGACAAATATTTGTACTATCTGCAGGTATTTGTTCCGGGTGTTCTGGTCGTTTTCTATGTATACTAAATAATATCTATCTAAGTAGTGTATTGTATTATGTATATCAGTTATCTAGTACCCATAACACAAGCTCTGCTTAGCTTGGGGCTAGATAATGCTGTGTGAATTGTCCAGCATTATTATTATTATTATATGTAAGTAGTGTAGCTAAATACCTAGTCAGACATAAGTAGGTGTCTATTCGGCTGTCGTCAAAACTAAATTTATGTGAAATAACTAAAAAATGTTCTGTCCCTTTCATAACAATTGAAATAAAAAGGATGTAATAATTTTTCGCCTATCACTTTAGTTTATTTTTGTCAAAGAAAGTTACAATCAAATAATAGAAACAATTTACAATTGAAAGAATTGAGATAACTGCAAACTGTTCAGAACAATCTACAGGTAGCTCAACTGATCCATATCAATATCAGTCGGAACCGTCCATAGTAAGCGTTTTGGCAACGTCTGAAGTATTATTGACACCATACTAATCTGCTCACACTCACAGGTCCAACAAACAGTCCAGGAGATCTTCGGGCGCGCTCCGTCCCGCGCGGTCAACCCGGACGAGGCGGTCGCTGTCGGCGCGGCCGTGCAGGGCGGAGTCCTAGCCGGAGACGTCACCGACATCCTGCTACTAGACGTGACTCCGCTGTCTTTGGGTATCGAGACTCTGGGAGGAGTTTTCACCAAGCTGATTACAAGAAATACGACAATCCCCACCAAGAAGAGCCAAGTTTTCTCTACCGGTGAGTGTTTCTATTGGTTATTTATTTTATAGATCGAATAGAATGATTTCCCACAATCTACGCCTCTCTCTGCAAAGGCAAGGCGAAGAGTTCATTGGCTATACTGGCCTCGTAATGTTATCGAACAGATTACATCTTTGAGGTGAATTCCGAGTTACGTTGAAATCGAAATGATCGCGCTAACTAGCGGTCCGTATTACTGTGAGTGCGACAGCGATATCCTGTGCAGTCCTGTGTGACGTCTTATATGACGTTATTACGTGTGTAATTTTGCGATATCACCGACCATGCTACAAACCGTAATCATTTTGAGCGCCTCTGTCAACAATCTCGCTGTCCTTTATCTCGATTTTAAGAGTGCGCAATGTGCGCCATTTTGTGAAAAGTATAGGTATAGGATTTCGCGTTCATAGAAGCGGGACAGAGTATGCCTTTTTTGGAACGGCGCAAGTGCCAAAATGGAGTTTTTGTTTATTAACAAGAAAACTACACAACTTTTGAAAAAACTATCTGAAGGAACCAAGTAATTAGTAATGACCTACGAATCAAAACATAATGTCATTTCAATAGACCGCGGGGTTCCTAAGATCTCGACCAAATTATGTGCAGTGCAATTTCATGTTTTTTCTATCGTATTTTTTTTTCTTAATCGTGTTTTCGCGTTGACGGAGCCAATGAAAAAATTTAGAATTTTATGTAATTCGAGTTTTTAACTACGGGAATCCCCTGAATACTGAGATATAGTCCTAGTTCGACAAGCAAACACGCTAGGCTCGCCTTTTTAAGGAAGAACTACAGTAATTTTATTATTATTTATTTATTTCAGATAAAATATCCATATCACATTTTCGTACTAACTTAAAACTTAAAATAACATATTATAAAAATCAAATAAGTACCACAAAATAATCAAATAGGACACAATTAAAAACAATAAAATATAAATTAAATAATACAGCAATATAAAATAATACAAGAAATGTCACGTTATCGTATAATATAAATGATTTTACACAATTAAGAATAATTAAAATTAATTTTAGTGGTATCCTAGTAATTTATGTTTCAACTAGAGTGAACACCAGTAGATCCCCTCGAGTTTCCGAACCCGTTTTCATTAACTCATTTGTCCATAGCTGCTGACGGACAGACCCAAGTCGAGATCAAAGTGCACCAGGGCGAGCGAGAGATGGCCACAGACAACAAGCTTCTAGGACAGTTTTCTCTGGTTGGAATCCCGCCTGCGCCTCGTGGCGTGCCGCAAATTGAGGTAAATATAGTTTATAATACATAAATAATGATTTTTCTTGTTATAGTGCTTACCCGCACTTAGGGTATCTCTGAGAAATGAAAATAAATAATGCTGGACAAACGCAGGAGGCTGCGGGTTCGATTCCCGCACGACTAATGTTTGTACGATCTGCAGATATTTGTTAGGGTGTTCTGAGCGTTTTTTATGTATTAAAAATTTATATCTATGTAATGTAATCTATTACGTATCTAGTACCCATAACACAAGCTCTGCTTAGCTTGGGGCTAGATTATGTTGTGTGAATTGAACAGCATTATTTATTTATTTAAGTTTATACATTTGGTTGATGGCACCATGGTGTCCTCGTGAGATAGGGCCTATGAATATTCTGCATGGCACTGGCACACCGTGTGCAAGCTCACATAGCTTGTGTATTATGAACAGTGCAAAATTAACACAACAAGTAACATTACATCAAGATTATGAGTTTTATTATTCGAGTAATCTTGATACCGACAGAAGGCTACAGTTTTGATTAAACCTATCGGAATCAAAACTTTGCCATCTTCTGTTGGATGTGATACTTATGTTACATTTCTATTTTAATTTAAAAAAATCATTTATTAATTTAAAATATAACATTTATTTCATTTAAAATTCATCTCTCGTAAACTACAAAAAATCGCAGAACATACATGGGGGTCTAATCGATAGGTATTGGTGTCCCCAGACCACAGACCTTCGCTGGTACAGGTTGCATGGGACACCCTGTATACATGTGTTCAGATCGAGTTTAAAAATATTTACTTTAATTAAGTCTTTTTCGGTGGGTTCAAGTACCTGACGTTTAGTTTGATATTTTCAGGTTACCTTCGACATCGACGCTAACGGCATCGTGCACGTCTCCGCCAGGGACAAGGGCACGGGCAAGGAACAACAGAGTGAGTTCTACTTGGGAAATCAATTAATTAGCATTTATAATTAATAATGCTGGACTAGGCTATTTAACGACATTAAAAATAAATTATAAATTGTTCGCTCTATACATATTAATATTTATCTTAAAGATAAAAATAAAGATTTTTTATTTGCCAAAACATGTGTTATGTAAGGTAATAGGTAAATACATTTTATGGATCAACATGCTTGACCGTCAATCGGCATGCAAAAATATGTTTGAGAGAGAATGACGTGCAGTATCTATCTTCTAAGAGCTTTATCATATCCCACTGGCGATTTGCGAGCGATTTCAAAGCCAGCACGCCGCGAGCTTACCGCGATTAGCGAAATTAGGCTAATTTATATAGGTAACTGTAACATGTGTCTTTCCTTACAGTCGTGATCCAATCCTCCGGTGGTCTATCCAAGGACGAGATCGAGAACATGGTGAAGGCAGCAGAGCAGTTCGCAGCGACCGACAAGCAGCGGCGCGAGCGAGTGGAGCTCTCCAACCAGGCGGAGGGCGTGCTACATGATACTGAGAGCAAGATGGACGAGTACAAGCATCAACTGCCGCAAGATGAGGTATGTAGTGGAGGCAGCAGAGTAGTTCGCAGCGACCGACAAGCAGCGGCGCAAGCGAGTTAACTGCCTCAAGATGAGGTTTGTAGGCAACCGCCGTTTGTGATGGAGGTTGAGGTTCCACTCAGGGTGTATTTCGTAGTGATAGGCAATATATGTCAAAACCTGAGAGTCTGTGGTTGTCTGGGGTTCATAGGCAAGCATAATAGACCCATTTACCGATTTAGCAGCCACGCAGCTTAACTCTGGTGAAAAACACCTAAACGCTGGACAAGACAATACATAAGGGTCAGATCTGTGTGTGTAGTAATTGAATCACTATCTTAAAATGGGCGTGCAGCGTCGCCGCGCGTCACGTCTCCGTGTGACGACTATAATGAGACAAGACCATTGCAGAGTTTGAGCAAGCAACTAAGTACTTCTGTGGCACAGCGGACGAGCGTCCGCTTCAGACGCAGAAGGTTGTGGGTTCGATTCCCGCTGCGGAACAATTTTCTAAAATGTCAAAATGTATATTCATTATTATTTACTGGTAGTAAAAGTTGTTTTAGTAATTATGATTATGTTGTCATCATCAAATGTTAAGCTAAAGCACTTAGCACTAGCCCTCGTCGGGCCCATGCCCGGCTGGGCAGGTCTCTCGGACGAGTGCGAGATCAACTGTGGACATATTCCCCGGGCATGCCAGTGTGTGCAAGGGTTAAACTCTCTCATACAATTCTACGCCTAACATGCTAAGGTGGGTGCGAAACCTTTTAAGCCCTCATACAAACGTACTTTCCGTTTCATTTGGAAACTACGTCCCCGATTGAAATTAAATGTTGCATTCATAATTGGATAAGAAATAGCTATGTTTGCACCGTTTTTGATTTTCTAAGAACAAAATCATCATTACTAGAGCGAAAGTAATAAAATCGCTTGATGATTAATTTATATGAATTTTCGATCTCATTTAACGATGATTACATATTTTGATGTATTCGCTTCTACAAAAAAACTTTTAGCGAGTTGCAAAATCTATCAGTAAATACATTCAAACAAATTATCAAAACCTTTCTGTGCAAAAAGGCTTACTACAAAATATCAGATTATCTAGAAGATAAAAAAGCTTGGGACGAGTTTTACTCCAACTAAAAAAATAACAACTAACAGGGTAAAGGTTTCTTCGTTGCTTCTTAACTTTAGTCTACATACCGAAGCGACATAAATCAAAAATATCACTTTATTTCCATGTCAGTGTTTTATTATAGGTAACCTTTTCTAAGTGTACATTTTTGTATATATGAATATATAATTTTTGATTGGATTTGAAAAACAAACTGTACAAACAGGCGCTTACGGACGACGTTGCAGGAACACCTTAACAATAGATACCAATGATCTTTATTGCGTACCAAGATAGAGAAAAACAGAGTAAAAATACAGTAATCAATGTAATCATGCAATACAGGCTGGCTCTAACTCATGGTTTCGGATTTGGTCCATCCACTCCGTTATCTAAAAGCCACCATTTATTTTACAGCTTCGACAAGACCAGCAATATGTTAGAAAAAACTTTATTAAACAGTGCAACAAACTTATCTTCCCATTCGTCCACAGTGCGACAAACTCCGCGGTGAGATCGCCAAGCTGCGTGAGCTGCTCTCCAAGAAGGAGGCCGTGGAGCCGGAGGAGATCCGCGTCGCGACCAACACGCTGCAACAAGCCAGTTTGAAGCTCTTCGAACAGGCTTACAAGAAGGTACGTGCCATCTTAACACGTTCTCTGAGAACGGTCACCGGTGACCGGACCCTGCCCTGTATTAAACCGCCGCGTATGGCACCAGTGACCTCGAGAGTAAGTAGACCGCTTTTAGAAACGAATTTGTGAGCCGTAGGACACGCTTATCGAACATTTCTCCGCAGTATTTGTGAAAAATATTATACAAAAATTCAATAGGGTGAAAATTAAACAAGAAATAATGTTAAAGTAAGTTGTTTTTAACTTAAAATTAATAATGTTGCAAAAATTGCTTGTACATTCATTCCACTAGCAACATACAATATAATACAAGTATTGTACTTTTCTAGTGGACTCTGGTAGTGCATTCCATAACCTTATGGCCTGGATGGAAAAGTATTTGTCATAGAAGCTAGTTCGGTGAGGTGGTATATTTAACACTAGATTTTCTGACGACCGAAGGACACGGGAAGGATGGGAATTGTGGAGAAATTCTAAACGTTCCTTTAAATAGAAGGGAGTCATAGGGTTGAAGAGAATTTTATGAAGAAGAGAAAGAATGTGGGAATTTTCACGGAGACGGATAGCAAGCCATTTGAGTTTTGTTCCAAACCAAACACAAAACGTATGCAAACGGTTTTTGGACTTATTTCACCTTAAAAGCACTTATTTGAGCCATTGCATTGCTGCATAGATGCAGTGGTCAAGCAATAGTGCTATAATAGTGATAGTTAGTTATCAGCCAGCGAGCGGTCTTTTAGCTCGCTGGATGATTCTCGCTATCTACATTCATCATCCATCATCATAAAAAATGAATATGTAAAAATAACTTTTATTGACACTAAAATTACGCATATTAAAACAAAAAACTAAAACTATTAATAGTACTATTAACTGTATGTATAACTAATAGTAAGATATTTTTAGACAACAGCCAACTATGTAGTTAGTAAAACTTTTGTAGTAATCTGTGGATAATGCGATTGGTTGTACTATTTAGGATCACATTAAAATAAGAACATTATGTAATAAGCAGTGATCGGAAATTCGGGCGCTTATTTACCTAAAGTTGGTGTAAGACACAACATGGAGCAGTTAAAACCATCTTTCTCGGGAATACTTTCCCGTAAATTCCTGGGATTTCAGAATATTCTAAAATAATGATTTTTCACCGGAATCTTATTTATAGACGAAATATAAGACACTTTTATTCTGACGTGTTTTTCACTAAAGTCAATATTTCTGAAAAAAAAAACATTTTTAATTATATTTATGATTTTATGCCAAAATCCTTTTTCTACACGAAATTTAAAACACTTATTCATACGCATTTATAATTTGTTTGATAATTGCGTAAGAATAATAGAAACAAATATTATAAAAAAAAATATAGGTATATAATTGTCTGTTTTGTGAGATGAACCCAAACTTGTTTTATTCCAAATGGGAATTTTGGAATTTTCTAGAATGTATTTTCACTGAAATCTTATTTATAGACGAATTATAAGACACCTTTTTTGAACGCGTTTTTTTACAAAAATCGATTTTCGCGTCAGAATAAAAGTGTCTTATATATCGTCTTTAAATAAGGTTCCGGTGAAAAAATCATTATTTTAGAATGTTCTAAAATCCCGGGAACTCTCGGGAAAGAATTCCCGAGAAAGAGGTGGTTTTAACTGCTCCATGTTGTGTCTTACACCAACTTTAGGTAAATAAGCGCTCGAATTTCCGATCACTGGTAATAAGTCTACATTGTACAACTGTTTATTACCAGACAGTATCCGTAATGCAGCCTCCACCGCAGCGTTTAAGGGTCGTTTGAAGACATGGTTGTTGGAGAGGGTTTTCTACAGCATGGGCGAATTCCTTGAATTGCCCGAACTGTAGAAGAGCCCTCCCCACCAACTTATTCAGATAGGTACATAACTATATGTACAATTAGTATTTAAATATCATTTTAATTATAAATTATTGATTCACAAATTTAATCATTTAATAATATTATTCTTAATTTATTAATTATACTGTAGGATAATTTATGAAAATACCTAGTGACGTGACGTGTAAAATATTATTTTTATTAATAAATTCTTGTATTCTTGTATTATCCTGAATAAAATAAATAAGAAAATAAATAAAATAAAATCACCATCAGCTCTTGTCGGCCCACTGCTGGGCATAGGCCTCTATGTTTATGCCATTCACCTCGGTCCTGCGCTAGTCTGGGCCACGTGCAGCCCACAATATTTCGAATGTCGTCGGCCCATCGCGCGAAAATAACATCAATATATCCGGCTATCTACATTTAACATCATATAATACTAGCGGTCCGCCCCGACTTCGCACGGGTATATTCTATCGCCTATGTTCATCAGGGACAATGTAGGATTCTAATGGTGAAAGAATTTTTCAAATCGGTCATCCATATCAATACCAGAAGCGTCCCCAAGACGCTGAATGATGCGCAACAAAGTAATTTTATCTTCTATACGCAATAAAAATATCGTTTTTGCAGATGGCCGCCGAGCGCGAAGGCAACCAGCAGCAGGCGACCGAGCAGACTCCAGAGGACGAGAAGAAGAAGGAAGAGAAGAACTAGACCCTCGCGATGCCTTACAGGCATTCTCACCAAAAATGTAAACACCACTAATGCCTGGCTCCTATCTATTCAGTCACCTACTGCTAGACACAGGTCTCTACGACGCCACATATATGTTAACACGTCTCTTGCCCGGTTCCTATCTCAGCCCGTGATGACAGCTGGACATAGGCCTACATACGACGCCACTTATAGCGGTCCTGATCCTCCATCAACGAACGCTACAATGTCGTTCCATGGTGTCCCAACACGCCGTATCGAGTTAACGCGCACTCGAGAACATTTTCTGTAGTTTGTTCAATTCCTATCTAATTGTATTCCACTCGAAAGCTCACTTGGATAGAAACTCTATACTGTTGGCGTTTTGTCTGGCCCTGTGTCACCATCATCTCTTTCTTAGCCATTGGTGATGTCGTTTGACCATCAAGCAGTCATCTGAGATAACCAGGGACAGTTGAATATTGCAGTGGACGGTTGATACGCGAATTTTCGATGTTTTGTGTAACTCACACGCCAAAAGTACTGACCGAATCTGGCTGTAATGTTACTTGCAACATGTGGTTAAAAACCCAGGCTGTATTTTTAGCCGGGTAAAACGGCGGAAGCTAAGATGTAGATATCAAATTAAAAGGTCGTAGAAAAGACTTCTTGTGTATAGGAACCGAGGCTTTGCAAGAGATGTTAGGTTTTTCCATCTTGTATTAATATCTCTTGAAGCATTTAATTCACAGTATAATTTATTGACAATTCAAATCGAACACAAGATTCATCAGACCGATTTTATTCAACATAGGGAAACTGTATTTTTTTTTACTTTACTATTGTTAACTTAAATTTTTAAATACACTTTGAACTGTATATCCCCATGTGTAACTCGAAAATTGTTAATTTAAATATTCTAACCAAAATACATAATTTTCGTAGAAGATGCATTATTTTCGAAAAATATGTATTTTGTTATTACTATCTCAGGTGGATGTCGAAATATTTCGATTAGATTTATTTTATTATTAGCAATACTTATTCCTATATGAGACTAATTTCGTATTATTTCTGCAGTTTGCTGAATAATTTTGTGATGTTTATCAACTTTATTTATTTTGATTAATTAATGTCTAAAAAATGGGTATTTTTGTATTTAACTTACCGGAAACAGCGGCAGGAAAGGTAGCCACGGTCTCCCGTCTAAATATTGACCGTACTCACATGTGCGAAAACAGTTATATTTGTTAAGAATATTGTCTACATTCGGGGCTACTTTGTATCTCCTTGCTCTATAAAATTAGTTGAAACAATATTAAGACGCTTTCTGTAGATTTAATCATAGTAGTGGAGTTTTAGGCTGTTACATAGTTAATAATTTACTTATTGTTGTATATTATAAAACATACAATTCACAAAATGAAATTTATGCACGGAACGATTTTTGGGAAGCATTTTTTTGTTACTATTTTCTACACTAACGTATTTATGTATTTATTTGTATTTTGTTATAAAATGATTCTGGAAAATCGTTTCAATGGTTTTGTTACGTTATGTAGTCGCTGCATAGAGGCATGTTTCGTATTTGAAACGAAAAACGGCACAAAATATCGGTATCAAGCAAAACCTAAGAATTTGCGTTCCTTAAATACATCCATAAGGGACACTGAAGACAAGTGTGCCGCGTCTATTGTCGGTTGCAACTTATTTCTAAAGTAACTCTCAAGGTCATGTATAATCTTACTCAGTCATTGATTTGAGCTTAAGTAATGATTATGCCATAGAAAAGTGTTACTCAAGTATAAATAGATGGCTGAGTAAGCTTTCAAAATACGGCCCCTTAGTGGAGTCACGTCGAAGGTTGTAACTTCTTGTCCGTTTTTTCTAGTAATTCGAAACATGCCTGTGTGCACGCACAATGTGCACGCGTGAGACTAGTGCGTGAGTGAGTGAGTGCGCGTCTGTATAAAATGCTAAATTGTATTCTGATTAGTTTAGCGGAATAAAGTATTTCGATTATACCTACCTAGATTTTTATTGATTAGACCCCATCATCTAAGAAATTAGGTTAGAACCTAACCTATCCTTATCGTAGGTTAGTAGACGAACATTTGAATACTTCTCCCAATAAAGAATAGTAGTAAGGGCTCTTTTTAGGGTTCCGTACCCAAAGGGTAAAACGGGAACCCAAAAAAACCGTCTTACTAAGACTGCTGTCCGTTTGTCACCAGGCTGTATCTCGTGAACAGTGATAGGCAGTTGAAATTTTAGTGCTACGCATGGTAGACTTGTTCACCTGGGTGAACTTAGCACAGCTTTCAATAAAGCACCGGTAGACTCAAGCTCTATTCCAATAAGTTCAACGAGCTCTGACAATGGAGATACAACGGCTTAGTACCTACTACCCTGGCGCAGCGCATCAGCATTGCTATACAGCGGGGCAATGTAGCTAGCGTCTTGGGCACGCGCGCGACTGGTATTAAATAAATGTGAATAAATAATACTGGACAATTCACACAGCATTATCTAGCCCCAAGCTAAGCAGAGCTTGTGTTATGGCTTGATCTGTGGTTATGGGTACTAGATAACTGATACACATAATACAATAAAATAGATAGATAGTTTTTAGTATACCTACATAGAAAACGACCAGAACGCCCTGAACAAATGTCTGCAGATCGTACACACATTTGTCTCGAGGCGGGAATCGAACCCGCTACCTCCTGTCTCGCAGGCAGACCTTCGCCCACCGCGCCACAGATGCCGTCGAAATGGTATTGATATGGATCAGTTGAGCTACCTGTAGATTGTTTGCAACAGTCTGCTATAAGGTTCAAAGGTCGGCGCGCCGAGGCGCTCAAATGAAAGGATGTTCTAAATCTCGATTTATTGTGTCACTTCCAAGTAACAATCGATACTACATAATGCAAGACATACCTAAGCAAAGATAGCTTGTATAGATAAGTAGATATATTTTTCGCTTCTTCCACAAGTGGACAAAAAATTGAAGCGAACAAAATCAATAACGCGTAATCAATACGCCTAAAGAAATAAAGTTATTGACTTTTGACTTTTTATAATGCATACCTAACTACATCTCACTGCAGTTTGCTCAATTGTAAATACTAGTTTTAGGTAATTTAATTCTATTATATGATTGTAATGTTCTTTGTTAATAAAGATGATTAGTTATTAAACCCTTAAAATAAATCTCCAATAACAGGACTCCTACACGATTGGACCCAAATCAGGGGTCAGTTTTACGACTATGGTATAGGATGCCTAAAAACGAGCCCGGATCTGGCTGCAAACTAGTTAATCCATGTCAAGGTTAATTTATTTTGATTACGATTGCTATAAATAGTCTATTTTAAAAATAAAAACATGCTCACTTTATTAAAAAACCCGTTTTTATTTTATATTTACATAAATGTATATTCAAAACATGCTAATTACAAATTAATCTCATCTCAAACATAGGTTATTAAAGTGTCTATTTTACTGACGTCCTCCGGGTTAAGAGAGGCCAAATATAAACTTCTTTATTCTATTCTGTAGATGGATTATTTTTATATTTTATTTTTTTTAGTTAATTTTAGTTTTGCATTATTAGAACTAAAACCTATATAATACACTTCACACAATTTAATGTCGCTAGTTGTCTTGTTGGGAATTGTTGTTTGGGAAATGGCGAAAAACCTAGGTAGTTCAATTACCTAGGTTTTTCGCCATTTCCCAAAAATCCGTTTGCAAGTAAATAGCCCGTTTTGAAAAGACACTTCATAAGTATAAAAAATACATGCACCCATGCGAAGCCGAGGCGGGTTGCTAGTCTATACTTCTAATAATAATATTATAAAGAGTAAAGATTTGTTTGTTTGTTTGACGGAGATTGGCTGAGAAACTACTGGACAGATTTGGTGACCGATGGACATGGGCTATAGAATATTTTCAAAAAGTTAGGGATCCGTTTGAAAATTATAGAAACGTTAATGTTACCCAAGAAGTGAAAAAAATACCATAATCCAAATATCGCGTACGCTGCGGTACGATTGACAATAGTGCAAAGTGATGTAGTACCTACCTACTACAGTTTTCCAATTTATAATATTTTTTTTGTTAAATTCCTCTCTCTACCCCTGCGAAGCCGGGGCAGGTCGTTTTTCCCTTCTATTTATTACAGCGCAAGAATCCTTTACTCCGACCCTTTCAATTTTCGCTCCGAGCTTCTGCAGTTTTTCATGGAACTTGACATAACCACGGTCTAAATATTCTAAGTTCGTGACACGGGTTACACCTCTCGCCTTCAGCCCTGCTAAAATCAACGCAGCCGCTGCCCTCAGATCAGTCGCGTTTACGTTGGCGCCAATAATCTCACCTCCATTTATTGTTGCAACGTCATCTGTCACACTCACATCAGCTGTCATTTTTGACAGTTCTGACAGGTGTTGAAATCGATTCTCGAAGACCGTGTCTCTGACGGTACTTACGCCGTTAGCGGTGGCTAGCATGGTAGACATAGGTTCTTGAAGGTCGGTTGGAAAGCCAGGATGTGGTCCGGTTGTTAAGTTTAATGCATTGATGATTTTGCTACCGATAACTCTTATTCCACCTGGTTCCTGCCTAATGGTAGCCCCCGCTTCTCTCAGCTTGGAAACCAATGCTTGGTTGTCTTCTACTGAGGCTTCTTTAACCAGGACATTACCTTCAGTCATCGCTGCAGCTATCATAAATGTCCCTGCCTCATGTCGATCTTGGATAATACTGAATTCGACTCCTTTAAGTCGAGACACACCTGTTATACGTATCGCTTCGGAACCATGGCCTGTGATTTTGGCTCCCATCTTGTTAAGAAACCGAGCCAGTTCAACCACCTCCGGATCTTTAGCCGCGTTCGTTATAACAGTGGTTCCTTTAGATTTGACAGCCGCCAGTAAGATGTTTTCCGTGGCTCCGAGACTGGGGATATCAAGATTTATGTTGCTGCCTATTAAAACGTTCGCGTAAGCTTCTGCATGTCCGTTTCTGATTGCGATTTCTGCTCCTAAAGCCTCGAATCCTTTCAAGTGGAGATCTATGGGTCTTTCTCCGATGGCACAGCCTCCTGGCATCGCGACTTTGGCGTGTCCATTGCGCGCCAAAAGCGCTCCCATTATCAGGATAGAAGCTCGCAATCTACTTACAAGTTCGTTATTTGCTTCATACCCTATGTTATTAGCGACATCGATAGTGACTTCGTTTTTTTCGGAATTAAAATCAACACTCACGTTTAAAGTTTTTAGTATTTCGATCATCACAAGGACATCTGATAGAATCGGGACGTTTTTCAAAGTTGTTGCGCCTTCGTCGGCCAAGATGGCTGCCGCGAGAATTGGCAGGATCACATTTTTCCCGCCTTCGATTTTGACGATTCCTTGTAACTTTTTACCGCCATGCACAATAATTTGCTCCATTTCTACCATTTTTTTCGATTACGAGGTACAATTGAATTGTTTTAGGTAGGTATAATTTTTTCTATATATAATTTTTTAATTCGTGAATCAATTAACATGCTCACTCGAGACGTGTCGAGGTATTGTGTTTGGTACCTAATAAAATAACTTATGGAAAGCAAAGCAGCGATGGTTCAAAGTAGATTTATACCAAGCAACATAATTAACTTCAGGAACCTGCGTTACCGGTTATAGGCAAGCTAATTAATTCTTGTGTGCGTAAACCGATACAAAAACGCAGAAAAGATATATTTAGATACCTACTCTATGCTATGCAAGTTAGCATGTTCCGCAATAAAATATCTTTAATATCCTACTACTAGGTTAGGTACAGTCAGCGTCAAATTGATATGAGTAGTCAAAATGATCTGAAAAACATAAAAGCAATTTGACATACGCAGTTCGAATCATCCTATTGTTTTAAGCATCCAAGGTGTTCAAAATATCTTACAACTCATTGTTTCATATTTATAAGAGCAGTCAGGGTGTTTAAAATTATCTTAGCAAACAACTAGGTACTTACTCGGTTCGTAACCTCTAGGAGCCGCGATATATATCAAACTTCTACGCAGTCAAAAGTTATGCCCAACAGCCGTTATATGCCCATTTTTTTAGATATTGATCTTGTTTTAAATAAAAAGACATGGTCGCAGACCTAATATTTTGGCTGTAATTGAGAAATTCAGACTGAAATCTGATTTTGACTAAAATTTTACTAAAGTCCATATAACTTTTGAACCACTGAATATCGCTGAACATACATGGGGGTTAAATCGATAGGTACTGAGGTCCCCCCAGCCCCCAGCCACCGGTGATCCACCCCTTATGTTAAACCGTGTACCTATATCTATATATGATCAGGTTTCTACCTTAGCTGAAAAAATAATAGCAGAAACTTTTCTCAACAAAAACTAATTTTTCAAAACATTTTATATTTTCAAATCGAAATATTTTGATAACTCCTATGAATATCAACTTGGGATTTATTGTTAAACATAAAGGCAACCTGTTGATCTAGTTTCTGGCTAAGATATATTATAATAAAGATTCGCATTTAATTTAAATTATTAGTTTATTCGAAAAGCTACAGGCGCACCGCGCATTTTCAACCTTATTGACCAACGAGGTAGTCGATGGCAGCGGCAAGAGGCCTGCGGATGATGATTTGCCCATACAAGCGTACTACCAAAATGATTTGTAATTCGAGCATATTTCCACCATATCATGTTGTTTTTTGTATTCGAATAGTATATATCTAGGTCCCTGGTTGTTTTTTTCTTAATAATACACACCTATAATGTAATGTAAGCAAAAATATGCAAAATCAAATTTTGAATATTTTTACGTCGAAAATGACCTGTTTTCGTCCTATTTGTTTTGTATTAAAAACAACAATATCTTACGTTTTGTTTGTTAAGGAACATAGCTTATATTGTCTAGTTACAGAATAACAACACAATGTCGGAAATACTAAAAAAAATCAGTCATCATTTTTGGTATTACGGAACGTAATAATTCACGAATTGAAGTTGCGAGCAGCTGTCGCCGGATTCTTAAGTCAGTAGGTTCCTACAGGACACACGAGGGGCATGCAATAATAAAAACAAATACCTACTATAAACCAGAGTCTAACCTTTTCATGCCTAAACGGCTGAACCGATCTTAATGAAATTTGGCAGAGGTAGACGGCGGCATCCCGGAGAAGGACATAGGCTACTTAATATAACCGGCCAAGTGCGAGTCGGACTCGCACACAAAGGGTCCGTACCATTATCTATAAGAACGTTGTATGGCAGCCCCCCTTAGATATTTGTTTTATTTTAATTTACTAAAGGCTGTTGCAAACAATCTACGAAGCGTGCCCACGCTTCCGACTGGTACTGATATGGATCAGTTGAGCTACCTGTAGATTGTTTGCAACAGTCTGCAGTTAGCTCAATTGTAAATACTAGTTTTAATTTAATTCTATGATATGATTGTAATTTTATTTGTTAATAAAAAATAAAATAAAAAATAACTATATTCTGTGAATATTTCAAGAGTCTACCTGTTGCCGTTATCAAATTCGAGCAAAAACGACCAAAACATCACGTTTGTTGTATGGGAGCCCCCTTAAATATTTATTCTGTTTTTAGCGGCAACAGAAATGCATCATCTGTGAAAATTTCAACTGTCTAACTATCACGGTTCATGAGATACAGCCTGGTGACAGACGGACAGACGGAGTCTTAATAATAGGGTCACGTTCATGATCCCGTTTGACCCTCAGTAGATTCATTCTGTAAAAGTTCGAATTCGAACTCGAATTCACTCAAGTGACCAAATTCGATCGCTCCTTTGATACCTTTTATTTGACAACTAAGTTCGAGTTTCAAGTATTGAAATAATTTTTGAATTCCCTTTCAGAAACAAATTTTGAAATTTACGCTAAAGAATGACGTACATTCTTTAGCGTAAATTTCAAAATCTCACTCAACTTAGCTCATTCCATTACCTACCACGCTCGTCACGGAGGAGCATTATCGAGTTTTACAGAATACAAAACTTTGAACTCACTGCGGATTCAGCTTAGTAAGGTTCGAAATGAATTTATAGAATGTGCCTGCTGGGTACGGAACCCTAAAAAGCGCGTGCGAAGCGGGCAGCAGCAAATATAAAACATATATTATTTTCCAAAATATTTATTCGTTTGGTTTTCACAGTTACACCATATACTGCATACACACTTATATACAAGTACCTATATACATAGGTATTATCAACTTATATACTAACTAAAAATTATATTTCAGAAGAATCACGATTACATCACATCAATATACAAATTAATTTATGTCAATATTGAAAACTATTGACATAAAATTGAACAGAAATTGATCTCTAGTATTTTATTAAACAATAATTATCAATAAGTTTAAAAATAATTACATAAATAAACATTTGGTAGGGCTTAAAACCGCAATTTTAAGACAAATCGAAAATCATTAATATTTTTTGAAATCAGTGACATTTAGTATAAATACAAAATATACAGTAACTACCTTTCTGCCTTGACTTTGTTTATGTTTTAAAACACTACAAATGAACAATTAAACCTTTTTTTTTTCAGTATTAGACATAATATTAAACCATAAAGATGTCCTACATGCCGAATATCGGCCACTTCGGTCAGTTAACAGAGACTATCAGTGCACAAGTGTATGTGAAAACACAGATGCACTATTCCCTCACACTCATAATTCGAAGAGAACCGTAAATATAAAATAATACATGAATAAACTACATTTTGACTAAGAAACTAAGAAATAATGTTGTTATTAACTATAAGGAATTTAAAAATTGAAAATTATTTTGTTCATTTTTACTATATCTTTATACCTTTGCAAAACTCGATGTAGAATGTTTGTAAGCAAACCACGACACAAATAACAAAAAGCTTACTTGCTTGGCATCGAGTTTCAGTTATAATTGTAAGCAATATACAGAGTTATTGGTAAATTAGTGACAATACGTGAACTGCAGGTTCAGCCCATCATCACAAACACGTTTGTGAAGACGCCAGGTCTTAATTCTTAATTTTGGTATTGGTAATGGGTCCTCAATTCAATAATCGTTCGTTAGAGAGGTTTTATTTGAAACTCAACTTAAAAACAGCTCTGCCCTGAATTAATAGTTGATATTATGAGAGTGAAAAATCGGTCTTATGTAACTCGTTGGGTTCCAGACAAAGATGTTTTTTCATTTAGAAGCGGAGGTGATTTATATTTTTTTTTAAGAATTTAGACTTGGCGTCTTTAAGAACGTGTTTGGGATGATGCCTGCAGTTCACGTAGTGTTACTAATTTACCAATAACCCTGCATATTTAAAAAAAGGATCTCAAATCGACAAGTAATGTAAATTGCGTAAAAACAGACGCGGAAACAGAGTTAATTTTAGGTTAAGTACAAGCGGTTTGTTTACAAACATTCTATAACGAGTTTGGCTAAGGTATACAACTGGTTGTGATTGTATACTGTTTTTTCAATAAATAAATTATAATAAATACAGGCGACCATATTATTTTTTAATTATTACATTAATGAACACAGCGCTTCAAATATCGCTAAAGAAACAATTGAATTAATTTCAATCGTTCAGTTGTTCTTTAGCTGAGTGGACTACACTCGCGCCTGGAGAGGTGAACTTTAAAGGTTGTCGCTCACACGTCCAACCCCGCTGCCAGTATGAACATTTAAATATATATAAAATACGATTACGATACGATAATCTATAAAACTGTTTATGTATAAAATTTGATTTGTCTAAGTGCTTATTTTGTAAGCTTAAAGAAATAGTTATTGAATTTTGAATTTTAAATCACCTCACTCTGGAGATACGTTTAATTTATAGATTTTTATTGTCGTTTTCTATATATAATAAAAAATATCTATCTATGTAATGTATTGTATTATGTATATCAGTTATCTAGTACCCATAACACAAGCTCTGCTTAGCTTGGGGCTAGATAATGCTGTGTGAATTGTCCAGCAATATTTATTTATTTATTATATACATACGTTATTTATCTATCTCAAAAATGGGCCTATAAATCGGTTCTTCGCGAGATATAGCCGGCCCACTGCCACTTCAGTTTGCTTTACAAGATAAATATATCTTTAAAGCGCAATGTATACGCTTCAACAACAAAACTCCAAGTGAGTTGCAAAAATTATCAATAAATAAATTCAAACAAATTGTCAAACATGTCCTTTGTAAAAAGGCTTACTATAAATTATCAGATTATATAGAGAACAAAAAATCTTGGAACGAATTTTGCTCCAACGAAAACTTACATTGTAACAAGGTAAAGGTTTCTTGTTCGCTTCTTTACTTTACCTTAAAAGATTGAAGTGGACAAAAAATCAAAGTGATCACTTCATTTCCTAGTTTTACATATGTATGTAGGTATGTAATTTGAATTTTTGTGAGGTGTCCAAGAGTCCTGTAAGGTCTGAAGGGAATAGAGCACTCTGAGTTTGAGTATACAGGGTTATTGATAAATTAGTGACAATACGTGAACTGCAGGTCCTGCCCATCATCACAAACACGTTCGTGAAGGAGTCAGTCAAGTCTGAATTTAAAAAAAAATATGACACCTCTGATACTAAATGAAAAAACATCTTTGTCTGGAACAAACGAGTTACTTAAGACCGATCTTTCACTCTCAGATCTTCTGTTAATTCAGGGCAGAGCTGTTTTTAAGTTGAGTTTCAAATAAAACCTCTCTAACGAACGATTATTGAATTGCGGGAGGTACCCATTACCAATACCAAAATTAGGAATTAAGACCTGGCGTCTTCACAAACGTGTTTGTGATGATGGGCAGGACCTGCAGTTCACGTATAATCACTAATTTACCAATAACCCTGTATAAGTATACTGTCACTGTAAAATAATTTAATCCTATATTTAAATTCTCATTTTTGTATTGTGCGGCACAGGGGTTGGACATGTGAGCGGCAACCTTTACGCTCTCTTTTCCGTAATTACAATTATAGTAACTTTATTAATAATTATTAGTTATTTAATAAAATTATTATTATTATCAGTCTTGTTAAGATAATATAATAAGATTTAATATTTGATCGTTATCGCGATAAAAGTGGATTTCATTATTAGGAAATTAGGAAATATGTAAGTAAAATAAAACCGGCCAAGTGCGAGTCGAACTCTCGCACGAAGTGTCCCGTACCATTCTATAAAACCATCTATAAAAACGGCAAAAAAATTATCTCTGTTGTACGAGAGCCCCCTTCAATATTCATTTTATTTTAATTTAATAATATATCTTTATAGTGAACGTATAAATTAATATTCTATGAATATTTCAAGCGTCTACCCGTTGCCGTCATCAATATCGAGCAAAAAAATCACGTTTGTTGTATGGGAGCCCCCTTAAATATTCATTTTATTCTGGTTTTAGTATTTGTTGTTATAGCGGCAACAGAAATACATCATCTGTGAAAATTTCAACTGTCTAACTATCACGGTTCATGAGATACAGCCTGGTGACAGACGGACAGACAGACAGCGGAGTCTTAGTAATGGGTCCTGTTTTACCCTCTGGATACGGAACCCTAAAAAATATCCGTGCTAGGGGGCCTGCACAGGTAGATCTCTCTGGTGGACCGTAGCGTGTGTGGCCTAACACTATAAATGCCCGTAAAATAATATTAATAAAACCGCTTTGTAGTGGGTTGCTTGTTGAGCAGTACACGTATTAAGAGTTTCTTGAGCACATTGCAATGTTTGTAGTTATTATAATGTTCTGAACAGTGCAGGTTCATTCCCGGAGCAGGCCGCGCGCCTTCGCCGTGAGCTTGCGCACGCGGCCCCGAGAGGAGATGGACACAGCGGCGGCGTTGGAGCTGCTTCCTGAAACAATACATAAATAATATATAAAAATAACACGGATTATCGTGTACTAGGATTGCCGGTCGGATATCTATGAGAACTATGTAGTCTCAATGTCCCTAATGACTACTGCCGAGCAAGGAAACACAGGTTGTTTGCAGTCCCGGCTTTCCGCGACTGCTGACTGGTAGTCACACCAGCTTATCACACCAGTGTGACAAACAGGATTTTTTTTCTTGTTTGTCACACCACTGATTTATCTACACCATTTATCACTTGTCATTCCTAACCAGTGCTGTTTTGACGTGCTCGCAGGAGAATGGATGACCGACATACATGTTTGGAATTCGCTGAAGGACTCTGATTTTTAAATTGTTTTTTATCTATTTTTCTATTTTTTGACATTACCATATAATTATCTGTTTTTTTTTAACTTTATTTCTTAATGATTTAATTGTGTATAACGTTTAGGAATAATTAATGTAACATGATGTACTGACTAGAATTATAATTTGTGTAAAAGGCGGTCGTTCAAATTAATAAATTAAATTAATTAATCTCGCCATGCCAGTCTAAACGACATCATCCGGCGGGCCTTTGTCACCGCTAACGTACCAGCCATTCTCGAACCGAATGGTCTGTTGCGTGACGATGGTAAGAGGCCCGACGGTAAGACTCTAGTCCCATGGGAGCTGGGGAGGCCGATTGTGTGGGACGCTACATGCGTCGACACACTCGAGCCTTCCCATCTTCCTAGGACTTCCGTGAGGGCTGGTGCGGCGGCAGATTTGGCTGAAGATCTCAAGAGGCGCAAATATGTAGGTCTCGACAGAGCCAACGCATTTGCTCCCCTTGGAGTCGAGACCCTAGGTCCGGGGGGTACCGAGGCTCTCCGGGTTTTCAAAAAATCATCTGAGCGTCTGGTCGAAGCGCCGCGTGACCCGAGAGCTGGTGAGTATCTGGCGCAGCGCATCAGCATTGTCATACAGCGGGGCAATGCAGCTAGCGTCTTGGGCACGCGCGCGACTGGTATTGATATGGATCAGTTGAGCTACCTGTAGATTATTTGCAACAGTCTGCAGTTAGCACAATTGGTTCAATTGTAAATACTAGTTTTAATTTAATTCTATTATTTGATTATAAATAAATCTAATAATAGTAATCGTTTTTGTGGCGAGTTGGCCACAAAACGTGACTGTGACGTCATAGCTCAGAGCACGGGAGCCATGACAAAGATTATCGTTTTGGCGCGTCATTATTTTATTTAAACTTTAAAATTAGTTTTCATAACTAATACGACTGGCCTTGAAGAAATATTAATTACACTTTGCATTATTTTTATCAGACAATACGTTAGAATTATTTCCCAGTAGTAGTCAAGTAGCCTATTGTAATTGTTTCCCCTGTAGATGGCGCTAAACGGCGCGGCGCTTGAATCGTAAGAGGTCCCAAAGATTTTCGACGAAACTGACTAGGATTTTGTGGTTTATTTGGTTAGAGCACACCCGTACGGTGGGGCGCGGGTTCGAATCCTGCCGAAATCGAAGTTTTTTGGGAACTTAATTAATATTTCTACTATCTATAGAAAACAAGAACACCCGGAACAAATATCTGCAGGCAGATTGTACAAATATTTGTCTTGAGTTTGAGACGGGATTCGAACCCGCAAGCGGACCTACGCCCGCTGCGCCACAAAGGTCGTCAATATATATATAGTATTAGTAGAACATTATTGAAACTAAAAAAATTCTGTATCATCTGTTTATCCTACATAATGTTCAAGCAAATAAATTATCTTTATCTTTATCCCGACAGATACAACAGCAATGTGATAAAAAAGTACTTACTTAATGGCCTACCACTAATCGTTATGCACAACAGAAAAACAAATATTACTGGACAACTATTTTAAAAGATCTCAGATGAATGGATCAGTTGAGCTACCTGTAGATTGTTTGCAGCAGTCTGTAGTTAACTCAATTGTTTTAATTGTATGTAAATACTAGATTAAAATTAATTGATTTGATTGTAATTTTCTTTGTTAAAAATCATGTAAATTTTTATAGGCGATAGAATATTATATAGCCTATGTCCATCAGGGATAATGTAGGATTCTAATGGTGAAAGAATGTTTATAATCGGTTCAGTAGTTTCGGTCACTATCCAATTGAAACAAACAAATCTTTCCTCTATACAATATTATTATTAGTGCAAATAAAACCATTAAAATTAAAATAAAATTAATTATATTTCAAAATCAATAAAGAACATATAAAAACAATCAGTTTTATTAAAGTCACGTGCATATACCCTATTATGGATATTTGATAATTCTACGTACCTGAAGCATGTCCGTTAACCGGTGCACTGCCGTTCCCGTTAACACCTCCGCTGCCGTTGAAATAGTTGTGGTCTGCGTGAGCACCATCCATGCTCATATTCTGTGGACAAAAGAAGATTATATTTTGTTACAGGGGGGTAACAGGGATATTGACAGTAACAAAAAATCACCAAAATTGTATGTTTACCCAATTATTGCGGTATTTAGTTGCGGGTTCGATTCCCGCCCTGGGTTTGTACAATCTGCAAATATTTGTTCCGGGTGTTCTAGGTATTTTCTATGCATATTAAAAAAATATGTATCTATGTAAGTAATGTATTGTATTGTATTATGTATATCAGTCATCTAGTATCTATAACTCGCTTTGCTTAGCTTGGGGCTAGATAATGCTGTGTGAATTGTAGAGCATTATTTATTTATTATACTTGATTACAAAACATGTATTATATTTTTTTCACTTCTCTTGCTCGAAAAGTGTATCATAATAGTGTAGCTTAGCAGGCCTAAAACTCGAGTTTAATCCCTCGGGCTAAAAAGTAATTTTTCTTTTTAATTTTTGTCTAAAATCATCAGCCAGTACAAAGCATTCGTTCTCTTACATAAAAACTCGACTTCTTGGTGCTCCGTCAACCTTTTTTTTGAAAATAGAACCTTCTTGGTGATGTTTTATGAAGGTTGATTCTTCCCTTCACGGTAGAATGCGAACTCTTTCGTTGCGGGTTTAATAGAGATTTAAAAAAAAAGATTGTATTGGCGCTAAATCTCTAGAATTTTCTTCATTCCAAATCACAAACTTTTACGTTTAACTTCCTGACTTTTACTTCCAAATTGTGAACGTGAAAAATGTCATCAAGTGATAGTGAAGATGCTAATATGCAAATGGAAGAAAAGGGCAAAGAAATAATTATGAATCTGTTGCCGACAAAATCACGTGGAATATATTTAAAGAGTTACGAAAATTTTATGAAATGGAGAGATGAGAAACGTGTGGATTCTTTTACAGAAGGGGTTTTTCTCACTTATTTTGATGAATTATCGAAAAAATTCAAATCGTCGACTCTTTGGAGCACATATTCAATGTTAAGAATGACCTTACAAACGAGACACGACGTCGATATTAAAAAATATGTAAATTTAACGGCTTTACTGAAGAAATTGTCCACTGGATACAAGGCAAAAAAATCTAAAGTCTTGACGACACAAGAAATCGAAACATTTTTAAATAACGCTCCAAATAAACAATACTTGGCAACAAAGGTAACCTACTACTTATGTACTCAACTCAAACTAAATAAATAGATACCTACCTACATACCTAAATTATGTACCTAGGTTATTACGATTAATAACACACTTATTTTTTTGTTCAACAGGTTGCTTTAATTTATGGAATCAGCGGTGCATGCAGAGGAATAGAGCTTGCTAATATAACGCTAGAAGACGTAGAAACGGATACAAACCTACAAGCTGTGAGTCTGCCGAACACGAAAACAAACAAAGAGCGTAAATTTGTCATCAGTGGAGAATACCTTAATATAGTTAAAGCCTATCAGGAGTTACGTCCCACTAATGTTTCAACGAGAAGATTTTTTCTAAATTATCAAAATGGTAAATGCACAAGGCAAGTCATAGGCAAAAATAAATTTGGTAACATGCCTAAAGATATTGCCACTTATCTAAATTTACCAAATCCGGAACTCTACACGGGCCATTGTTTCCGCAGAACATCCGCGACTCTGTTGGCGGACTCGGGTGCGAATATAACGACATTAAAACGGCACGGTGGATGGAGGTCCGATCAAGTGGCTGAAGGTTATATAGAGGACTCTATACAAAACAAGTATCACGTCACGCAGCGGATTACGGAAGGAATCAATATTCTACCAAACATTACAGAACCCCAAGCATCTACATCGCGGGATTGGATGAATATGTCAACTCAGCTGAAGCCGCACTCAGATCTTAATAATGCACGAAACTCAAGCATGAGTCGAGTCTCTCCAACTTTTACTCCACAACAATCAACTCAAAATATTACACACACATCCCAATCACAGAGAACCGAAATAAAATTGCCCGGGAAAAACATATCACTAAACATTCAAAATTGCTCTAACTGCACATTTAATTTTTAATAAAATTTCTGAAAATTGTCTAATTTTGAATTGTTTTATTTTCTCGCAATCGAAGTGAAAAGTAGAGTGTTTTACTCGGGCCAAAACCACCCATTATAACTCGGTCTTCTCATCCTCCCTCGCTACGCTCGGGAGTATAACAACCTCGTATATAATGGGATGGTTTAGTCCCTTGTAAAACAATCTACTATTATTTAGATCGAGATTCATTTTTATTTTGATAAATTAAAACTACAAAATACAGCAATCCGCCATGACACGTTAAACACCAATCAGAGAATACTGATTTGCGACGTCATGACTTAGGAATCCGGCTGCTCGCAACTTCAATTCGTGAATGATTATGTTCCGTAATACCAAAAATGATGACTGAAAAGTTGTTGAATCTTCGACATTGTGTTGTTATTCTGTAACTAGACAATATAAGCTATGTTCCTTAACAAACAAAACGTAAAATATTGTTGTTTTTAATACAAAACAAATAGGACGAAAACATGTCATTTTAGACGTAAAAATATGTTAAATTCGATTTTGCATATTTTTGCTTACATTTCATTATAGGTGTGTATAATTAAGAAAAAAACCAACCAGGGACCTAGATATATACTATTCGAATACAAAAAACAACATGATATGGTGGAAATATGCTCGAATTACAAATCATTTTGGTAGTACGCTTGTATGGGCAAATCATCATCCGCTACAATTAGTGACGTCATGGCATGCCGCTGCCGCCGCAGCTGCAGCCGCCGCGGGCCGTGCGTGCGATGGTGTTGCGACCGCTTGCTGATGACCGCTCCTCATTGTAGTAAGTTACTTAGGGCCCTATCTCAAAAGGACACCATGGTGGCGCCACCGGTCGTGCCATCAAAAATATATGTTGTTGTGAAGGATAACTCACCTGGTACCAGCTTGGTTAGACAACCATATTGTTGCCGGCCAAATCACCCGCTGGTGGCGAATCTATTAGAGCTATTTGGCGTCTCACTCACTCAACTAGCAGTTGGTGGTGAAGTAGTGGCCGTGTTGAAATAAGTTCCCCAAAAATTTCGATTTCGGCGGGACTCGAACCCGCGCCCCATCCCTCAGTACGGGTGTGCTCTAACCAACTAAGCCACGAAACCTTAGGTCGGTTCAACCAAAAATCTTTGGGACCTCTTACGGACTATAGCGCCGGTGGCTCCACCTACAGGGGTAACATTAACATTACAGTTTAACCAAACCTGCTCAAAGACTTAAGTTACATTTAGTTCGCAGTTTATATAAATATTGACCTGTATCTAAATCACATTATATTTATACTTAGATAGGCAAATAATATTGTATTACATTTAAGGATTGTACAAACTTACTAGTGGTTTATTTTTCGCTTCTTCCACTAGTGGACAAAAAATTTATGCGAACAAAATCAATAACATTTTGTTTCTTGTTTGTTTACTATTTATAAAGTACTAGCAGCGCCTCGCGGCTTCACCCGCGTAGTTCCCGTTCCCGTGGGAATTCCAGGGTAAAAAGTAGCCTATGTACTATTCCGGACTATCATCTATCTCTGTGCCAAATTTCATCCAGATCCGTTTTGCCGTTCTGGCGTGATAAAGGAACAAACATCCATCCATCTATCTATCCATCCATCTAAACTTTCACGTTTATAATATTAGTGAGATAAAATTTGACTTATCTAAGTGCTTTTTTGTAAGCCTAAAGAAATAAAAGTTATTGACTTATGACGAGAGGTTGTTGCCTTTGCTCAATTCTACTGGAACTTATTTCTTAGAGATACACAAAATTCAAAGTGCTTTATTTCCTTTAGACCTTACAGGACTCTTGGACACGTCACAAAACTCAGATTACATAAAAAAACTAGGAAATAAAGTGATCACTTTGATTTTTTGTCCACTTCAATCTTTTTAAGGTAAAGTAAAGAAGCGAACAAGAAACCTTTACCTTGTTAGAACGTTAGTTTTCGAGTTGGAGCAAAAGTCGTCCCAAGCTTTTTTATCCTCTAGATAATCTGATATTTTATAGTAGGCCTTTTTACAAAGGAAAAGTGCGGGTAAGCACTATAACAAAAAACCTTAGTGGTTGTGTTATTTTGGTGTTTCTCGCAAGACACCATGGTGTCCGAATATAATATTTTACCTTACCGTCTTCATTGTAGTGAATTACTTAGATTATTTGGTTGATTTTGGTATTATTTCCGTTAAAACTAATTTAACACGGTAGAAGAGTCTGAATTATGTTGTTAGTTTTGATTTAAAGATTACTCAAACACAGTTTTTTCATAGTAAAGATTTCGTTTTAAGTGTCAGGGGTGTGTTATTGGGTTAGAGGGTGTGTTATAACATTTTTGCGGTAACAGCGTGGATTTAGTTTTAAGGAGGGTTATTTTACCGAATAGGGGGGCCATATTATACAGTGGGGGGGTGAGTATATCATGGGGGGGTTAGTTTATTATGAGGGGGTAGGGGAGAGATGAGAGGGGGGAAGATGAAGGGCGGGAAAGAAGATGAGGGGTGGTATCTATCTACCTGCGTGTGCGTGGCATGCCGCTGCCGCCGCAGCTGTAGCCGCCGCGGGTCGTGCGAGCGGTGGTGTTGCGACCGCTTGCTGATGACCGCTGCCGAGTCGTCTTCGCTTTCCTCATTGTAGCGGGTTTCTTCGCGCCGGGTGCGGAGGGACACCCCGCCCTGTTAGTACAAGCTAGTGAATGATGGGTGGCAGGTGGTTGACAGTTCATGGTGAGATTCGCTTATAGCGAGAGAAAGCAAAAACCGATGCGGGGAGAACTAGCCAACATGCAGTTTGGGTGGCTGAAACACGAGATGATGCGTGATACTTACGAAAAGCAGTTTTTAAATTAAGCCATTCACTGCCATGCATCCGCGCTGGAGCTGATGAAAAGGAAGTCGTCCATGAGCGACGGAGACGTTAACTAGATGCCAAGATAAGTGGAGAAATGTTTCCGGAGGCCAACATGCAATTTGGTTCGCTGGGACCCAGAATGACAAGGCATTCTACAAACACTTTTTAAATCAAGGTGGGAATTAAATGTTAGAATGGGGATGTCTTATTGGAAGCAACCATGCAATTTGGGCGGCTAGAATGATAAGGTTCTTGACAAACCGTTCAAGATGAACTATGCTACAATGCTCGTTTTTAGAATCCAAGATATTTTATGTACGAACACAAAACTCAGACGAAGAACAAAAATTTAAGCAACGCATAAATGTGCTGCGAAGATGAAAATTCAAGTTAGAAAAAGGACGAAAGGAATGAATTGATGTATGAATGGTAAGAAAACCAAAATGAACCAAAATTTGCTATGAACTTCTGCGATCCGCTCCGATGATGTCGTAAAGTAATTACCACTAATATTTTTTTGGTTTTGTATCTCCCTTGTTGACGAAAACATTTCTAATATTGTAGACTCAGTATAGCGACACAGCTCAGCAGGGCTATAGACAAACTCCGTTTCCGAGTCTTCGACATTCCCGTGCGATCTCGACATTCGCGAGTCGTATTTTAAGTGGGATACATATGAAAATACGTTGGTCCTTTTTTTGTCTTCCCGTGTACATATCATAATTATGAACGAGATAGCTTGAGCTCTGTTTTTGTGAGCGAAATAGCATGAACTTCGTGTTTTTGTTGACTTGCTTAACGCAACGCAATTAAGTCTATTATTCCAAAGGCGTTGGCATTCGTATTCAATCGGGTTGAAATGACGTAGTCTTCTGTGCAGACGAATTTTGCCAATGCGACTTATTAATATGGTCGTACTATTCACAGAAAATGGTCTACGATTTGCGAAAAACATCTGCTGGTTTTATACCTCGCAGAAAATATTAACATATTAACCGCTAAAGTATGAGAATTTCGTCATTTGCGTCAGATTCCGTGTCGAAGATTCGGAAATGGAGTTTTTGAATACCCCTGCCGAGCTGATATGCCTGGAGAAATGGAAATGTCTTGTGTAGGCCAGCATGCATTCAGGGTAAATATGAGATGGAAAGGTGGATGATGCGTGTTTGAATCTGTGTTCCAAGTTGTATAGTGATTATGAATTTTGTTTCTATTGGATGATTTAATCAGATATTGGCACTTTCGATGCTAAGCACGATCTGGATCTAGATTTTTCGTCATGATTTTTACAATATCTTGTTTAATTTTCTTCAGGAACAAGTTAACTTCAAGCATTTGGTGTTACTGAATTTTAATGTAAGATAGTTGCTAAAAGTTTTGACGAGCCTTAATTAGTCTAGGACGTTCTCCGGCCAAGGTGGGGTGACAACCTGCGGAAGACTGCAGGCAGATGCTGGATGCGGCAGGGCGCTATGTGCTCATTAGAGGAGGCCTAGGCCTCCCTGCTGGATATAGGTGCAGCAACCAGCAGTGGACTTTATACAGATAGGCTGGTGACCGATGATCAAATTTTTGATGACATGACGATTCTAACAGAATGGTTGGGTTCTACTTTTTAAGGTAAACATTCTTGAAAGCGTTAAATGAAAAAAATTTTAATTGAAATTGAATGAGACATGTTAAACATTATTAATAAAATGGTTAATGATACATAAATAAACAGTTTTAATATTTTAAAAGTGTAAATTGAGTCATAACGTTAATGTCCAAAATTTGAATAGATTTATTTTCAGCTGTTGTAAAAATACACATCAAGTCCAGCAGAATTTTCTGGCGAATTTCACCTTATTCAATTGGAAACTATAGTGTTGATTTTTTTGTAGCATGGATTTATGATTTATATCCTTTTTAACTGATTGACTCATTACGTCGTAAATTAAAATCATAAATTACTTCCCTTAGTTTTATTGAGTGTTTATTATAGTTTTAAAATATTTATTAAAAAAAGAAAAATAAATAACCCGACTGCGTAGAATTTTCTTAGGTATTGTAAATGTTCTCACAGTCGCCATTTCTTTTTTCATTTGCACTCTGTCTCTGTGTCACTCTCGTAATCCAGCGAGGAGCAATACTTTATACATATACGATTCACAACACTTGACAAAACCCGTCCTGCCTGTTAGGGCTTCGGAGACATCCAATGGAGTACCACATGCGTACATCAAACAAAACACTCCAAAAACATGACCCTACTTCTAAATGACTTACCCGACTATGTCCGTTGTGTAACCTGGAAGAAGTCGACGGACCGGCCTCGTCGCTGCCTTCCGCGCGTTGTCTGAAGGAAAATATTGTAAAGTTAGTTTAGTATATTCTAAGGTTATTTTCGCGAGAACTCGTAATAAAACACTGTTTTAACCGGATTGATCGCGTATATTTTATATTTTGTTTATAACCTGACGTTTCGGAGGCTTTTCAGCTTCCATGGTCACAAGCAGACTGAGGTGACATTTGTCTTTACAAGTAATTTGAATTTTGCATATCTACCGTCAATTATACAACTTTAATTATAACGTTCCATATGTACGCAGTAATCACTAACAGTGTCTTGATGGGTTGTAGCTATGGATTGCTGGGTGTGGGACCTGACTTGATGTAGGACTGTAGAAGTTAGTTTAGTTTGAAACTTTGTTATTAATACGTTTATACTCCGACCAAAAAACCTGATGATGATGAGGATCTGGCTTCTTACCTTACAGACACTTCGAGCATTACCTTATAGCAGACCTCTTCAGCATTCACTGATCCCCCTGTTTGAGTAGTTAGTAGCGTTTACCTCCTACCATGATATGCTCGCCTGGTAATTTTCTAACCAAACATTAGACATTTTACCCTATTTCTCCGTAGGTCAATGGCCCTAAAGTCATCCGGATTACATCAGTGTCTACGTAAATATTTAGATTTGATCTCCTAGCATGCTATGTTCGCCTAGTACTTTTGACGCGACTCCTTGCAGTTCTAGACCACCATTTGACCCTGATTTAACACGTCAAACCCAGTTTTTTTCCAGCTGTGTTCCAATTATCTTCCACCCTCGTCTTTGACTATATTTCCACACTACTAGCGTCCGCCCCAGTCTTCCCTCACCTATACTGATGCAGCGGCGCATCATCATCGCTGGAGTACCGCGGTCGGTAGGAGTGATCGGACTCGTAGCGCCACGCGTCCTCGCCCGCCACTGTCGGCTCCGCTGATGATGAGGAACTGGCTTCTCACCTTATAGACACCTCGAGCATTCACAGTGGCCTTTACTTTATAGCAGGCCCCTTTAGCATTCACAGACCCCCCTTCAATGGGTATTCAGTAGAAGCGTTTACTTCCTACCATGATATGCTCGCGTACGCTAGCGTCCGCCCAGTCTTCCCTCACCTATACTGATGCAGCGGCGCATCATCATCGCTGGAGTACCGCGGTCGGTAGGAGTGGTCGGACTCGTAGTGCCGCGCTTCTTCACCTGCTGCTGTCGGCCCCGCTGATGAGGATGATGAGGAACTGGCTTCTTCGAATCTTTCGCGTGTCCTGTGGCAAGTGAAGAAGTGCTTTATCCAGCGAGTGAGGGGGGAAACATCCTAAGTAGCACACTCATAAAGTATGGTTTTTTTTTGTAACGAGTAAGAGCATTCATACAGCGGATCCGTCAAATTAAAATTACTACCTTTCAATTAAAAAATAGTCATCGAAATCAGATGTCTTAAATCGGATATGTTCGATAGCTCCCTTTTTGCCCTTTTTTGGAGGAATTTACCCAGACGAAACAGATGAACAAATACGCTGATGTTGCTGATGACAGTTTACACTTTTTGGTTTGCCTACGCAGCCGTATGACAACCACAATGCGCTTACTATTTCATGGTGTTTAAAAACAGACAAAAAAGTGAAAATTTTGAATTGAATCTTAAAATTTAGTTATTTCATGAATTAAAACCAATATTTTCTGAATGATGCCTTAGCTATAAAACATAAATTGAGAATTTATGTTTTTTTCTTTTATAGAGTAAAATACCCTATTATTTACCGTTTATGTTTCGTCCTTCGCTTCTTCCTGCGTCGTCTGCTGGCATCACTGGCCGAACTGGACTTTCTGTGACGTTTCTTTGGTAATACCTCGTATTCTTCATCCTGTAAACAAGATAGTTTAATAACAGCTAAATTAACGATTAAACTTGCGTCATGTCATAATTGTGTCAAAAACTAGAATTGCATAAAATTTTAAATTTGCTCTTTGGTCCCACGTACTTGAAAACACGATTACACACTGTTTTACACATAATTTGGTCGAGATCTCAGGAACCCTGCGGTATATCAGAATAACTGATGTCTTGCTTCGTAAGTTATAACTAATTATTTAGTTCCTTGAACCACTTTCTTCATAAGTTGTGTAGTTATCTTATAAATAAGCAAAAACATTATTTTTGCATTTACGCCGTTCCAAAAACATTTGCTCTGTCCCGCTCCTATGAACGCGAAATCCTATGCCCAGCCTTTTCACAAAATGGCTCGCATTGCGTCCTCTTAAGGTGAAATGAGTCCCAAAATCACGTTTTGACTGTACGGAAAATCAATTTTAAGGCAATAAAACACATTTTTTTTAAATATCTTTTGATGAGCATCAATAGTTAAGGATTTTTATTAGTAAGTTATGGGAGTCGAAACACGATTGACTCAACTCGATACAAAAAAATTGCAGTTTCCTCTAATCGATTTTCATTTTTACTACGGAAAACCAGTTTCATCTGCTAGTTATTCAACATTTTTTAATGAAATTCGTCTAAAAAATACTTGACTTAATACTTTAGACGATTATGGTTTTATTTTTTTGCGAAAGAGTATTATTTTAGAGTAATAACAAATTAGAAATAAAAACCAGTGAAATTGCGCGCCGACCGGCTCTTGCCTCCCTTTCTCGCCTTCACCGCGCGGCGTTCGCTCGTCCTTGTCTCGAAAATACGAACCTATGTCGCCTTAATAACCATGATAGTTTAAAGTGTTACCTCAGGTAAGTTGTCGTGATCGCTGTTATCGGTGTAGGTGAGATGCACGTCGTCCAACAACTCTTCCTCCAACACCTCTATGTTGGTGCACGCTGAGGAGTTCCACTCTGACCCTGAGTGCTCAGGTTCCGGTTCCGCTTCCACGGAGGATTCTACGTCTGGAAGAAGACATTTAGTCGCGTCAAAGACTTTTATCTGTCACAAAAGTGAATATTGGTACTAAATTATGTTTTTTCTTTGTTCTTGGTATTTATTTATTCCGTGTATATTATCTATTTTATAATGTATTTTTATGTTAATTTATGTTTCTACTTGCTTATGAATATTTAATAATTATTATTATGATATTGTATACAACCCTGCCTCCTTTCTTAAATTTTCAAATTTCTTTCCATACAAAGGTTGCCTGAAAGAAATCGCTGCTAAGCGATAAGGCCACCGATGTACACTGATGTACCAGCGCAGATGTCTCAATTTTGGTATACGCGAAAAAATCCTGGCCAATCAATAATGATTTGCCTATGTGCGGGAAATATGTGTGGTTGCTATTGGGTGATGGCTACGCGCATGACGTCAGCGTTCGGCGTCGCGATCTCGACATTCGCGAGTCGTATTTTGAGTGGGATATTCAAGACAAATATTTGTACGATCTGCAGATATTTGTTCCGGATGTTCTGGTCGTTTTTATGTATAACAAAAAATATCTATCTATGTATTGTACTGTATTATGTATATCAGTTATCTAGTACCCATAACACAAGCTCTGCTTAGCTTGGGGCTACATAATGCTGTGTGAATTGTCCAGCATTATTTATTTATTTATTATAAATAAAGAGTAAGAACCGTGGTCCGTTACCTCTCGCGAGCGCGGCGGCGCTGGTGGACGGGACAGGTTCTGCGCTTGCGTTGCTGCTTTTACTCTTTTTGCCGACTCCTTTGCCTGAGGACAAAACAGTCATAAAGCATACTATTCAAAGATAAACAATTTTTACAGACTCTAAGGAGGTTCTTTATTCGACTATAAGTTTTTTAATGTATGTTTATGGATTTCTACATCGATTATGGACCGATTGTGATAATTATTTCGCTATTGTATAGATAATGATCCCGGATTGGTCCCATATAAGTTATATTCCCGGGGGATTAGTATTTATCCCGCGAAGCTTAAAAAATAGCACAATAAAAAAATGTGTGTAAAAAAATCACGACCAACAACAATTTTGGTAAAAACAACACAATACTTGAAAGTTGTATAAATTTCTTGTCTTTACAAGAAATTATTGAAGAATCTAGTTTTTGCTTCTTTAAGCAAAAACTACATTCTTGCACTTACGCCTTCCAAAAAAGTATGCCATTTCACAAAATGGTGCGGATTGCGAGCTCGATAAGCTACTGAGGGCCAATTACAAGTTTCCACTTATAAGGTAATTAGTAAAAAACTTATGTAAAAATCAATAAACGACGATAATACAAAAGTACATCAAATAGGGTGTGTTATTTACACACAAAACGATAAATAAATTATGAATTAAGAAAAAGACTAACTAAAAAACTTATGTCAAAATCAATAAACGACGATATTACAAAAGTACATCAAATAGGGTGTGTTACTTACACACAAAACGATAAATAAATTATGAATTAAGAAAAACACTAATAGCAAAAAAAAATTAAATTTACCAGTTTCGTCATAGGTTGTGTGGTACTTGTAAACTACACAACCTATAACGAAACTGGTTCAAGGAACCAAATAATTGATAATAACCTACGAATCATAACATAAGTAACTTCAATAGACCTGAGATCTCGACCAAACTTAGGCCCGTATTATGAAAGCTTCCCCAAGCATTACTTAAGCAGTCATTACGTGATCTCTACTCAAGCGTTAATTACTCAAGTAATGCTTGGTAACCGTTCAATAATATGTCTAAGCAGTTACTCGAAGGCGTGGACGGAGGAAATCCGCTCTTGACGGCTACTTGAGTGAGTGTAGATTTTGACATGAGCTCCCAAGCATTGTTTGAAAATTAGTATTCACTCAAAACTAGACATAAGCATCACTCAAGCAGAGCTCGATGACTGAGCATGCTTTCATAATACGGGCCTTAGAGTAAAACAGTGAATTTTCATGATTTTTTAGAAACATATTTTTTTCTTAATCGTCACATTCAAGGAACCAAAGAGAAAAAATTTCGTAATTCGAGTTTTTTACTCGAAATCACACCTTTACTATGAGTATGTAGCGGTACATCGCTGTCCCAGGAGTCGGCTCGCTCCCTCCTGGACACCCCCTCTCGCGAGCGCAGAGCGTGGACGCGTCGCGAGGTGGCGGCCAACGGCTCCGAGTCCGACTCCGAGCTGTCCGCCTCCTTGTGGCCGTTCAGTCTTTTAGCTGGAAACAAAATTATCACTCTTATTTACTTATTTTTCCCGACGTTTCGACAGGTTTACACACTGTCGTGATGGTCGTGGCTTCGCAATTTAAAAAAAAATTAAAATTCAATAACTTTATTTCTTTAGGCTTACAAAATAAGCACTTAGACAAGTCAAATTTTATACATAAACAGCTAAATAAATAGTAATTATTATCAAATAAGAAACAAAATGTTATTGATTTTGTTCGCTTCAATGGCGGTAGCTATAGTACTCCAGTTATCCCGTGACCACGACAGTGTGTAAACCTCGTCGAAACGTCGAGAAAAGTAGGTAAATAAACCCGATAAATACTTTTTAAACAGTATTACTAGTTGTGTTCAGATCGCTTAAGCTTAAAAATATCTAAAGTTATCCCTCTTCACTTTTCTAACCGATGAGCAGCTTGTAGTTGTGGTAGTCACACGTCGCCGACTCTACGTGGTAGTAAATAGGTATATTTTATGTATGTTAGAATAAGGTATATATTTTATACGGGCCGTAGTTTTTAAGTATAGTTATCCTGTACTAGATAAACGTTGCCTGAAATAATAGTTTTATTATTATAATTATTATTAACGGGGATAGTCATAGAGGGCAGAGATTCTCCCGAAAATTGCTCAATATGATACGTGACAAATTCCGGCAAATTATTGGTATTGTCACTGGACACTGCATGCTAAACAAACACCAATTTAAATTGGGTATCACGGACTGCCCTCTGTGCAGGGGGTGCATGAAAGCAGAGACGGCCGCGCATGTCCACAAGCACATGCGCGGCCGTCTCCTCTGCGTTCAGAGTGCGCACAGCAGCACCGATCTGGGGTAGAGCAGCCTGGCAATGAAGTCTGTGATGTGACTTGGCAAAATTTTATACTTTCTTTGTCAAGGACAATCTCCGAGATTTCTGGTTCAAATCTCAAATTTCTTTGACTAATTGGTAGCTACGTGATCCCTAAATGCTGCTGACTACGCTAAAAACATCAAGGAGCGAAGTTGTATGCAATAGCCAGTGCCGGATGTTACTCACCATTCCTCTGCCTCTTCGGTCGATGCGACCGTCTCAGTTCCTCTCTGTTAGACGTTCTGTCCGTCCGTCGGTCCGTCCGTCTGTCTGTCCGACTGGCGGCGCGCGGGATCCTCTCAGCGCAAAGTTGCTCGAAGAGGGCGGATAGACGGACGGTCATTGAGTATATCTGTGAAGGAAAAATCGTCGACTATTAAGAAAAGACGTATATGTGACGACCTCTGTGGCGCGGTGGGCGAAGGCCTG
The DNA here is from genome assembly GCA_947086465.1 of Eupithecia exiguata. NCBI lineage: Eukaryota > Metazoa > Arthropoda > Insecta > Lepidoptera > Geometridae > Eupithecia > Eupithecia exiguata. The sequence continues at coordinate 5,510,763 of OX352256.1, forward strand.
CCTGCAACGCAGGAGGTTGCGGATTCGATTCCCGCCTCGGTACAAATGTGTGTACGATCTGCAGACATTTGTTCAGGGTGTTCTGGTCGTTTTCTCTATGTATAATAAAAAAAAAATTATGAATTGTATTATATTATGTATATCAGTTATCTAATACCCATAACACACTAGATAATGCTGTGTGAATTGTCCAGCATTATTTATTTATTTTATTTATATCCTCCGAAAAGCCTCCGAAACGTCAGGTTATAAACAAAAATACGCGCGTATTTTTGTTTATAAAATATACGCGATCAATCCGGTTAAAACAGTGTTTTATTATTTATATCCGTCACAAATTGCTAGTGAGATGTGTATTGTCTTCGAGCGCGTTGCTGTTATTATGCCGTGGTCCATTGGGTAGGTAAGGTAAGTATAGTGCACTCACCCGACTCCGCTTGTTAGTGTTATACAGTCGACTATTGGAGAAGACCAGCCGCATATCAGTCACGAATTGCTCGTGAGATGTGTATTGTCTGCGAGCGAGTTGTTGCGCTATCGTGCCGAGGTCCATCGGGTTTACTATTACTGTGTGGTAGTCTGAAACGAAAGAAAACTATAATGTTGAATACCCGACGAAACAATAATCAAGTTGGTAAACTTTTGTACATATGTTTTTTTTTGTATATGTACGTCGATATCTCCTTCTATGGAACGAAGAATTATCCTTAAGTGGTCCCATAAAATTTTATTCCGAAAGATTAGTATCTGTCCTACGTAACTTAATAAATAAAACCGGCCAAGTGCGAGTCAGACTCGCGCACGAAGGATTCCGTACCATTATCTATAAAAACGGAAAAAAAATCACGTTTGTTGTATGGGAGTCCCCTTAAAGTTATAGCGGCAACAGAAATACATCATCTGTGAAAATTTCAACTGTCTAACTATCACGGTTCATGAGATACAGCCTGGTGACAGACGGACAGCGAAGTCTTAGTAATAGGTTCCCGTTTTTACCCTTTGGCTACGGTACCCTAAAAACCATAAAAATATTACAGAATATGAAGTCAGTTTTTAGGTTTTTCATTGAAATGATCACATTTTGTGCAGGGGCGTGCATTCTAATAATGGTTTATCTCTACTATTGTATGTAATTTAAGATATAAATTTGTTGTCCTTTCTCTATAATCAACTACATTAGATTTTAATAGCCGTTTCAGTTAAATTAACGATTCATTAAAACAACTAAATAAGAAAACACGTTTAAGTGACACAACAGGCAGTCTGTCCAAAATTAAAAAAAAATTCAATAACTTTATTTCTTTAGGCTTACAAAATAAGCACTTAGACAAGTCAAATCTGTCTGTCTGTCTGTTTTAGAGGGCTATAGTTACCTGGCGCCTGGTCCAGAGAGACGGGAGTGCGGAAGGGCTCCGAGTCAGTGGACGCCATGATCTCCATCAGGATCCCTTCGCAGGTGGTCACCCATTCTGTGCTGTCGTGGCGCGTGCGGCGCCGGTGGGACTGGGGAAGATATATTTAATTTCTTAGTAAAACTAGTATTAGAAATATTTCTAACTAGCAGCGCCTTGCGGTTTCACCCGCGTAGTTCCCGTTTCCGTGGGAATTCTGGGATAAAAAGTAGCCTATGTTCTATTCCAGACTATAATCTATCTCTGTGCCAAATTTCATCCAGATTCGTTCAGCCGTTCTGGCGTGATAAAGGAACAAACATCCATCCATCCATCCATCCATCTAAACTTTCACGTTTATAATATTATTGAGATTTAAGCGGGCAACCCTACCCGCCTTACATAAATAGGCGTGGTATAGGCATGCGGTAGACACTTTTTCACTTGACTTCGCTCGCGGTATTCAGACGGAACGGACGTCTCTTGTACGACTAGTAACTCTTGATGTTCAGTCACAATGATTTTTGGTCAGACTCACAGGTAGTTGGTATAAGTGGTGCTTAACTGCTAAAGTTTGTAAGGTTGTCGTAAATAAAAAATAAGTGCAATAAAAGGTGTTGGCTTTGTAAGCTGGATCATTCTATCATTTAAATCTTTTTGCCACGTAGGTTTTGTAAGACTAGTGTACTCTCTTGAATTTATTACAAACTAGCGGTCCGCCCTGGCATCGCACGGGTACATTCTATCGCCTATGTTTATCAGGATCTACTGAACCGATTTAGAAAATTAATTTACCAATAGAAAGTAACTATAATATTTAATATATTATTAAAACGATTTTTTAGACCCAAACGTATTCTTAATTAGACATTGTTGTTTTTTTTTTCGCGGAATTGTTACTAAATGTTTTCATCCTTATATTTAGACATTGTTCATTCAAATTGAACAAAATAATTAATTTTTTTGACATATTCATCTTCTGCTGACATTAATTTATTAAGTATATAATTTTAAATTGTATTTCATAATTTGACATGTTTAAGATTTTTTTTAAGATTTAAAATGATAACTAATGTTAATATAAATAATATACACAAAAATATGAATGTATGCCTCTAATAAAAGAAAAGTATTTTGATTGTTAATTACTATTTTATTTAACAATGTATGTATAATGAAATGTTTGTACGCCTAAGCAGCACAATCCAGCGATCTAATACAAGTCCTATGTACTGACTGTAAACTTACCTGATTCACAAACAATAAATAAATTACACTGGCCGACAAAAAAAAACTTTTTTTTTGGTGCAGTAAAATTTTGCTTAAATATTGTTTTTGAACGTGTGTCTGATGACGTACCTGCATTTGTCATACTTGTATCAGCTCTAATTTAACAATTACCCTCAATTTTAAAATTTAGTCACTTTTACTTCATCAAAGTGTCACAAGTTTTATATTTTCTATAATTCCGTTGTTTTTGCGCTATGGCGAGCTCATCACGATGTCTTTTGAACAATCCAGATGCATTTTGTTATATTTGCGGGAATATACCTTTGAAGATTGCCGAAAATCGATAAACGAGTTCGTAAAAAAAGCATATTTGGCTTATTTCAACGCGAGTATTAAGCATCAAGACAAGCCTTGGGTGCCTTATTTTGTGTGTAAAACATGCAGTGAACATTTGAGGCAATGGACAAATTGCAAAAGAAGGTGTATGAAGTTTGGGATACCGATGATTTGGAGAAAACAACAAAATCACTTTGACGATTGTTATTTCTGCTTGGTTAAGGTCATCGGCATAAATCGTAAAAATCGGAGCAAATGGACATTCCTGATATACCATCAGCGAGAAGACCTCTACCTCATTCCGAAAGTATTCCTCTATGAACGAAACGGAACTCGCCGCGTGGAACTCATTTGTCAAAGTAATTCAAAATTTTCTTGGTAATCATAAGGCTGAAAATTATGAAATTCTCGTAAACCAAATGCTTTTATCGTTTAAAAACTTGGGATGCAATATGAGCATTAAAGTTCATTACCTACACAGCCATTTGGACTGCTTCCCACATAACCTGGGTGATTTAAGTGAAGAACAAGGAGAGCGGTTCCATCAGGACATCAAAGTAATGGAGGATCGGTACCAGGGTAGATGGGATACTCACGTGATGGCTGATTACTGCTGGGCTCTTATGCGAGACAACCCAAAGGCCAAACACGCAAAAAAATCAATTAAGAGAAGTTTTTTGCATTCCGAATAATAAAAAATGTGTTTTTTTCATACAAATTGTTTTTATTAAATATCTTCAAAACTAGAGCTGATACAAAAAAACCGAATGCATATTTGAAATCAGTGAATGAGGTATTCTCAAAATCAGGTCTTAAAATTATTGCACCAAAAATTGTGTCGGCCAGTGTTATGAATTACTATATTTGTGAGTGTCATAGGCTAATATTACATTATATTAATCTACCCGTGCGAAGCTGGGGCAGGCCGTTAGTATTTAATAAAAAAAATTATGGATTTCCTTGTTACAAATGTTTCAGCAAATATTGCTTTCATAAAAAATTAGGGCCCTTACCTTGGCATGCCTGTGCTTTGCAGCGAGAGGCTCGTCGTCCGACGACCTGTAGGCAGCCGTCAGTTCGTGGTACTTCGACATTACATTCGCCTCCCGCCAATGACTGGAAACAACGGATAATATGGGACATTACTCGTATGTAGCAGCATCATTATTTATTTATTTGGCACACAAAACGGAACACAATCAAAACATTAAAAATAAGAAAGACACAGTATAGGATCTAGATTGTATCCCTAAGTATGTGTACACAGCATGATTTATACAGAACAGTTCTGTGTAAACAGTTTATACAAATTAATATAATCGTTTAAAGCATGCATTAAAATTAAATTACAGGAATTAATGAGTAAAACAATAAATTAATAGATTTTGTTTGATTATTGTTCCTTCTGGCTACTGTGGTAGACTGTATACTAGGGGGGGGGGGGGGGGGGGGGTATTTTTTAATCACGCCATGGACCAAAAACCTATAAGGTACTTTCCGTTGACCTAGAACCATGAAATTTGGCAAGAAGCAAGGTCATATAGCACAAGTAAAGGAAAAAATCCGAAAACTGTAATATTGTAGTCTATTCACAAAAAAGAATTATTTCGATTCTCTCCATGGACCAAAACCTATAGAGTACCTACTTCCCGTTGAGCTAGAATCATGATATCTAGCAAGAAATGAGGTATTTATTTATATAGTTAATATAATGTTTAGTTACGGAACCCTCGTTGCGCGAGTCCGACTCGCACTTGACATTTTTATTTTTATATGATTTTAAAAATGTAAGTACCTACTATAATATACTAATCAAACACTTCATAGTATGCACTGCTACGAAATTCTCTGATTGTCGACAGTAAAAATTAATTAAATTATAGGTACATATTTAAAATCATTAAAAAACACACAGCAAATAAAAGAGTGTACAGGGTATAGTAGTTACCTGATGATATAAAGCAGTAGATCAGTCAACAGTCTCGCTTGCCGCACTATGATGGCGTGGGGCTCGTTGAACCGCTCGGCGTTCGACGCTAGATAGCGGACGTCAAACTGCGCCGCTGCTGTGCGTCGGTAGAACTGGGAGATAAGGAAACAGAGTTAGCACTATAACAAAAACCCTTAGAATTGAGCAAAGGCAACACCTCTCGTCAAAACGAATCGAATGTAACTTTGGTCGTTGAGCAGGTTTGGTTAAACTGTAATGTTACCCCTGTAGGTGGAGCCACCGGCGCTATAGTCCGTAAGAGGTCCCAAAGATTTTCGGTTGAACCGACTAAGGGTTTCGTGGCTTAGTTGGTTAGAGCACATCCGTACTGAAGGTGGGACGCGGGTTCGAGTCCCGCCGAAACAGAAAATTTTCGGGAACTTATTTCATTTTTTAACAGAGATAACAGTCTTATTTTCTGAATGAAGGTGAGTATTTGAACTCAGAACAAAGAGGCATTATTTCTTTTTATCAGAAATTTCATGTTTGGGACTACATTTTCGATTTCGGCAGGATTCAAACCTACGCCGTTCCTTTCCCTTCCACCCATCCCACTAATATTATAAACGTGGAAGTTTGGATGGATGGATGTTTGTTACTCAATCACACCAGAACGGCAGAACGGATATGGATGAAATTTGGCACAGATATAGATTATAGTCTGGAATAGCACATAGGCTACTTTTTATCCCGGAATTCCCACGGGAACGGGAACTACGCGGGTGAAACCGCGAGGCGCTGCTAGTCTTTTTATAAGTGAAAAAGTGACTTTCGACACTTCTATCTCAGAGTGTACAGATTGATCGAGTGATCGGACTGCTGGCACAGATTAGGTGAAGTTACCTCGTAATAGATACCTTACTTGTTAATTTTTACCAATCAAGTTTGAGCCTTACACTGGTGGAAATAACGTTCCTAACGCTCTGCTCGCTATTAGCAAGGCGGCACGATCAAAGCCACCAACCCGCGCCCACTTACCTACCTCAACAGTCAAAATCAAATTTCTTTATTTCCATAAATACAAAAATGTACACTTAGAAAAGGTCAAATTCTTAAAATAAAACACTGACACGGAAATAAAGTGGTACTTTTGATTTCTGTCGCTTCGATATGTAGACTAAAGTAAAGAAGCAACTAAGAAACCTTTAGCCTGTTAGTTGTTATTTTTCGAGTTGGAGCAAAACCCGTCCCAAGCTTTTTTATCTTCTAAATAATCTGATATTTTGTAGTAAGCCTTTTTGGACAGAAAGGTTTTTGACAATTTGTTTGAATTTATTTATTGATAGATTTTGCAACTCACTTGGAGTTTTGTTGTAGAAGCGTATACATTGCCCTTTAAAAGATACATTAATCCTGTGAAGCCTGGTTGTGAGCACAGCGAGTTTATGTTTATTTCTAGTATTTATATTATGTATATCGCTCGCCGGCCACTTGGCTCGGAAATCGGTAGGGAGGGTCCTTTATGTTTGAAGGTTATATAAATATCTTACCAGATTCTCGAACCTCGCTCTGATGGTCGCTAAGTCGATGGGGTAAGGTACGATTTTCGCGTAGCTCGGGTAAAGCTGTAGATCCACTGGCGCTAGGAACGGCTCTGCTACCGACAGGGACATCACCTGTAAAGAAAAAATATAATATACATAATAATGCTGGACAATTCACACAGCATTATCTAACCCCAAGTAATATCTATGCCTATGCTAAGCAGAACTTGTGTTATGGTTATGGGTACTAGATATGATTTTTTTTTCATAATATATTATTTATTAATATACTCTTAAGCTCCTGACAAGGCGCTACACAAGTTTATTGTTTCAGTGAATATTATATAGGTATTTCATTTTTTTTGTTGGTTTTTTTTTTCTTTTCAGTTCTTTTCTTGTGAATTTCTTGTTAATTATTGTAATGTAGTAATTTTAGTAAGTAATTGTATAAATTTTGTTAAGTGTTAGTAGTGGTTACTCTTAGCTTAGGTATTTAATCATTGTTATTAACTACATTTGTTAACAAGGGAGAGCTGTGCTTAAATTTTTTCCGCTAGCAAGCAGTTTTTTAGTTACTATATGCGAGGATATATTAATAGTTTAGTCGTAAGTTTACATAAATAGTAATGTACAACTGTTTATTCTCCGAATAAAATAAAATATTGTAATAATCTTTAAATTACGTACTATTTATTAAGTTTTGATGGATGTTTGTACTTTTTCATGCCAAAAGTCCTACACGGACCGGGGTGAAATTTTCCTGGGTTCCCCGGTCCCCTAGGGGGGCCCTTGTCCGGTTCCACAATGTATAACACTGCTTCTAACTGTGTCGTGAGTGGACTACTGTTACCTGTCCTATATGTGTGGCGATGGCGCGGCAGGCGGCCCCCCGATCCCCCCGCGGGGGCCACTCGTCCGGTTCCGCCTTGTATAACACTGCTTCTAGCTCGTGAGGTAACACTGGTACGGCCCCACCAGCTTCTTCTGGCAATCTGGAGAAAATCACGAATCAGTAACTTTATTTCTTTAGGCTTAAAAAATAAGCACTTAGAGTAGATTTTGGACTATTAATTAATGTCAAATCTATACTAATATTATAAATTCTAAAGTAACCCTGTCTGTCTGTCTGTTACCTTTTCACGCCTAAGCCAATATTAATAAAATTTGGCAGGGAGGTAAATGGTATCCCGGGGACGGACTTATTAAGCTGTTTATGTATAAAATTTGACTTGTCTAAGTGCTTATTTTGTAAGCCTTAAGAATCCGGCGACAGCTGCTCGCAACTTCAATTCGTGAATTATTACTTTCCTTAATACCAAAAAGGATGACTGAAAACTTTTTGTATTTTCGACATAGTGTTGTTATTCTGTAACTACACAATATAAACTATGTTCCTTAACAAACAAAACGTAAAATATTGTTGTTTTCAATACAAAACAAATAGGACGAAAACAGGTCATTTTCGACGTAAAAATACTCAAAATTCGATTTAGCATATTTTTGCTAACATTACATTATAGGTGTGTATTATTAAGAGAAAATCAACCAGGGACCTAGATATATACTATTCGAATACAAAAAACAACATGATATGGTGGAAATATACTCGAATTACAAATCATTTTGGTAGTACGTTTGTATGGGCAAATCAAATCAAAATCAACTCAAACTAAACTCAAAATCAAATCAAACTAATAATTTTTGATCTACTTTATGTATGTATGACACTGGTACCTACTTCAGTGTATGTTATGATGACTATGTATTTAGGTAATCTTATTTATTTTCTTTAAATAAGTTGTTTTTTATTAGAAATGGTTGACATGTATATTTTTTTGTACCAATAAATGAATCTAATCTAATCATCATCCGCAGGCCCCAAGTTTTTGACTATTTGACTTTTGGACCTAGCCTAACATTATATCCCGGAAAAACGCGAGCGAAGGCGCGGGCAACAAAATCGGTAAAGCATTAAAACAAGACTATTTGATTGAACTACCAAACAGCAAATAAAAGGCTGCTTACGCGTGGGACTCGGACGGTTTATATTACCTCTCTGCATCCAGGGGCTCCAGATCCCACGGACTGAGTCTCTCGACCTCCCCATTGTCCCAGCGCACCCGTAGCGACAGGAAGTTGCTGGACGCGTCGGCTGCCCACGCGTGGGTTGCACTGGTGCCGGGCGCATGGGTGCTGGGAGCGGACGGCACGCACTCGAGGATGATACCTGTCCACCACGAGTCGTCTATCATGCAACGAAATCTAGAAAAAATACATTAATTTACGAAACTATTTTTGACTTTTAATGTCATTTTATGGCATTAAATGTCAATACAATACATTACAAAAATAGAAATATACAATACAATACAAAAACACTTTATTGTACACCAGAAAAAGAACATTACAAAAAGACATTACATGAGACAAGTACAATGGGCGGCCTTATCGCTTAGAAGCGATCTCTTCCAGGCAACCTTTGGATGGAAAGAATTAAGTGAATTTAAGAAAGGCAGGGGGTGTACTAAAGATAAACACAAACTAGATATACACAAAATAACTATAATATACTAAATAAATATTATGTACCAATATTCACTATTCTGACAGGAAAAACTCCTTGACGCGAGATTTAAAAACTGGTAACGATACTGTTTTTCTAATGAGCTCTGGTAGTGCATTCCACAACCTTATGGCCTGGATGGAGGAGGATTTATATAGAACTCTACTAGGACTGCGTTCAAAGGTCAAAGATCAGGGTTACCAACCTGTCTCCCTGGCTCCAGCACCGCCTGATGGCCGTGTCGAACTGCTGCCTCAGCACCAGAAAGTCGATGACGTCAGGCATGTCGTGGTATCTAACGGTGAAGGAGCGCGGCCGCCCCTCGCCCGTGCTCGCGAGGCGCACGCAGGCGATGCGCGGAGGTTTGATCACGTATTTAATGCCTACTACTTTTACAGCTTCGCATTCCTGTAACAATTTTTTTTTTTAACTTTGACATACTTTATTAACAAAGAAAATTACAATCAAATAATAGAATTAAATTAGTTTGATGTTATTTAGGGTTCCGTACCCAAAGGGTAAAACGGGACCATATTAATAAGCCTTCGCTGTCCGTCTTGTCCGTCAGTCCGTTTGTCACCATCTCGTGAACCGTGATTGTTAGACAGTTGAAATTTTCACTGATGATGTATTTCTGTTGCCGCTATACCAACAAATTACACAACTAAAAAATAGAATAATAAATATTTAATGGGGCTCCCATACAACTAACGAGATTTTTTTGGCGTTTTTGTAGATAATGGTACGGAACCTTTCGTGCGCGAGTCTAACTCGCACTTGGCCGGTTTTTTTTAGGCACACATTGTCCTGTGACTCGTTCTGCTCGCTCTCGACCAGGTTTTGGCTGAAAATCAGTGTTTGCTTTTAAGCAAAAATTTCACTGAGCCACGGCCTTTGTCTTGCTCTATACTTACTTTTTTAAATGTTTTTTTAATGAAAATGTTCTTAGAATATTGTTTATGTTTAAATTGTATATTGATGTTAGTTATATGTATATTAATGTTAATTGTACCTATGTGTGTCTGTAGTAACAAATAATTTTTTTATCTATCTATCTATGATGATGATTCAAATTTAAATTGGTATCAAGATAAAAGATTATTGTGGACAAAGGGTAGATTGTAACTTACGAAAACCTGCGTCCGCTCCCATGGTTTGTCTCTAGGGTTTATTTTGTACAAGTCCTTCTCAGCCACCGCGTCGAAGTACCTTTGGTGACCCTGTGAAAGAAAACATAATATTAACAGACTTGAAATAAATAATACAACTTTGAAATACTGCTGGGATTGTAGTTTAAGCGAAATATCATTCAAATATCAAACATCAAAGTGCTTTAGACCTTACTGGACTCTTGGACACGTCACAAAATTCAAATCACATAAGAAAAACTAGGAATTAAAGTGATCACTTTGATTTGTTGTTCACTTCATCTTTTTAAGATAGTAAACAATTTGCTTTGTTTTTAACCCCTGACCAAAAAGAGCGAAGTTATAAATTTATGCCTCTTAAATAATAAAAAAAATCCCAAAAAAAATAGTTTTTGCGGGATTTGAACCCGCGACCTTCTCTCCGTGTGGGAATGCTCGTACTGAGTTACGAAATCAAGTACTCGCCGAGTCGAAGAGGGACTTACGGACTTACCTACGGACACTAGCACCGATAGCTCCACCTACAGGGGAAACATTGAAGTTATCCAAACCTGTTCAAAGACTAATGTTACATTTAGTTCGTTTGACGAGGTGTTGCTTCAATTTTCACGTTCATAGTTGTACGAAGTTCAATGTGGTATTCAGGCTATGCGTGTTATTTGAAGGTTACTTAACTTCCAAGAATTTTTGATTTTTGATTTTGATTTTTGTCAACTAGCAATACGGGATGTTTGTAATTCCGCATTGAGCCTTCATTTTAACTATAATCTATTTAATAAACCAGTTGCGAACCAATAAGCGTCGGAGTATCATTCCTAGCCCTCTGGGTTAGATAGATAGAAAATTCTTTATGGCACACATAAATTAATATTACAGACATAGTTAAAAGAAGTAAGAATATGTGACAATTGGCGGTCTTATCGCTCAAAAGCGAGCTCTCTACCAGACAAACGTGGATCAATAGGATCGTTGGATTAAGCGGGGATCTGTGTGCATTAATAATACAAATATATACAATTAATTACAAGATTCTAAGCATAATAACAATGTTTGAACTTTTATAAATGTAAAACGATAATTTAAAATACCTAAATAAATATATATAAATGCTGTTTGTGTTGACGCTCCCTTCATACAGAGTGACGCGCTGTTTTTGCTCTGTAACACGTCCCTGATACAACCTGCGAGTTATTTTTTATTTCATATACTAACCACCCTAAAGTAGAGACAGTGGTCCCCCATCTGCGGGTGGTAGGGAGCCTTCCGAGGGGCCACACTGGTCACCCACTCGCCGGGTCGGTACGCCTCTGGCAACACTTCCGGGTCGGCGGTATCGGCGGGGGGTGGTGTGCTTTGGGGTGCGTCGCTTGTGCTTGGAGCCAACCTGTGGGAAAAAAATATATATAGCAAAAATAGACATAGACGTTTCATTTATTTGCAATATATATATATCTCACTAATATTATAAACGTGAAAGTTTAGATGGATGGATGGATGTTTGTTCCTTTATCACGCCAGAACGGCAAAACGGATCTGGATGAAATTTGGCACAGAGATAGATTATAGTCTGGAATAGGACATAGGCTACTTTTTATCCCGAAATTCTTACGGGAACGGGAACTACGCGGGTGAAACCGCGAGGCGCTGCTAGTATATATATATATTTTAAATATTTGCGCAATGAATAAACCAGATAAATTATAACAAGAGAATCAGCACAGCATTTCAGCCTTCCTATCACATGGTTCTACAAACCTTGGATGGACAGAAACTGGTTGAAATGGGCCCGTTGGCCATGTTATATTTTACACCCTCTTCCTTCTTCTTTTTGTTCGCTCTTCTTCTTCTTTTTTTACTAGAAATTACTCTCCTATAAAGACTTGCCTCAGCAGTAATTTTTTGGAATAAAACTTCTGAACAATGAACGAGTTGAACCGTCACGTTCAGGCCGGTTACGCTGAATCACGTCATCAGCTGTCATGTTTACTTTCTGTTTAAGTTCTCACTACTATCGTGATCATGAGTTTTAACTTCCTTACCTATCAGGCGGCTCCGCCGGCGTATCGGCTGGGGTGGGTTTAGGCGCGGGTTCTCTTCTCGCGGGCGCCCTGACGCCAGGCGAGTAACGCGCGGGGCGTCGACGAGCGCGTGCAGGCGGAGCGCCGGCCTCCCAGTCCGAGTATTGGGATGATGATGAGCTGGAAACATAAGAAATAAGGTTGAACATATAGTTAGTCTGCAGAATAAAACTCAAAACTCAGCGGAATAATTTCTCGTCGTGTCGCTGTTATATTTTAATTCGACAGTAACAAAGATATTGAGGTCAAGGTCAAACTTACCTAGACGGCGCGGTGTGAGATCAGGGTCAGAATGCTGTGATATGAGCCTGAGCCGTCCGATAGTCGCACGGAATAATCGCTCGTGTCGCTGTTATATTCTGATTGTAACGAAGATATTGAGATCAAAGTCAAACTTACCTAGACGGCGGTGTGAGATCAGGGTCAGAATGTGAACTGTGATACGAGCGTGAACCGGCCGATAGTCGGACGGAATAATCGCTCGTGTCGCTGTTAGATTCCGATTCGACGGGCTCGTCCACTCGGGCTATCTAAAACAAATAGGTACAGTCAATTTTATTCATGTTATAGTATTAACTGGCCTCTGCCCGTGGCTTCTGTCGCGTGGTGCTTCGACAGAGCGTAGCCATTATCAGTTATAATGTACAGTACCCGGAGATAAATATTGCACATCGACCTTTGGAAAGAGACAATCGGATTATTTCCACGGGATAGTAGAGCTTTATCTCTGTCGCACGAAAGAGTAACAGTCCGGTGTCTATTAGGAGCTGTTGAAAAAATTATGATATGCTTCTTGTGATGTAAGTGAACCGAAACGTCGCATTGTCGCGAAAATTTTGAGAACTTATTTAATTTCTTAGTACTTCCAAGTAACTAGTGTACGTACCGTAGTGGGACGACGGGGCGGACGCGGCGCGGCCTGCTTGCGGCGGCGCGTTGGCGGCGCGTCAGGTGGCGCGGTGGAGATCATGACCGGGCGCCGACGCATCTCGCGGCGGTACCACGCGCCCTCCATTGCGTTCAGTTCGGCGCTAAGAAAAAAAAAGATATATGTTACGTTAGAATATAACAGTTGTTGTGTAGCGTGGGTTCAGACTTCCTAGCTTCAATATTGAACGACTTCAATTTGACGACCTCTGTGGCACGGTGGGCGAGGGCCTGCCTGCGACGCAGGAGGTTGCGGGTTCGATTCCCGCCTCGGGACAAATCGTCGTATCCTACGAATAAGGTTACAGTCGCCACTGTGACCTTTTATTTTTATTGCATTTTTGGAATCTCCATTATCATTTACATCATATCATTTCGAAAAAACTAAATAAATAATGAATATAAAAAAGTTATCAGGGTTTTAAAATTTGGTTACAATTGCACTGATGCATTTAGCCCGACGAAAAAGGTAACAAAAAGCTTTGGGACTTTTTTTCATGTGCGAATCGCAACCGACATGGGTATTTTCCGCCGAATATGGTTACACGCTCCACAGTACTCGTTTACCGCGGGCGAAAAGGCGCACGTGCGGCGCGAGGCGAGTAGTTTTGCGTTGTAAACTGAGAAACTAAAACGAGGCAAGTACTAAGGTATATAAATTAGTCTCTACGAAAGATGCCCCTGCACGGAAAGAAAAGTAAAATGTAAGTACTTACCTATTTAAAGTTGAAATATGGTTATTAACACAGGTCATTAAAAGTGGTTGATCCGTGAAATTGTGTCAAAATATTGGAAAACTTAGGTATAAATTATTATTATTTATTCGTAGTAAACATCCCGTTTTAAATGACAAAGATAATTCAGTGCAGTTACTAATAAATATAATGTTCTACGAAAACTTTTTTAATAATATCTCAAAAAATTTCGATTTCACCACGCACGCACGCAGGCACGTGACCAGGCACGTGTCGATTTCGTTGCTTAGTTGGTTAGAGCGCACCTGTACTGAAGCTGAGGCGCGGGTTCGAATCCTGCCGAAATCGAAAATTTTTGGGATATTATTAAAAAAGTTTTCGTAGAAGATTTACCCAGTGCGAGTAACGCACTATAAAGCAAAAAGCTATAAATATAATGTTCTATTTGCTCTCATACATTCGCATTACATTCGCGTGCATTCTTGCGAATACGAATGCGAGTATTGAAAATCTTGCAAATGTTCGCCAATGCGAATGCAAGTATTCGTTACATCTCTATTATAGATGAATGGATCTATCTATTAGATTATTAGAATAGATAATAGAATACCTAGTTTTTAGATTGATATAAGAGCCTCTGTTTAAAACCTGATTTTATTAATTACATACTTATTTTCAGAGCAATGAAGAAAACTTTTGCCCTGGTCCTTCAATTGACATGGGCTACACACGTCCAGCTTCACAAGAGGAACTGATCTTGCAGCCTGATCAACTTGTAATAATAAATGTAACAATCTCTAATTATATACATAGATAAGTATTACTGCACGCCAAGAAATTATCAAATGAGTCAGTTTTATGTAATTTTTTATGGATTTATTAGTTTCTGCTTTTACCAATACATTTTGTTTTGTTATTTTTACTTGCAGAAAAATTATCAACTATTTTTCAAATCTTTCCCTCATACAACCATGATTTAAAATAGGTATGGTTATATGTTTTGAAAACTAGTGGTATAAAATTAAACACACATTAAATGTGCCTTACATACTTTAAATTAGGTATTTTGTTTATAATTATAAATAGTGTTGAATGAATAGAAGGCTATTTTATTACCTACTAAATAAATCTGATTATTTAAAAAAAAAAAATTTGCTAGTCCCCTACCTATACTAGTAATTCTATAAACAGTAGACCTCGCACGCACTTAGACGACCACTGTGGCGTGGCGGGCGAAGGTCTGCTTGCGACGCAGGAACATTTGTACGATCTGCAGGTATGGTTCCGGGTGTTCTGGTCGTTTTCTATATATAACAAAAAACATCAATCTTTGTAATGTATTGTGTTATGGAGGTATAGGTATCAGTTATCTTGTACCCAAAATACAAGCCCTGCTTAGCTTGGGGCTAGATAATGCTGTGTGAGTTGTCCAGCATCATTTATTTATATCTGATTATATTATTTATTTATATGTATTAATTTACTTTATTTATACATAATATGAAAACATACTTATATACCAAATATACTTTATTTATATTTAACTGAATTTATTTCTTTATTGTATTTATTTATTTATTTTACTTTTTTTTCAACAATTAATTGTCTAATTACAAAAATTATATCATTTAGACGCCTGAGTAGTCTGTTAAATAATACAAAATGTTGAATAACAAAATCGATAACTAAAACTTCTTCCTAAACAAAACCAATTAGGACAACAAATCGAACCGGTATTAGCATTAGGATATTTGATTATTTGATTGTCAGTCAAACTACGGCATAAGTAAATAGAAAGGTTAGTCCATAGTAAAATTAAGAATTCTGAAATAAAATGGCTTGTGGTCTACTAAAAAAAATTAATCTTTGAAATAAAACCTCGTAAATCTGCAAACATACGAAGACGAAACATTTGGCCGGGCTATTACTTAGTTCCTACGTCCTACTCTCGAAGTGTTACAAAGATGTTCTAATAGGTGGCGCTGTACGGTAAATGCTCTAATGCTTATTGTTGCATTTTGCAGAGCTATTTTTTTCGTCATGGCAAAAATCATCAGTAGATCTTTACCATTTTATGGGATATATAACGAGAACAAACAAATAAAAAAAAACCTTTAAATTAAAAAAATAATCATCGAAATCAGATGTCTTAAAGCGGAGAGGTTCGGTAGCCCCCTTTTTGCCCTTTTTGGAGGAAACAAGCCTTTCATCAAAAAACCCCGACGACTAAAAAGATCTATAAAATTGTAAAATCTGTACACGTCGTTTCGTCCAGATCGGTCGTAAAATACGACCTGTAGAAGATTACGTACATTCTGACAGCACCCATACTTATGCTAGTAGTTGATGCAGAGACGCTTCGCTCACTTCGCTCGCTCGGTCAATTATGTAGAGACTTTACCATTATGAAATACACTATAAAACACCAAAACATATGTATTCTCTAATCTATAATAGGCTCCAGGCTCATTGACGTGTTCTTTCATCGGGTTACGGCCGAGAGAGGATGGATTAATAATAATAATCCACACAGCATCATCTACCCCCAAGCTAAGCAGACTTGTGTTATGGGTACTAGATGAATTATATACTTAATACAATAGGACAATATGAACATATCTTTTTTATTAAACATAGAATACCAAAATAAATATTAAAATAAATATTTTTAAGGAAGGCCTACATTTTTATGTAAATACAAAATAGGTTAGAAGAAACTAACAACAAAAAAGCCAATAAATGGCCTTCACAGCTAAATGCCAGTGTGGAAAATAAATACTCGCATTCGC
This sequence comes from Eupithecia exiguata, assembly GCA_947086465.1. NCBI lineage: Eukaryota > Metazoa > Arthropoda > Insecta > Lepidoptera > Geometridae > Eupithecia > Eupithecia exiguata. The sequence goes on from OX352256.1 coordinate 5,527,394, forward strand.
ATTCGCAACAATGTACGCGAATGTAATGCGAATGTTAAAAGGGCAAATAAAACATTACATTTATTTGCACTGCACTGAATTAGTCATTTAAAACGGGTTGTTTACCATGATTTAATCTATGAGTTTTCCAATATTTCGAGACAATTTTATGCGCATGATCACGGAACAGCGGTTCAAAAGCGATTTAAAAGTTTTATGCTGAAATACCTTTTTCATGTGAAAGGAATTATAACGTATAGTCTCATTAATTTATTTAAAAAAAAACAATCTAGAATAAGTTTTGCCTAGCTTACGAAAGTACTACTTTTCGTAGTAGGTAGGTATGTCAACAATCCTACAGTTTCATAAAAACTCAATTTAAGCTTTCGAATGATTTTGAGCCATTTAGTTAAAGAACTTTGATAAGTCAGCTGTAGTAGTTGTGATTTGTCCCGAATTGGGAATCGAACCCGAAAATTATCAAAATACCAAACGAAATTCTGGAAGGAAAGTAAAATGTAACCCTCTTAAGTTTGTAATTGTCCTTATTATTTCGTCGAATAAGGTTATAAAGGCGATTGTTACCTTCTTAGTTTGACTTCGTGTAGCGAATCTTCGTGGAAAAGGGTCACAATGGCGTTTAGAATAGCATCGATTTGAAACTTGCACGCGGAACAAGGTGCTAAGCGACAAAAACTAGGGAAAACGGTTTTTTTTATTCATGAAACTTACATGATAATTTAGCGAAAAATATAATAAAACGTTTTATTAAAAAAAAACATACTCGCTTAATAGAAACTTTTCGAAATAATTAGAAAAAACCGTCTCCTGTAAAGTTGGTGTTTTGCAATAGTGACCTTATTCGTAGGATACGACGAAATGTGTGTACGATCTGCAGACATTTGTTCAGGGTGTTCTGGTCGTTTTCTTTGTATAATAAAAAACATCTATCTATGTATTGTGCCCAGTATTGACCAAACCCTCCCACATTGTGGCGACATGACCCAGCTGCGCTGTGTGAGCAGTAGTCAACGGTCAACCCTGTTCCAGTGCCGCTTAGCCGCTCTAGTTCGCAATGACGGAGCTGAAGGTAGTTGAATACCTTCTCTCCTCTATCCGCTGCCTGTGGCGGGGCGCTAGCGGCGGCACCATGGGTCGAGTGGTGGTGGGCAGGAGCGGCTCCCCTCTCTGCCAGGAGCCGGCCGTGTGTCTGACGCCTTCGTTTCTCCAGACGCCGCGCGCTTCAATGTTGTTCCAGCCGTTTTCTCCTGAAACATTTTTTTTATATGTATTTAGAGTCGCATTCTGTACTCCACTAGCACTCGGGGTTTTTCCATCCGGAAATCTGTACAACTAAAGTCACTGACATAGCTATCAGAATTAGTAAGCAGAAGCGGCACACGGTGGATCGAAAATCGACTTTCAAAGACATAGGAATAAAAGAAAAATGTAGTAGCAAAAAAACTACATGTTTTTTATTATTCCTATGTTTTTGAAAGTCGATTTTCGATCCACCGTGCGACAGTGGGCAGGTCATATAGCTCGCAGAACTGATAATCGCTGGGGAGTAAAGGTTCTCGAGTGGCGGCCGCGATGCAACGCGAAACGGAGTGTTGAGACCATCAACTCGATGGACCGACGACATCGTAGCGGTCGCAGAGTCGAGGATGGAGGCGGCTCACGACCGCTCTCTGGGGCGTGTATGATGACCGTACTCCAAAGAAATCAAGATCCGTCAAGAACGAGTGCGACTCACGTAGAGGCTTTCAACTATAATCAATCAATTAAAACAAAAACTTCACAATCACTGCCTCAGGTGTCAGGTGAGATTGTGGTCAAAAGAAAGTCTATTGGCTATAGAAAAAGAAATATCTCCTATAGTTACCTGGGGGAGATCTCTCGGCCGCCAGCACCTGTATCATATGGTCGATCCTGTTCCGGGTGACGTCAGCGTGTGGGATCAGCTGACTGAGCGTCAGATTCTCCCTTCCCGGGACAAGGCGCTGGTACATAGGGGGGTGGGGGGCCCCCTCAACGTCCACCAGGAAGGGGGGCGGCATGAGGTGCGGGGGGGTTTCCGTTTGCTCGTCTAGGGCGCCGCCTTGCGCGTCGCGGACTGTGGAAGAAAAGAGTTGATTTATTTTAGAGTTAAAAAGAGTGTAGGTATACCACTCGGTTCGGGTTTCGTTCTGGTTCGTGCGGTAGAACAGTTCATTTAATTCTTAATTCCACCGTAGGTACCTGTTGATACACTTGATGTCGTTGTAGTCTAAATAATTTTCTTAATTTAACATGTTGGTAGGTACTTAATTAAAATTATGTAGGTATACAACACAAGTTTTGTGTGAAGGAAAGAAACACCATAAGGATGGTATGCAGAAACAGTAATTCCCATAAATATAGATAAATATTTAACTCATTAAATATACAAATAATCAGCTGTAAAGGGGCCAAAATAATAATATAGTGGGCAGAGTCTGAAGCAACCTTTGTTCTTGTACGAGCCCCAGCGATAGGTGTCCGTGGCTTCCGAGAGCAGGATACCATAAGACATTAGGCACTAGAAATATGCGAGGTGAACAAACCTAATGGCCTATAGTCCGTGTGGTAGAACAGCTCAGTGGGCAGAGTCCGCAGTAGCCTATGTCCCTGGCCGAGCCCTAGCAGTAGGAGGTGTCCGTGGCTGTCGGAGGCGGCTAGGGCGCAGCCGTCGGCCGCCCATTTAGCGTCGAAGATTGCACCGTCGCCCTGGAATTAATGGAATAAGTGAGTAAGGTATGGCTGATGAAGAGATGGTCTGATAGTAACAGAAACTGTTCTAAACCATTCACCATTCCAGGGGATGAGGTTAAGAGGGTTTAAGGTTGAATTAACATCCAACTGTAGGCCACCCTTTGGTCAACATGCAGGACTTTCAACCGACTGTTGTAAATAAAATCTTAGATTGACTGGGAAATTGAATACTCGAAATTCAACAGGAGCAGGGTAAGAAAATGATGATGATTTTCACCGTAAGTACCTTTGTTTAAGACTCAAAATAAATTGACTCACCTGTCCCGGTATGTGGTTATGAAAGTTGGCGATGGGTTTAGCGCCCGGCGCATCCCACACAAACAGTTGACCGTCATGACCCGCTGACAGTAGCACTCCTGAAACAAAATTAGTCATTAATCATCATCATCAGCCTATGTTAGTCCACAGCTGGACATAGGCCACCCCTAAAGAGCGCCATAGCGCCCTGTCTTCAGCTTGACGCATCCAACATCTGCCAGCAGTCTTTCGGAGATCGTCATCCCACCTGGCCGGCCGGCCCAACTCTACTCCAAAAATCAAGTTGATTGATTGCTTAGTTAGGGCGTGAAGGAAGGACATACAAACTTTTTATTTATAATATTGGTTAGGATATTCTTTTTTTTATATGATTTAGGTACTAACCTGGTAAAAACGGGTGTGCCTCTAGCACGTACGCTTCATCTCGGTGACCTAGGAGCGTGCTGACCTGCGTGCAGCTGCGCGCGCACCATACCTGTGAACAAATAGGCTTAGTAAAACACTATCATGTTGTTTAACTATAAAAATCAGACAAGTGTGAGTCGACTCGCTCACGGGGAGGGTTCCCTACCATAGAACAAAAATAGCGACATACATAATTTAGCGAGTTTATTCTTATTTCTTCAGGCTACACAAAATTAATGAATCTTTTAAAGAGCAATGTATACGCTTCAACAACAAAACTCCGAATGAGTAGCAAAAACTATCAATGAATAAATTCAAACAAATTGTCAAACAATTCTGCCTGGAAGAGACCGCTCATAGCGATAAGGCCGCCTTAGTACTTCGTCTACTCGTAGCATTTATTTCTGGGCAGTTTTCTGAGTTTGTGTTGTACAATAAAGTATTATCTATCAATCTTACCCGGATTGTGCAGTCGGAAACAGCGGTGATGACGTAGGCGTCGCTGCTGTCCCAACAAACCATTGTCACCTGTGAACAACAAACTTTCTTAAAGTGGCTGGGTGGTACACGGTATCCCGGGGACGGATATAGGCTACTTAATCTACACTGTCTATACTACTATTACTAGTAGTTCTACGAACAGTAGAACTCACCAGCACTTAACTTTTTTACAACAAAACAACAAATTACCCCATCTTTTCCCCAGAAACCCTTCGTGCGCGAGTCTGACTCGCACTTGACCGGTTTTATTACTTAATATTTCAGTGTGCCTAAATGTAATGTTTTTAAAGTAAATAAATTATTTTATATTGTCAAATAATACCTTCAGTCTTTTCCCGTCGGCGACTTGCTCAGCAGGCAGCAGTAAGGAGTGGCGCCACTGTGTCGCGTGTAGCGTCCACAGTGCTGCGCTGCCGTCCTGCAAACAAACAAAATTATTAAAAAATGGGGGACTAATTTTATTTATTTATTTTATTTATTTAAGTAACAAAATCCACAGTCCTTATTCTAGTTAAACTTAAAATACATGTTTTTCTTAGGAACAATAACGGATTTACATTTTATAGACGGATAATTTTAAACAGACAGTCAGGTAGGAAGTTCAATTTATTTGAACTTTCATTTTCAGTTTCAATTTATGTGAAAAATCAAAACAAAATCAAAACTATTTACAAGGTAGAGATTAGATAAATCATAAAAGCTTAAAGTACCTTAATAAAATAATCAACGAATAATTAATTAACTACTAAAGAGCTTTTAAAACATATTGAAATGAGAATGGTTGTTGAGTTTTGTAAAAGTGAAGGTTCACTTTCCATCAGGTAAGATTATGGTCAAACGAAGGTCTATAGATTATATATTAAATAAATAATGCTGGACAATTCACACAGCATTATCTAGCCCCAAGCTATGCAGAGCTTGTGTTATGGATACTAGATAACTGATATACATAATATAATACAATACATAGATAGATATTTTTTTATTAAATACAGGGTTATTGGTAAATTAGTGACAATAAGTGAACTGCAGGTTCAGCCCATCATCCCAAACACGTTTGTGCAGACGCCAGGTCTTAATTCTTAATTTTAGGAACATATTTCATTTCTTAGAGATACCCAGAGTGCGGGTAAGCACTATAACAAAGAACCTTATATTACTTTAAATAACCACTACAGTATACCAGACTTGTCACAGACACTATACACTATGAACAATAACACAGGGCTGAGAGGACACTCGCTGAAGCTGCAACGCGGGCCAAGTACCAGCCAACCAAGAAAGCACATATTGTCCAATCGCGTTGTGAAGACTTGGAACCGGTTACCGGAATCAGTGATCAGTGCCCCCTCAGTGAACTCTTTTAAAAATAAACTGGACAAACATTTAAAGTGACACTGACAAGGACTATGATATGCACGCATCAGCTTAAGGGGCCGGCGTCGGATGAATTGCCCATACAAACGTAATACCAAAATGATTCGAAATTCGAGCATATTTACACCATATAATGTTATGTTTTGTATTCGAATAGTATTTATCTAGGTTCCTGGATAGTTTTTTTTTCAAATTACTTACCTATAATAAAATAAAAGCCAATCGCATTTTGCACATTTTTGTGCTAAAATTGATAAGTTTTCTTCCTATTTGTTTAATGTTAAAAACAACAATATCTTACGTGTTGTTTGGTAAGGAACATAGCTTATATTGTCTAGTTACACAATAACAATACTTTTTCAACAATCGAAAAAGTTTTCATTCATCATTTTTGGTATTACGGAACACAACCAAATTTCATACCACTTTTGAACGGCTAATATTGCTATCGCGCACGCACGGAGCGGGGTGCAGGGCCGAGGGACGCGGAGTGGACACTTCGGTTGTTGATTCGCTCGGACAGGACGCACACACACTAATACAACGTGTATTTACACGGTGCGCCGCCGCCGCCGTTCGGGCTATGGCTCGGGGCTCGTTCGGAAGTCGTCGTCGTCGTAAGGGTACGAGACCATAGATAGATAGGTACCTACCTACTATGGTAGGAGAAGGAGAGTCTATTATTATGACGTAAGTATACATGTACTGTTTTCTATCAGTGTCTGACAAGACAAGTTACTGTGCTGTGCGTGCGTGTTTGTTTGTTCAATAGTCGATAGACCTGTGCCACATTGTGACTTGGATTGAGATTTGCCTTGTTTGGAAACAATAACCTACTACCTCCTTACATACCTACCACGACTTTGGCCTTGTTTACGGACTTAGATTATTTGAATGTGAATTTGATTCACATACCTAATTACGGTTTGGTTGCCGATATGGACTCGGAACGTTGGGATGTATCTCACAGTAAGTACCTACGTACCTAACTTATTTTATTATTTCCTAGTTGTTTTTCTTTTTATATTGTAAATACCTACTTACCTACCTCCTTACCTAGGTAGGTATCTAACATGGTGTTTATGCATTGAGTTATAACTTATAACTCAATGCTAAAATGTTAAAAACTTATAACTTATAAGTAGGTAGGTACGTTTGGAGAAGCTATACTTACCTACCTACCAACCCAAAAAAATAGTCAACGAATTAGTGAAAAAATAGTAAAATACAATAGGTAAATTAAAGTGAGTTGTTATGAGTTTATATAATCATTGGTTTTGTATACTTACAAAAAGTACTTAGGTACCTATACATGCTTGCACTAACTAGATTCGATACTTTATCTTACCTTTCTAATAGCAATAAAGAAATATAAACGAAGTGAGATAAAAACAACATAGGTAGGTAATTCATACAACAATGTAGGGTAGGTAGGTATAGTACTTACCTACCTCCTACACCTAGGTACGTATCCCATCCGTATTGTTCACTTTTCATAATCTATGATTTTCACACAAAATGTCAGGTAGGTAGGTACCTAGTACGTAGGTACCTATGTACAATAGAAAATAATGTATGTAACTACAAAAAAATATTATTGTTGGTTTTAGTTGATGTTCTGTTCTTCACTTAGCGATGAAGTCACGTCACTATCTTTTTTCTTCGCAGTTGATTGATTTTTACACGTTTTTATGCAACAACTCATGGAAAAAACATCTTATTCGCGGCGTGTCGCGTCGCGCGTCGTCGTCGACGCTAGGAATATAGTAGGTAGGTACCTACAGCAATGTGTTCAGGTGTTCATAAATCTCAGGATAGATAGGTAAGTGAAGTAGGTACTACCTAGGTAGGTACATGTAGGTACTTACGAAATTTTTCATTTAGCTTGCATAGAAACTTTGCATAGATGTAGGAAGATTGAAATACCTTTTTGTTACCTGCTATTATCTCAGGAAAACGTGTGCGAAGCTGCTGACAGTAGCTTGTATTTTATTTATATTAGAGTAGGTATCCCGGGTAGGGTCACCAGACTATCGGATTCGTGTGGAAATGTCTGGCTTTTTGGGCACGATCGACGGATTCGGTTTTTTTCGACTTTTATTTTTCAATTGCCAAATGCCAATAGCCAAATAAGGCGTTTTTTTAAAATAAGTAGGATTTTTTAACGTTTTTTTTTTAATTATGAAATGTTTTCTTTCATATTCTTTTTTTACATGTGTACCTACTACAAATAAGGCGTTTTTTTAAAATAAGTAGGATTTTTTAACGTTTTTTTTTTAATTATGAAATGTTTTCTTTCATATTCTTTTTTTACATGTGTACCTACTACAAATAAGGCGTTTTTTTAAAATAGGTAGGATACTTTAACGTTTTTTTTTTAAATTATGAAATGTTTTCTTTCATATTCTTTTTTTACATGTACCTAATCGCATACATAACTTATAAAAAAATAATATTCGAAACTAAAAAAAAACGTTTATCACAATTTGATTCTCTCGGGGTCCAGAATCATCCCCTTTCGGCTTAGTAAGCCTTTCCGTGGCATCCTGAATCCTGTATTATATTTTATTACACTCATATTTATTGTACACGCGCAAATTCAGATGTAGATGTTTGGAATGTTTGTGATATTATTCTCTTCAGACAGACAAATGTACAGACATAGGTACTTAGATAAAGTGTAACTGGTTCTAAGAATACTAACCATACCCGTTTTTAACCTAATATTAATGAATTACTAATATTTCAACGGCAGTAGCTAATCTCATGGAACTATAGAGTTCTTCTCCGATTTCGACACGAAAAAATAGGCGATTATGGTAAATTGATTTGATTATAATTTGTATTAATATTTACAGAGCCACGGCGATCTACTAAAAAACGTTTGTGGTCATCAGTTCCCAGGAAAAGAAAACATGCGAAAAAAAATAAAGAAAATATGGGCCCTATGCGGTGAGTAAATGCGCATAAATGGCAAGGTGGCAGGTTTTTATATTATCTTTTTTCTCATATCTTATTATTTTCGTTTGTATGATTGATTACACAACGGCCAAATTTTTTTTTAGATCATCGCAACGTACTGGACTGCCCCCTCGTCATGAAGGAATACTCAGCGAATCAAACATGAACCCACGAAAATGAATCCATAGCAATAAAAGACGCAGAAAAACTTTTAGGGCTTCATATTGAACAATGTGGCTTGTTTATCGACGAAAAACGTCCCTATCTCGGAGCAAGCCCAGATGGTCTCATAGATGATGATGCTATTGTTGAAATAAAGTGTCCTTCAAGCGCGTCAAATTGGTCACCAATAGAAGCAATAGATAAAAAAAAATCTTTTTGCACAGTCGATGGCAACAATTCAAGTAAGATTAAATTAAAACGTAACCACAATTATTTTTACCAAGTTCAAGGACAACTTCAAATAACTAACCGTGAATATTGTATATTCATTGTCTGGACGCCTAAAGGATTGGCATATGAAAAAATATTATTAGTGTGATTGACGGTACGAATTAGGTTATCTAAGTATGTATATCTTTCACTCTATATTTTTGATTAGGTATCTACCATAATAAATTCCGTAGTGTTTTGGCCGATGTGGTCACCCCACAAGGCTACCAAAATCGTTTTTTTTTTTTTTATAACTGAATGTGTCAGTATCAAGAATTAGTTCGTTTTTTATAAATGAATGTGTCAATGTCTATAAACAAAATAAATGTTTACTTTTTAATCCTTGTTCTTTATTTTCTCATCATAATTTCACAATAGGTAGGTAGGTGCTCGTGTATTTTATCCTAAATTTATATCTTACTAGCAGCGCCTCGCGGTTTCACCCGCGTAGTTCCCGTTCCCGTGGGAATTCCGGGATAAAAAGTAGCCTATGTCCTATTCCAGACTATAATCTATCTCTGTGCCAAATTTCATTCAGATCCGTTCAGCCGTTCTGGCGTGATAAAGGAACAAACATCCATCCATCTATCTATCCATCCATCCATCCATCTATCTATCCATCCATCCATCCATCTAAACTTTCACGTTTATAATATTAGTGAGATAGTGAGATTGCAGGAAGCAGACCGTACTTATGACGAACCTACCTACACTCCAGTCAATTTCGGTTAGTTTACAAAAATGTCACACCGAATTTGGCTGGAGTATAGGTAGGTACTTACATACTACATGAGTATTTCCTGATAGGTTTTGAGTAATATAGGTACATACGAAGGCCTCTAGAGAAACTAGAAGAAAAAAACGCTGGAAACTACAGTCACTTGTATTTTTTAACATAGGTACCTACTCGTGCACTTCCCTATATGTTAGTATGTAGGTCATTGTAGGTATGAAACGCAAAAAGGTAAGTACCTACCTACCTACATAAATACACATGCCGTAATCCGCATGCACCGGTAAGTAATGTACCTACCGCCTTCGAATTGTTATCAATGGCAGAGGTATACCTACTCACGCACACGCACAAGCACTGTATTAGTGGTTGTATTCACTATTGTATACCGCGTCCCGCGCGCGCCTGCTTCAGCTAAACTGAGATAGCGATATTCGGAGCGATTTTTCCACGCGCCTCGAATTGAAGTTGCGAGCGAGGGTCGCCGGACTCTTAAGAGCTGCCTGTGTATTAAAATAATAATAATAATACCTTGCTCCCGGACACGAACCGCAGCCCCCGGTGCGCCCACGCAATGCTGTCAACGGCATCGCCGTGCACCGCCGTCTCTAGTATCTGCAAGAAATACAGAACGTTTTTAAATTTAATTATTTTATTAAATCAGACAACATTATTAAGTAAATTTTTAGAGTTCCGTACCTCAAAAGGAACCCTTATAGGATCACTTTCTTTTCTCAGAAACGCGTTTTCAACTCGCCTAGTTTGACAAGCCAACACGCTAGGTTCGCCTCTTAAAGTACAATCCATAAAAATTAATAAAACCGGCCAAGTGCGAATCGGACTCGCGCACGAAGTGTTCCGTACTATCTATAAAAATGTATATCTATAATAAAACCGGCCAAGTGCGAGTCGAACTAGCGCACGAAGGGTTCCGTACCATTATCTATAAAAACGACAAAAAACTCACCCTCCTCGGTCCTATAGGCTCGTGCTGCACGGCGTACACCCTCACGTGGTGGTCCGCGCTGCCGGCCGCCAGGAAAGCCCCGCCGGCAGACCATGCGGCGCAGATCATGTGACAGGCGCCTGGACGCATCCGTTCAACGTACTGGACGGGCTGGGAACAGAAAAAGATCCTGTGACTACTGTGTAATTATAATAATAAAAATGTTATTTTTCTCTCACAAAGGTACTTAATCTGACTTAGTGCCTAGCCTAGCCTGAGCTGAGATGAAGAGAGAAGAGAAGAGATGAAGCTCACCTGAGATAAAAACTGTCCGTCCGGTGAACAAGTCCAAAAGGCCACAGAACCGTCCGTTGATGTAGACGCGAGCCAACGCACGTCCGCCCGCGCCGGCGGCGCCCACGAGACTGAGGTTATTGTGCCTGAAACAGGGTACAGGTAATCCGTCAACGAACTGTCAAACATCAAGACTACTGGGCATATATCCCGGGTTGTAGGCAGCCCGGCTTTAAACCCGAGATGCTCCCGAAAACTTCTCAATCTGAAACGTAACTAACTCCCGCAAATCATCGGTTTTGTCACAGGACACAGCATGCTAAACAAAACACCTATTTAAATTTAACGGACCGCCCTCTGTGCAGGGGTGCATGAACGCAGAGGAGACGGCCGCGGGATGCCGTCAATATATTTATGAAAACTTATTGTACACTCATAAAAATATCAAAAGTTTTCCAAAAATAGCGATATACATAATAAAAATACTAGAAATAAACATAAACTCGCTGTGCCCACAACCAGGCTTCACAAGATTAATGAATCTTTTAAAGGGCAATGTATAAACTTCTACAACAAAACTCCTAGTGAGTTGCAAAAACTATCAATAAATAAATTCAAACAAATTGTCAAAACCTTTCTGTGCAAAAAGGCTTACTACAAAATATCAGATTATTTAGAAGATTAAAAAGCTTGGGGCGGGTTTTGCTCCAACTCGAAAAATAACAACTAACAGGCTAAAGGTTAGTAAAATTGAGATTGGCTAAAAGATAGTAAGATTGAACTAATACGACTGGCCTTGAAGAAATATTAATAACACTTTGCATTATTTTTATCAGACAATACGTTCGAATCATTTCCCAGTAGTAGTCAAGTAGCCTATTAAACGATAAGATGACCCTTTTGTGAAGAGAAAATAAACGATTTATTATATTTATGTCCAGAGTTGACAGGTGTAATATAATAACACTATTATAAAAAGCCTGTCCGACCGACTTGTGTTAACAAACACTTATAAACGATGGGTGGAATTAGCCACCTAGATATTACTATAGTAGATATACCTAAAGTAGGTATGTACTTATATTATATTAAGTATATTATATTATTTTGTTTTTATTGTAATAAGTATTTAAAAGGACTGTGTACCTACTCATATGGATCATGATATCCGAAATAAACGATTATTATTATTATAATTATTTCAGCTGTACGTAGATGTAATACCTCCATGAGCGTGCAACACAGCTTTAGGCGCAGCGGTAGAAAGGTCCCACACTCGAACCAGTCTCTCAACCGACCCACACGCGATGAGAGCGCCATCTGCAGAGACGCTCGCGTCAGTGATCTCTGCGCCGGCGCCGCGCAGCGTGCCTACTAGGCGGCCGTCGCGTGCGCTCCACACCTGAGGATGGAAGTGGATTATTATTTCAGCCATTGTTATTCCACTGCAGAATAAAAGTCTCCTTCCTCTTTTCGCAGGGCATAAAGTACACCAAAGGAACAAGCCAGACCACAGATTATATTTATAAGGTATCAAAGAGTTCGTATTTTTATTTTATAGTGATAGTTCCCTCGGAGGTAGGACAGGAAAACTTATCCCGGATTCCCGCTCAAATTTATGCTAGCCTGGCAGAGCAGGAACCCGTGACAATGGCATGGATCAATAAACCTTAAATTGAGAATAAAGTTCGTTGATCTTTGGTCCGTTCAGTCAGAGGTGACAAACATTAGGAGCTGAATTTAATACATTAATTTTGTTCTATATTTGATAACGTAAATAAAAATCTAGAATCCGCTCATGAAATTTTATTTAATATCATAAAATGTACAGATACATAATACTTTTAAGTGTCGTAAAGAAGAAGATACAGAAACTTCAATTGACGTCGTCACTTGAAGTTTCTGTATCTAAGTAAACTTGAAGTGAAATAAATTGCTATGATATGTTTTAAGCACATCTATTTGAAAGTGTGAAATAAATTGCTATGATATGTTTTAAGCACATCTATTAGAAAGGTTGAAATAAATTGCTATGATATGTTTTAAGCACATCTATTTGAAAGTGTGAAATAAATTGCTATGATATGTTTTAAGCACATCTATTAGAAAGGTTGAAATAAATTGCTATGATATGTTTTAAGCACATCTATTTGAAATAGAAATTTGAAAAACCAAAATTATTATACAAAGTTTCAAAATTTACAAAAAAATAATATGATCTCTATAATGTGCATTCAACACAGCTTGTCGCTTTACAAAAATTAGAAAAAGAAAAAACTAAGCATATTGAATCCTTTTATGAACTAAAATATAATTGAAATATACATCTAAATTTATAATTTTTTTCCTCAAAATGATAATTTTTGAGTTACACCCTTTCTTTTGTAAAACCAAATGGGGGTCAATAAACTTTATTCTCATAATATTTCAGAGTGAGCTGAGAGATCAAATTGTTTAGAATGTACAAAACAATTTGATCTCTCAGCTCACTCTGAAATATTATTTTTTATGTCTCAAGACACGTCTCTGATGTTGCAGGCCCCCCAACATACCTTGAGCAACAGGTCATCAGCACCCGTGATGACATAACGCCCGCTTGGCTCGAACACGAGGCAGTAGACAGCCGACAAGTGGCCTAACGTCCTTCTTTGGAGTTGCAGGCCCCCCAGTAACCGAGGGGGGAAAAGAGACGGGCCCCCCTCGCTACCTCCGTGGAGATGGAGGCCAAGTTCGCGGTGGACCACGCGTCGAACTGAAAATATGTCGAGTATTAGTTTTTCTAGTGCGAAAGAGAAATACTTAGTAGTACCATTTGTTTTAAGTGCAAAGCTTTCGTTTTATTAAGTTTTGTTTCCTGTAGTAAGAGGCTGGCTAGGGAAAGACTTGAAGCTCTATGACTGCTAGAAGAAGACTTGAGCCATCAGAATCAAGGGAGAAGACTTGAAGCTCTATGACTCCTAGAAGAAGACATGAGTCATCAGAATCAAGACAATGTGTGGCACGCGTTCGAAATTGAGCCATACACGCATAGGATATAGAGTCCAAGCCTCACCTAGTGAATGATCTTGCTTGTGAAACCCATAGAGCGGATTCCCCCGTACCAAGGTATCGCTGAGCAGCGATATCCGAGTGCAATCATGCTAAATAAAACTATAAACCTATAGCATAGAGTCCAAACTCTTACCTAGTGAATGGTCCTGCTTGTGAAACGCATAGAGCGGCTTCCCTCGTACCAAGATATCGATAACTAGCGATATCCACACAGCGATTCGATACGACCGTACCATAAAGAGCCTTAAACCTATAAGATAGAGTCTAAAGTCCTACCTAGTGAATGGTCCTGCTTGTGAAATGCATAGAGCGGCTTCCCCCGTACCAAGGTATCGCTGAGCAGCGATATCCGCGCGGCGATGCGAGGCGCGCGTTCGTGCGACGCAAGCTGTAGAGCTCGCGAGCACACTGTCGCGAGACGCTCGTATGGCATGTCATCGTATTGGGCAGCCTGAAAAGAAGGTTATTTTAGGGATGAGTAACTAATAAAACGTCAAGTGCGAGACGGACTCGCGCAACGAGGGTTCCGTATTATTTATTTATTTAGATGGAAAACAAACAGCTTATGGATCTTAAATACTAGGAACAATGGTGGTAGGTATAACTTAAGCTTAAGAGTTTTCACTTATATGTATAACGTAAATATGCTTAAAAATAAAAATTACATAATCTGATAAAGTTATAGTAGTTGTAGTTAGTTGATTATTATATGTTTTATAAGAATAAGGCCTATTTGTGCTATAGGACCTTGCTTATCTTGTCAAATTTCATGATTTTAGGTCACCAGGAAGTGACATAGGTTATTGGTCCATGGTGAGATCATTTGTTTTTTTACAACATACTAACGGTTTTCGTATTCTTGCTTTTAGTACAACTACAAGATCTTGCTTTTTGCCAAATTTCATGATTCTAGGTCAACAGGTAGTACCTTATAGGTATTGTGTACATGTGATTCAATAGTAAATAAAAAAAAAATTGGACTTATAGAGCTGTAACTTTTGATTGTGTTGACTTAAAAGTTAGATTTATATCACGGCTCCAAGAGGTGATGTATTTGATGTTAATTTCGACTCAATACCTCTAGGCGGTCCTTAGAAAAGAGGGTTGACAGACGGACAAAAAAGTAATGATCCTACAAGGGTTCCCTTTTTTCGTTTTGAGGAACGGAACCCTAAAAATCACCAAAATTGTCATCATCATCATCAGCTTATAGTCCACAGCTGAACATAGGCCTCCCCTAATGAGCGCCATAGCGCCCTGTCTTCAGCTTGCCGCATCCAGCATCTGCCAGCATTCTTTCGCAAATCGTCATCCCACCTGGTCGGAGCGCGTCCTACACTACGTTTGCCGATTATTTGAGAAATCTACAATAAATCTAAATAGCGTATCCAACAAAACATTCCTTACTTTAATATCTGAAAGCCGCCGTCAAGCAACTGAGTTTTAGTTAATTACCTATGTCGTGGTTTGTTTACAAACATTGTACATCATTTGAAGACCTCTGTGGCGCGGTGGGCGAAGGTCCGCCTGCGACGCAGGAGGTTGTGGGTTCGATTCCCGCCTCGGGAAAAATCTTTGTACAACCTGCAGATATTTGTTCCAGGTGTTCTGGTAGTTTTCGATGTATAAAAAATATATATGAATTGTATCGTATAATGTATATCAGTAATCTAGTACCCATAACACAAGCTCTGCTTAGCTTGGGGCTAGATAATGCTGTGTGAATTGTCCAGCATTATTTATTTATATTGATCTTGGCTAGTGTACCTACTTATGTTGCTGTGCCCTAGCCTATATTTGAGACTTTTGACTTTTATTACTTAAGAAAATACCTACATTACCTAGTCGCAATAAAGAAACCTAAGCATGAACTTTATTTCCAAATGCCAGAGTACAAAAATTCACCCAGGATCAAAGGATAGCAAACAAAACACCAGCCTTTGTAACTAAACATTGTTTGCTACACGACTTCGAACTTTCTCAGTTGAAATTTTTATTTATCTTTAATAATTCCTTTGTCTCCGTCGAGTATCACCAAAATACGATAAGTTCAAAATTGCCGCGTGACTTGCCTTCTGTTTCGTCACCACTCGGCGTATTATCGATCGTAAGCGTCCGCCGCCCCCGACCTCTAATGACGCCGCTTCGGGCGTCAGAGCGAGACGGCACTTTCCACGCATAGGCCCGCCCGCAAGGAAGAAAGTGACGGCAATGCGTCTAATGACGAAACGTACGAAACCACTCGGCCATTTCAATGCATGATCTAACAACTTTTTCACAAATTTCATGAAAACTTCCAAAATATCACTGAAACACCACGAAATTATTTTTCACGTCTCCCTATGGCTATTTTACGGACACTTTAGTGGGAAACTCGTTTTAGGATTTTTTGTACTTTTTTCAGGAAATTATCGTTTCTGGATGCATTTCACGCGCCAAAATGAAAGGAAAACATAGTTTTCAATGGAAATAATGCAGAAAACTCACCAATTCATCGTAACTTTGGGGATGTTGGTCACCCTCCCAGTCCGTGCGACGCGGTAGCACCTGCCACAAAAAACCAAGTTTATAACAAGTTTTCAGGAAACTTTCAGCTGTTTGACAGCCTTATCCACGTGCGTTCACTATCAAAACAACAATATACCCAAACCCGGCTACTATAAGCTCAAACATACCTCTACGCTCTCGAGTTCTCTCAACAGAGTCTGTAACAGAAAACAACATTTTTAACTTCCAAACATCAAAGAAAAATAATATTCGAACACAATTCGAGCCAATTTACCTTTGCAGTCTCCTTCAGCGGGCCACCGGAGAGAAATTTCGCTATCAGAAAGTAGAGTTCTGAAAACGGGAAAGCTACCATTACACGACCTCGTACAACGACATTGCTATTTTCGAGCTCAGTTCTCTTAGCGCCTATCTTACCAGGAACTACATTCTGGGGCTCGAACGGTTCCTCCATCGTCCCAGATTTTATTCCAGGTTTATACACTGCACATAGACATCGCAATCACAGTAAATTATCGCAAAACATTTCACTTTACATTGTTGACGAACAGATAATGCAATGCAACCTTCCGCATTAATGGCAAAATGGCGACTGAATTTGACGGTAAAACAGTTCTCATGCAAATGTCAATGTCGGTAAAACATTTAGAGCTTGGTTCGCCCTTAGTTCCACAGATGTCGCTTCTTCAGAAACCACAATGCTGCCTACATTATAGTATTTGCTAGATCTAGCATTTTTTAATCAATGAGTGCACAAAAAATATAAAATGAAATAATATAAATACATGCAGTCCACATAATGGGAAAATAATAAAAGCGACCAATCAATCGAAACTGATGAACAGACAGACCAAGACAGACAGAAAGAAAGTCGAAGCCGGGAAGAAGAAACGAAGGAACGAACAAAACAAACTCTTTAAGTTTCTTTTGTGAAGTTTGTGAAAATTTCATTGGCAACTTGTCACGTGAGACTGAGAGCCTATTATAAAGACATGGAGTCACTTGCTATTGATGCTCGGAAAAAGCAGGTAGATTTCACAAAATTTGAGCAAAACATCAGTAGATCAGTAGACGGTTCAAAAAGCAGGTAGATCTACTGCTAAATCAGTACCTAGGTCTGGCATCGTTGCCGCCGACTGCATTCAGTCAAGTTGAGTTATTTATAAACGGAAATATCGTAATAGTGTTTTAAAATATTTGAAATATTAACAAAATCTAACAGAATGGTGTTCTTCCAACACAAACTAGGTGTGTAGTTAACCCGCTTACATTAATTCTGGAAACTTATACCTGTGAGTCGAAAAAAGTTTTTGTAAAAAAAGTTGTTTAAAATAAATAAATTCAATACAACCTTATGAGCGTTTCTACGCGGGCCACACTAACTGGAAACCTCGCTAAAAGATTACAATCGCCTTTCATTGTCAATAATTGTTATGTCAAACGAAAATGAACACTGTTTATGTCACTGTCAGACGTCAGCTGCCTTGCCTGCCTTGCCGAATTGCCGATACTTGCGTTGCGTTGCGCTCAGTGCTGCCAGACCGTGGGCAATTGCCCACGCCATGGGCAATTTTAAGCTTTTTGTTGTTTTTGTTGAAAGAAGGGCAAAAGGGCGAAAAGGTCTTGGAACCGGAAAGATATGGGCAATAACGTTAGGCTAAATAAATGAACAAATTAAATTTTATTTCTCTAGAAAATATAATTACATCGATAATACTGTATCAGATAGTACTCTGAATGAAACATTTTATAATGTATGTTAGGTAACTATCAAAAAGACAAGCATTAAATCTCTTGAGGAGTCGTTGGTCACGTACTTGACGTATTTTTAAATAAAATCACATGGCATAGTTTTTACTTTTCATAAATAGATTTGTTGTGTCTTTTGAAATAATATTGCAGGTTACCTAGGTTGAAACATTTTCGGTGATAGATTGATAGCTATTATAATAAAACTGAGTTCAGATAGCATATAAAAGGTTTCCTTTAAGAATGTAATACAGTGAATATATCGACATCAAGTAAAATTAAAAAATCGCCATTTTTCAGTAAGGAATCATATTTCATCTTTTTTTTTGTTCCATTCGTAGTACTCGTAGAGGGTCGGCGCGCCGCTGTTCGTGTCGCGCCGTTCGCGTAGTGGTTCCGTTCCGGTTCACAACTAACTTCACGTTGGAGTTTGTAAAAATTAAGATTGTTCTAGGTACAAAGGGTGTCAAGGTTCCGCAGTATCTCCTACACGTCGTAATCGTTTAACGTTAATGGGCGATTTATTGTTGGAAAGGGCAATTTCAACAACCTGTGTGGGCAAGAGTTCTGATCGGGTCTGGCAACACTCGTTGCGCTCGCCCGCGAGCGACGATAAAAGTGTTCTGTGGACGACAACGCAAAATTATCAGAAATAATGCTATTTCTCAATTAAATCATGCATCGTTGTGTAAATAATGGCTCAGTAAACAAAACAATCACTACGTGTTTACACAAAATCGCTAACCTAGCACCGTTTATCAGAAAATACGTTGTTGCCTAAACTGGTGCTGTGCTCATGATATAGGGTCGAAGATCAACTTCTTGAAGGTGCTTGAGGGTTTCACCGTGTCTGGCATACTATTGCCGTAACCTGCTCACTTAGTTTCGTGTAAAAAACCAGTAAGTAACGTAATTTTACTGTTGTTTCTGCCCGACTTCACTTTTGGGTCAACAAGACAATGTTTTCATCAATTAGTATTGATTTGTTATTAATTATGCTCCCTGAACTCCAGTAGTGTGCGTTAATCAGCTAGTTATTGGGTTGGAATCATTAGAAATCTAGAACAGTGTCTATAAATAACATAGTTCCTAACGCATGAATATTTTTACATGAAAATGGTCATCTGAGTCTGCTCTGAATGAGGGAATTAATTATAAAATCAAATATATCAGAAAGAAAGAAAATAATTTTATTTATCCTAAATCTACTACACAAAACAATCTTAGAGTACAAAATTTAATCTAGGCTTTGCTGCTTATTTTGTGTGCAGCAGGTTTTAGGACAAATATGGCCTACACTCAGCATTGTGCTGGATAGACACTGATGTGTCTACCCAGCGCTGGTTTTTAGTGCGAGCCAGAGAAGTCAGGTCATGTCACGACTGTTTATTTTTATTTTGTTTTATTTTATTTTGTTTTATTTGGGAAACAAACAGTTCTTATGAACTAAACAGAAAAACTACTAAAGTAACACTTAAACCAGCAAAGTTTCCACCATTAAATGGAACATTTATAGAAATAGGAAACAGACAGTTCAGACGTCATTATGCAACTAAAACAAATATCAATCAACAATTAATTAATTGATCGAACAAATTTAAGTAACAAAATAATTAAGAGAAGCAAACAAAAAATTACATATTAACATGAAAGGCAAAAGAAATAAGGAGTAACATTAACGGTTGGCAATGCTTAACAAAACATCAGTCAACTGTCTGTGGTAGTGTGCTATTTTACAAATCACAGAGGGAAACATCATGTAAAATGTATTTAGGCACTCTAACATGTTTCCACCTTACATACACACCTTGAAATTTGAACCAGACAAACAAAATATAAACTATATATAAATATAACTTTATACCTATGACTTTACTATTCTCAGATATATCAGAGTATATATTTGTAAAAATAATTGTAAGTGTTGGCTTGATTTAAAATCAACTTTAATCTTAAAGCAAATCAATCATTGTGAGCGAAGTACAATGTAGTATTCATTATAAGGGAAGAATCCTAGATGTGTTAGAATTCTTGTGTTACACAAATTTTACACATTTAATTGTTTTCCCTTTTTTCTAATGCCCAAGATGTACAAAGTACAGTGTTATTCAGGCTATGCGTGTCATTTCAGGGTTACTTAACTTCCTATATTATAAAAGGCATAAATGTCAGCTACCAATACGTGATGTTTGTAAGTCTGCATTATACCTTCATTTTAACATAAATCTAATTTAATAAACCAGTCGCGGACTATCGGTGTTGGAGTATCAATCCCAGCCCTCTGGTCTCTGGAGCACCTCTAACATTATCATAATCAGCGTTGGAGTAACAGGCCCAGCCCTCTCGGTTACCTCTAAAAGATTGAGTAGTTTATGCAACATTTTATAACCATTTTTAATTCACTGTAGCTTCTCATGCCTTTGCTCACTGGATGCCTGGCTTAAAGCTAGATGATCACTCTGGTATAATGTAGCATTAATGCAGTTAAAGAAATTTTAGAATGAGACCTTAAAATACTTAAAATTGTTGCATTATCTATCTGTTTGAATGAAAATATAGACAGAACAGAAAAAAAAATGCTGGTAGAAGCCATTTTTTGTGTTACTTAGGGTCAGCTCACACAGAGATGCGATGCAACGCTATGTTGTATAAATAAATAAATAATGCTGGACAATTGACACAGCATTATCTAGCCCCAAGCTAAGCAGAGCTTGTGTTACGGGTACCAGATAACTGATATACTTAATACAATACAATGTGTAAATAAAACGTAATACAATGCGGCGGCAGTTTAAAGTCGGTATAGAGAGTAAAAAATAATACAATACATAGATAGATATACACAGAAAACGACCAGAACACCCTGAACAAATGTCTGCAGATCGTACACACATTTGTCCCGGGCCGGAATCGAACCCGCAACCTCCTGCGTCGCAGGCAGACCTTCGCCCACCGCGCCACATCGGTCGTCAACACTCCGTCGCCCCAACAGCATCCTGAAGGCAATAACCCTGTATAATGTTTTATTTTGAATTAAAGTGCACGCAGCGTAGCATCACCTCTGCTTATTAATCATGAAACTGCTGGTTTCAGCTTTAAGATGTCCGGTAATGCAGCAGCTCCTCCCGCCCCCGGGCCCAGTTCTGGGACCACGACTCTCAGTGGTATCGGTGGTTCCTTGGAGGATAAGGTAACTAAGCAATGTACTAAAATAAATTATCACCTGGCCTGTTTAAGTAATTTTGCCAAGTCAAGACTTGGTATTACATGGATCTCACAACTTTTTACGGTGAGTTGCGAGACGTGTTTTCAGAGTTCCATACCTCAAAAGAAAAACAGGAACCCTTTTATGATCACTTTGTTGTCCGTCTGTCCGTCTGTCCATCTGTCAACCCACTTTTCTCAGAAACGCGTGGAGGAATCGAGTTGAAATTCACACCATCTACTCGGGTTCGTAACCTCTTGGAGCCTCGATATAAATCAAATTTCTAAGTCGATGTAATCAAAAGTTACAGCTGTTTATGCCCAATTTTTTGAATTTTTTATGGGAATCACATGCACACCAAACCTATAGGGTACTCCCCGCTGACCTAGAATCATAAAATTTGGCAAGAAGCAAGGTATTATAGCCCAAGTAAAGGAAAAAATCCGAAAACAGTAATATTGTAGTCTAATCAATCACTAAAAAGCATTATTTTGATTCTCTCCATGGACCAAAACCTATAGGGTACCTACTTCCCGTTGAGCTAGAATCATAATATTTGGCAAGAAATAAGGTTTTATAGGATAGGTTTGAGCTAAAGACGAAAACGTTCGATTCACACCCGTATTTATTAATATAAAACACCATATGCGTCACAATCACAAGTTACAACAAAATTATGAGTATCGCGAGGTAGAAGGGCGGTCAGAGTTGCTTGCTATAACCTCCCCCTTCTACCTCGGCGTCGGTAGGTGGAGTTTCCCCACGCCGCCGTTCGGCGCGGCTGCGCGAGCGACGTCACGTGCGCGATGATCAGTAGTAAGCAATCACCAGAGGCGAGCGCACCACGTCACCTCGCCCGCGTACGCGATACTCATAATTTTGTTGTAACTTGTGATTGTGACGCATATGGTGTTTTATATTAATAAATACGGGTGTGAATCGAACGTTTTCGTCTTTAGCTCAAACCTATCCTATAACTGGCGCCCAACGTGGGGCGCCAGTTATAGGATAGGTTTGTATTGCATTGACTTAGAAATTTGATTTATATCGCGGCTCCAAGAGGTTACGAACCTGAGTATATGATGTGAATTTCAACTCGACACCTCCACGCGTTTCTGAGAAAAGACGGTTGACGGACGGATAACAAAGTGATCCTATAAGGGTAAGGGTTCCTTTTTTCCTTTTGAGGTGCGGAACCCTAAAGATCGAATCGGTTAAGACAAGACTATTTGATTGTCAGTCAAACTAACAGCAAATAAGAGGAACAACTATAAGTACCTACTATTGCGTTATTTATTTTTATTAATTGGTACAATAAAGCAACCTCATCGAACGTCTTCCTTCCCCAGGACTGCGAGCTCCTCTGTCCAGTTTGCTTCGAGCTCATCAACGAAGCGTACGTTACCCGGTGTGGCCACTCCTTCTGCTTCACATGCGTCTCCAAGTCCGTGGAGCTGCACCGCCGCTGCCCCAAGTGTGGGGCCGTGTTGCCCACTAATGACCATATATTCCCCAACTTCCTGCTCAATGAGCTGGTAAGTCAATATCATGTATGGGTGGATGAGTCGCTGAGTCGCTATCAATGGTTTGGCGAGACACTATAGGTCTATGAGTCACTTTATAGATCGATGAGTTAATATATGGGTTGATGAGTCGCTATCAACAAATGAATCCCTATGTCCGGTGTTTGTTTGGTTGGTTTTTGTTACTGCTCTGTTTCTTTTTTAAATTATATAAATCTGTGTCATAGGTAATTTACTAATCATTTTATTATGGTATGCATGTACTATGTTAAATTTGCACGCACTTTGAGACAGGATGTAGTGAGACTATATAATGTAAAACCTACTGTACCTACATTTCAGCAAATAAAGAATATGAATATGAATATATATATGAATATGAAAGAATAGGTAAAGAAGTCACATATAACATACATATAACAGTATAAATTACTAATTATACGCATAACGCAATTGCTGCCTAGTCTGCGATGCGAACCGAAAGGGTGCGCTTGCCAAATGTGATGATACTGACCAACCCCTCCTTGTTTGGGGGACGTATGTACCTTCACCAGTGGGCTTAGGTATGTGTCCATGAGTCACTATAAATAACTTTTAAAAACTCATAATACATATTTCATTTTATCACAGGTGGCATCCCGCCGTCTACGTGCAATGCACCCAGCCGCACCCGCGGTTGGCAACGACAGCACCGCATTACGCTCGCTTCTAGCGAACGAGGCGCGACATTTACCTTTGAGGGACGTCGACTGCATGTTGGAGCAGTTGACTCGACGCAAACGACTGCTGGAGGCTGAGTGCGCGGCGAGCCATCATAGGTACGTCGCTTTAAATTAGTCATGAGTCACTTTAAATGAGCTATGAGGCACTTCAATGAGCCATGAGTTACTCTAAATAAGTAATGACTCACGATTAATAGTCGTCGGCAACGAACACACTGCCCTTAGCTCGAACGAAGCGTGACATCTACCTTTGAGAGACGTCGTCCACATGTTGGAGCACTTAACTGGACGCAAACGAGCGAGCTATCATAAGCTATTACTTAGGCATAAGGCTTTTACTGTCGCATGAGTAATTAATTAATAAAAATTTAATTTATTAACAAATACAAATGAGTCAGTTAATAATTTTGATTAGGAGAGCCATGAGTCAGTAAAAGGCATAAGCAATTAAATGACTATCTCTGAATGTATCTAGTCATGAGTCAATAGAAACATTGTCGATGAACCCCTAAATATGTGTGCAATGACTAGATACTGCTCATGAGTGCTCATGAGTCATTTTCTTGTGCTGACAATAATTTATTGCTATTTATTATTATTTTGCTTACAGACTTCTGCTACATTTCCTGTCACAGCTTCACACGAGACGAACTCAGCAGCTGCAAAATCTACAGCGGGAGACACAGCTTGTTAAGAAGGTGAGTCACTTGTTAGTAGTTGTAAGCTTACGAGGGTTATGTCACCAAGTTATAACGTTGATCTTTTAGTCATTTGGAATCGATA
This sequence comes from Eupithecia exiguata, assembly GCA_947086465.1. Taxonomy (NCBI): domain Eukaryota; kingdom Metazoa; phylum Arthropoda; class Insecta; order Lepidoptera; family Geometridae; genus Eupithecia; species Eupithecia exiguata. Next base: position 5,551,614 of record OX352256.1, read on the forward strand.
TTTCATTCCTTTCACTTTCCTTTGCAATAATCTCTTCATCTAGCGGATATCACCGTCGAGTGTATCATTATACAAGCGAGGATGATACCCGCTATGTGTAGCTCTCGCCTTTAGATTAACTCTCATAAAGGGCCTCTGTGCTGTTGAAGCAACTGAGCTCCCTATTCGTACATTTAAACAGTTCATAAAACGAAGTCTTATCAAAAAGGCCTTTTACTCTATATCAATGATGTTAATGCTTGGCCAGATGTCGCCCAGTTCCGGACCGACAATGGTATTATGGGAGAAAAATCTTTAGCTTAGTTTTTTATAAATATTGACCTGTATCTAAATCACATTATATTTAGACTTAGATAGACAAATAATGTTGTATTACATTTTAAGGATTATACAAACTTACTAGTGGTTTAGTTTTCGCTTCTTCCACTAGTGGACAAAAAATTGAAGCGAACAAAATCATTTTGTTTCTTGTTTGATAATTACTATTTATAAAGTTGTTGTTTATGTATAAAATTTGACTTGTCTAAGTGCTTTATTGTTAGCCTAAAGAAATAAAGTTATTGACTTTTGACTTTTTGTTGGCTTCAGCCCCATGCATGCCTCCCAAAGGACCGGGTCACTATATGGCCCGAGATCATGGAAATGAGAAACACATAATAATTAAAATAATAAATTATTTATTTCCTCTTCACAATAGTTATATGCACAGTGCGTAGAACGATATTGAACCTGTATTGTGAGAGGCTGGAGCTTGCTATAAGTTTCATAAAAACACCTGTATATACAAGTCTCCAGGGCCCCCACTCCACGGATTACACACAATAGGGTACAGTTGGAACTTAAAACTAATCACGAGCTACCTTTTTTTCATTATTTTAGTTTATTTATTGAGTAACTAACACGATTAAAACTAACCAATTACAGTAGTCACTTAAGATTAAATATGAAATAAAAATAAAGTCAAAATTATTATCAGGCTAAAATACAACATATTTAAATAAATCACATAAATTATTTTAATCATTAGTTTACCTACCTATACATATGTAAACTATGTATATATATATATAAATACCTATTATATTTTATTCAATTATTATTATTATTTATATTATTATTATTATTGTTATTTTTTTAAGCTGAAGACAGGGCGCTATGGCGCTCATTAGGGGAGGCCTATGTCCAGCAGTGGACTGATATAGGCTGATGATGATGATGATGATATTTTATTCACGTCATAGATTTATTTAATAATCCTATTATTATTTAATATCCAACTTAATATCTATTTCAGGACATGGAGCACGTAGCCTCAGTACTAAAAGGCCTGCGCGGAGGGGCGGATACAGTAGACGAGGGGGCAGGGGGGGACATGCTGATGTCGCTGAGGAGCGACATAGCAGACCTTAGTGCAGTGGAGGGGATGAATGATGGTAAGTAACAGATTGACAATGACTCATGACTCATTAACAGGGATCGGCGTAGGCAGTGCTATTTAGGGTCAATGAACCTAAATGATAATGTTAATATGGACATGCCCCGGGATTCACGGGAATATTTTCCTGAATGTTGATGTAAATGAAGCAATTTTTTTTACGTAAAGTTAAAGGTGAGGCCTATGTCCAGCAATGGAGTGATAATAATAGCCTAAATAATAAGCTGATGATGATGTTGACTATTTTTTTACGATCTTACAACACTGAACTATAACGAATTCCGGGATAAAAAGTATTCTATGTCCTTGCTCGTAGTATGAACTCAAATTATGTCACGACAGACATGAAAAATTAAATTTTTGCCTTCAGTAACGATAATAGAGTGCCCTCCAAATATTTTTTCAAAATAGTTTCAATTTATAGATTTGGACCTGTTACATTTTATTATAAGTATAGATGTACTCGCTGCAAATGTGTGCGTCAAGTGAAACCGAGTCCTCACCTCAACCGCGATAATCTACAAAAGCGTGAGGGAAAGGGATAACTTTAGTGACCAATACAATAATGTATTTGCATGAAGCTGAATAGGTACTATGACATAAAATACAAATTCCTAAAAAAACCATAGGTAATATTATATGCCGGGACTTAGACGGCATATCCATGTTAAGATAACGGTCACTAATTCCCGTGAATAGCACTACCTACGCCGATCACTGCTCATTAAGTAGACAAGGGGGCAGGGAGGACTTGCTGACGTCACTGAGGAGCGAGATAGCAAAGTTTAGTGCAGTGGAGGGGATGAATGATGGTAAGTAACAGATTGATAATGACTCATGACTCATTAAGTAGACAAGACGGCAGGGAGGACTTGCTGATGTCACTGAGGAGCGAGAGCAAAGCTTAGTGCAATGGAGGGGATGAATGATGGTAAGTAACAGATTGACAATGACTCATGACTCATTAAGTAGACAAGGGGGCAGGGAGGACTTGCTGACGTCACTGAGGAGCGACATAGCAGACCTTAGTGCAGTGGAGGGGATGAATGATGGTAAGTAACAAATTGACAATGAATCATGACTCATTAAGTAGACAAGAGGGCAGGGAGGACTTACTGACGTCACTGAGGAGCGACATAGCAGACCTTAGTGCAGTGGAGGGGATGAATGATGGTAAGTAACAGATAGACAATGACTCATGACTCATTAAGTAGACAAGGGGGCAGGAAGGACTTGCTGATGTCACTGAGGAGCGAGATAGCAGACCTTAGTGCAATGGAGGGGATGAATGATGGTAAGTAACAGATTGACGATGACTCATGTCTTATCTGGTAGACGAGAGGGCAGGGCGGGATATGCTGAAGTCACGCGTGAGATAACGGATCTTGCTGCAGTGGAAGGGATGTTTGACGGCAAGTAAAATATCAACAATGACTCATGACTCATCTAGTAGACGAAGGGGCATGGCCAACACAAAAATGATCATTCAAATAGAGCAAGCTTTTTAGGGTTCCGTACCCAAAGGGTAAAAACGGGACCCTATTACTAAGACTTCCCTATCTGTCTGTCCGTCTGTCGCCAGGCTGTATCTCATGAACCGGTATTTCTGTTGCCGCTATAACAAGAAATACTAAAAAACAGAGTAAAATAAATATTTAAGGGGGTTCCCATACAACAAACGTGATTTTTTTGCCGTTTTTATAGATAAATGGTACGGAACCCTTCGAGTCCGAGTCGCACTTGGCCGATTTTATTTTAACGGGCTTTAGTTTTGTATGTAGTGCTGGTCTGAAATTAAAGAAGTATTTTTGTCAACAGAAGGTGAATCAGAGGAAGGATTTGCGGGTGGTGCGGGGGGCGACGCGTTGGCTGCGCGGTGGAGGCGACTCTCACAGCATTTTGATGATTTTGTACAGGTGAGGGGATGCTCCTTATTACGTAGGCTTAGAGTTTAGTTTAAAGGCATCTGTGAACCACAAAAGTAAAATATAAGGATGGAAATATTTAGTAACAATTCCCCGAAAAAAAACCTTCTCCGATAAGTTCTAACAAAATGTAGTCCGCGTTGTAGAAGAAAAACGACGCCAACTACAAAATGAAAAAATACCTATCATAGCAAGACGTCAACTAGTTTCGTCTCTCCACGAGACATCATCAGGACACCACAATACTCAACAACCTAGTAAGGTTTTTTCGCGGAATTGTTACTAAATATTTTCATCCTTATATTTTACAATGGATTTCCGCAAAGTGACGCCTGAATCTATTGTTTAGCTTTCGCAAGTTATTAAAAACACGTTATGATTGTGAGTATAAGATTAATGCAGGTGCCGTGGACCGGCAATATACAGGGTTATTGGTAAATTAGTGACAATACGTGAACTGCAGGTTCAGCCCATCATCACAAACACGTTCGTGAAGATGCCTTAGATTATTTTGTGTTATTTATTTGAATTTTTACCCGACTACCAACAGGGGAGGGTTATGAGGTTAGCACCCTATGTTTGTATGTTTGTATGTATGTGGCCGATTTCTTTGTTCCCACGTAGCGCTGAAACTACTGGTTCGATTTCAACAAATTATGTATCGATTGATTCGTCTCAATACCCCGATGGTTATAGGCTATAGGATTTAGGGCTCCGACCCCGAATAAGCCTTCAAAACGCGTATTAAAGTTTAGGTAGCCGCAGGCTGCAGGCCCCATAGAGAAAAATTACAATACCTACGACCTATTTTCATTTTCAACTCTATGCCTATCAAATATGACCGATACGTCATTCTATTTTGTCAATGTAAATGTTTCAAACTTTTATAACTTTCACGTAGTCGGGTTGTAGTTTTTAACTTTATCTTGTTTAATATGTTATTTTAAGTTTTAGGTTAATTTTGAAAATGTGATATGGATATTTTATCTGAAATAAATGAATAATAATAATAATATTTGTTCACCCACAGTGTTACTTCACTCACCGCGGCGACGAGCTGTACTTCCCCGGCTCCTCTCCCCCGGAGCCGACCCCGCAGCCGCCCGCGGAATCTCTCGCCTCCACCTTCACCTCAGTAGACACCGACCACGTGCCTCAAGCACCAGACTCGAGGCCACAGACTGCACAAGGTATAGTATACATAGATTAAATACTCTTCCTTTTACATAACACTGGTAAAACTTTACCAAAGAGGTAGATCCCAGTCTCCTCGGATGGACATCCATTAAATGGGATATTTTACCGTAATTACACGTCTGGACTGCGTAAGATACGACTCTTAAGAGGCCTGCGGATGATGATTTGCCCATACAACGTACTACCAAAATGATTTGTAATTCGAGCATATCTCCACTATAGCATGTTGTTTTTTGTATTCGTTTAGTACTCGTATGTATATCTAGGTCCCTGATGGTTTTTTCTTAATAATACACACCTATAATGAAATATAAGCCAAATGCATACATGCCATGCATGCAAAATTGCATTTCGCATATTTTTACATCGAAAATGACATGTTTTCGTCCTATTGGTTTTGTATTAAAAACAACAATATCTTAAGTTTTGTTTAATAAAGAACATAGTTTATATTGTCTAGTTACAGAATAACAACACAATGTGGGAAATACAAAAAGTTTTTTGCCATTATTTTTGGTATTACGGAACATAATAATTCACGAATTGAAGTGGTGAGCAGCTGTGGCCGGGTCCTTAAGTTTATACATATACAGGGTGGGGCAAATTTTTGGCCCCATAAGGGTAGCTACCGTTCCTTTTGTAGTTAGAAGGTTTTGTTCTTAGGAACCTTCTATTTTATTTAGAAGAAAAAAATATTGTCATTTTTAGTTTTTTGTCGATAAGGACCAACTTATTTTTTTTTGACAAATGTCATTTTTTGGGCACACCGTAGGTACTTATTTTCAAAAAACTAAAAATGACAATATTTTTTTCTTCAAAATATAATAGAAGGTTCCTAAGAACAAAACCTTCTAACTACAAAAGGAACGGTAGCTACCCTTATGGGGCCACAAAATTTGCCCCACCCTGTATACCATGCTTATTTGCCCTCTATTCCCAGGCACAGAACGTCCAATATCCCGCGGCGAGGATGACACTGAGGTACGCTCTGCGCATGTGCACACACGCGGCCTGGATGCCTTCAGAGAGGACCTAGTCGCCTTCACTAGATATAAGTAAGTGGAATATAGACCTTAAAACTAAAGAGTTAAGGTTCGAAATGTAATAAGTTCCCAAAAAATTTTTGGTTTCGGCGGGACTCGAACCCGCGCCCCACCCTCAGTACGGGTGTGCTCTAAAAGTAAAAGTCATTTATTTGCAAAAACACGTGTGAAAAGGTGACAAATAATTATTTTAGAGTCAACATGTTTGACCAACATACATTGGTGTGCAACAAGATAAAGTTAAAAACTACAACCCGACTACGTGAAAGTTATAAAAGTTTGAAACATTTACATTGACAAAATAGAATGACGTATCGGTCATATTTGATAGGCATAGAGTTGAAAATGAAAATAGGTCGTAGGTATTGTAATTTTTCTCTATGGGGCCTGCAGCCTGCGGCTACCTAAACTTTAATACGCGTTTTGAAGGCTTATTCGGGGTCGGAGCCCTAAATCCTATAGCCTATAACCATCGGGGTATTGAGACGAATCAATCGATACATAATTTGTTTAAATCGAACCAGTAGTTTCAGCGCTACGTGGGAACAAAGAAATCGGCCACATACATACAAACATACAAATATACAAACATACAAACATACAAACATACAAACATAGGGTGCTAACCTCATAACCCTCCCCTGTTGGTAGTCGGGTAAAAATAATTAGAGAGTAAGGCATGCAGGTTTCAATTTAATTGTACATAGCAACAGCAGATTTATAAGCATATTAATTAATCGATTTGAATTTAGTATACCTAGCATAAAATTAGTTTACATAATTTAGAAATTCATCAATATTATAGTAGCATTTTTCACATAAAAGTTTTTATAAGTTTACATTTAAGTCTTTGTAGCTCTTAGGTATTTTATTATAGATAATAGGTGCCATGCATTCTACACTCTTTCTCAACAGAGAACTCTTCTAACCAACTAAGCCACAAAACCCTAGGCGGTTCAACCGAAAATCTTTGGGACCTCTTTAAGGACTATAGCGCCGGTGGCACCACCTCGGTTTTAATTAAACACATTAGTTTAAGAATTAAAATTCAATTATCAGTAGGTGTAAAACAGATTCTTTGCTTAGACAAGCAGTATTTATTGAATAAATTTATTTATAGTATATTCTAAGGTTATTTTCGCGAGAACTCATAATAAAACACTGTTTTAACCGGATCGGAACGTTATAATTAAAGTTGTATATGACGGTAGATATGCAAAATTCAAATTACTTGTAAAGACAAATGTCAGGTTATAAACAAAATATAAAATATACGCGATCAATCCGGTTAAAACAGTGTTTTATTAAATTTATTCCATATTCCAGAGCTCTACGGCCACTAGCTACATTATCGTACTGCAGCGACGCCATCAACTACTCGACGATCGTGTCAACAATAGAGTTCGACAAGGATGAGGAGCTGTTCGCCATCGCCGGAGTCACCAAGCGGATCAAGGCGAGTGTCTCAACCATAACGAACACTAAGGCCCGTATTATGAAAGCTTCCCCAAGCATTACTTAAGCAGTCATTACGTGATCTCTACTCAAGCGTTAATTACTCAAGTAATGCTTGGTAACCGTTCAATAATATGTCTAAGCAGTTACTCGAAGGCGTGGACGGAGGAAATCCGCTCTTGACGGCTACTTGAGTGAGTGTAGATTTTGACATGAGCTCCCAAGCATTGTTTGAAAATTAGTATTCACTCAAAACTAGACATAAGCATCACTCAAGCAGAGCTCGATGACTGAGCATGCTTTCATAATACGGGCCTAAGTTCAGTTCAGTTCAGTTCAGTTCATTTTATTCATAATGGATTACATTACAGGTCTTAAATTCTTAAATTATATAAAATATAATTATAATAAGAAAATTGTCATTAAACATTTATATATATATATATAAGGTACATTCATAGGTACATTTTTAGTACCTACCCATAAAGGCACTTCATGTGGAGCAAGATATCATTTTTTTAATTTCAGGCTTATGAGCTCATTGACGGTGTAGAAAGTCTGCTCGACAAGCCAGCGTCTCAGTTTGTGTTTGAATGTGCTGAGACTAGGAGACCCCCTGATCATTTCAGGCAACCGGTTGTATATCATCAGCACGTTTAGTCTACTTTGCCTACTTCCATTCTCTTATGACTTACGGAATATTGTTCTGGGGAAGAGCAGCTGATGCAAACCGTATATTCTTGTTGCAGAAACGGGCACTACGGTACGTACTAGGCCTGAGGTTTTTGGATTCATGTAGAGAAAAATTTAGGGAAGTAGGCGTGATGACAATGGTTGGAGAATACATCTATCAGAATTTAATTTATGCTAGAAACAATTTACATAATCTTAAGTATGTTAAGGATGGATATGTTTACAATACAAGGCATAAAAATAACTTAGTTCTCCCAAAAACAAGGTTAGCTAAGATCTCAAAAAGTTTTGTTTGCATCTCAATCAAATTTTACAATATGTTACCAATTAATGTAAGATCTATGTCTGACATCAAATTTAAATGTTTTATTAAAAAAAGATTATTAGATAAATGCTATTACCGATTGGACGAAGCTTTTGCGGATAAAAACATATTTACATACAATTTAATTGATTAATGTATATTGAAATTGGACATTCTATCTTATTTTGTTTTACATTTTGACAATGCTATTGCAGCTACGAAGCTTGTGTTATTTTATTATCTGTACCTATATTTTGAGTATCATTTTTGTGAAATGACTTGACTAAGTGTTCCCTGTGAATCTATAGTATGAATAAATGAATTGAATTGAATATCGTTGGTCCCATGACATGCGTTACTTTCTCAGACTTCGCCATAGTGCGCGGTACCGCGGCTAGCCGACCAGCATGGCGCGTGTTCCCTCCGCGTGTATCTCCAAGGTTGGCGAAGTCTTCCAGGTTTGTCCTCACATAGACGGCCACCTGAAAGATTACCAAGGATGGTAGTGTAAGGATGCCTAATTCCTTGAAGAAAGGGCGGGCGGAGGTTTCGCGTGACACGCGCACTACTGCCCGAATTGCTCGCTTCTGTAAGCGGAAGGCTCGCTCCCACTCCGCAGCACGGCCCCAGAGCTCCGCTCTGTACTGGAGCACAGACTGTACCGTCGCGAAATAGCAAGAGCGCACGACTTCCCTAGGAAGCTGGATAGTCGCCAGAGTGCAAAGCACGCTCCACCCAGTTTACCACATACGTTATAAGAATAAGAATAAGAAAAGCTTTATTTATAGCATTTACAAGTTTCTTAAATTACCTAACACAAATATAAACCAATTATTTACTTAATATCTATGTAATTACAAAACTTAAATGCTATAAAATGTCGTCCGACTCAGCATTATGTTGTGATAGCCATTGCGCATAGCTATCACAACGCTGATCTTCCGTCGGAACCACAACCAACACGTAACGTACACCAACACAAAATAAAGAATATATGAGAAGCACGAAAAGGTCCAGTAAAGTTCAGATTTATGAATACAATATTTACATAAACCATGGATGTTATGGATATGGCTTTCCCAGGTGAGCGCGCGGTCTATCTCGAAACCCAGGAAGGTCGTACGCTCCACCTGCCCGATCGGCACCCCCTCGGCCACCACAACTAGTGCTCTTACGTAGAGATGTAAAAAAACGGTTTTTTTTCTGAGACAAAAAAAACAGTAAAAAAAAACATTTTAAAAAACGGTTTTTTTTCTAGAGCAGGTTTTTTTTCAAAAGTACGATATTATATTGACTTGCACTTAAAAGCACTTAATATTTCGCAAACGGATCCCTAAATCGAAATATTGTTTTCAACTACCTTTAAATGACTCAAAATAATATTTCTTTACATTTGAAAGCAAATTTATACGACTAAAATAACGTAGCTGGGCAGTTAAGGTAGCTGTTAAATTCCTCTCGCTTCCTACCACATCGGCAGCGTGCGAGAGAACGTTTAGTACGTACAGTGGCATTCACACCAAAAAACCTAATAGACTGACAAATGACAGGGCTAGGAAAATAGTGTACATTGCGCACAATTTATGATTGCAATCAGTGCAGTCCTCAAGTCTTCAAGGTCGTCACAGAACCAAGCCGAAGAGGTCGTTAGTGTTCCCTCTGATTCCGATGACGATGGAACAAGCACTAGCACTACCTGCACTACTGATGTGGATATAGATGATTCGTCAGAAGTAGTCTGAAGAAGAATAAAGACTTTTTTGTGTATAATTTAGTTTATAACTAATTACTTATTAACATATTATTGATTTAAAAGTAAGCATAATCAGATTTAGTGTTTTATTTCATTTCATATAGAATTTATTATATATTATATCCTGAAAAAAACCTAATTTAGAAAAAAAACTATGGTGCCATGTTTTTTTTCAAGATTCTGAAAAAAAACATTCTGTTTTTTTTCAATTTACATCTCTAGTCTTACGTGGCGGCCTGAGAGACGGAAATGCATGAAGTGCGTCTTGGACAAGTTTAGTGCTAGGCCGTTCCCGCAGAACCAGCTAGCGAGCTGGTGTGCCGCTTCATTCAACCTTTCCTCGAGGTGGTCAACAGATGTTGCGGTAACCACTGCGGCGACATCGTCGGCGTACATAAGTATCTCGGCGTAGCTCACGGCGCTCGGAAGGTCGTTGAGGAGTAGCGAGAACAGGATGTTCGAGACCGATGACCCCTGCGCCACACCCATAGTTGTGGTCAGGGGGTCGGATCTCTCGGTACCTCCCACCACTAACTGACGTCTGGCTCGTATCATACTTACCAGGAGCGCTAGCGGTGCATTCACGATGCCGTGGCGTAGCTTCACTTCGAGTACGGTGTGGTCTGCCACGTCAAATGCTTTCGAGAGGTCACAGCATATGACGGCCACGTGGTGCTTGCTCTCTCGAGCGGACATCACGCGGCGGATGACCTCGCGAGTAAGCGACGTGGTCGACCTGCCTTCTCGATATGCGAATTGCCGGTCCGATAGCGCCTGGGTGTCGGTCAGGTACTCTACGAGCCGAGTGCACAGCCCGTTCTCAAGTACTTTGGCCACCGCCGGGATGATCGATACTGGTCGGTACGAGTCTATGTCGCGCGGCTTACCTTTGCCCTTGTATACAGGTGAGACACTAAGCTTAAATGGCTCCGGACACGTTCCCCGTTTGAGGCAAAGGTTGAATAGGTCCGCCAGTATAGGGGCCAGTGGATCCGCCGCTGCACGCATCCACTTCATGGAGACGCCGTATGCGTCTTTTGACGGTTTGGGCGGAATCTGTGAGGTAATGATGGTGAATACCTCAAGGGGAGTGAAGGGGCGCAGTCTGATGGAGCGGTCGGCGGGCGCGCGCGCCGCCGCCAGCGCGGCGAGCACGCTGGCGGGCCGCGCGGCGGGTGCGCCGCAGGCCGCTGCGGCGTTCACGAACCGAGAGTTCATGGTGTTGACAGAGCATTTCTTCGTAGGAAATGGATCCCCCCTGGTGTCTCTCACAACATCTGTAAAGTCAGCATTACTGGAATTAGTTCTCCCTCGTTGTTGATTTACTATTCCCCACATTGTCTTTGATGTATTTTTACTATTGTGTAGAATTGAATTGTGTTTTTTTTTTGCTTATTATTACTGTTTTAATAGGTTTTTTTGTCCTCTTTTTATAAAATTTTGCACTTTCTTTTTTTATGTATTATTCTTTGATAGTAGGTATGGTAAAATATTTATTACTTTATTTAACATAATCGATTACGCCACCGTCAGCTTTATACGTACCGATTCTGTCCATCCAAAGGTTGCCTGGAAGAAATCGCTATTAGCGATAAGGTCGCCGATTGTGCCACTAGATATAGTTAGTATTAAGTTTATGTTTAATTGTTTTGTATATGTTGATGGTGCAATAAAGTAATAATCTATCTATCTATCTATCTAGAATGTCAGAGAAGTACTTATTTCTTGCATTTTTAATCATCATGTCATACGTTATGTTTAAATTATTAATCAGGTTAATTGTATTTTCATTAGGATATGTCAATTTACATAAATCAATAATGTCAAATAATAGGATTCTAAAGGATTCAATTTCATTATTAATCCAGGATTGTACATTATTATTTTTGATAATTTTTTTCAACGGGAAACATATATCAATTTTATTGGAAATTATATTGATTATTGATAATGCTAGTGAGTCTATAGAGTTATAATGTTTATCATATGATAAACTAATATAGAGTGTGTAGGCTACCTACCTAAGTACCTAGACTATCTTAGCACAAGTATTATGCAATAGAATCTACGCGCCCGCGCACGAGTGCGAGCGAGACCTACGAGCTGTAGGCTCCACGCCGCGCGCGTGAGCGAGACCGCGCATATGCACTAGGCAGGGCGCGCCTCTGCAACGAACGACAAACAACAAGGATAGTAAATTCACTCGCAGATCGTGTGCCGCCTGAGGTCTTTAAATATTTTGTTTATATCTTGTCAAATACAGTGTTTGGACAATTCTAACTGCCTATCTGTGCTCAATACCCCTTCTGCGTATATAGGACTATAATTGCCTATAAGTGTAATTAATGTAATTAATGTTGTTTTTAATTAATGTGAAATGAATGTGTGTAATATATCTAATATAGAGTGGCGCCAACCCACGGCCACTAGCAACATTATCGTACTGCAGCGACGCCATCAACAACTCGACGATCGTGTCGACAATAGAGTTCGACAAGTTTGAGGAGCTGTTCGCCATCGCCGGAGGCACAAAGCGGATAGTGTCGAGTGTCTCAACCATAACGAAGACTAATATACTCTATATTAGTCTTCATTATGGTCGAGACAGTCGCGCCACCCCACGGCCACTAGCTACATTATCGTACTGCAGCGACGCCATCAACAACTCGACGATCGTGTCGACAATAGAGTTCGACAAGTTTGAGGAGCTGTTCGCCATCGCCGGAGGCACAAAGCGGATAGTGTCGAGTGTCTCAACCATAACGAAGACTAATATACTCTATATTAGTCTTCATTATGGTCGAGACACTCGCGCCACCCCACGGCCACTAGCTACATTATCGTACTGCAGCGACGCCATCAACAACTCGACGATCGTGTCGACAATAGAGTTCGACAAGTTTGAGGAGCTGTTCGCCATCGCCGGAGTCACAAAGCGGATAGTGTCGAGTGTCTCAACCATAACGAAGACTAATATACTCTATATTAGTCTTCATTATGGTCGAGACACTCGCGCCACCCCACGGCCACTAGCTACATTATCGTACTGCAGCGACGCCATCAACAACTCGACGATCGTGTCGACAATAGAGTTCGACAAGTTTGAGGAGCTGTTCGCCATCGCCGGAGTCACAAAGCGGATAGTGTCGAGTGTCTCAACCATAACGAAGACTAATATACTCTATATTAGTCTTCATTATGGTCGAGACAGTCGCGCCACCCCACGGCCACTAGCTACATTATCGTACTGCAGCGACGCCATCAACTACTCGACGATCGTGTCGACAATAGAGTTCGACAAGGATGAGGAGCTGTTCGCCATCGCCGGAGGCACAAAGCGGATAGTGTCGAGTGTCTCAACCATAACGAAGACTAATATACTCTATATTAGTCTTCATTATGGTCGAGACACTCGCGCCACCCCACGGCCACTAGCTACATTATCGTACTGCAGCGACGCCATCAACAACTCGACGATCGTGTCGACAATAGAGTTCGACAAGTTTGAGGAGCTGTTCGCCATCGCCGGAGTCACAAAGCGGATAGTGTCGAGTGTCTCAACCATAACGAAGACTAATATACTCTATATTAGTCTTCATTATGGTCGAGACAGTCGCGCCACCCCACGGCCACTAGCTACATTATCGTACTGCAGCGACGCCATCAACTACTCGACGATCGTGTCGACAATAGAGTTCGACAAGGATGAGGAGCTGTTCGCCATCGCCGGAGGCACAAAGCGGATAGTGTCGAGTGTCTCAACCATAACGAAGACTAATATACTCTATATTAGTCTTCATTATGGTCGAGACACTCGCGCCACCCCACGGCCACTAGCTACATTATCGTACTGCAGCGACGCCATCAACAACTCGACGATCGTGTCGACAATAGAGTTCGACAAGTTTGAGGAGCTGTTCGCCATCGCCGGAGTCACAAAGCGGATAGTGTCGAGTGTCTCAACCATAACGAAGACTAATATACTCTATATTAGTCTTCATTATGGTCGAGACACTCGCGCCACCCCACGGCCACTAGCTACATTATCGTACTGCAGCGACGCCATCAACAACTCGACGATCGTGTCGACAATAGAGTTCGACAAGTTTGAGGAGCTGTTCGCCATCGCCGGAGTCACAAAGCGGATAGTGTCGAGTGTCTCAACCATAACGAAGACTAATATACTCTATATTAGTCTTCATTATGGTCGAGACAGTCGCGCCACCCCACGGCCACTAGCTACATTATCGTACTGCAGCGACGCCATCAACTACTCGACGATCGTGTCGACAATAGAGTTCGACAAGGATGAGGAGCTGTTCGCCATCGCCGGAGGCACAAAGCGGATAGTGTCGAGTGTCTCAACCATAACGAAGACTAATATACTCTATATTAGTCTTCATTATGGTCGAGACACTCGCGCCACCCCACGGCCACTAGCAGCATTATCTGGAATTCTCTTCCGAAGCACTTTGGTCCTAAATGATTATAAAAAGATTGTTTTTTTGATTGTTGATAAATAATAATATATACGTATGTTGTGTATACATATTGGTATCTATGTAATAGTTATGTATATTGAATATATATTTTCTAACAGTATTCTATTTACACGCCACCGTCTATACTTTTTCTATCACTTCTTGTCCATCCTAAGGTTGCCTGGCAGAGATCGCTCTTAGCGATAAGGCCGCCCATTGTACATTATTTGTTATTGTTTTTGTTTTCTGTGATATATGTATTTTGTAATTAATTGGTGTGCAATAAAGTATATTGTATTGTATTGTTTTTTTTTAAATAATATTAGATAGTTACTGATTTGTCTCTCTCTTACAGGTTTTCGAATGGGAGTCAGTAGTAAGAGACGCCGTGGACGTCCACTACCCCTGCGCGGAGATGCAATGCTCCCACAAGATATCATGTGTCTCTTGGAACGCGTACCATAAGCAGGTAAACCCTGCTGCTGTTTTCCGGTCAATTACAACCTGGGTCTCTTTAAGACAAGAGTGAATAGGTATCTTCAAGACTTTTGTGATACACCGTCGGTCATATCTTCACTTTCCATTTCCAGGTGAGATTTTTTTTCAAACGAAGGTCTATATATTATATATATAGACTATAAAAAAAAAGATTATTTTAATATGCATATACTTCAATAAAGCTGATTTTTTTATATGTATTCTCTATTGATATATGAATATATCTGTATATAAGTTTTATTATTTTTTGATAAATAAATAAATAATGCTGGACAAATCACACAGCATTATCTAGCCCCAAGCTTAGCAGAGGTTGTGTATTATGTATATCAGTTATCTAGTACCGATAACTGATATACATAATACAATACCTTACATAGATAGATGTTTTTTTAATTATACATATAAAACGACCAGAACACCCGGAACAAATACCTGCAGATCGTACAAATATTTGTCCCAAGGCGGGAATCGAACCCGCAACCCCTTGCGTCGCAGGCGGACCTTCGCCCACTATCCACCAAATATCTATCTATGTATTGTATTGTATTATGTATATCAGTTATCTAGTACCCATAACACAAGCTCTGCTTAGCATGGGGCTAGATAATGCTGTGTGAATTATCCAGCATTTTTTTTGGGTCTTACAGCTATTTTGAAATAGTATCTCAGTTGGATCCTTTAGTGCTAATAAACTAAAGGAAAAAATACAAAATTTTTATTCAATCGATATAGGTAACTACTATAAAAATCCATTCAAAATTTACATTTTCAAGTTGCGCGCGTAACTAGATAGATAGATAGATAGATAGACAATTCTTTATTACATAAACCTAAACATACAGTACATTATAAAAACTTAAGCTAAAGAAAGGCAATGAAATTGGCGGCCTTATCAGCAGGGTAACTACGAAAACGCGGGACGCAGTGGACGCCATATTGCTCTATGGCCATGACGTCAGTTGTCTGTGTACGTTCCTAAACAGCACTGAGGTTGCTGATTACAGTTGATACTTTTCTGGTCTGTGTTCACCAAAAGATGATCGGACGATTAGGTAGCTTCATCGGTTAACTTTGAAGGTTAAAGTATGAAAATTTGTGTCAAAAACGTCAAAACAACTGTTTAAAATTTAACCAGCTATTGGTGAACTCGGGTCTTAGTTTACGTACACAGCCGTATGTATGACATAACAACATTGCGCCTTAAAGGCGCATGTTATGTCATACATACGGCAAAAAGCAGTCAGATTTTTTTTGTTTTAGAACACAAAATAACAAAATTTTAAATTTTCAAAATAACACCATGACAAATATGTCATGGTGTTCAAAAACAGATTAAAAAAACTGAAAACTTTGAATGTAATTTTTGAAAATTTTGTTATTTTGTGTTCTAAAACCAAAAAATTCTGACTGCTTTTTGTCTGAGCTATCTCAATAACATATTTTTTTAGTTTTATTTTCATAAAGAGTACATTACCCTATTAAATAAAATTATCGCTCAGATTTAGTGGACTAATGGAAATTCTTAAAATTCTTGTTCAATCGCCGCAAATGAAATGTTTTCCAGGTGCTTGCCTCCTCGGATTACGAAGGGACAGTGTCAGTGTGGGACGCGGGAACTGGCCAACGGACAAGGGCGCTCATGGTAAGTTATTCGTTTTCGGACTAAACTTAGTAATTTTCGGACTAAACTTAGTAATTTTCAGACTAAACTTAGTGTTTTTCGGATTGAACTTAGTGTTACTTGTACTATATTTGTATATCGACGTAGCTCAAAGAATTAACAAGCTGAAGTAACAGTGGGTCGGCCATATATCGTTAAAACCCGACAACCGCTGGGGTAAACGTGAACTTGAGTGAAGACACGACTCGGCAAACGTAGTGTAGGACGTTCTGCGGCCAGGTAGGATGATCTACGAAAGATTGCTGGCAGATACTGGATGCGGCAAGCTGAAGACAGGGTCGCTATGGCGCTCATGGGGAGCCCTATGTCCAGCTGTGGACTAACATAGGCTGCTGATAGTGATGATGATGTTCTAGTTTGGATCTTACCAGTTTTTATATGTGAGTACTTACTGAGAAAGAAAACTTAACGAGTTCATTTTTTTAGTTGCGGAACCCTAAAATTCGTCATTTTATAATTTCCCCGTTTTTTTCGCTCTTTAGCGGAGGCATATGTCCAGCTGTGGACTAATATAGGCTGATGGTGATGATAAGGAACGTGATCAAGTGTCCTATATGGTCTTAAAGTAACAAAGCACATTGATTTTGGATTTTTCGTAACAATCGCAGTATGAATTGTTTATTTTTTTCGCAGGAACACGACAAACGTTGCTGGTCGGTACATTTCAACCGCGCCGATGTCCGATTGCTCGCCTCAGGGTCCGACGACGCACGGGTCAAACTATGGTCCTTGAACGCGGAGCGGTCTGTCGCTACGTTAGAAGCCAAGGTATAGTAGCCGGCAAATATCTTGTCTTGTGACGGGCAGTGACAATGGGAAGTTTATTATAATAATAAATAATAATTTATTTCTGACAACTTAGAACAGTTATAGATCCTATTTAACTTATTTATTATACGGTCCATAGTAATATATATCTTAAAAGTAACATACATAAAGTATAAAAAATTAATTGCGGTGACGTGTAAATGACGCAATCAGGGTGTCATGTCAGCTGACGACGGTGCACCGCGGAATTTGCGCAGGTACAGTCAGCTGCGCAGATATGTATACACTCCCAAATTTTCATATCGTGAACTTTTCAAAATAAAAGTATACACAAAATTTTTCAAAATGATGTAGTCATCGTACTTGTCAAAATGCGGTATACAGTTTATCATAATCACGTATACACTATTTAGTCAAATAATTGTATACCATCGAAAATAACAAAATAATGTATCCAAGACCACGCCTTAATGATGTATGCTAAATTGAGTGTTACAAAGATGTATACACTATGTGGTCATAAATATGTATACGTAATGTAGACAATTCTTAAATTATGTAAACAATAAAGTGGCACAGAAATGTATACGGCATTTTTACCCGACTACCGACAGGGGAGGGTTATGAGGTTAGCACCCTATGTTTGTATGTTTGTATGTTTGTATATTTGTATGTTTGTATGTATGTGGCCGATTTCTTTGTTCCCACGTAGCGCTGAAACTACTGGTTCGATTTCAACAAATTATGTATCGATTGATTCGTCTCAATACCCCGATGGTTATAGGCTATAGGATTTAGGGCTCCGACCCCGAATAAGCCTTCAAAACGCGTATTAAAGTTTAGGTAGCCGCAGACTGCAGGCCCCATAGAGAAAAATTACAATACCTACGACCTATTTTCATTTTCAACTCTATGCCTATCAAATATGACCGATACGTCATTCTATTTTGTCAATGTAAATGTTTCAAACTTTTATAACTTACGTGAAAGTTATAAAAGTTAGTCGGGTTGTAGTTTTTAACTTTATCTTGTGTATTATATTTTTATGTTTAATAAATTTAATTTTTTGGTTCCTTGAACCAGTTTCTTCATAATTTGTGTAGTTTTCTTCTAAATAAGCAAAAACTTGTGTAGTTTTCTTCTAAATAAGCAAAAACTTGTGTAGTTTTCTTCTAAATAAGCAAAAACTTGTGTAGTTTTCTTCTAAATAAGCAAAAACTTGTGTAGTTTTCTTCTAAATAAGCAAAAACTTGTGTAGTTTTCTTCTAAATAAGCAAAAACTTGTGTAGTTTTCTTCTAAATAAGCAAAAACTTGTGTAGTTTTCTTCTAAATAAGCAAAAACTTGTGTAGTTTTCTTCTAAATAAGCAAAAACTTGTGTAGTTTTCTTCTAAATAAGCAAAAACTTGTGTAGTTTTCTTCTAAATAAGCAAAAACTTGTGTAGTTTTCTTCTAAATAAGCAAAAACTTGTGTAGTTTTCTTCTAAATAAGCAAAAACTTGTGTAGTTTTCTTCTAAATAAGCAAAAACTTGTGTAGTTTTCTTCTAAATAAGCAAAAACTTGTGTAGTTTTCTTCTAAATAAGCAAAAACTTGTGTAGTTTTCTTCTAAATAAGCAAAAACTTGTGTAGTTTTCTTCTAAATAAGCAAAAACTTGTGTAGTTTTCTTCTAAATAAGCAAAAACTTGTGTAGTTTTCTTCTAAATAAGCAAAAACTTGTGTAGTTTTCTTCTAAATAAGCAAAAACTTGTGTAGTTTTCTTCTAAATAAGCAAAAACTTGTGTAGTTTTCTTCTAAATAAGCAAAAACTTGTGTAGTTTTCTTCTAAATAAGCAAAAACTTGTGTAGTTTTCTTCTAAATAAGCAAAAACTTGATTTTTGCTTATTTAGGATAGATATCTTTATATATATAGGACGGGATAGAGCATACGTCCAAAAACGTATGCTCTATCTCGCTTCTATGAACGCGAAATCCTATGCCCAGCCTTTTCACAAAACGGCGCGCATTGCGCCTTCTATATTTATTGTTATTTTAACATTGCGTAGGTGCCTTTAAATATTGTAGTTTTAAAAATTGATTACAGAATAATTTGATTTTATTATATATAGTAAAAAATATTGATTAACGCTTTGTAATGTATTTTATTTTAAATTTCAGTTCAACGTTTGCTGCGTCCGTTTCAACCCGCGCTCGTCCTGCCATCTAGCGTTCGGTTCAGCGGACCACTGCGTCCACTACTATGACCTTCGAGCGCCGCGACGGCCCTTACAGGTACATTGGGCATTCACTTTAGCGGTCATTTTCAGAGATATTTGAAAACACAAAAATTGGATCCTTTTTTAGGGTTTCGTACCTCAAAAGGAAAAATGGAACCCCTATAGGGTCGCTTTGTTGTCTGTCAGTTCGTCTGTCAACCATCTTTTCTCAGGAACGCGTGGAGGTATCGAGTTGATATTCACATCATATACTCAAGTTCGTAACCTCTTGGAGCCGCGATATAAATCAAACTTCTAAGTCAACGCAATCGAAAGTTACAGCCGTTTGTCCATTTTTTTTAAATTTTCTTAGGGAATTACATGCACACAAAACCTATGGGTACTTCCCGTTGACCTAGAATAATGAAAAATTTAAATTTATTTTATTTCTATTAATTTTTTTTCCTAATATTTCTCAGTGGCGTTTTTTCGCGGAATTGTTATTAAATATTTTCATTCTTATATTTTGTAGTTTCTTCACAAAAAAGCATCATGGACCAAAACCTATAGGGTACATACTTCCCGTCGAGCTAGAATCATGATATTTGGCGAGAAACAAGTTCTTTTATTTATACAATTAATATAATGTTTAGTTACGGAACCCTCGTTGCGCGCTCTGACTCGCACTTGACGTTTTTGTTTTTATTGGTGAAGGTCAAGCGTTTGTACACCATCTCACTTGAATAAGTGTTGATAAAACCTAAGATGGAGCACGCTTTCACAGAAGGAACTTAATCACCCTGGATTTGAAGACTCCAAGATTGTACTCGGGCGGGAAAACATACGCTGGAAGCTCATTCTACTCTTTGGCCGTTCTTATTATAAATAAAATAAAAAATAAAAAGTTTCTTTATTCAGACATACGAGAGTCCATCAGTTACACAAAAATACAATACAATACAAAAATGCTTTATTGTACACCATAAAATAACATAACAAAGAGACATCACATCAGATAAGTACAATGGTACATCAAGAACAAACAATAAAAAAGAAAAAAATAGACAAATTACATTACCAAATCATTAGGGTTAAGCAGTCATTCAACAGATGAAGAGACACAGAACAGATGAAGAGATTATGAATGTGGAGCAGAATTTTACTGGTTCGACTCTGAGGTGTATGGACCAGGAAACGGTGGTGTTTTTCTGTGCGTCTGCTGGTCCTATAGTGGAAGGTGGAAGGGAGAGGAAGGTCGTGCAATGCCTGCGCATTATCCCCAAAGTGGTTATTGTAGACCACTTAATATTTATCGTGTTCATAGGTGCTTCGAGATCACCGGAAAGCGGTCTCTTACGTGAAGTTCTTGGACTCTCAGACTATCGTGTCGGCCTCCACGGACTCACAGCTCAAGGTAAATTAAGTTATTGATTCAGATAACACGTTCCATAGAATAGAGTCCTACTTATTGACCGAGCGAGCGAAGCGTCTCTGCATCAACTACTAGTAAAAGTATGGATTCTGTCAGAATTTACGTATTTTACGACCGATCTGGACGAAACTTGGTGTACAAATTCTACGATTTTATAACAAAGATTGTCGGGTTTTTTTTTACTCAAGACTTAATTCCTACAAAAAAGGGCAAAAAGATATAGATATACAAAAGAAAGATAAAGATATCGAATATCTCCGCCATAAAACATCTAATTTCGAGGTTTTTTTTTAAAGTGAAAGTTAGTAATTTTAATGTTCTCATAAAAAATGGTAAAGATCTGATGAGGATTTTCACCATGGCGAGCAAAATAGCTCTGCCAAATGCAATAATAAGCATGAGAGCATTTACCGTACAGCGCCACCTATTAGAACATCTTTGTAACACTTCGTGAGTAGGTTGTTACTATGTAATAGCCCGGCCACATGTTTCCTCTTCGTATGCATGCAGTTTGCGCAGGTAACTCCGATACAGAGAAATCGGCTTCTGATTTATGAATATTGAATCATAATTTATTTATTTCTACCAAAAAGGTTATTAATAAAATTATAAGTCGATTTTTATAAGTAACTCTATTTAATAAGCCAGTAAATATTTTTTTTATCTTTCAAATGTTTATGCCATGCCGGTAATGCAAAATTGTTCGCGACCACTGTCAGTAGGCAAAGAGGTCATTGTACGAAATTCATCTGCTTTGCGTCCGGACTTTAGATATATATTTTCTATTATACGTACAAAACGACCAGAACACCCTGAAGAAGTGTCGAGAGTCAGATCGTACTTTTCATTAATGTTTGATTCTTGCCTTGGGCCAAAACGTCCAACTAAGGTACCTACAATTAATCGATAATTATATCCGGTATAATATTATAAATTTGACTAGCTCTGGCGCGTGGATTCCCCCCGTTGCGTGCGCTCTTTCACCGGCCACGCCAATGAGAAGAACTTCGTGGGACTCGCCACGGACGGGACATATCTGGCCTGTGGTTCAGAAAACAACTCGCTATATGTGTACTACGCGGGACTATCACGACCTTTGTTACATTACAGGTAAATCTCACTAATATTATAAACGTGAAAGTTTAGATGGATGGATGTTTGTTCCTTTATCACGCCAGAACGGCTGAACGGATCTGGATGAAATTTGGCACAGAGATAGATTATAGTCTGGAATAGAACATAGGCTACTTTTTATCCCGGAATTCCCACGGGAACGGGAACTACGCGGGTGAAACCTCAAGGCGCTGCTAGTATGGTAGTAAGCAAGTGTCGGTGAACTTTGTGAAATCCTCTTTGATTTATAACAAAGGAGGATTTCACCAAAAACAGAAAATTCAAATTGAACTGAATAGGCTACTTGACTACTATATACTATATAGATTCAGATTCAGATTTTTTATTGGCAACACAGTTACAGGTCTTGTCGTAAAACATTCTTACTTAAAGTATGATGTTTACTTATAACAACATTCATTAAAAAATTAAAATAATTAAATTAACAATAATATTACATCTTACAAGATTCAATTTCAATAATAAATAAAAAATAATAATTGTATTGTATTAATTAATTCATTCATATCATAAAAACACATGTCAATTAGCCAGTTTTCAGCTTGTGCTTAAAAGATTGCGTCGAAGGTGCGCTGGTGATTTCTGGTGGCAGTCGGTTGTACACACTCGGGCCGAGTATTTGCACCAGCCTTTTGGATTTCGCTAACCTATGTTCAATCGTCCTCAGCCTCTCTGCGTGGCGGAGCTACTACTAGAAACTAGAATACTACTGGGAAATAATTCTAACGTATTGTCTGAGAAAAATAATGCAAAGTGTAATTAATATTTCTTCAAGGCCAGTCGTATTAGTTATAACAACTTATTTTAAATTTTGAATAAAATAATGGCGCGCCAAAACGATAATCTCTGTCATGGCTACCGTGTTCTGAGCAATGACGTCACACGCCACACCACACATAACAAGAAGAACTCATTGACACTGTAATCTGTGATAGTGTGACGTCACCAGCGAACCAACCAAACGCAGAGCGTTTTCGATCACGTGATCATATATCAAAAAATGTGTAATTTTAATCCCGTTTTTTTACCTAAATTATGCATATTTTTAATAAAAATCACCTGATTACGCTTTGTTACGTTGTCACTGACTAGGATGAAAACAATTTGGAACTTATTTTTAATGTAGTCGAATAGCCTATTAATTATTATTACATTAAAAATCGTAGCCAATCATAACGCTCGGCCTATGTGCGCGAAATGTGCGTGTTTGCTATTGGTCAATGTGTACACGCCACTATATTCAGCGCTATAGCAACGTTACCTACCCCCCACCACCCAAAACTAATTTCTGACTACGGCCCTGCTGTCGCATGACGTCAGCGTTCGGCGTCGCGATCTTGACAATCGCGAGTCGTATTTTCAGTGGAATAAATATGAAAATACCTTGGTCCTTTTTTTGTCTTCCCGTGTACATATCAGATGAGCGAGATAGCTTGAGCTCTGTTTTGTTGACTTTAAAGCTTAACGCAACGCAATAAAGTCTATTATTTCAAAGGCGTTGGCATTCGTATTCAATCGGGTTGAAATGTTCTCTTCTGTGCAGACGAATTTTGCCGATGCGACTTATTAAAGTGGTCGAACTGTACACAGATAGATTTTTTACTATACATAGAAAACGACCAGAACAAATATCTGCAGATCCAAAAAAAAATGTCCTGACGCGTGAATCGAACCCTCCTGCGTGGCAGGCAGACATTCGCGCACCGCGCCACAGAGATCGTCTAAATATCAAGTAAAAGTTTTGTTGACGTTTTTTTTTAACAGGTTCGATGCGCACAGACCGTTCCTGCCTACAGCCGGCACAGGGCCAGGTAAAGTACCTATGAAATAAATAAATAAATAATATTAAAAAAGGTTTTAACGTAACCCAATTCACGTCAATACAGAATTTCAAAATTTCCAAGCCTTAAACGAAATTCTCTATTACTAAAGAAAATTACCATCAAATAATAGAAACAAATTAAAACTAGTATTTACAAATTAAACAATCAGATTATAATATGAAGTGTAATAATGTGTTACTTTCCTAAAAAAATATAATTAGTCCGTAAACAATCTACAAGTAGCTCAACTGATCCATATCAATACCAGTCGGAAGCATGCCCAAGACCCTAGCTGTATTGTTTGCAACAGTCTACAGTTAGCTCAATTGTTTCAATTGTAAATAATAGTTTTAATATAATTATATTATTTGATTGTAATTTTCTTTGTAAATGAAGATTTTATTTAATTAGTCCGTTAGTTAGATTATCAGAAGATATTGGACACGTGTTTTTTCTTTTGTCATTAAACAAAAAATTAAGAAGATATAGCTAGATAAAGTTCAGTGTGACGTCACACCTAGCGACCGTTTTCAACGACTTTGTGACGTCACGAGCCCCCCCCAAACTTTGACGCGCTGTATCATTGTCATTTTTTGTTTGATTGACGAAAGAAAAAATACGTATCCAATATCTTCTGATAATCTAACTGACGGACTTATTCAATTTTTTTAGGATACTAGCCTATTGTCCTAGGTTAGGTGTTAGCTAGAGGCTAGATTCTAGCCCCTAGCTGCTAACTAGACGTCCGGGTCTAGTTAGCAGCCCCGCCATGGAAGTTGGTGGTTTCGGTTGGGTATTTTTTAAGAAAACTGGCCTGTTTCTTAACACTTTTTCTCCCGCCAGGTGGCATCGCCAGCACGGAGCGCCGCGACGACGAGCCATCAGAGTTCGTGTCTGCAGTCTGCTGGCGACGGTCACCGCACGCCCCGGCTTTGCTCGCCGCCAACAGCCAGGGGACCATCAAGGTGTTAGAGCTGGTCTAACAGATGTGGTCATCGTTGTTGTAAAGTTAAATGACAGTTATAGTGACTAGTGTTAAGCGAAATGACAGTTATAGTGACTAGTGTTAAGTGAAATGACAATTATAGTGACTGGTGTTATGTGAAATGATTGTTAACGGTCAATATTGTGAATTTTTAAAGTGAAATGATAGTGAAAGCTATTAAAATGCGAAAATTAACCAAAAAACCTCTCGCCTCGCCACCTATAGATATGCGTAAACTGACAGATGGCGTCGCGACGTATACATATAATTATGGTTTAAGAATTAAACCATAACTAACCGCTGTAATTCGGGTCCGCATTTCGTTGGCGCCGCTTGCCGCAAACAGCCAGGCACCATCAAGGTGGTAGAGCTGATCTAACGGACGTGTTCTAGATTCTAGACCGTAGTTGTAAAGTGAAATGACCGTTATAGTGACTGGTTTTCATTGAAATGATAAATATAGTGACAGTTGTTAAGTGAAATGATGGGTAAAAGTCACTTTAGTGACACTTTTAGAGTAAAAAGTAACAGTGAATATTGTTAAATGCGTCAAATAACAAGAATCTCTCCCTCTACGCCAAATATTAGACTGGGGGTCAATCAAGATGGTATGGTTACTCTATCAAGTACTGGACTTGGTCTACCTAGACCGTTTATAAAACAGTGTAATATAGTTAAAGCTGTTAAATATACCCTAATGAGCGTTATAGCGCCCTGTCTTCAGCTTGACGCATCCATCTGCCTGCAGTTTCGCAGGTCGTCATCCCACCTGGCCGGAGGGCGTCCTACACTACGTTTACCGAGTCGCGGTCTCCACTCAAGAAACGTTTACCCAAACGGTTGGTTCTTCGCGAGATATGGCCAGCCCACAGCCACTTCAGCTTGCTAATTCTTAAAGTTGACGTCTTGCTTTCGTAGATTGTTTCGTTTTGTAGTTGGTGTGGTTTTTTCTACAACACAGACTACATTTTGTTAGATCTTAACTGAAAAGATTTTGCGCAGAATTGTAACTAAATATTTTCGTCCTAGAAAATTACAATTCAAATAATAGAATTAAATTAAAACTAGTATTTACAATTGAGCGAATTGCACACTGTTGCAAACAACAGTCGCGCGCGTCCCCAAGACGCTGGCTGCATTGCCCCGCTGTATGGCAATGCTGATGCGCTGCGCCTTTTTCATCCTTATATTTTGATAATGAATTCTTTATTTCATTTCATATTGAACTACGAAATGTTTTATCAGTAAAATATTTCATAATTTACTTTGTAGATCTCTCCTTTCGCTCAGTAAAAAAAAAAATATATAGGTACATAAAATTCAATTTATATGGCGTAAATTTTCGAATCGTATAGTTTGATGCGTTATTTTTAAAACTAAGTGCCAAAATTTCAATATATGTATGTGTCAAATTATTCATTGTGAATAGAATTTATTAGATTACATGTATGTTTGTCAGAAGCCCACGTATTCACCAAAAACAAATTAGCTTAAACTAGTCCAAGAAGACGCACTCCCCGCGACAAAGGTTTGCATGATCTGCACATATTTGTTCCGGATTTACTCTGACTCTATTGCTTCCTCTTGTTTCCTCCTTTCCAAAGTAACGTCAGTATAAAAATTACTATTGCTTATTATCTATTAATTATTCAAAATATAAGCATTAAATAGAAAAACCAAACAATTACTTAAATAAAACAGCAGTCTGGCTATGTAATTCGTAAGAAATGATGTGGTGTTGTCGCTGATAATTTAGAGCATTTCAATTAAAACAGCTTTTTAATGCGAATTTTGTATGTTTTTTATTAAAGAAATCAGTTTATTTTCGTAAATTCTACAAGTTTTTTCACTATCTATCGTATTTTTTTAATCTGAATATTTACGTTCCATAAATCTAAGTGTATAAAAGTACCCATTCTGCTTGATTTTTGCATTAGTCGCACTCTTAACGCCCCGTCCGTACCCACTTCAGGGTTTTTATCCCGACTTTTAACTCTTTGACTCAATTCTACTGTATTTTTCTGTCAGTTCTTAATGAAGTTGTACTTATTGTAAAATATTGTTCTATTGTATTTAAAATGTTAATACGAGTTCAAATATGGGCTTAAACTCGTTAAATTTACATTTTACAGTGACCGCATAAATTTGTAGAAATTCAAAGTGCTTTATTTCCTTTAGACCTTACAGGACTCTTGGACACGTCACAAAACTCAGATTACATAAGTAAAACTAGGAAATAAAGTGATCACTTTGATTTCTTGTCCACTTCAATCTTTTTAAGGTAAAGTAAAGAAGCGAACAAGAAACCTTTACCTTGTTAGAATGTTAGTTTTCGAGTTGGAGCAAATCTTTTTAAGGTAAAGTAAAGAAGCGAACAAGAAACCTTTACCTTGTTAGAATGTTAGTTTTCGAGTTGGAGCAAAACTCGTCCCAAGCTTTTTTATAGCTTTTTATATAGACAGACCGCAGTCCACTCGCCTGAAGCTTCCGGTTAGCAAATATGATACTGTGAAATGTATCTAAACGTTATGTTATGAGTTTAGGTTGTTTCACGGGTTGGCGCGAGATTTAAAAGTTTTGTGGTTTAAATTTCCACAAGCAATGGAACTAACGAAAAAGTGATTTTCCGCAAATTGTAAACAGTTTTCTAAGAACTCATGATAAAACTAAGATTCACTGGTATTTTTGGAGCATTTGGAAAATACGAAATTTTGTGCTTAAAATCTAAATTTTTCCAAATGCTCCCAAAATACAAATGAGTTGATTTTATCATAAGTTCATAGAAAATGGTTTACGATTTCGTTAGTCTTATTGCTTGTAATTCTTCGTCTTTGAACGCAGAAAAAATTACAAACCACACAAAAAAATTGAATCTCGCGCCAACCCGTGCGAACAACCTAAACTAACATTTAGATAAATTTCAGTGTCATATTTGCTTACCGCAAGCACAGATGAAATAATGGTCAAAAAATTGAAGCGAACAAAATCAATAACATTTTATTTCTTATTTGATAATAATTACTATTTATAAAACTGTTGATGTATAAAATTTGACTTGTCTAAGTGCTTATTTTGTAAGCCTAAAGAAATAAAGTTATTGAATTTTGAATGTTGCCCACAAGCTTCAGGCGAGTGGACCGCGGTCTGTCTACAAATTTATACGGCCACTAAAATGTATCTAAATTTAACGTTTATTTAAATGCAAATTTTTGTGTTAAATGGCTGTAAGGTTCTATTTTTACACCTTGCCATTGGTGGTTTGGTTTTTACATCACTGCTTTGATGTAAATCGCCCTTAGATATTTTCACATTGTACGATCCCTGAATCGTGTCGTACAGTGTGAAATGGAGTAAATATTAAAACATATTTGTGAATTTGTAAATAAGTATCTGAATGTTTTATGGTCATTAAATGATATATTATTTTAAACAGTTTTTAAATTCTATTGAATTGGAGCTTTTTTCTTACAAACGGAATATTTTATCTATCTGTTTACGTAATAAAGAAGTACTAGTTATATATTTTTAGAATCGGTGTTCAGTAGTTCAAAAATATGAATTTCAAACTAGAAAAAATAGACGAAATCTATTAAAAAATTATTTTTCGGATATTTATCGCGCACCTTCCTTGTGTTTTTATTTACCTTAAGTTTTCATCGCGTTATTCCCGACGTTAAAAATCAAGAGATTTTCAGAATAAAAGTTTACCAACCAAATGAATAAGTTTTTCGTAGATTCAAGATTGTTTATTGTGTTCATGTTGTACATAGTAGGTCTTAAAATAAATGTATACAGTTTCAACATGAGCCCGGTTGGGGCACAACAATGGGTAGGTAATGTTTTATCTAATATATGGTACGTATTTCTCACCATGCACGGTGAGAAATATAAAAAAATGGTAAAAAAAAAATTGGGGCCATTTTCGTCATTCTTCTTTGTCTAAGCAGTTTGTGGTACCTATTTTAAGCTTTTTAATACCTATGTAATATTTTTATTTTGTATACTTCAGGCAGAGATACGAAGTTGCCCTTTGCGGCCACCAGACTCTATTATCTATATATCGCATCTCTGCATAAACTATACAAAATATAACTATTTCAGAGGCATTAAAAGAAAAACTTATAGGTATCACAAAATGGCCACTGACATTTTTAAAATTTCCTATTTTCAACGTATTAAGAAGATAAAATAGGTGAAGGCGCGATTTGGGTCGGGGCAGCTTCAATGAGGGCTTTTCAATGCGACCTTGAAAAGAAAAAGTGGTTGCCATAGACTAAGATAGATGGCGCTGTATGAAACTTTAGAGTAAAAAATGTGGTGTAAACAGAAAATTATTTATTTGTTTAATTTATGACACTTGACTTTTGTGCAGCGCCGTCTTGTATCAAAATAAAAAGCGTGATTGTTTTTTTAAAGATTGCATTGAAAGGCCTTAATATCTCGTTGATTTTAGTTTTATACCTCGATTTTTCGTAATTATTTACTTTCTTAACATATTTTGACTTTAATTGTCATCTTTTCCGTAACCCGTCCCACAGTCATAACATAAGTCACTCGTGAAATAATCATAATTTTAGATATTATGATTTGTAATAAAAAAGCTCCAACTATAAATCTTTAATAGTTCGTGTCTTTAGAACAATCCGACTGAATGTAACTAGTAGGCGATTTCACATTATGCGACACGATATCGTACATGTCTGTCGTGTCGGATAGTGTGAAATGGAACTTAAGTGTCGCTTTGTGTGTAAGAATAGTGTGTCTATTTCACCATCGAAAGCAGCGATTAGGAGGTAAACAAGCGTTTAATTCTGTTTTGTCAATTTAATGGTGACTGGCGATCATTCAATTGTGTGGTTTATCTCTTAAACAGTTAGGTGCGTCGCTCGTTGGTACGAGATTCAATTTTTTTGTGGTTTTTGATTGTTTTTGCGTTCCACAAGCAATACAACTAGCGGAAAAGACATTTGCCGCAAATAGTAACCATTTTCTGTGAACTTGTGATAAAACAAACTTTGATTCATTTGTATTTTGGGTGTATTTAGATTTTTTGCACAAAAACTCTTTCCAAAAATTTCCAGTGAATCGAAGTCGGTTTTACCATGTTCATAGAAAATTGTTTACGATTTGCGGCAAATAACGTCATCGTTAACGTCTAAGTCATTTGATACGCTTAAAAACGCCTGTGTTTCTCCTTATGACTAAGTTAAAGATGGTGAAATATGCCTTCAATGGTGAAAACTTAGGTGATATTGTATTGTGATGTGTCCGTCGGTCCCCCGTCGTAATAAATGTGATTCCTGTAACCGTTGTTTCTTTATCTTCATATCATTTCATGTCCACCGCTGGACATAGGCTTCCCCCATACGAGTCGTACAGTCAAGTGATCTAGGCCTGTAGTTAGTTGCCCAAACTAGGGGCATCTCCGGTTTTATTTTTAGGGTTCCGTACCTTTTTTATCTTCTAAATAATCTGATATCTTGTAGTAAGCCTTTTTGCAAAGAAAGGTTTCGACAATTTGTTTGAATTTATTTATTGAGAGATTTTGCAACTCACTAGGAGTTTTGTTGTAGAAGCGTATACATTGCCCTTTAAAAGATACGTTAATCTTGTGAAGCCTGGTTGTGGGCACAGCGAGTTTATAATGTTTATATTATGTATGTATATCGCTATTTAGGAACTTGGGGAAAATAAGTAAAAACACAGAGAAACGATTTACAGGAAAAGTCATTCCCAATATATTTTTAATATCAAAATAGAGAATACAACCACTGCAATCAACTTGACAGATATGTACCCTTTGACACTTCACACACTTGTACTTTTAAAGTAACATCAAATACAACATTAAACTAAAATCACTTAAGAGGGCGCAATGGTTGCCATTTTGTGAGAAGGATCGACATAGGATTTCGCTTTCATAGTAGCGGCACAGATCTTACGTTTTTGCAACGGCGTAAGCGCAAAAACCAATTTTGCTTATTTACAAGAAAACTACACAACTTATGAAAAAACTGGTTCAAGGAACCAAATAATTAGTAATAACCTACGAATCGAAACATAAGTCATTCATTACAATAGACCCTAGGGTTCTTAAGATATCGAAATATTATGTTCAAAATTAACAAAGAAAATAACAATCCCATAATAGAATTAAATTAGAACTAGCATTTACAACTCAAACAATTGAGCTAACTGCAGACTGTTGCAAACAATCTACAGGTAGCTCAACTGATCCATATCAATACCAGTCGCGCGCGTGCCCAAGACGCTAGCTGCATTGCCCCGCTGTATGCAATGCTGATGCGCTACGCCAGATACTCACCAGCTCTCGGGTCACGCGTGGCTTCGACCAGACGCGAGAGATAATTTTGTGCAAAATAGTGTGGTTTCATGATTTTTTAAACGTATTTTTTTCTCAATCGTTTTTAATATTCAAGGGTATAAAGACAAAATGTTGAATTGGCTTTACCATGGGGATGCCGTGAGTAACGAGATCTATACCTACTCCGATTCAAAAACCTGGATATTTTTTGTGAATAAAGTGGTAACAAAACCTAATGAATATTGTTGGAAAATATTTAACGACATTGGTATCACCGAAGCAAAGCACAGAAGCTGGAAACAATTTTTCGTTTTGAATGCTTTAATTAATAATTTAATTGATCTCTTGTTCGTTTTCACGTTCAAATTTTAAAATTTTTCGCTGCACTTGTGAGATTATCCGCTGTCGAAGTTTATGTTTTAGTTTTTAGTGGTAACGTCACTGTTACCTTGTTGTTTTCTGTTATTGTTAAGTTTCATAAATGTCTTTGTTGACATAAAATATCTAGGATTCTAAATCGTAGTATAGGCGTAGTTTGACAACCAAACCCCTTAGGTTCGCCTCTCGGTGGCACAAAAGTTGCAAGACCGCCAGATGCAAAACCCTCCTGGCGACCACTTCCTCGGGAACTGCTGGAACTCCACATTGACGCTCACGCTCCAACTCAAGAAGACCATCGTAGCTAATCGGCTACCGAACAGCTATTGAGAGGCCTGCAGGACTCTCAAGGCAATAACACAAGACTCGAGTGACGTCTCACTCGACGTTGAAGCCAGAAGAAAGAACCTTAGTTCGATTCTTATCCGCATTTCGTATCAAAATCGAAATGTCGAAGACCATTGAATGAATGGTGGCACAAAAACCAAACTATCTATAACTATAACCCACATACACCCAGATCTGTCACCTGTCACCGTAGTGACAGATGAGGCAGTTTCCCGCCCGCATCTTCGCCGTCAAAGACAGCGTCCTGCTCGTTTCAGGTAGCTTTTCTCTCGTGGCACAAACTTTTCCTTTTTATGTAAAACTTCTCAATCATTGTATTGTTAATCTAATCCGAACTGGTGAAAACTTGTAAACCACAACTATAAACTTTGTGTAGTGTTTTAATAAACTGGTGACAGTAAAACCTCTTTTAATCGTATCTTACTCTAGCCGGCCATAAAACTATTTCATCATCGCTAAAACGAGGCCATATTTTTTTACTTCGATCTATATCTCGATCGATCTGGTTTCTTGATATATTTAAACAAAAAAAAACACTGTTTTAACCGGATTGATCGCGTATATTTGTATTTGGCCTCCGAAACGTCAGTTTACAAACCAAATACAAATATACGCGATCAATCCGGTTAAAACAGTGTTTTATTATGAGTTCTCGCGAAAATAACCTTAGAATATTCCAAAAAAATAATGTAATATAATTTAAAAAAAAAACTAAAGTTCTTCCCTTGCGATGTATGTAATAAGGTGTGTGCGAACCTCCAAGGTCCCATATAAACCAACTTTCCAATTCATTTGGAAACTGTGTTCCCGATTTTGATGAAATTTTGCATACATAATCAGATAAGAAATAGCTATGTTTGAACTGTTTAAGTTTGTCAAAAACAAAATCATCGTTAAACGACATCGAAAGTAATAAAATCATTAAAAAAAATACTGAAATGAATTTTCGCTCTGATTCAATGATGAAGATAGCTACTTGTAGATTGTTTACAACAGTCTGCAGTTAGCTCAATTGTTTCAAATGTAAATACTAGTTTTCATTTAATTCTATTTTTAATTCTATTATTTGATTGTAATTTTCTTTACTATGATGAAGTATTTTGGAAAACTAAAACGGGACATAGGTACATAGCTATTTTTTATCCCGAATATGTAACTATGCAAAATTTCATTGCAATAAAGCGCGTAGTTTCCAAACGAATGACCATAAAGTCTTATAAGATTGCTTTCGGGTTATAAAGTCTTCTCATTTTTTGCTTATCCACTTTTCTTTTTGGTTGTTCAACATTCTTTTTCAAGTCTCTTTTGGGCTT
This sequence comes from Eupithecia exiguata, assembly GCA_947086465.1. NCBI lineage: Eukaryota > Metazoa > Arthropoda > Insecta > Lepidoptera > Geometridae > Eupithecia > Eupithecia exiguata. The sequence goes on from OX352256.1 coordinate 5,584,783, forward strand.
TTTAGTTTCAAATGACTCAGATGAGTCACTCACGACTATCTCGTCCAATGAGTCACGTTTCGCAAACTTCGACTTTCGCTTTGACTCGCTTGAAAGACGGCGTTTGTTACTCGACTCATTTGGCATCAGACGGTTTGACTTACGTCTAGGTGGGTCACTTGAAAGACGGCCGTTTTGTTTCATAGGGGATACGAGTCGATTTGACTTGCGCCTGTTGGATCGTTCTATCGGCGAATTAATCCTGTTTGACTTTCTTCGCGTTTGAATCACTGACCTATTTGATGAGTCGCTAGAACTAGTTTCTTCGCTAGAATCGTGAACAGTGTTCTTACGCTTAATGGGTGATTCTGACTTACGACTTATTCGACTCATTGACGTATTAGAGCCCTTCGAACTCTGTTTACTTGGTGACTGGTCTCTATTGAACTTACGAGTAGGCGATCGGCTAATTGATCTATGAGGCGACTTGCGTTTTTTTGACTCATCATCAGACTCATCTCTATTTTTCGTATGTCTTGTGGGTCTACGTCTTTTCTCAGGCGACTTACGTCTAGATTGACTCATAGACTCACTGGAGTCCCTAGAATTTTGTTCGCTTGGTGATTTGTGTCTATTCAACTTACGACTAGGTGACTCATTCGTCTTTTCAGTCGCGGACATATGTTTATCTGTTTCACCGCGAGATTTGCGACTTTTTGACTCATCTGACTCATCGAGAATGTTCGACTGTCTTG